>JALIGW010000014.1:9259711-9667211 GCA_023053685.1 Diadophis punctatus similis | reverse complement strand
GGGAGGGAGGGAGGGAGGGAGGGAGGAAGGAAGGAAGGAAGGAAGGAAGGAAGGAGGCCAATAAAAGATATTACTGTTAAGAAAATGATCTCTGGATTAGTAGACCTGAAGAGAATAGTGAAGGGAAGCTGCTTCTTTGCCTCTTGGTCTCTATCATTTGAAAGCTCAGAGATCTACTTTGTGCAGGGTATCACTAGCAAAAACCTGGGAATGGTGCAAACTACTGGTAACAATAAACACAGCTTGCAGTTGTATTATGTGTATCGGTAGGATCACAATTTGGTGAAAGGAAAGACTGGAAAAAAAATGTATATAAGGGCACAAAAATAAGACTTATACTTTGTCAACCTGATGAGATAGACCAGATCAGAAAACTGACTCCACATATACATAAGGCTATAGTAACAGAATTTTGCAAGTCTGGCTGTATCCTTCCTTCTTATATCCCAGTGAGTCTCTTTCTAGTACTTTCCTGCTTCTCTGGGCTTAATGCATGCTTCTTACTATTGGTTGGTTTAACATCTTTGGGATGCCCTCTCCAAATTCATCTCCATGGTTCCCTACCTATCTCCAGATCTAAACATGGTTAGAAGCAATGTTATTGCACCTTCCCATCTAACGGGGATATGGTGTAACATTTGCTAGTCCAGGAGCACCCCATGGTTCTAGCTTAGGTCTGAGGTCCACAGTCAAGTTACTTCAGTCTATTTACAGAAAGAGAGCTAACCATGCACAGGAATCAGCACACATAAAACAGCAATGTTTCCCAGAAAGGGATCCAGTCAACATATATAACATACATCAGTCTAGTTAGGAAAAGAGCGGTGCAGTGGCCTAGTGGTGACGATGCTCGTTTCCCATTGAGAAAGTTAAGAGTTCAATCCTAGGTAGCGGCAGATTTTTCTCTCTTAGGGCGTGAAGAAAAAAAAATATCTGCTGTGAACTCTGCATAGATGTCAGGAAGGGTATTCGGTCAGTAAACACTCAGCTCCATCCAATCACCCTGACTCTACTCCAAATTAAGGGATTACAGGGTCATAAAAAGGGAGTTAGTCTTATTAGGAATAGTTGTCTAACAAGAATCTGTTGACTAATAATTCTTCTGAAAGACATAATTCCTTGTGCCACACCTTTTTTTTTCCAGGTACGGAAAAAATACGGACTAAATACGGAAAAGTGTAAATAATAGCGAAATTGTAAAGAAAAAGCTGTAAAAGTGGTTGGCTTACTTTTTCTATGTTTGTTTTGTCGTATGTTTTTGTATGTTGTTTTTTGTATGTTGTTTTTAAAGAGAAAAACCAAATAAAGGTTATTTTTAAAAAAGCATCTTGGTTTTTTTTTTACTGTGTGTGTGCTATCATGCTAAGCCATTATAGCACTTAGACTTATATATAACTTCACAATGCAGTGAAGTGGTATATATTTACTGCCCTCTCTAAGTGGTTTACAGAGTCAGCCTATTGCCCTCAACAATCTGGGTTCTCATTTTACCCAACTCGGAAGGATGGAAGGCTGAGTCAATCTTGAGCCGGCGAGATTCAAACTGTGAGATTCGAACTGCTGGCAGCCAGCAGTCAGCAGAAGTAGCCTGCAATACTGCATTCTAACCACTGCGCCACCATGGCTCATTATACTAACTGTTTTTCGGGTGGGGTGGGGTGTGAACTCAGCATTGTGGTTTGTAAGCAGTATTTATGGCTTAGTCCAATGTGCAATACCTGCCAACAGTGGTTTATTCAACAAATCTTGAAATCATGGCTCAGCCCCGTGTGGGTACTGTCATTCAGATGTTGCCGGCTATGGCAAGGTAATCCTGGGTACAAAATAAGACTCCTCTCCAAGCATGAAAGACAGTTGTGGCTATCTTTTGCTATAAATATATGCTAGTGGCCTCTTCTTTGCACATAAACAGATCCATTTTTCAGCGGTGTAATCAGTCTGCTTCTATTAAGCTACTTAACAGCAATGAGTTGTGGTTCATTAGGTAGCTACTGTTGTGTCTCCGTCTAGTTAAAATTTCACAGCGAGTTAATCTATTTTATTACAAATGAGAACACATGCAATCATGTTCCTGGCATTTTCCAAACACAGGGTTAACAGTATTTGTAACAAATCAATGAGGACATTGCAATTGGAAAATGGCAGACTTGATAGGCTAAGCATCTTTACCCGTTGATGACTTCATTTTTTTTGTCGTTTGTGGATTTTACAGCTCCCTGTCACTCTTTGTATATATTTCAGTTCTCTTCTAAAAATTAGCTGTTGTCCAGCGAACTCCAGATACTGTATATAAACTCACCTTCTAGGTAGCTGATAGTCATACACCTGTGTGCACACAGACATTAACATCCAAATATGTTAAAGGTAGGGTTTCCAACTCAAATTAAACAAGCTTTTCCAAGGTTGTATTGGTAATGGGGCAGGGGCAAGATATTTATGTGATCTGAACAAAAACCACAATATAGATTTTCACTGCTCTTAAAGGGCTGAAGAGCGCTTAAAATGCCAATTATTGGTCCAGTATAGACTGGACATCCACAGCTTCAACTCTCTGCATATGGACCTGACCACTAACATACAGTAGATATTACATCATCTTGGGCTCGTAAGTTAGCCCGTTTGAGGTATATTGATTTGAAAATTGTTGCCTTATGATGCACCATTTTGTCTGAGGGTTACAAACAATCTAACAGACATAGGAGTTTTAATATTTGCACCACTCAGGTGACCCTGATGACACAGATAAACCTCCAGGTGACCTTAACGACCCGCTAAAAGGATGCAAATGACCAGCTGTCTGCAAGGAGTATAAATCCTTCCATTCCCCACCATCCAGTCAGAGCTGAAGAAGCTTCTTGGACGAGAAGCGAAACGTCTTCTAGGAAAAAACCCAGAAAGTCCAGTTGCCTCTTGAAAAACCACCTTTGGGACAAGAGTTTTAATAGTGTATAAATCAAACTGGAAGGAATCCCCTCAAAAGACTCCATTCTTCAGGGGGGGAAAAGCTCATGATGTTTGGTATTTCTTTGGTATGAACAGGATAGCATCATTTGATTATGAGGATACTAGTTCCGAAGACATAAGTAGAACAAATGATACCTTTGCTCTCTCAGAAGAAGTGGTTATAGAATAGGATGCACCCCTTAAATATAAACAGGTTTTCTTACATCAAAATGTGGTTGAATCTCTATAGCTGAGTGGAAATCGTTCAACTGTTGAAGTTCACAGTCTTACTGACTTGAACATTCTGGTGAGCTGTCCAAGGTCCTACTTTTTTTTTAATGATGTGCATCAAAACGGCTTTCCATAAAGTGGCTTAATAATGCGCAGCTCTTTAGATGTTTTTGGCCGACACATTTTTAAATCCCTGACTGTTATCTATACTGAATGGAAGGCTAGGTGTTTATGTTGATATTCTACCTCATTGTTTAAATTGTCATTTTTGTTGTATTCGCTCTAAGCCAGGGCCCCCCAATGTTTTGGTCGCCAGGGACCGATTCCGTGGAAAGAAATTTTTCGTGGACCGGAGAGGGTGTGGTTTTGCATGCTGCCTGCATCCCATGGATGGGGCTTTGCTAAGAGCCGAGATGGTGCAGTGGTTAAATGCAGCACTGCAGGCTACTGCTAGTTCAGCAGTTCAGCTGTTCAAATCTCACCGGCTCAAGGTTGACTCAGCCTTCCATCCTTCCGAGGTGGGTAAAATGAGGACCCAGATTGTTGGGGGCAATATGCTGAACTCTGTAAACCGCTTAGAGAGGGCTGTAAAGCACTATGAAGCGGTATATAAGTCTAAGTGCTATTGCTATATTGTTTGCGTGGACTGGTTTCTGGCATGCCGCAGCCCGCTATCAATCCCCGGGGTTGGGAACCACTGCTCTAACCCACCGAGAGTCTACTGAATAGGGCAGAGCATAAATTCAACAAAGAGGGGTGCGATGGCTCAATGGTTAATCATGCTGAGCTTTCGAGACCCGAGTGCTGTGCAGTGGGTGAGCTCCCGTTCCTTGCCGCAGCTCCTGCCCACCTAGCAGTTCAAAAGCATGCAAAGGCGAGTAGATAAATAGGTACTACTTCGGTGAGAAGGTTACAAGATTCCGCACACCTTGGTGTATAGCCATATTGGCCACATGACTACAAAAATGTCTTTGGACAACACTGGCTCCCTTGGCCAAGAAACAGGGATGAGCAGCGCGTCCTACAGGTGGACACGACTGGACAGGAAAACCTTTACTAAATTCAAAAAACAAACTCATTGTGCTCCAAGCATTTTGGATTTTTGTTCTCAATTGCTTCAGCTACCCATTGGATCCAAACTATCTGAAACATCCTGTTTTTATTCAGAATTTGTCCACCTCCCATTCACAGTAACCAACCCAGCCAACCTCACAGCAGATTTTTTCCCTCTCTGGGTGTGTCTAGTGTTGGCACAATCCACTTGACCTTCGTTCTTCAGATGTGATCTTTCATAGTATCGATCTCCAAGCATTCAGAGCAAGTGTGACCTACTGGCTTGCTTTGTTTATTTTTATTTGCACTGCGGCTATAATTACTTGCCCAAATGTTAACCTATTAATGAGTTCCTAAAGGACTTAATGGCATTTCTCTGCCAACAGGAATGTTTTTCAGTTCTTTCGGAATATTGGAAATTTTATTCACACAGTTTGTTTCCAAACTTCTTTACAATCAGACAGGCAGGCTATGGGGCAGGGCATTAAATTCCTGATGAAAAAAGGAAGCAGAAAACTACAGAAGAAATGTTCTAGTCCAAGATTTGGTCTGAGGGTCAAAAGCAGGACACAAACTTCTGATTTTATGGGGGGAAAGAATGAGCGTGGAAACTATCTTAATAAGTTTTTATTTTATTTCATGAACGAGATGGCATCATGACTATGGTATCAATTTCTTTTGACCATCTCAAGGTGGACTTCCCAAAGTGAATTGAGAAGATATGATAGTTCTTTTTAGCAAACTTCTTCATGACAGCCCATCTCACCCAAAGCTGAGATGGGTGGCTAGAGAAATCAAATCAAATCGATAAATAAATACTGTATGTTTGCTCAATATTCACAGACCTAGTATTGCTCAATATTGTTGGCTTGGTATTCACAAGCTTACCCTATGACTTTGTATTTAATGGGATGTATGAAGCCAATGTCTGTAGGGATTCTTTTCTATTTTAAATTGACAATCAGCGGTGTAGGCAGAGGGAAAAATTATTGGTACATTTTTCCAAGAATTGTTTAATCCAATCAGCAAAAATGATTCCCATCATTTGCTACATTTTGAACTGGGGCGGAGGCTAAACACATGTATAATTTACATGTGCAATATGCTGAACTACGGCTCATCCAAAGAGTCTTTTATAGAAATCGTGGCTTAGGACCAGGTTATCTCCGGGACCGCATTCTGCCTCATAGTTCCCTCCGACCGGTTAGGGCCCACAGAGTTGGCCTCCTCCGGATCCTGTCGGCCAAGCAATGCCGGCTGGCGGGCCCTAGGGGGAGGGCCTTCTCTGTGGCGGGCCTGGCGCTCTGGAACCAACTGCCTCCAGAGACCCGAACTATCCCCACCCTGCTGGCCTTCCGAAAAGCCGTTAAGACATGGCTCTTCCTGCAGGCTGGGGGTGGAGCCTAATCCATCTGTGCTCTCCCCCGGGTATGTCTGATTGTTGGATGGTTTTTTTTAATATGAATTTTTAATTTTTATATTTGTTTTTAATCTAACGTTTATTATTGGTGATTCTTGTATCTTTTTCTGTTGTACGCCGCCCTGAGTCCCTCGGGAGTTGGGCAGCATATAAGAAAACCGTAATAAATAAATAAATAAATAAATCGACACATACATCTATGTGTCTTGAAAAAATTACCCTACTTTCAGCATCAATTAGTCTTTAATACCAGCTGTTCGCTGACTAATTTCCCTGCATTGTGACCATTTCTCACCCAGTTGTTAATTGCCACCTGCTCGGATAAACAACAACGACAACAAAACAAGTTAACAGAACTTCAGATGATCCTGGTACACAGTCAATCACAAACAAAATACAAGTAATTTGGAAAGGTGTTTCCTGATCATTACTTTACAATGTTCAGACTCTTACTGTGTTCCTAGGGAAACGGAACACCTCCGTCAGTCCATGAATATACAGAAAAATGCAGAAGGACTGGAATAAGCTATACATCAGGAGTGTTACCAACCTTGGCAACTTTAACATTTGTGGATTTTAACTTCCAGAATTACTGAGTTAGCCTTGCTGGCTGTGGAATTCTGGGAGTTGAAGTCCACAAGTCTTGAAGTTGCCAAGGTTGAACATCCCTGATGTATATGGTTCCTTAGATACTGCTGGCATGCAAATCCCATCAATCCTGACCACTGGCCAGGCTGAAGGATGATGGGAACTATAGTCCAATAATACCTGCCTAGCTCTGAGTTGGCAGTCAATACTTTGTGAAAAGACACTGAATGGCTGAAGAAGAAACCTTATTTCTTCATCTGTTCCAGGTTGTTAGAATAGAAAAATAAGAAAATTAGTTCGGTTTGCTGTTTTAATATTAAAGTTATATTTTTTGTTTTCATTATAGATGCAGGATGAACAGTAGATATTATGAAATGTGATTTAGGCTGTACTATTTCTATGTAAGGGATATTATATATATATGGTTACTTATGGTATATGTGTTATTAAGTATGTATTTTTAAGGTGGAGAAAAATAAAAAACTTTTTGCAAAGAAATGCAGAACAATCTAGGTCAGGGGTCTCCAACCTTGGCCACTTTTAAGACTTGTGGACTTCAACTCCCAGAATTCCTCAGGAGTTGAAGTCCACAAGTCTTAATATGGCCAAGGTTGAAGACCCCTGATCTAGATTGTTCTGCATTTCTTTGCAAAAAGTTTTTTATTTTTTATCCACCTTAAAAATATATACTTAATAACACTTTCGACTTTTTTTTTTCTTTTCGTCTACGGCTATATCTTTTAATAAATTAAAATCAACCTCTTCCATCTCCTAACAAGGACAGAAAAAAATCCTGTAGTGTTTGCAACAGTAGACAACCAGAACAGTGATCAGGATTAGCAGAAGCAAACTCCCTGCGTTGTTGAAGAGAAAGAATTCCACAACTCCATTTCAAAGGGAAGGTTTTGCCTTCTCTGAAACGCAGGAGTAGAGCAGTGTCCTAGAAACACTACTTGCAATGCCAGATCATCTAGTTGGGTAACTCTTCTAGAACAGGACAAAAACACCCTATATTCCTTTCCTTTCAACCCACAGAGCCTTAAGGGTAGAAGGTGGAAGATTGGGATTGCAGAATTTAATTTAATTATTAATATTAACAGTGTGTTAAAATATATTGTGAATTTTAATCTTTAAGGATTAGAAATTGTGGGGAGTTGGAGATATAATAGCAATAGCAATAGCACTTAGACTTATATACCGCTTCATAGTGCTTTACAGCCCTCTCTAAGCGGTTTACAGAGTTCAGCATATTGCCCCCAAAAATCTGGGTCCTCATTTTACCCACCTCGGAAGGATGGAAGGCTGAGTCAACCTTGAGCCGGTGAGATCTGAACAGCTGAACTGCAGTGCTGCACTTTAACCACTGCACCACATCGGCTCTAATCCGGGGATTGATTGAATACCATTAATATTTGGATTGATTAGTAGTTTTGGATATTTGGGATATTGAAAGCCTGGTGGTAAAATGAGTAATTTTAAAAATATGTGGAGTTTGATTGACATAAAAACAAATATATTGAAATATTGAACAAGATAATAATGAAAGATTATAATTTAATAAAAATATGTGCATTATTATTAGAATTATATAACTTGTCAAACGTATTTAAAAAAAACATAATGGCATAACTAAAAACTAGAAAGGGGATAAACAATGGTGGATTATAATTTAATATAAATTTGTGTATTACTACTAGAACTATACAAGTTTGTTAAACACAACAAATAGGATTATTAATGTTTTATTTGTAGTAAAAGGAGAGACATTTAGAATTTGTAGATTGGTATAAAAATAATATACTGAGATATCGAATAATCAGAGAATGAAAGATTATAATTTAACAAAATATGTGTACTATTACTAAAATTTTATAAGATTGTCAACTGTATTAAATATGAAGAATATTGTTCTATTGGTACTAAAATGTAAGACACTCCAGTACCAGAGGTGGGTTGCTCCCGGTTCGGACCGGTTCTATAGAATCGGTAGCAGGAATTTCCCCCTCCCCTCGCTCGCCTCAAAAAAAAAAGCCTCAAAAACGGACAAAAAAAGCTTTAAAAAATGGGCCAAAAAAAAGGCCAAAAAAAGCCTCGAAAACGGGCAGGAAAAAGGCAGGAAAAAGGCCGAAAATGGGGCGCGCCAAAAACTTTTTGTTATTGTTTTCCTATTCTAAATTTAGGTGTGTCTTACAGTCCAAAACACACTGTATATAAAACATAGTATCCCTATTAAGGCATACTGAGAGTCCAGATACCCACCAACCTCTTAACTAACTGGTGTTGGGTATGTTGCCCTCTGTAGCGCTTGCCGGCTGGCCACGCCCCCGAACAGGCTCTCTCGGCGGCGCCTATGGTGCTGCCATCTTGTTTTTTGGCACTGCGCATGCGCGCGGGGTGCGCAATGTGCGCACGCCCACATGGCATGGGAGGAAGCGAACCGACAGCGAGGTAAGTTAGAACCCACCCCTGTCCGGTACCACACTGTTCACGCAATGATATGTTTGTTAAAAAATAAAAAACTTTGAAAAAACAACCCACAGAGCCTTCTCCCTCCCTCCAGCTCACTATTGTCTCTTTTCCACAATAAAAACAGTCCTTTTTTGATGCCACGTCTGACTGATTCAATGACAGTCCCAGGGCTCAAAGGCATTCGTGCTATTTCAAGTCTCCGTTAGAAATATATTTGTTATTAAGTGCAAGTGCTAATGGCTGAGCCAATAGCAAAAGGCTAACATTGAGCTAATAATATGAGCAGGTTGATTTTCACAGAAAATGAATGAGCATTGGCAAACAAATGGAGATTTTTTTGGGGGGGAAATATTACATATGAAAACTGGTATCGTATGTCCCAGAAAGAACTCCTGAGGTTTTTTTTTAACAGAGGGTGGGGGTTAAACTTGTCATCTTAAACCTTGAAAAGATAAGAGTTAATCCCTCTCCCGAAATCTCATAAAATACTAAAAAGGACTAGCAGTTTAGTTTATTGTTTACTAGTAGCTGGATACCCGTGCTTTGCTATGAAATTATGTGCTCGGGCTTGATAAATTGATAGTTAGAGCTTGAAAATTAATGAGTAGTTACGATCAGGCTTGATACATTGACACTTAAAGCTTGAACATTTATGTAGAATGTGTAACTCCTTAGCATCAGAGCATGTTAAAATAAGGCAACTGGCAGTTGGAACAGAGTTCTTTTCAGGTGGGGAGGGGGAGTAGAACGTCCAACTCCTTAGCATCAGATAATACCGTATAATAAGAAATACTAATGATCTGATGGTCATTTCGAAAAACCCTTTCATAGCGAGCACCTAGAAGCCAAGAGGAACATACTTGCCAAGTTTCAAGTTTGTAGGCTTTACAGTTCTGGAGATTTCGTGACGAGTGAGTGGTATTTGGCTTTTATATATATAGATTGATCAGTCAAAAAACCCCTGACATTTCTAGAGTCTGGAAGAGGAAAAGGTTCAACCTTGACTGAGACATCTCACTTCATCTGTTTTTTTAAAAAATCAGCTTTCCCCCAAAGTGGGCCATTCTTTTTACTGCTCTGTCCACTTTAGATTTTTGAAAAATAAACCCACCTGACATTTTGTTTAAAATTCTGATCCTGCGGATGAATCTCAGGTGAACTGAGTTTCAAACAGTGAGAAAGTTTTCTCAGTGGGATTGTAAATCCCTGAAGGCAGAGATTTATAACAGAATTTTTGACAGCATCCTTAACGATGGAAGTGGCAGTAGGAGCTGCTAATCACATTAAGTTAAGATTATAGATGGCAAGGAAGACTTTTGAAACCTGGCTAGCGTGGCTTTGCTTAATTTATAGTGTTCTTGTCCAGGGGAAATCAAATTTCATAGTTGTGACATTTCTATCCACAGTTACTAAATGTTAACTTTGCTGAGCAGGCACCTTTGAGAGACAGGTGGTGGGATACTGCGGAGAGGAGATGGAGATAGACAGCTTTGTTCTGGATGGTGAATGTGATGGATGGGGTGCAGGACAACATCGTTTCATTCAAAGAGTTTTAGGGAGCCAGGATCTTCTGGCAGCAGAGAAGAAGCTCGGTGAAAGCTTTACAGAAAGGGCTTCGAAAGATAAATGGCTACATGAAGATATTCATGGAAAGGTTCTGCCCGAGTGCCATCAGACAAAGATGTGATGTTCTGGTAGAGCCTGTGGAAATGCTTGGTTTGCATTCCTTTACTGCTGGTCTCAGGGATCGGCATTTTCACTTCCAAAATTGCGCTGGATCAGTCTTCCCCAATGTAAGCATCTGGAATTCTCGGCAATGAGGAATGCTGAGAATCGAAGATCTCATTCCTGGAGGCATCCATGGCCATGCCAGGAGAGCTAGGAAGGAGGACTCAGGGCATGATAGAACCACTAGGTCACGAGGCCCAACAGAGTCTTGTGAAGCCCAGAAGGTAGCTGCACTCCAGAACAACACTCTCTCTGAGATCCATACAACCCCAAATTTGTTGTTCTTCCAGAGAGGTTAAAACAGCTGGG
Source organism: Diadophis punctatus similis (assembly GCA_023053685.1). Classification (NCBI taxonomy): domain Eukaryota; kingdom Metazoa; phylum Chordata; class Lepidosauria; order Squamata; family Dipsadidae; genus Diadophis; species Diadophis punctatus. Next base: position 9,656,470 of record JALIGW010000014.1, on the reverse strand, counting down.
TCTTCTCACAGGCAGTGTTGTGTGACATTATGTAACTCCCTACTTGGCTGAGTTGAGTTCTCTGTTGTTAATGGTTGTGGTTTCCTCCTTGACGTGACCATTTCTGTTCTTGTTCTTAACCCACAATATCCCTTTTTATACACTTCAATCCCACCTAACATGAGAGAGAAAGGAACCTATAACATCAGAAAGACAACAAGTATGTACTGTATATAGGAACCTGGGGGTAGAGTCAAGAGAGGAAACAGCCTGGAGTCATTACATTCCCACAAATGGTCTAAATCCAACCCTTCTTGAATCCCATTGACTCTTATCTAGTGCCAATTTAGTGCTAACTGCTAGTTGACTAGTTTCTTGTGTATACACTTGTAGTCTTAGTACAACTGGGGCCCAGCCACCTGCGTCTTTTAGCCTTAGCACAACTTCATCTTTGATCTGAATTTTCCAACAAAATTTGATGTTTGATCTGAACGTTTAGCTTCTGGGGCAAACATTTTGGGGCCCAGGCACCTGGGTCTTGTAGTCTTAGCACAACTGCAGAATGTGATGCTTAGAACGAAAATCCGATTAAAACAATAGAGCAATAAACCGTCTTTACTGGACCTTAATGTTCCAGTTGTGAACATGTGTGGTCCTATTTCTTCACGCCTGGCATTAATCTCATTAAATTGGTGCTAGATAAGAGTTAACAGAATTCAATGGGGGAACATAATGACTCCAAACTGCTTCCTCTCTTGACTCCACCCCTCAGGCTCTGCCTCTTCTTCTCCTACGGTATACAAACTTCTCTCCAGCTGGCTTTCTGAGTGCAGGAAGAAACGTGCATAAGTGAAATGTTACTTCCTGCTGAAATGATATAATATAACCCAATTGTTCTGACCCAGCTCCCCAAACACGACAAACCCTCTGTACTTAATCAACGATTCCTTTATTAGGAGCGCCAGCAGCCCCGGCAAAAAGTTTCTCTAACAAATCTGTCCGGCAGGGAGATGAATAGTTGTCTGCCACACCTATTCATCTCCGCCTCCTGCCTTTTATCCCCAGAGCTAGGGTGGGGCTTCGCTAGCAGCGGTGGCTCTTCCGTCCCAAGGATCGGCCCATAGATTTCCACTGCTCTCCTCTCCTCTGCCTTCTGCGCATCCGCGCGTCAGACACTGGACCCAGCTGTTCCTCCTCTTCCTCATCAGCCACCTGGGGGCTGTTGACTCTCCATCTGAGGGCTGATGGATGGCCCAGGGTCCACCTCTGTCTCTCTCTCTGACAGCTCCATTCCCTCTTCCCCCTCGGAGCTCTCAGGTTGCCTTGATGCTGGTCCTGACTCCCACGCCTCCTCATCTGGTTCAGCTGCTGGAGGGGTCGGTGGCCAACAGGCCACAACACTAACACTGACAGAGAGCTATGTTCAGAGTCTTACCTTTATTACCGATGCTCCGGCTCTTGAAAGTGGGCTATGCATCTGTGCTGCTGCAGCCATGTTGGCGATAGTATTGAGATGGTTCATTTGATTCATGGCCATCGCTACAGAAGCAGGAGGTAGGCCAACCGGAAGAAGAGGATGGGGCATCATCATAAATGGCAGGTCTATCCCTGAAACACGAGAACAGCAGCCCATAAATAATTTAAAAGCAGTGATTTCCTGGGGTTTTCACCCATAAAAGAGGGTGAAAGTTTAATGGAACGAGTCAATTTGGACTATTATTAGCTTGAAATGTTTTCTACATTTTGTAGTTAAAATTTAGCTTCAAGAATAAGAAGAACAATAGATTTGTATTAATACATAGAAGAAAAATAGGACAGATTTTTTGTTTAAAAAATAAATAAAAATAAACCTTAGGTGGTTACCCCCGTATTGAAATTAGATATATAATCGAAGGGCACAAATCAATGAAGACACTTCTCTATCTACCAATCTACACCAAAAAAGAATTAATTCTGTTTTTTTCTTTTTTGCTAAAGTATTCTGATGTTTAAAATGTACAATAGAAATATTGTAATCAGCATCTTTGACCCTTGTGACTTGACTTGAATATGATATTCAAAAGATTCAGTTTTAAGATGGATGGCTGGATGACTTGACTTTTGGCAAGCAATGTTAATCGGGAAACCCTGATTCCCTTTAAAGACCACACGATTCACTTAGTAACTGTAGTGATTGGTTTAACAACCACGGCAAAAAGGACTTGTTTAACAACTGCCTTGCTTAACGGTGGATTCTGCTCTCAAATCTGCTCTCGAGCTAAGTCAAGGACTACTTCGTTTTGGAAGACAATATGATGCCAGAATAGATGTTGGGGAAACCTTTATATCTACCTCTAGATTTATATTTACACAACACAAGAGCCGAGGTGGCGCAGCAGTTAGAGTCAGTACTGCAGGCCACTTTAGTTGACTGTAATCCGCAGGTCAGCGGTTCAAATCTCACCGGCTCAAGGTTGACTCAGCCTTCCATCCTTCGGAGGTCGGTAAAATGGGGACCCAGATTGTTGGGGGCAATGTAAATATACATTGCTTACTGGTGTAAACCGCTTAGAGAGTGCTTGCACTGTGAGGCGGTATATAAATCTCACAAATAATACACCAAGAGCTATGATTGGTTTGGAAAGAATGCGTGTTGTGATACCTCTTGTTTCACTCACTCACTCACTCCAACCATCCCACATCAACCGCTAATGGCAGTCTTTGTCCACTCATTAACTCTTCCCCTGCAGTCTCGTAATCTTTCCTTCTACACCGTAGAGTTTTAGTGCTTCCAGACACCATCTGTCTGAACGGGGTTGCTCATTTCTTTACAATCCGATTGACATGCAAACAACATGCAAATGGCAAACAGAATGTAACAACCCTTCCTTGTTTTAAGGGACAATATCCCAAAGGTTTTACAAAGGGGGTGGGGGGAGGGGAGGCGGAAAGGGAAGGGAAGAAAATGCATCTGGCTTCTGCAGATCGGGCAGAATTATTTCTTGTTCAATAAACACTCCAAGCACCACGCGGAAGACAACTGAGAAGGCGTCACGATGACTATATCAGCAACAACAGCTACAAAATGATATACAACAGGTTGGGCAGTAAAATAAAATATTTTTGTGGACTTTGCAGGGACACCCATTGGTTTCTGCTGGGCGAGACCATACTGAAGAGTGCACCGAATAGTTACAAGCAAGTATGTATGTATGTATGTATGTATGTATGTATGTATGTATGTATGTATGTATGTTAGGTTCCACTTACCTTCCCTACTGGTTCGCATCGCGTCAGAAGTGCGTCACGTCGGGGAAATGACCCTCTGCGCATGCGCAGAAGCCTTTGCACATGCGCAAAGGGTTCTTTGCCAGCCGCTTTCAAGGAGCGGTGACCGGAGGACTGGTTCAGGGACGTGGCCAGCTGCCGATTCGGCGAGCGGGGGCAAATTTCCGCCACCAGTTCAGGCGAACTGGTCCGAACCAGCAGCAACCACCACTGGTATGTATGTATGCATGGCACAGTGGTTAGAGTGCAGCATTGCAGGCTAACTCTGTACCACAGCCAAGAGTTTGATCCTGACCAGCTCAAGGTTGACTCAGCCTTCCATCCTTGTGGGTGGAAGTTGTGGGTGCTTCCATCCTGGAGCATCCACAACTTCTGATGGCAAGCCGTTCTACTACTGGTTGATTGTTCTCACTGACAGGAAATTTCTCCTTAATTCTAGGTTGGATCTCTCTTTGATAATGTCACGTAGTGAATATTGTCAGTTGTATGTCTATGGAGGGTGATGCATCCCTATCCTAATATTATGGTACATTCCAATACAAGCAGAACACGTGATGTGATCTTCTGCGCATGTGTGCATTCCTGATTCTCCATTTTTTTCTCTTCTGCCTTTGACTCTGACCGGAACAGTCACAATTTATTAGCAAGGATGTAACTATTCATGATTTATTGTTTTTGTACTGAAATAAATATTTTCTATTAGACTTTTAATCTCGGCTTTATTTGTAAATGTCTGAATTCCAAGAAAAGATCCACATCGCCTCTATGAGATTTATTCTCACCTTAACAGATAAGTTTTCATTAGCATATTGCACACACACAAAAAACCCCCTAAATTCCAAATGTAAATGCAGGTGGAGAAGAGAGAGGATGGAAGAAGAAGATTGAAAAATGGGATTGAAATGTTCTGGCTTTTAATGACCTCATTGTCCCCACAGAGATTATGACCTCACTGGAGAACTCCCTGTTGAATGCCAACATCTCAACGGTGCCATTAACACAACACGCTTAACTGGTTCCTGAATTAACCAATTTATTGGATTAGTTAGCACAATACATTAACCACCAAATAGTTCTGAAATAACCAAATGGGTTACATTAACAAAGCATGGTAAGCAACCCCCTTCCCCAAAGTTAACATGAATCAGTGTTAACCAGGGTAAAGACATCCGCTAAGAAGTTACTCAAAAGATGCTTCAGACCATCTTAGTAAATCCTGAGATACGGACGTGACTCACACTCCCCAAAGCAGGTGCTAAGCAAAATTAAGAATTTGAATCCCTTCCTTGCACTGCCTGAGGTCTTTCAGGAAAAGGATAATTGGGGGGGGGAGGGGTTATGTTTAAAAAGTAGGCATTTGGCCATCTCACAGGCTCAAGTTTGACTCACCCTTCCATCCTTCTGAGGTCGGTAAAATGAGGACCCAGATTGTTAGGAGGCAATATGCTGAACTCTGTAAACCGCTTAGAGAGGGCTGTAAAGCACTATGAAGCAGTATATAAGTCTAAGTGCTATTGCTATTGCTATCTCGAATTTCCAAATATACCATCTGCATTAAAATTCACCAGACCCTCTAGAAGCCACCCATTTACCAATCCACACTTCCACAAGAAAAGCGTGGAAAGAAGACATATGCAACTCATTAAGAGTTTTGTTTATTTTTAATCTACCTTTCTTACTTTTATAAATAGCTCAAGGTAGCAAACATAATTCCTATTTCCTCTTCCTATTATGCCCACATCAGCAACCCTCTGAAGTGGTTGGGCTGAGAGAGAGTGACTGGCCCAAAGCCACCTAGTTGGCTGATATGCCCAAAGTAGGACTAGAAATCAAAGTGTCCTGGTGATCGGTCCAAAGCCACTCACTCGATTTTCCTATCTTGGCTTGACTATAACTCACCATCGCCTCATGACTGGCCCAAAGTTGCCCAACCAGCTTTCATACTTAAGGCAGGACTAGAACTCACTGTCTCCTGGTTTCTAGCTTTGCACCTTAATCACTAGACCAGGGGTGTCAAACTCAAGGCCCGTGGGCCGCGGGGCCGCCCTGGAAACAGCACACCCCCCCAAGCTACATTTTCACTGGCAGAAGGCTAGCAAAACAAACTAAAAACAAAACAAAAGGAGAAATGTTCCCCTTTTGCATTTGAGCACGCAAGAAGGGACAGGAAAGGAGAAAGGGAAAGAGAAAGAATAATAGCAATAGCAATAGCACTTAGACTTATATACCGCTTCACAGTGCTTTACAGCCCTCTTTAAGCGGTTTACAGAGTTCAGCATATTGCCCCCAACAATCTGGGTCCTCATTTTACCGACCTCAGAAGGATGGAAGGCTGAGTCAACCTTGAGCCGGTGAGATTTGAACAGCTGAACAGCTGAACTGCAGTGCTGCACTTTAACCACTGCGCCACCTCGGCTCAGAAAAATAAGGGAAGAGAGCAAGGAGGGAAAAATAAGGAAAGAGGGGAAGGAAGAAGAAAGGAGAAGGAAAGGGAAGGAAAAGGAAGAAAAGGAAGGAAGGAAGGAAGGAAGGAAGGAAGGAAGGAAGGAAGGAAGGAAGGAAGGAAGGAAGGAAGGAAGGAAGGAAGGAAGGAAGGAAGGAAGGAAGGAAGGAAGGAAGGAAAATTATAATGAGAGTGAGGGAGGGACTGAGGAAAGTCCTGCCTTAGCACTTGGCCACCACAGGTGCCCCCGACACGAGTGACATTGAGCTGGCCACACCCACCCTGGCCATGCATACCTCGGCCACGCCCCCCCACCGAGGTCAACCCTGATGCGGCCTTCAATGAAATCGGGTTTGATACCCCTACACTAGACCATACTGTTCCATTTGCAGCTTCCTTCACATATTCTGTTTAAGGTGGGCCAACCAATAGTTCTGCCTCCTCCAATAGGTGAAAAAAAATATAGTACTCGGGTTAATTTGGGCACCTGGCAGACAATTCCCTAAGTCCCTCTTCCTTTTTCTTGGCAGTGAAATAAGAAATGGCAGCTAAGGAGAGTGTCTCCCTCCGCTTAACGGCAGGACTGGCCCCAGGACATTTCTGAACACGCCAAGATGCCGGGATGCTTGCGCTTGCATACGTACTGTTTGTGAGCAGATGGTTCTGCTGCAGAGGACTAAGTGGGTGAGCGCTCGCCAAATTGGCTTGCCCTGACAGTGCCGCGTGGCTAATCCCATGATGGGATCCTGTCGGGATCGGCGACTGAAGCTTCTCTTTATCCCACGAGGATTCACTTCCACCTAAAAGAAAAACAGCACACAGAACATTGATTGTTCCCCTCTTTTCAAGATAGCTTGTCGAACCTGCCACAACTTACAACCTCTAAAAAGAAACAATCCCTGGCTCCATTTGTTGAGAAAGGTATAGTTTATTAGAAATTACTGCATTTTTCGGAGTATAAGACGCACCGGAGTATAAGACGCACCTAGATTTTAGAGGAGGAAAACAAGGAAAAAAGTATTCTGAACCAAATGGTGTAGTAATATATTATTTAATAAAATACCAGTGTAGCAGAATACTTTTTACAACCATGTATACTTTTTACAACCATGTACACTTTTTACAACCATGTATACTTTTTTACAAACTTCAAACTTGACAGCTTTAAGACTTGTGGACTTCAACTCCCAGAATTCCTCCTCCAGTCATGCTAGATGGGGTAATTAGAAGGCAAAAACACCCAGTTTTTGCAAAAAACGGCCCGTTTTTCGCAAAAATGGGATGCAGGGGCAGGGCTTCGGGAGGCCAAAAAAAATGGCTGTATTCGGTGTATAAGACGCACCGACATTTCCACCCTCTTTTGGGGGGCAAAAAGGTGCGTCTTATACTCCGAAAAACACAGTAAGTGTATTGCAGTATTGCAAAGCCAGAACTGAGAATCACGCACCAAAATCCCGAAGTTAAACTTTTCCCCTCCCTTAGCTGTCTCTCATTGCCCACCCTTGGGTAACTAATCAGGTTTAGGCAAGATATTTTCATAATGGTCAGTCCAAGTGTGGTTTGGTATGCGTCTTTTTCCTTCTTCTAGGTGGGTGACCTTGAGGCAGCATCTCAAGGAGATACAGCACTTACTTTCGTTTCCCCAAGCATTCTCCCACTTCATTTCCCTTCCCCATAGTTCATGGCAATCTGTCACCGGATATCAGAGCCCCAGAGAAGCACAAGCAAGCATAAGGTGGCAGATGATGTATTTGGGGTTTTCCAACAATTATTTCCCTCTCGCTGAGAAGAATCATGAGATCATTTCTCCTATTTCTTTATTTTGTTTTCATTGAAGTATAGATGACCCACCCCAAATCGGATCTTAGGGATCCCCAAACTCTTAGGGTCATCAACCCCTTCATGAAGATGGTTCCTCGACCCCAAACATTTATTCAATGAAAATAATTTAATAAATACTAAATATTTAAGTAATACTTTGATCTGAAAATCGAAGCTGAATTATTATGGCACAAATCAGGCTTGGTGGTCCCAGTGGTTATTGACATACTGGGTGCCATACTAAGAAATCTTGGAGGGCACTTACAAAATCTGCGCATTGACAAAATTTTCATCATTCCATTACAAAAGGACCCTCTGCTTGGAACGCACATTTACTGCCCCGATACATTATGACATCTAAGGTTCTTGGGAAGAAGGTGATGTCTGTCTGTCTGTCTGTCTGTCTGTCTGTCTGTCTGTCTGTCTGTCTGTCTGTCTGTCTGTCTGTCTGTCTGTCTATCTATCTATCTATCTATCTATCTATCTATCATTTATTTATCATTCATTCATTCATTCATTCATTCATTCATTCATTTCTATTTGTATGCCGCCCAACTCCCAGGGGACTCTGGGCGGCTCACAACAATAGGAAAAGACAGTCATAGAAATAAATATTAAATATTAAAATACAGTAAAAAATTTAAACAATTTAAAAAAAATTAAAATTTAAAAAACAATTAATTAATATTAAGGCCAACACCAGCTAAAGAACTGGCAACTGTGCCTTCACACTGTTGTGAACAGATGATGATAATGATGATGATGATGATGATAATTAGTAGTAGTTGTAGTAGTTGTAGTAGTAGTAGTAGTAGTAGTAGTAGTAGTAGTAGGAGGAGGAGGAGGAGGAGGAGGAGGAGGAGGAGGAGGAGGAGAAGAAGAAGAAGAAGAAGAAGAAAAAGAAGAAAAGAAGAAGAAAAAGAAGAAAAGAAGAAGAAGAAGAAGAAGAAGAAGAAGAAGAAGAAGAAGAAGAAGAAGAAGAAGAAGAAGAACAACAACAACAACAACAACAACAACAACAACAACAACAACAACAACAAAACATCTTAAGAAGGTACTTGGTTGATACCTAGGTCGTTGGCAGCAACCCGTATCAACCATTAGCACCAGTCAATGGTATTTGTGATGCATTTTTGAATGTTCAGTTGACTGAGTTTCATGTTTAATGAATAAAGTTAATAATAATAATAATAATAATAATAATAATAATAATAATAATAATAATAATAATAATAATAATAACAACAACAATAATAACAATAATAACAATAATAACAATAACAACAAAAACAACAAAAACAACAACAATCTGTAACATTGTCAAACATCCAGATTTGCTTATCCCAGGTCCTTGGAAGGACTCAATAGGTAGACAAAAATGCCAAACCCAGTCTGAACATCTGGCTGACTGTGCGATGATTAATAACAACAACAACAACAAAAACAAAAAGAACAACAGTAATAGGACACTCATCAACCATTGACCACTTTGGATATGTGGTCAGCCTGGATTGGAATATCGACCACCAAGATATGGAAATCATTGATAAAATAAGGCAATTAACCAGAATAAAACACAAATGAAAAATCATTAGAAATAACCTAGATGAGAATAATGTACATTGAAAGCTATTGCTTCAGATACTCTTGAGACCACATTCTTCAATGAAGACAACACTGCTGTTGGTAGGGCCTCGGAGACGATGATAACTCACAATTTAGGTGCCATAGCCAAAAGGTCTCTTTATCACAAATCCACATAACCCACTGATTGCAATTATGGGATGTAGAGGAGAGGGCCCTTGGCAGACCATAATTCTTGGACATGTTGGCAACCTGATTAGCAAGTAAACAAGAACACCACCTAAAAGTGAGCCACAGTCCATAAATTCTAGCCTTCTTCCTTTTAATAAATCTCAAGATATGCAAAAAAAAGGATGAAAAGTGTTTGTGGGCAATTGTCCATGTGTCTGGTCACCATGGGTCCAGCCAAAGGAACAATCTGGATCTAAACAGCTAGCCCCAGTACATACACAAATCCTATGGATGTCTAATCAGGAGCCCTGGCTTGCAGTTCCTTTCAAGTGTAATTAATTTGCAAACCTCCTAATTGACTAAAAAAGAACCCGCTGTGTTGTTTACAGCATGGGAATTTTAACAAAATCTGCAAATCTCGGAGCAGGGAAGGATACCCACACGTTTATTTCTCAACCGAAAACCACGAAAATCAGTAAGTGCATGAGTGCTGTTGACATAAATCATTTTCTATACATCAGACAATTCAGACTTTCTTAGCAAATTTTCAGTAATCCAGGCAGTGTGTCTAGATTTGGTGTGTGGTGGTGGTGGTGGTGGTGGTGGTGTGTGTGTGTGAGCTGCAGATAAAATGCAGAGGCTAACAGATCTCAATCCTCTTCTATCATCTAACGCAGTGTTTCCCAACCTTGGCAACTTGAAGATGTCTGGACTTCAAGATGTCTGGACGAATGCTGGCTGGGGAATTCTGGGAGTTGAAGTCCAGACATCTTCAAGTTGCCAAGGTTGGGAAACACTGATCTAACACAATTGGTTGGATACATTTGATATTGTTGAGGCCTCTGTTACATCACAAGTTGCAATCACTCATGGTTGAACTGTTATTTTACTGAACTGGCTGGCTCCCAGAATGGACTAAACCCTGAATCATGGTTTATATATCGCCAATGAATGGTTCTACAGTGTACATACCTTAAGCCAAAGAAAAATAAATCTTATAAACGTTTGATGCAACATGTGGACTCCGCCAATATCTATATACAGGCAAAATATACAGGGTTATTCAAAAAGAATGAACCGATTTCATGACGCAATATTTTATTAAGGAAAAGTAATACAAAACTCCAGTCAAGTCACAATCAAGTCACAAGTATTCTACTCACAATCAACTTTTATTTTCTTTTTTTAATATTTATTGTTTTTCAACTTTAAGCATCATAATATCATAACACAGATCTACACCTATTCACATCTATTATTTTTGCTCATACAAAACTTATACAATATTTCCACATATTTACAATCTTACATCTTCTTCTTCATCCAACCTTATTTCATAGAATCAACTTTTATTTCCTGCCTTACAAGTGTTCAATGTGGCCACCACCTGCAGCACGGGCAACATCAATAAGATAAGAGAATTCCTCCCAGGCGCGTATCAGCATATCACAACCCACCGAGTTGATCGCTGTTGTTGTTCGATGTTTAAGGTCATCGAGGTTAGTGGGTAGCGGTGGAACATAAACGCGATCTTTTACTTATCCCCACAAGAAAAATCACACACGGTTAGGTCTGGGGATCTCGCAGGCCAAGCACAAAGTGCAAGGTCTTGGGCCCCCCTTTTCCTGAGGACTCGCCATTCCGAGGGTAAACAAACAACTGAACGTTGCCGGAAGAACGACGCAACTACATCGCCCCTGTGGCAGCCATTCAAAACTGTTAAGGAGAATAGATCTCCATAGAGGTGATGTTGATCTTTCTCTTGGAACTCAGACATTTAGAAATAAAGCCGAAGTTAAAAGTCTAATAGAAAATATTTATTTCGGTACAAAAACAAGAAATTCTGAATAGTTACACCTTGCTAATAAATCGTGACCGCTCCCGGTCAGAATCAAACCACAAGTGATTAATGGAGAATCAGGAATGCACACATGCGTACAACTCATATCACGTGTTCTGCCTGTATTGGAATGTACCATAATATTAGGATAGGGGTGCATCACCCTGCATAGACCTACAACTGACAATATTCACTACGTGACAAAAACTTAGATAACTCCTCTTTCAAATGGTCACTGACTCATTACATGACGATGCTTGAGAACTGAAGCAATGCGTCATGAAATCGGTTCATTCTTTTTGAATAACCCTGTATAATTCTTACTGACATTCTGATGCTGGTCTATGACCTTTATAAAGATTGATTTGGTTTACAGATTTTATCCAGGAAGAAAATTCATCCTCTCCCTTCAACCTGGCCAACTCTCCACAAGACTCTTCTCTTGATGTAAAAATAGACTAAGAACCAAAAACTGCTTAATCTTAACTAAACCAGCATTTCTCAACCTGGACAGCTTTAGTTTGGCGTAGCATAGCTGGCTAGGAAATTCCGGGAGTTGAAGTCCAAGCATCTTGGAAAATTGCCAAGATTGAGAAATACTGGTTTAAAACCTATGTCCTTTTTTTTTTTATACATAACAAATCAAATCACTTTTAGGAGATTTCTGCTCTAAGAAATGAATTTCTCTCTCCCCAGTCCTTCTACTCAATAAAATGATTCCATTATTTTGGGAACTGGTAAAAGGAAGGTATGGTTGGCATAGCATAGTTGGCTAGGGAATTCTGGGAACGGAAGTCCACGCATCTTCAAATTACCAATGTTGAGATGTACTGGTTTAAACTCTATCCTTTTTTTGGGGGGGCATATACCGTATTTTTCGGAGTATAAGATGCACCGGAGTATAAGACGCACCTTAGTTTTGGGGGAGGAAAATAGGGGGGGGGGGACTGCCTACCAGTTATTCATCTGGCTAGCATCCTTAGTCTGGTCAGCTTCAGCACATTATTTTATCCCCTGGTTAGGACTTAAAAAAACCTTCTTCGGAGAGAGTAACAATGAAAGAGCCTGCAAGCCAGTAAGAGCTGGGAAGATCGTTAGCACCTGGTTAGGGCTAGAAAAAAACTTATTCGGAGCAAGTAGAGCAATGAAAAAAAATTCTGCAAAGACTTAGGGCTGGAAAAACATTCTTCGGAGAGAGTAACAATGAAAAAGCCTACAAGGTAAGAGCTGGGAAGATCTGTTAGCACCTAGTTAGGGCTGGGGGAAAAAGCTACATTCGAAGTATAAGACGCACCCAAATTTTCAGCCACTTTTAGGGAGGAAAAAGGTGCGTCTTATACTCCGAAAAATATGGTAAATCAAATCACTCTTAGGAGATTTTTACGCTAAGAAACGTCTTTCTCTCTTTTTGCCCCTTCCATTATTTAGCGAGGTGGTAAAAGGAAGGTATGGTCGAGACTTGAGAGAGACTGTCTGGATTATTGACAACGCCAGGAATTCATTAACTAGATTTCCAATTAGAATCCATAATATTTCATTGACATGTAAGAGACAGTGGCAGGGGGGAAAATGTATCTTAATTGAAGATAACAGCAGAGAAGCATTCTACATTCTTTATGGTGAACACTTGGCTAATAAATGTGATTCATGTTTATCAAACAGTAAAATCCGAAAGATCAATGACGTAGCCAAAAAAAGGGAAATGCTCCATCATTTTTATGCCCACAGCCGAGCTATGAATTATCTTTACTAGTGCAAATGTGTAATTTGCAAAAACGATGAGCTTTGCATAGGCAAAGACAGATGCGTTTATGCCAAGTTAAATTATATCATATGTTCTAATATAATGTGGCGCAATTACAGCGGAGTGCAATGGTACGGCTGTATTTGTGTCAGCCAGGCCATCATAAATGCCACACATTTTACAAGGATGACCTCAAATCCATATTGACTGACAGGGGGTGCAATTCAGACCTTGTCTCTAAATATATCTTCTAGAAATGACAGCGATCCAGAATGTAGAGCTGGAACAGGTCATGACGTACCAACCGGCTCTGAAAAAGTAGAAGTTAATTTGCTTGGAAACTCGGGTTCTTTAACAGTTTAATTCCCACCTATGTTTCCACATTTGGGTGTGGGGAGGGCTAACCTTCTCTCATTTCAATAAAAAAATACTTCCCAAATAAGAAAGACATCCTAGATTATTGCTTCATGCAGCGCAGTATAGCAATAGCAATTAGACTTATATACCGCTTCATAGTGCTTTACATCCCTCTCTAAGCGGTTTACAGAGTTCAGCATATTGTCCCCAAACAATCTGGGTCCTCAGTATCTAAATCAGTGCTTGCCAATAGTGGTAATGTCAACCCTGAAGCTAATCTGACCGGAGCCATCTTGGAGCTTCAGTATTGCCACACTGGAGCTGAGGGAAAAGGGAGGGGGGATTAGAGATAGAGAGGTTGGTCTAGCCAAAATAAAATACTTTCTCTTGAGAACCAAGGCCATTCTCACACCTGGACCGTGGAAGGAGGAGTGAGGTCACCAGGCAACCAGATGGTGTTTTGATTGGACCATGTGACTGATTGTTTGGGGTTGAGGGAAAACTTTCTCTTTTAATTAGGTGAAAACTGTGGGAATCATCAGCGTCGGTTTTCACCAGATCTGTGCCAATATGATATTTTCAATAAAGATATTCTTTGAGAAATTCACCTGCCACGGAGTTTTGCTTGCTATGGGACTATTACTTGGAACACTCACAGGTAACTTTTAAGAGCGTGGACTTCAGTTCCCAGAATTGTCATCAGTGGCCAGGTTGCCTGTGAAATTCTGGGATTTGAGGTCCACACACCTAGAAATTGTGAAGGTTGGGAGACACAGTTCTAAATGCATGTCCTGAGACTTTTAAAGATGCACTTCCAAGTGAAAATCCCTTGGATTTCCGCTTGAATACTGTACACTCTCATATGGAAAGCCAGTTTGGTCCAGTGGTTTAAGGCACCAGGCTAGAAAGTGGGAGACTGTGAGTTCTAGTCTTGCCTTAGCCATGAAAGCTGGTCCCTCTCTGTGGACACCCGTGATTGTAAGAATAATTGCCGCCTCTGACAACCTTGTACCGGTACATTAGATGTTCTTTTCGTCTACATGTAGGACTACTTTGCATCCCCATTAACTCTGAGGATTCAGAGAATTCAGAATGAGAACGCAATAAACCACTTGGTGTTACATATTTACTGGCTTCACCAGAGAGATGGCAAGAAGCTTCAGCGAGTAAAACACTTTCCACCTAGTCATTAATTTTGGTTCCCCCCCCCCCCCCAAAATGGGGTCATGGTTATTTGACACCAACATTTTGTTTTGTAATTATATCTTGTTTCCTGAACGTTTTTTCCTCTACCTAAAAAATGTTAGCTAGATGCTGCACACACAGTCAACCCCAAATAGGGTGCCTTATCGCTTTCCTACGTAAGTAGATAAATGGAAAAATACATTCTGCCCTGTGACAAATTTTTCTTCCCATCACTTCCGTTGAAGTTGGCCGTGTCAGAAGCAACTGGGAGGGCTCAAGAGATTCATCCAAGTTGCATTTTATTAATATTATTTTTTTTTCTCAGTTATGAAAACTTTTCTTGGGTGAGCAAAGAGCATAAATATTCCTCCCTGCTCACATATTGCAAGGCCTTTGGGCAAGAGATCCTTCAGCGGTACAATGGGAAGAGAAAAGCTTGCATTCAAGCATAATGTCCAAACAAATTATTTACACTTAGATATTTTCCTCCCATCTTTTTATCTTATGCAGCAAATATTTTATACAAATGGCAGGATGACAGCTGGAATCAAAAGAGGAGGCTGAAACGTTAACCGTTTCAGACATGTAGATGATACCCCTTTGCTAGCTGAAAATAAAGACGTCTTAGAAGAGCTTAGAATGAAATTTTAAAAAGGAAGTAAACTCGTATTAAATATGAGTGCTAAATATTTATTTATTTGATTTATTTATTTATTTAAATGGATTTATATGCCGCCCAACTCCCAGGGGACTCTGGGCGGATCACATGTCCAGTCCATTTATCAATATAAAAAAAAGACACAATTAAAAACTACAAAAATTAAAAAGAGCATCTAACATTCATAATCAAGGGGGGAGACCCATATCTGGTCTGGTTGGTCTCACTTTCACCCCGCCTGCCGGAAGAGCCAAGTTTTTATTGCTTTACGGAAGGCCAGCAGGGTGGGGATAGTCCTGATCTCTGGAGGGAGCTGGTTCCAAAGGGAGGGAGCTCCCACAGAGAAGGCTCTCCCCCTCGGCCCCACCAACCGGCATTGCTTGGTTGATGGGACCTGGAGGAGACCAACTCTGTGGGCCCTAACAGGTTGTAGGGAGGTATGCGGCAGGATGCGGTCCCGAAGGTAACCTGGCCCTGAGCCATGTAGGGATTTAAAGGTTAAAACCAACACCTTAAATTGGATCCGGAGACTAATGGGCAGCCAATGCAGCTGGTGGAGGATAGGTGTTACGTGGGTGTATCTAGGTACACCCACCACAGCTCGCGCAGCTGCATTTTGCACCAATTGCAGTCGGCGGATACTCTTCAAGGACACTCTTTAAGACGACAAAGATAGTTTTAACCAATATTAAATGGTGTTTCCCCCTCCTTTAAGTCCAATACAAAGAGAATATTGGAAAGCCAATCCCATAAGATTGGAAAGCCTTAAGAAAGACACAAATGCTAAGGACGTTCCAATCAAACAAGAACAGAAAGTCAAGACAGTGTGGTCTTTACACCAATATTGTACAACTGTTGAAAGCCAGACATTGAGAATGTGCGGGCGGGCAGGCGGGGGAGATAGATGTCTTCACATTTCAATTTTTGGAAATGCTAACTAAGAATATCATGGCCTGCAAGGATAACTAACCAGTCTTAGATCAAATAAAATAAAGCTGATGTTCCACACAAGTGATGATCAACTCACATGTGTTGGGGTTGATGTACTAGAAAATGTGATCAGGATTTGCAAAGTTGGGGGAAGCAGAAAGAAGATAACAAATGATTGGATTAAAGGTTGCTGGAATGTCCTTAAAAAGGTAGACGTCTAAGCTAGAAGGCGGGGTTAAGCATGTCATCAGTTTGGAATCATTGCATTGTCATAAGAGATCCAACACCCCTTGAATTCCATTGACTCTTATCTAGCGCCAATTTAGCGTTGACTGTTAGTTGACCAGATTCTGGTGTATACATAACAACAATAAACTCTTCTGTGCTTTGAACTCTACGAATATTCCTGGTTATTTGCTCCTGACAAGAGGTAATGGAAAATGGCCTGAACCTAGAGTTGTGACTTTGAACAACAAGACTTGAATGTCCAAACACAGGTAGCATTTTTGGCAACCTCCCTTTATATCTGACAACTACCGTATTTTTCGGAGTATAAGACGCACCTTAGTTTTTGGGGAGGAAAATAGGGGAAAACAATCTGCCTACCAGGTATTCATCTGGCTAGCGTCCTTAGTCTGGTCAGCTTCAGCACATTATTTTATCCCCTGGTTAGGACTTAAAAAAACCTTCTTCTGAGAGAATAACAATGAAAGAGCCTGCAAGCAGGTAAGAGCTGTGAAGATAGTTAGCACCTGATTAGGGCTAGAAAAAAACTTATTCAGAGCAAGTAGAGCAATGAAAAAAAATTCTGCAAAGACTTAGGGCTGGAAAAACATTCTTTGGAGAGAGTAACAATGAAAAATCCTGCAAGCCGGTAAGAGCTGGGAAGATAGTTAGCACCTGGTTAGGGCTGGGAAAAAAAGCTACATTCGAAGTATAAGACGCACCCAAATTTTCAGCCACTTTTAGGGAAGAAAAAGGTGCGTCTTATACTCCGAAAAATACGGTAAATACGGAAAGGTGAGAGACTGAGCAGGATAATGGCCCAACATGCAGGACAAGTTTGTCACATCCCCCTCCGTCTTAATGTCTACCAAAGGTTGAGGAGAAGCACACGTGTTTTAAACGGATTCATGACCAAGACAAAGTGGTACTGAAACATTTTGCCTGTCAAGATGAATCAGTTTCCGTGGCTGGTAGGAGAGAAAGAGAGAGAGAGAGAGAAGAACAAACATGTTTTTAATCATAATTAACACCACTACAGGTCCGCATCATTTACTGAACAGTGGATGCAATGTGTAAATTAAGATGATGATCCATATCTGGACTCATTCCAGAGAATGTCTGCATGATAGATGCTGAGGAAGGAAAGCAAGGCTCTGCGTTGCAAAGAGAAGAGACGGTGCCTGTTCTATTTCACAGAATCCTAGAGCTGAAAGGATCCTTTGAGGCCATCCATACCACCCCCGTTCTGTGCCGGAACTTAAATCTAAGCCTCTCAGGTTCTTCTGTTTGAATACATCCAGTTAAATACAAACGATTAAATGCATCCAATATCCTAATCAAGAAACTACCAAGAAAAGAACCCCATCATCACTAACTACTGTAAATAGACAGCGAACCCTACACTCCCTTGTACTGATGATGTTATCTAGTTGGGTAATGAGACATCTGCAAGCAAAGAAACAACCTTAGAGAGCACCAAGGACTATGAACTCTGCAGGGGACATACCACAAGGTTCTGTCCACTTAAGGAGGCTATAAACCACCTTTTATATAAGAGTATAATAAATGCTGGCTATTAATGATGTTGATATGTCAATCAGCTTAATTTTTTTGATGGCATGTGTTAGGTTTATCCCTAAAGTGAAATATAGAGTTTACCAAAATGTTTGGAAGAGTCATCTCTTATGGTTAGAGGTACGGTTGGGTGAATTAAATTAGATGAGTTGTGCATACACAGCCAATCTATGGAACATTTTGAATATACTCATGTTCTATCCAGGAGAACATGTGAATATTCATCAATCAGGGATGAGAGTTGGTTTCGCCATTCTCAGTTCTATTACATGAAAGACGTGGTCTTATCATTCACACACAAACACATACATGTATGTATGTATGTGTCTCTGTATGAGAGTATATGATGCTTAAGTGATCCATGTGCGCTTACGAACCTGAAACCAAATATTTCAAAGAAATCACTGCATGTATAAATCAGTAAATGGTTTTATTCACTTTATTTTTTTGTTCCTCAATGCCACTCTCTGACATTTGTGAACATAACTTAATCTACAAATCCTGAAAACTCTATCAAGCCAAGACCCAGTTTAAACCAGCCGGTCCCTGGACATTAGCTTCTTAATTAATATGAGGAAAGAATTCCCTTTATAACAGCTTATGACACAGTGTTTCCATTCTGTTTACTGAATTCTCAGTGTTAACGGGGATGCAAAGTGGTTTTACATGCAGAAGAAAAGAACATCTCATGTACAATGTTGTCAGAGGCTGCAATTATTCTTACAATCACGGGTGTCCACAGAGAGGGCAAATGACAATAAATGTCCCATGTTGCTTTACAGAGATGATGTGACTTATGTACCTGTCTTAGAGATCAGGATGCCAGTACTATTGTTCTGACCTAGGCTTCCTTAGAAAGCATGAAGCAGAGTCTTAGTCCTTCTAAAACCTCTTTTATTTACACGACTGTGAATTCCTTTCATTCACAGTCCGCAAGGCTTGGCAAACAGTCTTTCAGAGGAATATTTACCAACACCAACCTTATCTCACTTGGAACGCGGCCAGAGAACTAGTTTCCAAACGCAGGGCAAGGCAAAATTTGGCACAGAGTCTATTAGAGTCACAAGTAGAACTTTCCACTCTTGAAACGACCGAATGAACTAATTGTTTCCTGAAAAAGCCCACGCCCCATTCGCTCCTCTTTTATTTCCTATGGGATGGCCAATCATCTCCAAGGTATGGCCTTACTCCCAAGTCGACCCTGCATTCTTAGTTGTTCTTGTCTTCTGGCAGCTCTGCACATGCACATACTGGGAACAGGCTCCAGCTGTTCCTCTGCCTCGCTGATGTCTGACTCCGGAGGCAGCTGATAACTGCCAGATGGCCTTGGCCCCCTCTCTGCCTCCAACGCAGAGCCGTCGTCCGACCCTTCCCCATACTCCAGGGCTGGCCCATGTTCCTCCTTCAACCTCCTCACTGTCCAACTCTGCTGCCAGCTCCGCTGGCCGCTGGCGGGCCACAACAACTATAGAGAACTGTGTCATTTGTGCAACGACAGGTCAACGGATATGAACAATGATATGAATTCTGATACCATCATGACTTCTTACAGACATTTGTGCTTACAAATGTAGTGACCATCCTATTGAATGAACCAGTAGAATTGAATCCAGGTTTCTTCTTTTAGTGAAAAGCCAGTCAGATCCAAAATAGATAGATAAATAAGGATGGATATCAGAATTCCAGGCTGAAATGCCAAAGGATTGAGAAATCACTGAAGACTTACACAATCGACAATCTATGTCGGTGACCATGAGCATTGACCCGTCATTGCACCAACGCCATTCACATCACTTGCCATGCCTCTTAGGCCAGGGGTCTCCAATCTTGTCAACTTTAAACCTGGCGGACTTCAACTCCCAGAATTCCCCAGCCAGCTGGCTGGGGAATTCTGGGAGTTGAAGTCCTCCAGGCTTAAAGTTGACAAGATTGGAGACGTCTGTCTTAGGCAGTTCCCCAGTGAGTTTGGTCAGGTAGCTTTCCAATTTACCCCAATGCAAAACAGTTTGTTTTTTTACCCCAAGCAAAACAGCCTGCAAAGGGGAAGAGAGATATAATTATATAGAGCCGAGGTGGCACAGCGGTTAGAGGCAGTACTGCAGGCCACTTTAGCTGACTGTGATCCACAAGTCAGCGGTTCAAATCTCACAGGCTCAAGGTTGACTCAGCCTTCCATCCTTCCGAGGTAGGTAAAATGAGGACCCAGATTGTTGGGGGCAATATAAATATACATTGCTTACTGGTGTAAACCGCTTAGAGAGTGCTTGCACTGTGAGGCGGTATATAAATCTCACTAATAAATAAAATAAATAAATAAATTAGAAGCTCTTGGTCAGGCAAATGAATTATTGATGCTAAAGCTCACAAAGTTTAAGCTGGATGTTTTTGATTTCCACATATTACCGCTCAAAGGTCTCCTGGGGCACAACCTGTAGGACTTCTTATGGCACAAGGAAGCCCTGCACAACCATTGGCTCCTTGGACCATGTTTCCTGCCACAGATTTAAGCCATAGGTACAGAATAAAGGGACGCGGTGGAAGTTCAGCAGTTCGAATCCCTAGCACAGCGTAACGGAATGCGCTCCCATTACTTGTCCCAGCTTCTGCCAACCTAGCAGTTCGAAAGCACATAAAAAATGCAAGTAGAAAAATAGGGACCACCTTTGGTGGAAAGGTAACAGTGTTCCGTGCACCTTTGGTTTTTAGTCATGCCAGCCACATGACCACAGAGACGTCTCCGGACAGCGCTGGCTCTTCGGCTTTGAAACGGAGATGAGCACCGCCCCCTAAAGTCGGGAATGACTAGCACATATGTGCGAGGGGAACCTTTACCTTTACATAATAAACCCCCAAAAGGAGTTGTCATCCTTTTTGGTCCTCCATCTCTCAATATTCTAGGAAACCAAGAACAGCCCATCTATAGTTCATTTTTGGTCAATCCACTGAATGTCTAAAGAGAGTGAATTGCCACCTCTACAACAAGTGGTGGGGTAGAATAGAATGAGGATAAGGCAATCACGTTCCTATATGTTTTACTATCTTCTTATGGCATAGAGATGCAGTACTGATCTGTGATTGGCTTGTGCAAGAACTCTGGTCATTTTTGATGATGTCCTCAAGGGATGCCAATTGCTATTTAGGCTGAGAAACAAAAATAGCACATTTGATTGGAAAAC
Source organism: Diadophis punctatus similis (assembly GCA_023053685.1). Taxonomy (NCBI): domain Eukaryota; kingdom Metazoa; phylum Chordata; class Lepidosauria; order Squamata; family Dipsadidae; genus Diadophis; species Diadophis punctatus. The sequence goes on along the minus strand of JALIGW010000014.1, from coordinate 9,635,515 downwards.
TTTTCATCTGGCAGCTAGAGTGGGAGATAGCCGGTAGGACAGTAATTTTGTCAACTTTCTAAAGGCACTTTGGGATATTTCTCAGAAAAGGATTTCTTACTAAAGTATTAGGGGATCACCATCTAGATATATTTCTTAAAACTTACTCTTTCTAAGGAAGGAAAGTCTGCAACATGCAAATTTGCTTTAATGTTTGGTGGGTATGAAAAATTTCAAAAACTAATTTTAAGTTCAATCAGTTGACATTGTTTTCTCCTTTGGTTTCAGATTCATTCCATCTATTTTTTAAAAAAATATGAGATGTCTCTAAATGAAATTCACACTGTCCACTACATCTATCTGCATCTGACATTTGATTTGTGGCTATACATTTCCTGGGTGAGAAAAGAATTGAATTATCTTGCTGAACATAATAATAACTTTGGTCTCCCCATGCATGGAAAATTCTCAAAAGCTGGTGTATGCATGTCATTTGTGTGATATGAAATATACAATGCTTTCCTTCCTTCCTTCCTTCCTTCCTTCCTTCCTTCCTTCCTTCCTTCCTTCCTTCCTTCTTTCCTTCCTTCCTTCCTTCCTTCCTTCCCTTCTTCCCTCCCTCCCATCCTTCCATTTCCTTCTTCCCTTCCCTCCTTTTTTAAAAATTCTGTGTACATGATTTAGATTTTTAGATTTAGATTTATTATTAGTGTTGGAAGGGACCTTGTAGGTCATCTAGTCCAACCCCCTGCTCAAGCAGGAGTTCCTACACCCTTTGAGACAGATGGCAGTCCAGTCTCTCCTTGAAGGTCGCAAGTGTTGGGGCTCTCACAACCTCTGCTGGCAAGCTTGCTTTTTTATATTTTATATTTTATATGTTGCTTGCTTTTTTATATTTCATACAGCCAGCAAATCTGAGATTAAATAGACTACGAATCAAAGGCAAACTCTCATTTCTGAACGGTGAATGCAAAAATAGAGGGCTGCATTTCAGAAGTATTGTGACTTCCGCCATCTAGGAGGTCTGGCCGTAATCCTGGGGGTCTCCTTGTCTCCTTCTTAACAACCCTCTGCCTGATAGCTTTGAGACCAAGAATACTTTTAAAATACTAAGGCTGATTTGTTTTTAAGTTGCTGCACTGACATGATGTTTTTACTGCTGGAAGATGGCCAACTGTTTTAACAGCTGCTTTGCTTTTAGAGACGTTGAAATTCTCATTTTATTGCATTTGTTTCAACTTATTAGTGGCCTCGAGGTTGTTCAAAGGCAAACAACTCCACTATATTTGTGAGGAGGCTCCTAAGACCTCATCACATCACCAGATTCATGTTCTACAAATTTCCTGGAGTTACATCAGGGAAGAACATTATGGCAGGAACCTTCAAGTATAGGGATAGGAGAACAGAGGGACATAATTGATGCCCTTCAGTTGTTTGGCCTACAACTCTCACAATCCCATGTCAATGGCCACGTCGGCTTGGGATAATGGAGTCCTTGCGGAGTTGAGCGGCATATAAATACAAGTAAGTAAGTAAGTAAGTAAGTAAGTAAGTAAGTAAGTAAGTAAGTAATTAAATAATTAAATAATTAAATAATTAAATAATTAAATAATTAAGTAAATAAATAAATAAATAAATAAATAAATAAATAAATAAATAAATAAATAAATAAATAAATAAATAAATAAATAAATAAATAAATAAATAAATAAATAAATAAATAAATAAATAAATAAATAAATAAATAAATAAATAAATAAATAGGATTAATGCCCGTAATATCTGGAGGGTACCAAGATGGCTTTATCTCATTTTGGAATATTGATTCCTGGCAATTATGAACTCTGCTTCACATTGGCCTTTCCAGTTCTAAATTTTCCAAAGGATTTGGTCATTGTGAGCTAACTCTGTAGATTTATTTTATTTATTTTATTTATACTTCAATTTCTATGGCGCCCAACTCCCTAGGGACTCTGGCCGGCTCACAACAGCAAAACGAACATCAAAAATAGTACAAAATATCTAAAAACAGTTTAAAAAAGCAATTTACAATTTAAAACAGTTTCAGCCATCCATACCATTCATGGCCAGATCTCGCTGGTTACCACCACAAGATCAATGGCCCCAGGCCTGCCGGAAAAGCGGTCTTTACTGCTTTCCGGAAGGCCGATACTCATAGTTAATTTGTTCCAGGTGGTACGATGAGTACCAAACAGATTTTTCCCATAAGGAATAACGTAGTGAGTCACAAGGCAGCCGGCATTGACCAGTTCTAGCTGGTGTGTCAAGTACTAAACAAATGATGAGTAGCGGGACAAAGCCTTCAGGTCAAACTGCATTGAGTACCAAATTCGATGAGTTTCAAAGCAGTTGAGTACCAAGGTATTGCTATACATCCCTCCAAATTGCGAAGCAGAAAGGTCTGGCATGCAGATTTACAGAAGTCTATGTACAGTAGACCTTGACTTAAAACAGTTTGTTTAGTGACTGTTTGAAGTTACAACTTACAACAACTGTTTGAAGTTACAACAAGGTCACATGATCAAAATTCAGATGCTTGGCAACTAACGGTTGCAGTGTCCTGGGGTCACATGATCCCCTTTTGCGACCTTCTGACAAGCAAAGTCAATGGGGAAGCCAGATTCACTTAACAACCATGTCACTAACAACTGCAGTGATTCACTAAACAACTCTGGTAAGAAATGACGTAAAACGGGGCAAAATTCACTTAACAAGATCAGGAACTTAGCAACAGGAATGTTGGGCTCAATTGTGGTCATAACTCAAGGACTACCTGTAGACAAATCTAGTATCAATTTGCTTCATCCATTTTCTCTACTCATCATGGGTGGGCTTACTACAGAGTACTCCTCAGGAAGTCTTATTCAGTATGGCTGGATCATATTGAAAGCAATCTTAACCCAGAATACTGGTAGCCATCGACTTACAATTGAGCCCAAGATTTCTATTGTTAAGTGAGACATTTGTGAAGTGAGTTTTGCTCCACTTTACGATCTTTCTTGCCAAATTTGTTAACTGAATCACTGCAGTTGTTAAGTTAGAGACATGACAGTTAAGTGATAGTTAAGTCTTCTTCACTGGAGAAGAGCCTAATGCTGGGAACGACTGAGGGCAAAAGAAGAAGGGGACGGCAGAGAATGAGGTGGCTGGATGGAGTCACTGAAGCAGTCGGCGTGAGCTTAAATGGACTCCGGGGGATGGTAGAGGACAGGAAGGCCTGGAAGAACGTTGTCCATGGGGTCGCGATGGGTCAGACACGACTTCGCGACTAACAACAAGTTAAGCGAATCTGGCTTCCCCGTAGCATCATAAATTTGAATCAATTTGCAAGCGTTTGAGTTTTGATCATGTGACCATGGGGAGGCTGTAATGGTTGTAAGTGTGAAAAATGGTCGTAAGTCACTTTTTTGAGTGCTGTTGTAACTTCGAACGGTCACTAAACGAACTGCTGTAAGTCGAGGACTACGGTACTCTGTACAGGTACCGTGTTTCCCCCAAAATAAGACCCTGTCTTACATTTTTTTGAACCCTGAAATAAGTGCTTGGCCTTATTGCCATGCACTCAAAAGCCCGATTGGGCTTATTATCAGGGGATGTCTTATTTTGGGGGAAACAGGGTAGTCCTCGACTTACTGTATCCCTGAATTTGGACACTGAGAAGAACAGCATCTCCTTCCTATCCTCCCAAGTACACCGTCACTCATCCAGAGCTATTAATAGCCTTGTCCTTCATAAAGTTGTCTAACCTTCTTTGAAAGATGTCCAGGTTGATGTCTATTTTAAGTCTTGTAGCGGTGAAAGATACATTTTAATGGTTACCCATAAAACGAAACCTAATTCAATAAAGGAAACTGTGGGCAAAAAAACGACAACGATCACACTTTTCAACAAATGTCTAGAAAATAAAAATAAAGGATTGAGGAAGCTTTCAGAAGTGTGTGTGTGTGTGTTTGTGTGTTTGTGTATAAATAGGAAATAGTTCTTTTCACAGACTGAAAGTTCAGTAGCTGGAATAATAAAATAAACCAGAGTATAAATATAAATGGTAGATGCAGATCGATATAGCGGTGTCTTCTGTTTTTTTTATATAATCCTAAATAAAAATACAGAAGATTAGAAGGTTGCTCTTTTAAATGTTTACTACAAAAAAATGGGACTGGTTTTATACCACTTTATAATGCCTTGGTAAGACCACACTTGGAATATTGCATCCAATTTTGGTTGTTATGATATTAAAAAGGATGTTGAGACTCTAGAAAGAGTGCAGAGAAGAGCAACACAGATGATTAGGGGACTGAAGGCTAAAACATACAAAGAACGGTTGCTGGAATTGAGTATGTCTAGTTTAATGAAAAGAAAGACTAAGGGTGACATGATAGCAGTCTTCCAATATTTGAGGGGTTGCCACAAAGAAGAGGGGGTCAAGCTATTCTCCAAAGCCCCTGAGGGCAGGACAAGAAGCAATGGGTGGAAACTAATCAAGGAGAGAAGCGACATAGAACTAAGGAGAAATTTCTTGATAATGAGAACAATTAATCAGTGGAACAAGTTGTCTCCAGAAGTTGTGGGTGCTCCAACACTGTAGGTTTTAAAGAAGAGATTGGACAACCATTTCTCTGAAATGATATAGGGCAGTGATGGCGAACCTTTTTTGGTTCGCGTGCCAAAAGGGGGGGGGAATGTGGGGGATCACGTGTGTGCGTGCCCACACTCATAATTCTATGCACCCCCGCACATGCACGCATGACCCCCCTGCTCTCAGCATGCAATGGCACGCCCATTTTTTGCTCTCCCCAGGCTCCAGAGCCTTTCTAGGAGCCTGGGGAGGGCGAAAACGGCCTTCCCCACCCCCTCTGGAGGCTGGAAACACCCTGTTTCCCAACTCCCAGTGGGCCCAGAAAGCCCGAAAATCAGCCGGCTGGTGCACACATGCATGCCGGACCTCAGCTCGTGTGCCCACCGATGTGGCTCCGCGTGTCACTTGTGGCACCCGTGCCATAGGTTCGCCATCACGGATATAGGGTCTCCTGCTTGGAAAGGGGGTTGGACTAGAAGTTCTCTAAGGTCCCTTCCAACTCTGTTATTCCGTATTCTGACTTTTCAATGAATGATAATAACTGAAAACGAACAGCAACTTATAGTGGTTTCCTAAAATACATCTGATCATTTGATAGGACAAGATAATGCGTCCAGTTTGAAAAAAGAAGGGGTAAAGTTGACTGAAAGTCCATGAAGAAATTTCTCCAAGAATCTAGTTCTTATTTAAAATGAAAAAAAAAAAAATGAACGAGCTATCAAAAGACCCCTCGCATTTGATGATTTGCTTTTTATATTCACATTAACAGGACACAATATTGTACATTCCAAGTAAGCCACAAAAATAACATATTAAAAATGGAGAACTCCAGTGAAGGCCTTCTGCTGGTCTATTTCCAAAAAGTTATCAAGAGGCTCAGCAGATGTAATTACTGCTCGGCTCTGCCAAGCCTTTGAAGTATGCCCATTAATTCAGCAATTCCCAGTCTGTCCATCAGTCAGTCATACTTAAAAAATATGTCTATCACGACTTAGGTGTGGTAATCTGTTGATAATTGTATAATAAATAGATAAGGGGGTGGGGGACAAGCACCCAGATTTTCTCCAACTTTGTGAAAACTAATCCTAACTTTAAGTGAGAAAAAATCAGGGCTGCATTGGTCGATTAACTTGAACTGCAAGACTGCTAAAAACAAAATGTTTAATTTAGACTTTTACTAACGATTTACCTTGCTTAGTATCAGAAGCAGCAATCTGTAAACTGTGGGGTACATGTAGCTATCAAGGTCTCCTCATTTTATTTTATTTTTTTTGTAGACCTCTAAGGCCGCACTGCCAAAATTTGCACCGAAGAACCAATTTAGATGGACATCTCTGCCCCCTTTTTGTTAGAAACAGACAAAACTCGTATGTTCAGCTTCGTACACGTTTTATCACATGTAAAAATGCCTCCAGTCCCAAAGCGTGCCAAAAAAAATGTAATAAACAAACTCTTTTCTCCATTCTGTACCAATTTGGACGTCACTACCCAACCAGTGGCGGGTTGCCGTCTTACCGGTGCCGGTGTGCGCGCATATCTCCAAGTTTCAGGGGGGGCGCACGCTCGCACCCCCTTGCATGATTTTGCTTCTTCGCATGCGCAGCAAAATTGCGCCAAAATCTCATGAGGGGACGCGTGTGTGCAAGATTTCGGTGCGATTTTGCTTCCGCGCATGCGCGGAGGCAAAATCTCGCCAAAATCTCTCACGCGCACACGTCCCCTCACAAGATTTTGGCGCAATTTTGCTTCCGCGCATGTGCAGAAGCAAAATCGGCTAAAAATTAACGAAAAAAATGGCGACATGCACAGTGGACCGGCAGAGAGGGCTCCGGAGCGGTCGCGCGCAAATTGCGCAATCGGCCGCTCTCTACCAGAGCTGCGCACTGGGCAGCTCCGGCAGGAACCCACCTCTGTACCCAACCTATATCACAAGATAGCAGTTATGGGGAAAATGTAGAAAACCGTTTTATAAACAGTACTTTGAACTCCTGGAGGACAGATGAGATATAACCCTAATCAACCTGTAAAGAAATCCATTATTTTGTTGCAGTTATGGATAATAATATACTTCTTAAGCATTTGTAAGCCACTCATGATAGATGAAACATGATTACACAGGAAGCAACTCGCTCTTGCTCGATTCCCCTCCTTAGCGCATGGGGCAAAACAAACCTGAAAATTTTCATATGACATTAATTACTGCAAATTCAGGATCTCAGCATGTTGCTCTCTTTACAAGCCAAGATAATGGACCAAGACTTGTTAGCTCATGAACTTTTATCTTCTTTGGAAAAAGAAAGAAGACATCCAAGATTTGGGGGCTTCACTGTTTCTTGAATACAGCTCTTCTGTCTGGAACCCACACTACATATCTGACATTAACACAATTGAGAATGTCCAGAGATACTTCACAAGAAGAGTATTACATTCCTCTGTTCACAACAGAATTCCTTATGAAACCAGACTTGAAATTTTGGGACTTCAAAATTTAGAACTACGCCGCCTTCGATCTGACCTAAGTGTAGCTCACAAAATTATCTGCCACAATGTCCTACCTGTTAACAACTACTTCAGCTTCAACCGCAATAATACACGAGCTCACAATAGATATAAACTTAATGTAAACCACTCCAGACTTGATTGCAAAAAATTCGACTTCAACAACAGTGGTCAATGCCTGGAACACTTTACCTGACTCAGTAGTTTCTTTCCCAAACCCCCAAAACTTTAACCGTAGATTATCTACCATCGACCTCACCCCATTCCTAAGAGGTCGGTAAGGGGCGTGCATAAGCGCACAATCGTGCCTATCATTCCTGTCCTAATGTACCAATATATTCATACCTCTTTTACTCTTATTCATGCTTGTACTATTACATATATATTCAATCATGCTTTACTGTTTATACTTTGCTTATAATCATATATGCTTGACAAAATATACAAATACAAATACTGTATACTAAGAAAGCCAACTCTGTTTTACCTAGTTCTTAATTCTAGTGTGAAAAGCAAACTAGGAGGAAACAGGGTAACTGGATTAACACTCTGCCAATTCACAGCAAGTCAGGACTCCCCAAAAACCTAATTTACTACTCAGTGTGAATTTAGTTACTGTGAAGAACGTCTGGTGGTAGCTGAATGTAGTTGGGCCAGCATTTATTGCATACATGTGCTAAAGAGACTATTTACTCCTGCACAGAGAAGAGGTGGGTTAAATAATACATATGCATCCTTCAGCCTAATTTTATTTATTTATCGAATTTATATAACCACCCATCTCATTGAAGGCGCAATCTGTTCTTGTCTGCTGCAAGGGGAAAAGGGGGAGGGAAGGAGGGGTAAAAGGAAGAAAGGAAAGTGAAGAAGAATTCAGAATGAGAAAGGTGAGGAAAGAAGGATGTCAAGAAGAAACCAAATGTCCATTTTTGATCAGCTCAATTGACCACTGAACCCAGGCCAGGATCTTGCTTGCACATAGATGTAGCCCTCAACAGAAAGTTACTCAACCCTCATGGATGAGGATGGGAGCCTAAAGGATATCATTAACTCCAAGTGGCTTCCAAAGGGGTCCTTCCCAGAAGCAAGAATGGAGGCAGAAGATGGAAAGCAATCAATGTCTCGGATATGGGTGAAGGACATGCTTCAAGTCAAGAGAGGTGTCCTTCAACCCAAGTGCTCTTCTGATAAAGGCCTCCCAACCTACAGAAGGTGGGAAACAGTCAATGCCTCTGATATGGGTGAAGGACATGCTTCAAGACAACAAAGGTGTCCTTCAACCCAATGCTGTTCTGATAAAGGCCATCCAACCTTACAGCAATGCAGCCTTGGAAACAGTTTTCAAACTTTACCAATTTTGGCTGGTTGCTCCATTGATATTAAGCAAGCTGCACTTTTGATGATCATTTATAAAAATATTGACAGCTTGCCTCCTTCTACCACTAGCCCAGCAACGTGTTTCCAAAACGTTGTGCCCATCTCTCGCGAAGCATCGCCATCTGCCAGGGGTGGCATTTCCTAGCTGTTTACTCTCTCTCTACCTCCAAGAAGTCATCTGCCACTGCCTAATGCTGCCTGAATAAAGGGGATTAAGACTCGGATGCAACAGAGACTATTGATAATGTGGCATAATTGGGAAGAAATGAAGATAAATGAGGTTGAGGATGGAGAGGCAATTAGTCGAGGCGCCCGTACAGCTGTGTTCTCGGCCTAGCTCCCTTGGCCTTTCCAATGGCGAGGTACGCACAAATTAAACATAATGACAAACGCTCACTTCCCCGAGCTCTTCATTTTGGGAAGAAAGTTGATGTTTGTTCTTGACAAGCCCCCGGTAATAAAATTACTACTTTCTTAAAGAGCAATACATCACAAGCCCCCTATGCAGAGGAGGGTACATTATATCATTGACTTATTTCTTTTTTTTTCAAATAGTTTTATTAATTTATAATATGACATACAAAGTGAATACAAAAGTAAGTATTAGGGAAATTAGGAAAGGAACAAGGGAAGTGGATAGTGAGGGAAAGGAAGGGGAAAAGAAAAAAAAAAGGCATTGACTTCCGACTGCTTTGGTGCAGTAAAATAAGGCATTAAGATCTACCCTCAACTTTTCACTTTTCCCTAATAATAGAAACTAGCCATTTCTATCACAACGAATCTATCTACCGTATTTTACAGACTATAAGACGCACCGGAGTATAAGACGCACCAAGATTTCGAAGAGGTAAATACAACAAAGAATGTTCTTTCTGCGCCAACTCAGGAAGCTCAAACTGCCCAAGGAGCTGCTGATAGAGTTCTACAGAGGAATTATTGAGTCTGTCATCTGCACCTCTATAACTGTCTGCTTTGGCTCTGCAACCAAACAAGACAGACACAGACTTCAACGGATAATTAGAACTTCAGAAAAAATAATTACTTCCAACCTGCCTTCCATTGAGGACCTGTATAGTGTCCGAGTCAAAAAGAGGGCTGTGAAAATATTTACTGACCCCTCACATCTTGGACATAAATTGTTTCAACTCCTACCCTCAAAACGACGCTATAGAGCACTGCACACCAAGACAACTAGACACAAGAACAGGTTTTCCTCAAACGCCATCACTCTGCTAAACAAATAATTCCCTCACCACTGTCAAACTATTCACTAAGGCTGCATTACTATTGCTATTAGTCTTCTCATTGTTCCTATCACCCATCTCCTCCCAGTTATAACTTGTTGCTTGTATCCTTACGATTTATATTAATATTGATTGTTTCCTGATTGCTTATTTGTACCCTATGACAATCATTAAGTGTTTTTTACCTCATGATTCTTGACAAAGGTATCTTTTCTTTTATGTACACTGAGAGCATATGTACCAAAGACAAATTCCTTGTTTGTTCAATCACACTTGGCCAATAAAGAATTCTATTCTATTCTATTCTATTCTATTCTATTCTATTCTATTCTATTCTATTCTATTCTATTCTATTCTATTCTATTCTAATTCTAATTCTAATTCCATTCCATATTTTCTATTCTATTCTATTCTATTCTATTCTATTCTATTCTATTCTATTCTATTCTATTCTATTCTATTCTATTCTATTCTATTAAGAAAAAAAGTTTTTGCCCTCCCCGGCCCCCAGGAGCACTCTGCAGGTCTCCCAAACCCTCTGCGCGTCCCATTTTTCACAAAAACGGGGCGGGCAGAGGCTTTGGTAGGCCTGCAGAGTGCTCCTGGGGGCTGGGGAGGGCAAAAACGCAACACATGGGGGGTTTGGGAGGCGAAAAAGGGCGCGTTTTTCACAAAAACTGGGCATGCATAAGCTTTGGGAGGCCTGCAGAGTGCTCCTGGGGGCTATGCCCCTGTTTTTGCTTCCCAAACTCCCCACGCATCACGTTTTTGCCCTCCCCAGCCCCCAGAAGCACTCTGCAGGCTCCGTTTTCATGAAAATGGGCCTGTTTTTGTCAAAAATGGGGCGCGCAGGGCAGGGTTTTCGGAGGTCAGAAATGGCTGTATTCAGTGTATAAGACGCATCAACATTTCCACCCTCTTTTGGGGGTGGGGGTGCGTCTTATACTCCAAAAAGTACGGTAATCGGTAAAACCCAAAATCAAAGTTTCAATTTTTCCCCCACCTCAAGTACAAAGTCCAGAAGTGGTTTCCAAGTAGAAATGAAGGTATTTGTATTTTTTTTCTTTAATCAAAACAGTCAATTTAACCATCTCTGCTAACTCCGTCAGTTTTTGCAGCCATTCATCCATTGTGGGGATCAAGGTGACCTTCCATTTCTGTGCATCATTGACTTTTGTCTTAACTTCTTATCACAGTTGGCTTCCAAACTCTACATCAGAACGGCGGAAGTCACAATTTTGTCGTGCATGTTTTCATATTCACTCCACTGTCTTCTTGTTTTTTATTGCCTTTCCTGGCATGAGCAAAGTGGACTAAGTCATAATAGCCAAGGTTAGTGCAAACCATGATTTGCCTCCTAGCCAGCATGGGGAACCTACATGATGAGTTGGTCTGGAGGCAAATAAGTATTTTTGGACCAAAAGGGGAATCTAACAAAAAAGAGAACATGTATTCATTAAGAGGCCTGCCCTATTATAATAACTGTCAAAGATCAGGATTATGATCTTGATTTGAGTTTCGACGAACTAATTCTGTTCTCTTATTTCAGCTGTAAGACATGTTTGGATTTGCCAAATTATATTTGAAACCTTATTTATTTAATCAAGCAGAGGGATTGGTTGGTTAAAAATGGTAAAATGTTTTGTTAAATGTACAACAAAGTTAAATAGTAAAAGCATTGGGTTTTTTGGCTTAAGTTCTCTAATGCTTTATTTTTACTATCGCTGTTAAATATATCATGGTGCTTACTGACTTTATTATTTTCCTGTAACTTTGTTAGTTTTACTTCTTAATTTGGATGGCGGATGGATCTCAGCCCCCTCTCTCTGTGTGTATGCTTTCTAAACAAAATCTTTGTTTTTTTCTTTTTTTCCTCATGAAGTAGCATATCCAGTGGTTGGTTGCTGCCGGTTCAGACCGGTTGTTTAGAACCGGTAGCGGAAATTTGCCGCCGCTCGCAGAACCGGCAGCAATGACCGGTGGTCCACGCTCCTGAACTGGTCCTCCGGTCGCCGCGGCTTGCAAAAAAAACCTCTGCGCATGCACAAAGGTTTCTGCGCATGCGCAGAGGATCACTTCCATCACGATGCGAACCGGTAGGGAAGGTAAGTAGAATCCACCCCTGAGCATAACGCAAATATTAGGTTTGATCTCAATAGCGACTATTTTGGATGCATGTTCGTCATGTCTAGCCCAGGTAGTCCTCAATTTACAACAGTTCATTTAGCAGCCATTCGAAGCTACAATGGCAACTGTAAAACGTGACTTACAACCGGTCCTATCATTAAAGCCATTGCAGTATCCCCGTGGTCATGTGACCAAAATTTGGGCGCTTGGCAACCTGCATGTATTTATGATGGGGGTCATATAATTGCTTTCTGTAACCTTCGCAGGCTGGCTTCCAACAAGCAAAGTCAAATAGAGGGAAGCATGATTCACTTAACAAAAAAGATGGTAAAATTGACTCATTTAACAACTGCCTTGCTTAACAAAGGAAATTCTGGTCCTAACTGCAGTCTAAGTCAAGGACCACCCTTATCACAATTAATCGATCCTTGGATATCAGTTTCTTGAGAAGAGTGCATGGCTGTAGTATGTTCAGAAGCAATTTGTTGCAGAACCTTGGTTAATGTGCAGTATTGCAGGCCGACTATGCCCACTGCCAGCAGTTCGATCCTGATGGGCTCAAAGTTGATCCAGCCTTCCATTCTTCTGAGATCGGTAAAATGAGGACTCAGATTGTTGGGGACAAAATGCTGGCTCTGTAAATTGCTTACATGGGGCTGTAAAGCACTGTGAAGAGGTATTTAAGTCTAAGTGCTATTGTTCTTAGGTGGCGCAGTGGTTAGAATGCAGTATTGCAGGCTAACTTTGCCCACTGCCAGCAGTTCGATCCTGATCGGCTCAAGGTTGACCTGGCCTTCCATCCTTCCGAGGTCGGTAAAATGAGGATCTAGATGTTTGGGGGGGCAATATGCTGGTTCTGTATACCACTCAGAGAGGGCTGTTAAACACTATGAAGCGTTATGTAAATGCTATGGCTATTAGGAGCCCTGGTGGCGCAGTGGTAAGAATGCAGTATTGCAGGCTGACTCTGCCCACTGCCAGCAGTTCGATCCTGACCAGCTCAAAGTTGACTCAGCCTTCCATCCTTCTTAAAATGAGTAAAATGAGTAAAATCTTTAAATCAGTAAAATGAGGACCTAGATGGTTGGGGGCAATATGCTGACATGGAACTGCTTAGAGAGGGCTGTAAAGCACTATGGAGCACTATATAAATCTAAGTGCTATTGCTATTGTTATATCCAGGAAATCTAATGCAGGATTTTTGTCCTTATATAAATTTGGTGGGTAGTAAAATCTGAGCTTTGGTGAGTCATTGCCTTCTTATTCTTGCACATTTCCCAGTGTCCCATCACCACATTTCAAAAATGTCTACTGCTGTGTGTGATTACACTAACGAGTATCATGAGGGTTAATATGACCTTTATTTCATTTATTCTTAGCTATGAATTCACAGCAACCTCTGAATCATCAGATTCACACACACACACACACACACACACACACACACACCCTTCATTTTGTCCTTTCTAAATCAGATTTTGTGAACTCAACAAGACAAACCAGGATTATGGGGAACTTGCTTTAAAATTTCACTTAACTCTCTTCTGAAAAACGTATTAAGAATGGTTCTTAGGATGTTTCCTTAGCATTTTATGCTGGGTTTTTGTCAACTACACTGGCTCTCGGTTTATTTCCAGAGCCAGCTCAAAATGTTCTATATTAAATATCTTTAATATTTAAGCTTCTTCAGTCTGGGGTCTGAGAATCTGCAGGATTAGTAATCTCTCCCCAAATGTGTTTGTCTGTCATCTTGTAGATCTTCCATCATTCAATTCCAGTGGTTGGTTGACAAGGAGAAGATTTCTTGGTGGCAACACACAGGTTTTAGAATGCTCTCTTCCTCACTAGTTAGAATAGAATAGAATAACAGAGTTGGAAGGGACCTTGGAGGTCTTCTAGTCCAGGGGTCTCCAACCTTGGCAACTTTAAGACATGTGGACTTCAACTCCCAGAGTTCCTCAGCTGGCTGAGGAATTCTGGGAGTTGAAGTCTACACGTCTTAAAGTTGCCAAGGTAGGAGAGCCCTGTTCTAGTCCAACCCCCTGCGCAGGCAGAAAACTCTATACCATTTCAGACAAATGGTTGTCCAATCTCTTCTTAAAAATTTCCAGTGTTGGAGCATTCACAACTTCTGGAGGCAAGTTGTTCCACTGATTAATTGTTCTTACTGTCAGGAAATTTCTCCTTAGTTCTAGGTTGCTTCTCTCCTTGATTAGTTTCCACCCATTGCTTCTTGTCCTGAATTCTGTTGCATTCTGCACGAGCTGAAGATTGTAGATACTCTTCTAGGGCAGCCCCATAAAGAGCACATTACAATAGTCCAATTAGGAGGTGACTAAGACATGAGTGACTGTGGGCAGAGTTCCCTGATCAAGCAATGAGTGTAACTGGTGCACAACACAAAGCTATGCAAAGACACTCCTAACCACAAGAGCCATCTGCTCTTCACCCAGGAGTCATGAATCCAGGAGGACCTCCAGATTAATATAATATAATAACAGAGTTCAGTAGTGGGTTCCTAACGGTGCGCTCTCCGCCTTTCTTCGCCGCCGAGCTGAAGACGCTGGCGGCGTTTGCGGCGGGGGCTTCCCCCGCCCGCTTTCCCGGGACGCCGCCATTTGCGTTCTTCTGCACTCTGCGCAAGAGTGCGCTTGCGCAGAGTGCAGAAGAACGCAAATGGCGGCATCCCGGCGTCCCGGGAAAGCGGGCGGGGGAAGCCCCCGCCGCAAACGCCGCCAGCGTCTTCGGCTCGGCGGCGAAGAAAGGCGGAGAGCGCACCGGTAGGAACCCACTACTGACAGAGTTGGAAGGGACCTTGGAGGTCTTCTAGTCCAACCCCCTGCTTAGGCAGGAAATCCTACACCACTTCAGACAAATGATTATCCAACATCTTCTTAAAAGCTTCCAGTGTTGGAGAATTCACAACTTCTGGAGGCAAGTTGTTCCACTGATTAATTGTTCTAACTGTCAGGAAATTTCTCCTTAGTTCTAAGTTGCTTCTCTCCTTGATTAGTTTCCACCCATTGCTTCTTGTTCTACCCTCAGGTGCTTTGGAGAATAGCTTCACTCCCTCTTCTTTGTGGCAGCCCCTGAGATATTGGAACACTGCTATCATGTCACCCCTGGTCCTTCTTTTCATTAAACTAGACATACCCAGTTCCTGCAACCATTCTTCATATGTTTTAGCCTCCAGTCCCCTAATCCACTTTGTTGCTCTTCTCTGCACTCTTTCCAGAGTCTCAACATCCTTTTTACATCGTGGTGACCAAAACTGGATGAAGTATTCCAAGTGTGGCCTTACCAAGGCCTTATAAAGTGGTATCAACACTTCATGTCATCTTGAAGTTAGCAATAGCACTAGCACTTTTCTTATATACCGCTTCATAGTGCTTTACAGCACTCTCTAAGCGGTTTACAGAGTTCAGCATATTGCCCCCAACAATCTGGGTCCTCATTTTACCGACCTCGGAAGGATGGAAGGCTGAGTCAACCTTGAGCCTAGTGAGATTTGAACAGCTGAACTGTTGAAATAGCAGTCAGCCTGCAATGGCTGCATTTAACCACTGCACCACTTCAGCTCTTGATTCCTTTTAGGTAGAAATTGCTTTTACATAGCTGCTTATTTCAATATGTTTTACAGTGAATTTAATGTTCTGATAGCAAGGTGTCCTAGGTATTCATTCAAGAGCAGCCGTTCAAACCAGAAGGATAAATATTAATTTTAAATGTTTGCTACAATTAAAAAAATACACAAAACAGAAAATAAAGCCAATCATACCATTCATTTAGTGACTGTTTGAAGTTAAAACAGCACAGAAAAGAGTGACTGATGACCGTAAGAGACGGGATAGTATGTATTCACCTATTTATAATTCCAATGCACAGATATAGTCTTCTAACTGATGTCTTAAAATAATGAACTTGGATTTTCAAGGGGTCTTTAGAGTTCCAGGTTATTGTGTTGAGAACAACCGAAACTGGAAAGGTTCTTCTCCTTTGCACCATCCGTGTCAAGGTTAATGAGCTAAAACTAGTTAAATTGATATTAGCAAATTAATGACTTTTTTATAGTACACTGCATGGATTTTAACAGAAAGCTTAATGTGGAATAGTTAGTCTTAATTGAACTAGAAAAGTATCACACACATACAATTAAGCTTACAAAAGCTGGTGGCATTTTAAGGTAATTGCATCCAATTGCATCAAACTGGACTATTCTGGAACACAATGGATGCTCTCTCATTGTCATCCAGGTGCCTTGAACTGCTCAGGAGGCAGGAAGTCCAACAGGTGTGTAACCAGGAAGTATCTGTAGCTTATGTCAGAACCAAATTTGACAAACTTTTGAAAGATGGGATGGGAAGGGAAGGGAAGGGAGAAAAGTGAGAGGAAGGAATTTAGGAAATGATAGGGAAGGGAAGGGAAGGGAAGGGAAAGAAGACATTAAGAAGAGATTGGACAGCCATTTGTCCAGAATCTGAGCTGTTTCTTTAAGAGGATAAAGCAATAGCAATAGCACAGACTGATATACTGCTTCACAGTCCTCTCTAAGTGGTTTACAGAGTCCACATATTGCCCCCAAACAATCTGGGTCCTCATTTTACTGACCTCGGAAGGATGGAAGGCTGAGTCAACCTTGAACCCGTCAGGCTCGAACTGCTGGCAATGAGCAGAGTCAGCCTGCAATACTGCATTCTAAGTGGTAGGAAGGAAGATTAACAGTGCTTTACAGCCCTCTCTAAGCAGTTTACAGAGTCAGCCTCTTGCACCCAACAATTTTACCCACCTTAGAAGGATGGAAGGCTGAGTCAATCTTGAGCTAGTCAGGGTCGAACTGCTGGCAGTCAGCAGAATTAGCCTGCAATACTGCATTCCACTGTGCCACCATGAGGAAGGAAGGAAGGAAGGAAGGAAGGAAGGAAGGAAGGAAGGAAGGAAGGAAGGAAGGAAGGAAGGAAGGAAGGAAGGAAGGAAGAAATGAAGGAAGGAAGGAAGGAAGGAAGGAAGGAAGGAAGGAAGGAAGGAAGGAAGGAAGGAAGGAAGGAAGGAAGGAAGAAGGAAGGAAGGAAGGAAGGAGAGGAGAGGAGAAGGAGGGAGGGAGGGAGGGAGGGAGGGAGGAAGGAAGGAAGGAAGGAAGGAAGGAAGGAGAAGGCTAGGGAAGGGAAGGGAAGGGAAAGAAGACATTAAGAAGAGATTGGACAGCCATTTGTCCAGAACAAGATAGGATCTTCTCCTTGAGCAGGGTGTTGGACTATAAGACCCCCAAGATCCCTTTCCAATTCTGTTATTCTGTATTATATTCTGATATAATACTAAGAGCCGAGGTGGCGCAGCGGTTAGAGTGGGGTACTGCAGGCCACTTTAGCTGACTGTGATCCACAAGTCAGCGGTTCAAATCTCACCGGCTCAGGGTTGACTCAGCCTTCCATCCTTCCGAGGTAGGTAAAATGAGGACCCAGATTGTTGGGGGCAATATAAATATACATTGCTTACTGGTGTAAACCGCTTAGAGAGTGCTTGCACTGTGAGGTGGTATATAAATGTCACTAATAAATAAATAAATAAATAAATAAGTGTGCTTCATACCACCGAGTCAAAGCAGACACTATCTCTTAGCTGCTTTCTCCCTGATAATGCAGAATATTTTCTAGCTCATTGGGTTGCAGTAAAACTTCCAAAGAAAGAGATTTTTGAATGCCTAAATGAAAAGGTGATTTATATTTGGGTATTAGTTTGATGCAAATTGAAAGCGTACTCTAAAAAATCTTGAGTTGGTGACTCTAACTTCCCAGTTTTGCCAGGATCCCTGGATGGATTCGTACCCAGAGCTTTTCAAGAGCCCAGCACCAGCTGAGTCCATTCTACATATACATAAAGAAGCAATCAATGAAACAATTAAATGCTCAGATTGTCAGGAAACATCTTGCCTTCCACATAAATCAGGGTTTTTTTTTTACATGGCTGCACATGGGTTTGATAAAATCAACTCTGATTAAAATTGGCATTTATGGGGCTCCTGCTGTTGTCAGCTGTATAGCTCGAAGAAAATGTCTTTTGGCTCAGCATGGGAGGTGCAAAACCAAAGGAAAAAATAATAATGTTTCTCCTGGTTTTGGTTTTGTGTGGGGTTGCTCAGGACAATAAACACTTGAAAACATTTGGTTCTGAGGAGCGGTTTTCCAAGTTCTCGCCAGCTTAGTTCCTTCTCACCTTACCCTGCTAGCCGTTTCTTTCTCTGGTTCTGAAAATATAGGTAGTCCTTGACTTACAACAGTTCATTTAGTGACCATTCAAAGTGACTTATGACCATTTTTCACACTTATAACCACTGCAGCATCTCCATGGTCACGTGACCAAAATTTAGGAAGGGAAGGGAAGGAAGGGAAAGGAAAGGAAAGGAAGGAAAGGAAAGGAAAAAAGGAAAGGAAAGGAAAAGAAAAAAGGAAAGGAAAGGAAAGGAAGGGAAGGGAAGGGAAGGGAAAGGAAAGGAAGGAAAGGAAAAAAAGAAAGCAAAGAAAGCAAAGGAAAAAAGGAAAGGAAAGGAAAGGAAAATGTGGGAAGGGAAGGGAAAATTAAGATGCTTGGCAACTGGCATGTATTTATGATGGTTGCAGTGTCAGGGGGGTCACATGATCCCCTTTTGTGACCTTCTAGGTAAACAAGGTCAATGGGGTATCCAGATTCACTTAACAACCATCTTACTTACTTAACAACTGCAGGGTTAAGAACTGTGGCAAGAAAAGTCGTAAAATGGGGGGAAAAAACTCACCGAACCAATGTCTCACCCAGCAACATAAATTTTGGGCGCCACTGTGGTCCTAAGACGAGGACTACCTGTAATATCAAATGGACTCTGATCGGTTGTGCATGTGCAAACATCCTTTCTTAAGACGCCGTGGAAATGAGCCGTTGCTAGAGTTTAACAGCTGGGTCTCTGAATCCCAAATGTTGCCCTGAATCCTGGCGCAATGCTGAGAAAATGGCCAGAAGCATTTATTTTGTACTAAGATGTGTTACAACTCCCGTTGTTACAGATCAGGATTCTTCTGATTGGCCAATCATGCAAATGATAGTCTAGCACAACTGGAGAATCACAAAACATGCCTAAGAAATCTGAGCTGTTTCTTTAAGAGGATAAAGCAATAGCAATAGCACTTAGACTGATATACTGCTTCAGAGTCCTCTCTAAGCTGTTTACAGAGTCCGCATATTGCCCCCAAACAATCTGGGTCCTCATTTTACTGACCTCGGAAGGATGGAAGGCTGAGTCAACCTTGAACCCGTCAGGCTCGAACTGCTGGCAATGAGCAGAGTCAGCCTGCAATACTGCATTCTAAGTGGTAGGAAGGAAGATTAACAGTGCTTTACAGCCCTCTCTAAGCGGTTTACAGAGTCCGCATATTGCACCCAACAATCTGGGTCCTCATTTTACCCACCTCAGAAGGATGGAAGGCTGAGTCAATCTTGAGGCGGTGGGAATCGAACTGTTGGCAGTGGGCAGAGTCCACCTGCAATACTGCATTCTAACCACTGTGCCACCATGAGGGAGGAAGGAAGGAAGGAAGGAAGGAAGGAAGGAAGGAAGGAAGGAAGGAAGGAAGGAAGGAAGGAAGGAGAGGAGAGGAGAGGAAGGAAGGAAGGAAGGAAGGAAGGAAGGAAGGAAGGAAGGAAGGAAGGAAGGAAGGAAGGAAGGAAGGAAGGAAGGGGAAGGCTAGGGAAACAAATGAAATTACTTTTTTTTTTCAATTAATGGGTCTCATTAGATTTCCATAAAGGTATGTTCACAAATACGGCATGGATCTTAGACAATTGCTTTATTTCAAAAAAGAAGGGATTTGAAAAACATGCGAAGAACAGCCATGGGATGAGTCGTAAGAGGGAGTCAGAATAAACCTCCCACTTTCTAAAAAATGCCTCCTTACCAAATTTCCTACCCCACCATAACCAGCCACAGTCCAATCTGACATGGGAAAGAAAACAAATAGGCTTGCAAGGCGAAGCCATAAATAACATTATGGTGAATAGAACTGGATGGGACACAATCCCGCTTCTTTATTTAAAATAAAATCAATCTCTATGTTTTCTCTGTTTTTTTCTCCAGCACGCTTCCTGTCAATAGTGTGAAAAATGATATAGATTTCGGGAGAGGAGCGGCCTCGGTGTAGCTTCTCTCATATTATTATTCCAGTATCATCTGTTACAAAGTAAGACCAATTCCCACATCTAATTACAAACAGGATTTCAGAGTCATTAAACAAAATACATTTCCATTAGTGCTGCTGTAAGAAGATGGGGGTGGGGGGGAATGAAGATTAGTCCACGCTGAATCTCTTTCCCCCCCACTGAAAGCTTTGAAGAAGTTAGACCTCTGCACTCGGATACTATAAATTTGTGAAAGAAAAGGAGAAAAAGATTCGTGAATGTAAACAGTGTCTGAGCCCAAAATTGGATTAAAGAAAATAAAAAGAACAAAACTATGTTCTCAACACTTATTGGGAAGAATGATGATAATTTGATACAACAAATAAAAAATAAGGGCCCAATGCACATAAAAAGATTGTATAATATTTTACTGGAACTAGATTCAGAAACAGAATTAGTTAAGGATTGCATGATAACATGGGCTCAAAATATTGGAGAACCTATAATGATGGAAACGTGGGAAAAGATATGGGTTAGAAATATTAAATTTACACAGGCTCAAAATTTAAGAGAAAATTTTTATAAAATGTTTTATAGATGGCATCTAGACCCCAAAAAAATTAGCTTGTATGTACCCAACTATACAACCTAAATGTTGGAGATGCGAATGTGATGATGCTACATATTTCCATATTTGGTGGACTTGTAAAAAAAGTAAGGCTTTTTGGGTAAAAATATGGTGGATTATACAAAATATTTTAAAGGAAAAAGATCAAGTTCACACCACAGTTCTTTTTGTTGGGAATAATCACGGATTGTTATGTTACAGAGACTAACTTGGTTTTAAATTTAATAACAGCTGCCAGGCTACTGGTGGCACAGTACTGGAAGAAGGAAGATATGCCTACTATTGAAGAATGGACACTAAAAGTTACTCATCTGGCGGAAATGGCAAAAATTTCATCATATCTTAAGGATCATTCAAATGAAAGATATATATTGGAATGGAATAGGTGGACTGATTATGTTTTTTTGAACATAATCAGTCCACCTATTCCATTCCAATATATATCTTTCATTTGAATGATCCTTAAGATATGATGAAATTTTTGCCATTTCCGCCAGATCAGATTAAGAAGGCCATACATTCATTCTTAAGGGCGATTTGGAATTAAAAATAAAACGACACTCTGAATGGATACATAGCTAGGTTTTCATGACGTCAAACATCATCAACTCTCATCAAAAGCTGTATATCTTTTGCTCTGAAGAAACAGTGGCGGAAACAAAATAGAAAGCATTAAGAGTAAGGAGATTCCCCCCGCCCATGAGGCTCCTCATATAAGTATTGGAAGAATTCGGGATTTCCAAATGATCTGATCTGATCTGTGATTTATAGATCAACATGCAGATAGATTTGCATGCAGAACTCAGTAGGATGTCACTGGAAATGCAAGATAAAGACGATTCTGAATTCTATAAAACTTGGGACAGGTGGTATAATTGGCTTAATCAAAACAAATATCAAAAACTGCTATAATTATCTGTCATAAACTAAGACAGTACAAACAATAACAAATGTCTACTTTTCTGCATAGACCGGAACAAACTATGGGGATATATACAATTTTACAAGATCTTAAAATATTAATCAAGTTGAACAAAAGAACCGTTGTTGAAAAAGGAACAATTGTTTTATTATAATGATAATTGACTGAATATAATATAATAATAGAAAAGAATAAGGAAAATATTGGAAGATATAAGGAAGATAATGATGTAAACAATAACTATATAGAATAAAAATGTTTTTGTATTACTAGGCTGTAAAAGGATAGTGTCGACGAGATGGTTGACATGCATGTTCAATGTTTTCTATTTTCAAAGATATTTGATACTTTATTTGTATATACATGTTTATACATGTTTTTATGTTTGTTTGTATGTTTGTTAGGTTTTTTTAACATAATTTATTTATTTATTTTATTTTATTTATTTATTTATTTGTCAAACATGTATAGTAGTAATTTGTATAAACATAAGTAAAAAGTAACGATAAAAGAGGACAATAGGACAGTAGGACAGGGACGGTAGGCACGCTGGTGCGCTTATGCACGCCCCTTACAGACCTCTTAGAAACGAGGAGAGGTCGACTGTAGACAGTCTAAGGTTAAAGTTTTTGGGGTTTGGGGAAGAAACCACAGAGTCAGGTAGTGCATTCCAGGCATTGATCACTCAATTAATAAAGATTATTAAAAAAAAAGATTTGCATCAGCCAACAGCTTTTGTCCACCCAGATGCTTTTAGGTTAAATGTACAGATAACAGAATATTTCAGAGGTACATACACATTGGATTGCAAATTTTCATGTGTTATTAAAAACAAAATTCTACCATTCTGAAGACGCAGGACGCTCACAAAACGCAGTAATCCATGTAAGTGACAAAGATGAGACTAGACCAGTGGTTCCCAACGTGGGGCCCACGCCCCACAGGGGGGCAATTTGATTTTTAATGGGGGCAATTGGAACCTTGTTTAAACCAAGTTAATGGCCTTTTAGGCTTCCTTCGCGTGAGTGGGAGTTCACTTTTTGAATAGTAAGAATTATATGTCACGGGGGGCGGGATCAGGATTTTAGAGATGCTTAGGTGGGGCATGGCCAAAAAAAGGTTGGGAACCACTGGACTAGACTGAATAGACAATATGTCTTTATTTATATTTTGTAATAGTAGTAATAGTAACAGAGTTGGAAGGGACCTTGGAGGTCTTCTAGTCCAACCCCCTGCATAGGCAGGAAACCCTACACTACTTCAGACAAATGATTATCCAGCATCTTCTTAAAAACTTCCAGTATTGGAGCATTCACAACTTCTGGAGGCAAGCCGTTCCACTGATTAATTGTTCTAACTGTCAGGAAATTTCTCCTTAGTTCTAAGTTGCTTCTCTCCTTGTTTAGTTTCCACCCATTGCTTCTTGTCCTGCCCTCAGGTGCTTTGGAGAATAGTTTGATTCCCTCTTCTTTGTGGCAACCCCTGAGATACTGGAAGACTGCTATCATGTCTCCCCTAGTCCTTCTTTTCATTAAACTAGACATACCTAGTTCCTGCAACCGTTCTTCTTTATATTCTTTAAATTGTCTTTATATTAATTTACATAGCTGCTCACCTCAGTGGCTGCAGCTCTGGATCGCACAGATTTGGATTAAAAACCAACCAAGAAAGACTTTCAAAATAATGTTCTGCTAACTTTTCTCCAAATTTCAGCTACGGGGAAACGCTGAGGATAAACTTCTGGTTGGAAGGAAGAATTTCCAAGGAAGCAAACTAGAATTTCAGTCGGGTTGGTGAATTTTATAATCAGTTTGGCTAAGAGCTGCCTCAGCCTATGAAGCATTCCTGGAGCTCTGCCAAGAATCAGTTTGGTCAATATTTATTTTTATTTTTTGCAAATGGAAGGCACCTTGTGTTGTATACTGCACGAAATGGGCGGCACTAGAATAAAATGGACAGTACTAGGACAACAATTAGAAAGACTACAGGGGTCTTTGTTTAGTGACCGTTTGAAGTTACAATGGCACTGAAGAAAGTGATTGACGACCATTTTTCACGCTTACGACCGTTGAAACAACCCCGTGGTCACGTGATCAAAATTCAGACGCTTGGCAACTGGCATGCAGTTATGACAGCTGCAGTGTCCCGGGGGTCATGTGATCACCTTGTGACAAGCCAAGTCAGCCAGATCCGCTTAACAACCCTGTTGCTAACCGAACAATTGCAGGGACTCACTTAACAACTGTGGCAAGAAAGGTTGTAAAATGAAGCAAAACTCCCTTAACAACCGTTTTAAAGGTAAAGGTGCCCCTCGCACATATGTGCTAGTCATTCCCAACTCTAGGGGGCGGTGCTCATCTCTGTTTCTAAGCCGAAGAGCCAGCGCTGTCTGATAACAATTCCGTGGTCATGTGGCTGGCATGACTCAACGCCAAAGGCGCATGGAGCGCTGTTGCCTTCCCACCAAAGGTGGTCCCTATTTTTCTACTTGCATTTTTACATGCTTTCGAACTGCTAGGTTGGCAGAAGCTGGGGCAAGTAATGGGAGCTCACTCCGTTACGCGGTGCTAGGGATTCAAACCGCCGAACTGCTGACCTTTCTGATCGACAAGCTCAGCGTCTTAGCCATTGAGCCACTGCGTCCCCTAACAACCGTTTTACTTAGCAATACAAATTCTGGGCTCAGTTGTGGTCCTAAGTTGAGGACTACCTGTACAGTTAACATGCTTATTCCATCTTCATTAGATCACTTTTGTCTAGTTTTGGACAGAGCCGAGCTGCCAGAGTAATTTTTAAGGCTTTGTCGGCTTAAAGCAATAGCACTTAAGACTTATATAGTGTTTCACAGTGCTTTACAGCCCTCTTTAAGGATTTTAAAGAGTCAGCATATTGCCCCCAACAATCTGGTTCCTCGTTTTATCAACCTCGGGAGGATGGAAGACTGAGTCAGGGTCGAACTGCTGGCAGTCGGCAGAGTTAGCCTGCAATACTGCATTCTAACCACTGCACCACCACGGTTCCTTTATTTTTGCTTAACATACTAAGTCAAGTTAAGCATGCCACGCAAACCCACTCATTGGCACAAATCATCCCGTTCCTATCCCAGAAAGGAGTGACACATGTCCCCAAAAGATTGATCTAAGTTAAGTCTCCCTGGTCAAATTCTTGTCCTTTGCTAAAACGCTGGAAAGGAACAATGAGAATGGAGGTGAGGAAAGATGGCAGGCCTAGGGTGGCATTCAGGAAATATATTTTTGAGACGATGCTGAAAGTTAACCTGACAAAGAGCTGAGGTGGCGCAGTGGTTAGAGTGCAGTAGTGTAGGCTACTTCAGCTGATTGCTAGCTGCAGTTCGGCAGTTCAAATCTCACCAGGCTCAAGGTTGACTCAGCCTTCCATCCTTCCGAGGTGGGTAAAATGAGGACCCAGATTGTTGGGGGCAACATGGTGACTCTGTAAACCGCTTAGAGAGGGCTGTAAAGAACTCACAACTTCTAATGCCTGTTGTCTTGTTCCCATCGATTGTACTTCCACCGTACTGGGGATCAAAGAAGGATGTCTTTATCTAAGGTTAGATCGGGGTAATTTGGAATGCAAGGAGGTTGTGAAAAAATTCCCCCAAAAGGAAAAAAGGGAGTCCAATTTCCGGAGATGTGAGAAATGCCATTTTTAAAACGCACACCTAGCTCCTCACCTTAGGCGTACCTCCCAGAATACGTATTATTGAGCCTCAATTCCCTGCTGACCCATATTGAAATACATCTTCTCTCCCCTATATTAGCGATGTGATTAAAGAAGGAAAACAAAAGACGGGGTTTGTTTGTACACGTGTTTGCATCCTTTGCTGTCAGGAAAAATAAATCAGGAAAGTGGCAGAAGATCTTGGGAGAGATTCACAGCAATACTACTTCTTCTTCTTCTTCTTCTTCTTCTTCTTCTTCTTCTTCTTCTTCTTCTTCTTCTTCTTCTTCTTCTTCTTCTCCTCCTCCTCCTCCTCCTCCTCCTCCTCCTCCTCCTCCTCCACCTCCCCTCTCCTTCTCCCCCTCCTCCTCTTCTCCTCCTCTCCTCTCCTCCTCCTCCTCTTATTTTCGGATCATTGAATGCCACTTTGCACGGCCAATTGTGACTCCAGGGCACAGCCCATGGCTTTCATATCTTTGTTGATGGTGTATTGCCATCTCTGTTTTGGGCGCTCGCAAAGTCACCGGCCATTGACTTCTAGTTGGTACACAGCCTTGGCCACGGTGGAAGGTGCTGCTCTCTGGACACATCCATACCAGCAGAGCTGGCCTTCTCTCACCTTCTCTATAATTGGTGCCACACTAAAATGTTGCTGAATGGTGTCATTTGTGATGTGGTCAAGAAGGTAGATGCCCGATATCCAACGGAGCGTTTGCATTTCCATGGCATGGAGAGAGCTTTCAGTCCCTGTTGTTGCTGCCCAGCATTCAGGGCCATACAGGGACCGCATCCTACCACATACCTCCCTACGACCAGTTAGGTCCCATAGAGTGGGCCTCCTCCAGCTCCCTTCAGCCAAACAATGTCGGTTGGCGGGTCCACGGGGGAGAGCCTTCTCTGTGGGAGCCCCATCTCTCTGGAACCAACTCCCACCAGAGATCTGGACCATCCCCACCCTACTGGCCTTCCGCAAAGCCGTAAAAACATGGCTCTTCCAGCAGGCGGGTTGAAGAAGATCAGATTCCCCCATGAATGAGTGATTTTTTTAAAATGATGTCATGTCTTAAATTGTTATGTTTTATTTTTACTGTTCTTATCCTTGTTGTACGCCGTTCTGAGTCCTACGGGATTGGGCGGCCTATAAGAACTTTTAATGAAATTAAATTAAATTAAACAGGGCAGATGGTTGTCTTGTAAATCTTAGATTTAAGACGGGTTGGCATTCGTCTGTCCCAAAATACATCAACTCTTCTTCTTCTTGATCTGCTCATTAGCTCAAAAGCCAATCGTGGCGTGAGCAACCTACTTTTTGGAAGAAAAAAACCCCAACTTCTTTTGACTGAAGACACTAAAAGAGCTTGGAAGAGAATCGCTGACCAGGTAATCACTAGGTCTGCGTGGACGGGGCTGAACATGAAAAGTTACAGGGGTGGAGCAGCCCACACCCCTCTTCAACTCCGAACCTCCTTCGGCTCCAACCCCACTTCTGCTAACTCGGCAATCCGCTGACAGATTTTCGAGGATTTTCTAAATAATGCATAGGGTTTTCTTTTAGCGTGTCAGTGCAGAAGTATCAATTTTGCCCTTGTGTCATTTGTGATGCTGATTTTCCTTGACAGCATTCCATTAAACCAATGAGTTCCTCCCCTCCTGATGCTCCTTTAAATATTCCTTTGAGTGATGTATGTGTTTTTTTTTTACAAAAAAAAAGATTGTGAAGGATGTTTGCATTTACAAGGGAGAAAAATAATTTTTAAAAAACCCTACGTGGCAGGTACAGAGTGGGAGGTGGGGAAAATGCACACACGTGCACACACACACACACACACACACACACACACACACACACACACACACACACACACACACACACAAACCAACAACAGATAGAAGCAAAGCAAGAGAAAAGAGGTTTCTCCACGCAGGGCATAAGCATTATGCTTAATATCAGTTTGTTTTGAGAGTCAAGAATAATGACCTAAAGGGAAGTTGCTGTAATGTTTAGGGAGCATGACTTGCTCTGTAATTGAAAGAAAGGATGGAATATCTTTTACAGGTACTGATTTGCAGGATCAAAGAAGAAGAAGAGGAGGAGGAGGAGGAGGAGGAGGAGGAGGAGGAGGAGGAGGAGGAGGAGGAGGAGGAGGAGGAGGAGGAGAAGGAGGAAGAGAAGGAGGAGAAGAAAACACAGAAGAGGAAGAGGAGGAGGAGGAGGATGTCAGGCAGTGATTTTTATATTGCCTGTTATATGTATATGCAGGGAGCTGCATCCCTATTCATTATAATGGTTTATTCCTGAGCACGTGATTGATATGTTCTAGTACGCATGTGTACATTCCATTCTCTCCGATCTTTCCTTCTGTTCCTAGCTTCTATCGAAGCAAGATGTGCCTTTTTATATCAGAGATGTAGAATAATGAGGATTTATTGTTTTTGTACCAAATAAATACTTTTACTTAGAACTTTAAACTGCGGTTTCATTTCTAATGTCAGAATTCTGGGAAAAGATCCATTTTTGCCTCTAGTGAGAGTTATTCTCATCTTAACAGAGGATAAGGAAGAGGAGGAGGAGGAGGAGGAGGAGGAGGAGGAGGAGGAGGAGGAGGAGGAGGAGGAGGAGGAGGAGGAGGAGGAGGAGGAGGAGGAGGAGGAGGAGGTTTGTCCTTGACTTACGACCACAATTGGGATTGGACATAGCAGGAAACCACACCACCAATTTTTCAGTCACTGCAGTTTGGAGGGTTTGGTAGGACTGTGTTTTGGCTACAGAAAAAAGAGTCCACCATGAGGCCCAACTCTTACGGAGGGTTCCAACGCCAGCAAAACCAAAACCAAACATAATATTCTGTAAAAAATGAATTATGGTACAGGTAGTCCTTGACTTACAACCACAGTTGAGTCCAGAATTTCTGCGGTTGCTAAGCGAGACAGTTGTTAGGTGAGTTTTGCCCCAATTTATGACTTTTCCTGCTGCAATTGTTAAGTGAATCACTACTGTTGTTAAGTTAGTAACACGGTTGTTAAGTGAATCTGGCTTCCCCATTGACTTTGCTTGTCAGAAGGTTGCAAAAGGGGATCACATGACCCCGGGACAGTGCAGCCGTCATAAATATAAGTCAGCTGACAACCATGTGAATTTTGATCATGTGACATGGGGATGTTGCAATGGTTGTAAGTATGAAAAATTGGACTACAAGACGTCCAAGGTCCCTTCCAGCTCTGTTCTATTTCTATTTCTATTTCTATTTCTATTTCTATTTCTATTTCTATTTCTATTTCTATTTCTATTTCTATTTCTATTTCTATTATTTCTATTTCCATTCCATTCCATTCCATTATTCTATTCTATTCTATTCTATTCTATTCTCTCTCGTTTTTCAAAAGTCAACCGGCAACTTCAAACTCTTTGCAATTCTGCACTGAAGTGTGTGCCAGAGGTGGGTTCCTCCCGGTTTGAACCGGTTCGCCCGAACCCGTAGCAAACCGCTGGTGACGTCACAGAGTGGGTTCTGTCGGTGCTGGTCCATGGACGCCGCCATCTTTTGGGGGGGATTTTTTGCCATTTTTTTCTTCTGCGCATACGCAGAAGTTAAGTTTCCAACACTGCGCATGCGCCGCCATCTTGGTTTTGGCTTTTTTGGCTTTTTTTTTTAATTTTCAGCACTGCGCATGTGTGTGCATGCGTGCCCACGCAGCACGCCCACACGGCGCAGGAGGAAGCAAACCGGTGGTGAGGTAAGTTAGAACCCACCCCTGGTATGTACTTGTGTACATTGTGTGTGTTTGTGTGTTAGCAGTACATCTTCAAAAGAACAGAAGATACACTGCTCAAAACAAAGGAGAAGGCCCATATTTCTGATTTGACAGCTACAGTTATAATCATTCAAGCGCCTCCCCCCCCTCCTCCGAAACTCTCAAAAGCCGTAACCTTTCGTGATTGATTATAAAGTTTCAGGAGCAATAGTACACAGACTAATTTCCTAAAACAATAAAAAGACAGAATTCCTCATTTGGAACTAAATGAAACACGAACAGGTTGTTATTCATGCTGAAATCAAGATGCGCGGTCATGTTGCAACCATTAGAGAAGCTATTAAATGCAACCTCGAATCAAAGAAACTCTAGGTCTGTCTCCTTAAAATAAAATGTTTGCCTCGGTGAACGTGGCTTACTGCTTTTGTGTGTGTTTGTGCGTGTGTGTATGTGTGTGTGTACGGATTTCAGAAGAAGTGACTTTCAAAATACCATCTTTTATTTTTGGTTTGCCTCACCATTTTATTCATTTTTAGCCCTGAGGTAGACTAATGGGTCAAATACCTTATGTATTATCACCCCACCTCACAAATCTTGGGTGATACATTGTACAACAACTCAGGTTTATTATACAGATGCAGGTGGTCCTTGACCTACGACCACCATTGAGCCCAACATTTGTTTGATTGAGCAAGGCAGTTGTGAAGTGAGTTTTGCCCCATTTTACGACCTTTCTTGCCACAAGTTGTTAAGCGAATCAATGCAGTCGATAAAGTTAGCAGCACGGTTCTGAAGCGAACCTCGCTTCCCCATTGACTTTGCTGGTCAAAAGGTCCCAGAAGGCGATTGCGTGACCTTGGGAAACGGCAACCGTCATAAGTATGAGTCAGTTGCCAAGCATCTGAATGTTGATCACGTGACCATGGGGATGCTGCAATGGTCGTACATGTGAAAAAAAGGTCATATGTAACTTTTTCCAGTGCTGCTGTAACTTTGAACGGTCACTAAACAAAGGGTTGTAAGTCAAGGACTACCTGTATCAGAAGTAGCTTGCCATTGCTTGCATCCTAGGGCTGAGAGAGAGGGACTGGCCCCAGGTCACCCAGGCTAGCTTGCTCCTTAGGTAGGACTAAAACTCATAACCTCCTGGGTTTCTAGCCTTAACCTCTACATGAAACTGGCTCTATTACAGAATATTTAGTATTGTGGCCAGGAATAGTCCTGCCCCTATTTAGTATATGTGGAATATACCATATTTTTCGGAGTATAAGACGCATCTTAGTTTTGGGGGAGGAAAATAGGGAAAAAAAATCTACCTACCAGGTATTCATCTGGCTAGCATCCTTAATCTGGTCAGCTTCAGCACATTATTTTATCCCCTGGTTAGGGCTGAAAAAAATCTTAGGAGGGAGTAGCAATGAAAACAAGCCTGCAAAGACTTAGGGCTGGAAAAAAACTTCTTCGGATGGAGTAGGAAGCCGGGAAGATCATTAGCACCTTGTTAGGGCTGGAAAAAAAAGCTTCGAAAAAGCTACATTCAGAGTATAATACTCAATAATATTTTGGCTGTTTTTCAGGGGGTTTAAAGGCCTCCTTTTCTCATTGTCATCTAAACAATTCCCACAAATTATTTCTCTCAACTCTAGAAAGAGTGCAAAGAAAAACAATAAAAGACGATTATGAGGCTGGAGGCTAACAGGTATGAAGAACCATTGCAGGAATTGGGCATGGCTAGTCTAGTGCAAAGAAGGACTAGGGATGACATGATAGCAGTCTTCCAATATCTCAGGGGCTGCCACAAAGAAGTCAAGCTATTCTCCAAAGCACCTGAGGGTAGGACAAGAAGCAACGGATGGAAACTAATTAAGGAGAGAAGCAACCTAGAACTAAGGAGAGGCTTCCTGACAGTGAGAAGAATCAATCAGTGGAACATCATCTCCAGAAGTTTTGAACACTGGAAGTTTTTAAGAAGAGATTGGACAACCATTTGTCTGAAATTGCATAGGGTTTCCTGCCTGAGCAGGATTGGACAAGAAGACTTCCAAGGTCCACTCCAACTCTTTTATTCTGTTATTCAAGCTTGTCAATCATATCACCCTATTACCCCCCCAGCCTCTGAAAGCTTCCAGAACAGGGGTCACCAACCTTTTGGACTTCAGGGACCACTAAATTCATAATTTTAAATCCCGAGGACCACTAATATGATCTGCTTAATGACTGGCTGGGTGGGCATGGCTAGGTGGTCATGTGACTGGGTGGGCGTGACCAGCTTGATGTCACTCACATCAAGGGGCGCCTCACCAGCCTCTACTCGCCCCTCCCCTCCCAGCCCCTCCTCGCCAGCCCCTCCTCGCCTCCCCGCCCAGGCTCCTTAGGGCCCCAACAGGAAGTAGTTGTTGGAGCTAAGCAGCCACCACGAGAAAGAGTTGGCAAAACAGCTGGCTCAGTTCAAATTGGATCTGACCGAGAAGGAGGCTCAGCAGAAGCACCTCACTGAGGACTACGAGCATAGGCTTTCCAAGCAGAGGGAAGACCTGCGGGAGTGCGAGCCCAGGTACCGGCACCTGGAGGCTCAGCAGGCTGAGATGGTCAGCCAGTTCCAGGCCATGATGCAGTCCTACTGGAACAAGGTCCTCTGGCTCTTCACCACCAGCGGCCCTTCCCTCCAGCCTTCGCCCAAAGCCCCACACCAGGAGGCCGAAGCAGACCCCAAGTCAGAATTTCTGCCCCCTCTGCCCCGCACAAAAAGACCCCGAAGGGGGAGACTCTCTGCAGCAACACAAACGTTCATTGCATGTATCCGTCCCAGGGGCTGTAGTTTGAAGATCCCCAATTTAGTGCAATATAAAAAATGCAAATAATTTTTCTGCGGACCACCAAAATTTTCTCGCAGACCACCAGTTGGTGACCGCTGTTCCAGAAGATTGCAAGACGTAGTTGTATCCCCCAGTTCTTAAATATTTACCCACGCCAGTCTTCGGAAGTGGCCTGGGGATGACTAATGCTTTCAAACCTCTGAACTGTCCTCCAGGCATGCGAATGAAGATTATTTTGCATAAGGTGAATGCCGTTACCTACACAATTTTTCCTTCTGGCGGAGCCTTCACATTGCCATTTTCCAAAATCAGAAGGCATGATTAACATTTAAAAAAAGAAAGAAAGAAAAAAGGGAAAACAAAACTGTTGCCAAAAAAGAAGAGGGGGGGGGGACCTCCAGTGGGGCTCGGCAGGGGATCTTCTATGCATGTAGGGCTTTTCCTGCCAATTACAGATGGTTTCTTAAAGGGGGAAAAAACAGCATAATTCATGTTGCATTAAGACAATAATGGAAAGGCATCTTCGACTCTGTGTTCCTGCAGCTGCTTTAGGTCTGATGTGCTTTCTTGTTTCCCAATAAAATAACTGTTCTAAAGGGTGCTGTTATGTATTGAATATATATAGTTGTGTTAAGCCCTGCTAAAGTGAAACTAACCTTCAGATGACCCTAACTGTTAACTCCAACAGTTTTGGAGGGAAACTTTGAACATTCATATTTGGGCGGGCTTTTTCAAGGATTATGATTGGTTAAGGCCCTGTCCACGCATGCGCAGAAGCAAAAAATAGCCGAAAAATTCGTGAAAAAAGATGGCAGCTCCTAGGCACCGGCAACCAACAGCACCGGTTCATAGAGTGGACCACACCAGTAGGAACCCACTACTGGCCCTGTGGGCCTAGAGTATACAGTAAATTACAGGGATTTGCCTGCTGTTCCTCAGTTCCAGTTTCGAGTCATTAAATGCTGTTGCAGCTATGCTGGTCTGCTTCTTGCCTACTGAAGCCCACTACAAAATAGGTGTATCTTATCCAAAATAGTAACGAAGAGAAAATAAAATCTCTTTTTGCATCTAATGCAATCCTTCATAAAGTCCAGATGCCTGCTGGAAAAAGCACCTTTGGGACAACCATGACCTGGACGACTGAGAATCTCCACAGATGTGTAAACAATTCACAGTTGAGACTTGCTTTACCTGCATTCGAATTCAGTTCTTCGTTCTCCGACTCGGTCCCATTCTGACTTCCGCTTCCATGGAGGCTGTTCATGGCCATAAGCTTAATCTTCTGCAACTTCATTGCTTCAGCCATGGCTGTGAGGCCTGTTTGTAGAAGCAGAAGAGAAAGAGAAAGAGAGGGAAAGAAAAAGAGAGAAAGAGTGAGAGAAAGAGAAAGACGGAGAAAGGGAAAGAAAAAGAACAAAAGGGAGGAACAGAAAGAGAGAAAGAGGGAGAGAGTGAAAGAGAAAGAACGAGAGAAAGAGAAAGGGAAAGAAAGAGAATGTGTGTGTGAGAGAGAGAGAATGAAAGAAAGAAAAAGAGAGAAAGGAATGAGAAAGAGAAAGAAAGAGAGAGAGTGAAAGAGAAAGAAAGAAAAAGAAGAAAGAGAAAGAGAGAGACAGAGACAGAGAGTGAAAGAGAAAGAAAAAGAGAGAAAGGGAAAGAGAAAAAGAAAGAGAATTAAGCTTACATTAACTAACCAGACTAGATTCCAACCATTACTAATCTTCCAGTTTTGACCAGATTTCAACATCCATAAAACTATGAATAATCCTCAATTTAGGACCACAATTGGGATCAGAATTTCTAAGGGATTCTATTCATACTGTCTGATTTTGCTCGTCGGAAAGGTTGTAGAAAACTCTCCAGAAAACTAGAAAGGATCCCTTCACAGATGTGTATATTTTTCCTAGAGGGTTTTTTTTTTTTGTCAAACAATTTCACCTAATTTAAGGGGATTGTGTGTGTGCTTTTTTCTCTTAATATGTGTACTTTTAATACACATTTGGGAAGATCCCCAAAATGGTAAATGTTGGCATGATTGTGAACCCTGCTTCATTATATTTTTTGGAACTGCAACTTTGGTTCTTCTACCTTAAAATGTGAATAAAATATGAGTCGTTTCTGATCTATTCCTAGATGAGGGAGACCATCCCACAATCTAAGCTACGTAACAGAAAACACTGCTTCCTTTCTACTTTTTATAAGAGCAAGTTACAACTTTTAAGCTTATATATTGCCTACATACACATAGTGAAAATTTGCATTTTCATAAGAACTATTCCCAAGAGTCTTCAAAAAACAGTAAAGGGAATCTGCAGATTAATAGAGGCTATCCATTATTAATTAATCAGAAACAATTAGTGGAAATTAAAACTAATATCAGTTAGATGCATTAATAAGATTATTCCAAACAAATGTATGGAGCAAATAACTTAATGGATGGATTATTAATGATATTAATGATTGAACAGATGGATATTAAAGACAAGGCAGATGCTACCTAGAACCGATGGAATTTGTTTAAAACAGTCTTTGAACAACTGATAAATTATATATTTCTCCCATTGGAAGATAAGCCAAACTGATGCTTTCCCATAGACAGCTATTTTTAAATTGTCACTATGAAGACCTTGCCTTACAGTTCCTATCTCCATCAGATGCCAAGGCTGTTCCAGCACCAGTAGACTGGAAGAAGAACAGAAAAGTGAAGGTCACTTTGGGTTCAGTTCATCTCCTGGTTGAGTTGACCTAGGACACAACTGTGTAGGTTTTGGGGGCAGCTGTACAAAAATGGTTTTACTATTAACTCTTTAGAAGGCCAGATCCTGAAGATGAAATTCAAATACTTTGGCCACCTAATGAGAAGGAAGGACTCACTGGAGAAGAGCCTAATGCTAAAGGACTCAACAAGTACTGTTCTCCCACCTGTGAAAAGGTCCGCTTTGAATTGTAATGAATGAAAAAAAATCATTAAAACTGAGGGAGAACCGATAGGGGGAAAAATAGTAGAACTGTTTTGTGGGACACATCTCTTTTTCTCCTTCTCCTTCTCCTTCTCCTTCTCCTTCTACCTCTCCCTCTCCCTCTCTCTCTCTCTCTCACACACACACACACAGTAGGGGAGGATCAGTGGTGGGCTGCAACCGGTTTAACAACCAGTTCAGTGATCGTGTGCTTCACGCACGCAGCATTCAAAATACAGCAATTTGAAGCTCAGCTGCTTACCTTCTAAGGCAGCCCCCGGTAAGTAGAACAGCGGAGGCGCGGAAATCAGCTGTGCCGCGCGAATCAGCTGAGCCAGAAAGAAGGAAATATAGGACAGGCTAGGGCAGGGGCGGGTGGGCGGGGGCAGCTGATCGTCGGAACTACCAGTTCACCTGAACCGGTCTGAACCGGCAGCAGCTCACCACTGGGGAGGATTTGGTGGGAATGAATCCCCTTCCCCAATCTATATAACTGCACAGAGACCCCAATGTGTTTATTTATGAATGCACATATGAGGAGCAAGGGATTAAAAACTTCTGCCCACCGAGCAGATACAACAACAACAAAAAAATAACTTCTCATCCATTGCAGAACACAGTAAAAAATGTTGCATGCTATCTTTTTTTAAAAGCAATGTGTCGTTTGATGATCTGATAATAGTCCAAAGATACAGCCTGATATGAGACATGCTCACAAGAAAGGCAAAAACTTTCATCATCAATTGGTCACAAAGTGTTCAACACAGCTGCACAACTGGGATAGCTTGGCCATGGTGCGCCGTGGTGGTATAGTGGTTAGAATGCAGTATTGCAGGCTACTTCTGCTGACTGCTGGCTGCCAGCAGTTTGGCAGTTCGAGTCTCACCAGGCTCAAGGTTGACTCAGCCTTCCATCCTTCCGAGGTGGGTAAAATGAGGATCCAGATTGTTGGGGAAAATATGCTGACTCTGTAAACTGCTTAGAGAGGGCTGTAAAGCAGTATATAAGTCTAAGTGCTATTGCTGCTGCCTTTCCTTCCTTCCTTCCTTCCTTCCTTCCTTCCTTCCTTCCTTCCTTCCTTCCTTCCTTCCTTCCTTCCTTCCTTCCTTCCTTCCCTCCCAGTGGTTAGAATGCAGTATTGCAGGTGGACTCTGCCCACTGCCAACAGTTCGATTCCCACCGCCTCAAGATTGACTCAGCCTTCCATCCTTCCGAGGTCGGTAAAATGAGGACCCAGATTGTTGGGGGCAATAGGCTGACTCTGAAAACTGCTTAGAGAGGGGCTGTAAAGCACCATGAAGTGGTATATAAGTCTAAGTGCCATTGCTATTGGCCAGTATGCAAAGATGGCAGCCAAAAACAATGACTATCAGAAAGCTACTCCAGAGAAGCCTTTGACAGGACCAGCACACCTTCTGCACTCCAGGAGAACCTCAATACCAAACAACACTCTTGCATTAAAGTGATTTCCTTCCCCCGGTCTGTAATTGGTTAGACACAGTCCCCATCGCTCTGCATTAAATCGGAAGCATTTCAGTCCAAACTGCAAATGAGCAAATTAACGAAAGAGGAGCTATGAGTAATCAAATCTGGAAGTATGCATTTAATTAAAATCGAACGCCAAGACACAGCATTATTGTACGGTTCCTCATATTAAAACAAAACATTATATTAAATTGACAGACAACAATTTGCAGTGAGCAGCTCTTGAAGCCAAAAGAGGAATGAGGGAGCGGACAACAGTACAACCAGTTTGGCTCCGTTATTGTTTCAATTCTAAGTTGTGTCCATTGCTGTGTGAGGCTCAGTTGTGCACATTGATGGCATCCGAACTTGCTGGAGGCAGGCTCAAATCCATTTGATGTTTAATCAAATATTTAATCCATTTTTTGTTTCCAATGGGAGGACAATGAAACATCTGGAAACATAAAATGCTAATGTGTGACACCATATTGAAAACAGGAGTGGGGAAAGATAGTTCTAAAACTATCAACTCTATTTTGATAGAGTTGACCACAAGTTCTGGTGAGGGTTTGCAAGGGAATTTCAGTGAAGCTGTTAGTTCAAATGCCCGTTACCCACCATATAAATCACAAACAGAATTAACATTATTACAGGGTTGGAAGGGACCTTGGAGGTCTTCTAGTCTAACCCACTGCTCAAGCCATTATACCATTCAAGAGAAATGGTTGTGCAATCTCTTTTTAAAAACTTCCAGTGTTGGAGCATTCACAACTTCTGGAGGCAAGTTGTTCCACTGATTAATTGTCCTCCCTGTCAGGAAATTTCTCCTTAGTTCTAGGTTGCTTCTCTCCCTGATTAGTTTCCATCCATTGCTTCTTGTATGGTGAAACTACTTTTTTCTTCCTTTTTCACTTCTTTCTGCACTTTTATTCTTTTTCCTTTCTCAATTTTTTTCTTTCTGTTTTATCTTATAATAAACTTTAATAAAATACTAAAAATAGAATGAGAGAACGAGGCAGTGAGTTTTCTATATCAATTCAAGCAAGTCCACCTGTTATTTAAGGTTTCCTTTAAATCAGACCTGCATATTTTATGGCCCCTGGGCCACATACGGCCCTTTGGCTGTCTCCTGTCCAGCCAGAATGAGGTCAATCAGAAATTAGACACCAAATGTAAATAAATTTACACCATGTATACAATCCAACTGCCTTGCTTTTATTTTGAAGGTGGCTGATTTTTTTTCCAGTGTACATATGTGCAGGAATGCCTACACACCTTCACATTCTTTTTGGTTTGGACCTCCAGAACAGTACCAGTTTCTCATGTGGCCTCTTGGGAAAATTAATTGCCTACCTCTGCTTTACATACATGCATGCATCTGCTGCAGATCTAGCCTGTTGTGCTACATCAGGGGTGTCAAACTCAAGGCCCATGGGCCGGAACCGGCCCGCAAGTTGCTTAAATCTGGCCCGCAGAGCTGGCCTGGAAATATCAAAGGACCGGCATGCGATGCCTGTGTCGGCCAAAAATGGGCCCCGCAGAGGCCCCGTGAGGCCTCCACATGACCTGTTTTTGCCCAGCAGAGTGCTGCTGGAGGCCGGGGAGGCTGAAAACGGGCCACACAGGTGCCTCGTAGGGCCTGTTTTCAACCGGGAGAGTGCTACAGGAAGCCATGGAGGCCGAAAACGTGGTGCAGGGGGGCCAGCAGGGAACTGCAAGAGGTGTCCATCCCATCTCTCCCCTGCTCCGTCCCCCTCCCCGCTGGTCTGTGGAGGAGAACTACAATGATGATCCGGTCCTTGGAGAAATCCAGTTTGACACCCTGTGCTAGGTATTTTTATAAAGCAATGATGCTTTTAAAAATAAAATGCTTTTCACCTCAAGCTTCTACCAATTCATACCGGAGGCCTAAGATGGTAGCTCAGATTTCAGGACCTTGGACAGTACAGAGAAAAAATGGAAAGATATACAAGCGAGAAGAAGTGTATTGAGGTGTCAGTGTTATAGCACTGTCTCAGGTGCATCTACAATCTTCAGAAAGACAGACAGAAATCTTTGAACCTAGAAAACTGACTATGTGTTCCTAGCTGCATATTTTGGCAGCTAATCCCTTGCTAACGTATCAAAAATTAAATTAGTAGGATTATATTAATGACATAGAGAAGAATAGTGCGTGAGAGGCCTGAAGACCAACATCACATTGAAAAATAAAACGTATTTTGCTGCAAGAAGCCATAAAACCAAGAACCAAAAAGAGAACATGCTCAGATTGTATTCACACAGCTACACATACATAAACACACATATCCCTCCTTTCCTTTCAGAGGCCTGTTTCTAATGGTTGATTGATTTCATGACAACTTTCATTTCTTACAGAGGCTCAGCTATGGAAATAATTTGTCAGGATTGCAAACTTAATACTTTTCGTGAGCTCTCCACTCCAGCGACCGTTCTCTTATTCTGCAGAGTTGACCCCCTGATCCATTGGACGTTTAGGATCACTAGGAAGAATGTGAAACTTTGGAAGGGAAGAAAAAACAATGGGGAAAATAGAGGAGGAAGAGAGAGATTGGATGGAAACCAACTGAGCAGAACATCGCTGAAATCACTTGGTGTTCTATAATATTTTATACAATTGTATTACACTGAAGCTATGCCTGCAATGTTTCGCATGTCAAGGAAATCCCAAAAATTTGAATGAAATCTCAATGAATCCCAGAGGGAGGGTGGGAGGGAGGGAAAGAGGGAGGGAGGGAGGAAAGGAAGAAGGAAGGAAGGAAGGAAAGAGAAAGAAAAAAGAAAGAAAGAAAGAAAGGAGGAAAAAAGGAAGGGAAGAAGGAAAAGAGAGAGGGAGGAAAGGAGGAAGGAAGGAGGGAGGGAGGGAGGGAGGGAAGGAAGGAAAAGAGGAAGGAGGGAGGGAGGGAGGGAAGGAAGGAAGGAAGGAGGGAGGGAGGGAGGGAGGGAGGGAGGGAGGGAGGGAAGGAAGGAAGGAAGGAAGGATGGATTCTGGTAGTTGAAGTCCACAAGTCTTCAAGTTGCCAAGGTTGGACACCCTTGGTAGAGGGTCCATATGAAGCAGAAGAATCAGCAAACGTTCTCCTTAAATTGTAGGTTAGAATTTTTACCTGCCCCACCCGAAATTCACATCTAGTGTTTCTCCACAGGTAAACCATCTTCTGCCTCTAATCTACAAAGAGACAGAGAAAGATTGCTTCAAAGCAACAAAGAAATCTGGCTTCTGTTGTTATATTCTCAGTTCAATGAAGCAGAAGGCAGATTGTATGTCATCTTTCTTAGGAAATACTCAAAATAACTAAGAATCAACTTCAGGCAGAACAAACTAAAAGCCAGAGCAAAGCTTGAACAACCAAAGCTTTCCTACCACTGACCACCTCCTAATATGGAAGTATTTTCACAGGGGATTGATTAGATCATTCCATACATCAAATTAATGATTTTATTGGGCAGGGGGCTTCTTTAGAGCACAACTTTTGAGCCTAAACTACACAAAGCCTGTGAAAACTTTGGAAAGTTGAGATTAAATTGTTAAGGACCATTTTCAAAATGGAGCTGTGTTTATTTCTTTTAAGGCTTATACTGTGTTTCCCCAAAATAAGACTGGGTCTTATATTAATTTTTGCTCCAAAAGACGCATTAGGACTTATTTTCTAGCTAGGTCTTATTTTCAGGGAAATACGGTACTAAATGCGTCCATCTGGCTGACAATCTGAACTGGGGCTTATTTTTGGGGTAGGGCTTATATTACGAGCATCCTGAAAAATCATGCTAGGGCTTATTTTCCGGCTGGGTCTTATTTTGGGGGAAACAAGGCATTTGGTGATAAGTCTACATCTTTCCTCTTTACCCTGGCAAGATTTGTAGAAGTGGTTTGAGAATGCTTTCTTCCTAGGTCTGAAAGTGACATTGTTATCTTTGTGTCTCATGTGAGACTAGAACTCACAATCTCCCAATTTCTAGACTGGTGCCTTAACCACTACACCAAACTTGCTCTTAGAGAAAATGAGGGACCTTGGATTGTGTTTCAGGTGTGTGTTGAGCTTGGCAATGAGTTCTCTTGTGCAGAAGGCAACCTGGAGGCCAATTCAAATGGGTGTGTATCTCTGTTATGTGTGCATTGTGTACATTACACAGACAATCAAGGAACTTTCCCTAAGCTTATTATCTGTTAGCCAAGCTTAAAAAAATAGCGCTAAAACTCTTCTTCCACTGTTTTCTCTATTTTAATGTTAAAAAATATAAAATCTTCCCCTTGGCTAGTTTTTCTGTAGGTTGGGAGGTTGACAGCAATTAGCAAGATTACCATTATTACTGGTTGCCCAGAGAGGTTTTTTTTATAGAAAAGGAGAGAAAGAACTCAAAATTTGTTTTGAGTTCTTATGCTTTCCATTTTATGATGCCTTGGTAAGGCCACACTTGGAATAGTGTGTCCAGTTTTAGTTGGCGCAATGTAAAAAAGATGTTGCGAGTCTAGAAAGTGTGCAGAGAAGAGCAGCAAAGATGATTAGGGGACTGGAGGCTAAAACATATAAAGAACGGTTGTGGGAATTGGGTATGACTAGTCTAGTGAAAATAAGGACTAGGGGTGACATGATAGCAGTGTTCCAATATCTCAGGGGTTGCCACAAAGAAGAGGGAGTCCACCTATTCTCCAAAGCACCTGAGGGCAGGACAAGAAGCAATGGGTGGAAACTAATCAAGGAGAGAAGCAACCTAGAAGTAAGGAGAAATTTCCTGACAGTTAGAACAATTAATCAGTGGAACAACTTGCCTCCAGAAGTTGTGAATGCTCCAACACTGGAAGTGTTTAAGAAGAGATTGGACAACCATTTGTCTTAAGTGGTATAGGGTTTCCTCTCTGAGCAGGAGGTTGGACTAGAAGACCTCCAAGGTCCCTTCCAACTCTGTTATTCTATGGCTAGAAGACTAGACTTCATAAGCAGATCTCTGGCAAATCCTTAAGGTTTTCTGAGTTTCATCCCATCACTTAACATTAGTTTGAAATAATTCAAAAGAGATATAGTTTCCGTTCTTTGCACACCTCAGTTGATAGTTCCATGCTGTTCTGCTAACTCCATTCTATTCTCTTCGTGTCAGTCTCTGTGAAATTTAGGACTGACAGGATCTTAGCCCAACTATTTGATGGCCTTGAAACTGAAGAAATCTTTTTTTAGAAGCCCTGTGAAACCTGACCACAGATCTCATCACTTAGTAGCCATCCATCCTTTTTCCTAATTAAAAACCAGCAAACTTTGAGCCATGAAGAAGGAAATATATCACAACTGAGCAGTTACCTGTTATCAAATTTCAAAGCAGAGGGTTATTATTATTTTTTTGGGCCTAATCAAAGGACCAAACAGGGAGGGGGTTTCCAATGACCTGAGGGGAAAAATTCTTGTTCCATTTAACAGCCTCTGAAGGCGGCTTCCTTTTTAATCTTGTCTTAATCACAAAAAAATCATTGTCCTGTTTAACCAGAGTTCCATCATATAAGTTCGAGAATCCTATTTACTTAGATGCCGCTGGAATGTCTAACACAGTAGTATGATTGTCTTTGGAAGTGGATGTCTTCAGATTGAAAAAAAAGAAAGGGGGAAACAGTCAAAGTGGGGGGAGGCAAGGGTGGGGGAACCGAGAGGGAGAAAGATCAAAAAGCTAACTTTAATAGATGTTTGACTAAGGTCAGGCTCCTAGTAAATTGAACAGTGGAGATGAAAGCAGCCAAATATATTTGGCTTTTGATCTCGGCAAAATCCATTTGGCATTGTTTAGCTTTTTCTATCATGCTTCAATTTGTGAGTGATATCCTGGCCAAAATGAACTGCCTTCCATTTGATGGTTTGGGTGGGTGTTTCGTTTTGTTTTTGTTTCAAATTAATAGCTTTTGTAAAACTTTAACGTCTACCGCAGGGGGAAAAAAAAGTTTAGGAAATAAACCGAGCAAACAAAATAAGCGGTTTAAGAACCCTGTCCAGGAGATCTAAAGATGGATTGTGGTCAAGCAGTTCTTCTTTGTAAGATACCAACCACATCCTGGTTCCATCTAGTGTTGGAGGTGTTCATTATCACAGAAATTTATTTGTTTATTTGTTTATTTCTTGGTTCTTATATGCCGCCGTACTCCCGAGGGACTCAGGGCGGCGTAATAGCATCGTTTTCTTATCACAAACTTTTGGACTAATATTTTCACACTTATAGTTTGGGAGGGGGAAAAAACTCAGTTGGAATAGATGTCCAACAGACTTGTTCCCCAAAGGTCAATAATTTTGGGGAAAAGTGGAAAGAAGGTTTTGCTTTTTTTATATATAAAAGGAAATGAAAAGTGAAATCAAAATGCTTTGGACACTTCCCACCATCATTTGAAAACACCGCACTTCAGTGCAATGTACAGTTATTGGGAAGGACCAGAGAAAAATATATTTTAACACTACTATTCTCCCCGTCTCTTGCAGAAATAATTCCATTTTAAAGGCTTGCCTTGTTGTTACCAAGTTGATTTATCACTGAAAGAACATCCTGCCGTTGCAAAGGCACAATATTTTTTAAAAGAGTTACATGACTACATTAAATGTCACATCCAAATGTGGCTTAGAGAGAGAGAGAGAGAGAGAGAGAGAGAGAGAGAGAGAGAGAGAGAGAGAGAGAGAGAGAGAGAGAGAGAGAGAGAGAGAGAGAGAGAGAGAGAGAGAGAGAGAGCGCTTAAAGTAAAGAAGATAAAGTAAGTCTACCACCTTAGGACTAAATTAAGTCACACTTTCTACACTTTAACAAATGTTGTGGAGCTTGGTGTAACACTATTATGTACCACATTTCTTATGACAGTGAGCAGGAACTCGTGAATCAAAGTTTTTCACTGCAAAATGTTTCCCTGTGTGAAGAAAAACTGCTTCCTTCTGCAAAGTATTTCGCTACATTTAAAATGAAAGCAACAGCTTTGTACACCTTAAAGCACATGAGGCGTTGCCCTATGTCAGCTCCAGTGCGCACAGCTGATTTTCAGCGTACCGGAGGGTGGAGGGAGGCCGTTTTCAACCTCCCCAGGCTTCAGAAAAGCCTCCGGAGCCTGCAGATGGTGAAAAACAGACCCAACGGGCCTACCGGAAGCTCGTTTCCGAACTTCCGGTAGGCCAGTTGGGCCATTTTTCCCCTTCCCCAGGCTTCAGGAGGCTTTCCTGAAGCCTGGGGAGGGCAAAAAACAGCCCAATGGCCCAATCGGAAGTTTGTTTCCGAACTTCCGGT
Organism: Diadophis punctatus similis; assembly: GCA_023053685.1. Lineage (NCBI taxonomy): Eukaryota > Metazoa > Chordata > Lepidosauria > Squamata > Dipsadidae > Diadophis > Diadophis punctatus. The sequence goes on along the minus strand of JALIGW010000014.1, from coordinate 9,592,069 downwards.
AGGCCCGTTGGGCCGTTTTTTCGCCATTCCAACGCTTCAGGAGGCTTTCCTGAAGCCTGGGGAGGGTGAAAAACGGCCCAATGGGCCTACCAGAATTCCAGAGGTTTCAGTGAGGTCTGCGCGCATGCACAGGGGGAAGCATGGGGGGGGGTTATGCGCGCATGCATGGGAGAGGGCATTGCATTATGGGTGTGGGCATGCACATGTGCGCTATCGCGCGCATACCCTTTTGGCACCTGAGCAAAAAAAAGGTTCGCCATCCCTGCCTTTAAGAGATTGTTCCATACTGCCTGTCTCCTATCGACTGCTGAAGTGATGCCGTACTATTGAAGGAGAAGTCTACTCATTCTACGGACACACATTACAGACAAACACACACACACACAGAGTGTTGAAGGAGGCTTGACTCCCTGCTGTTCCTAAAACCTGCCAAGAGTTGGCAAAATCTGAAAGTTGTGGATAGCTGACCACCTTGCCTCTGAAGTTGTCAGCAGCAGAAAGTCACTGGTGAAACACCAGGAAATTGACATTGTCTTGAAGCTCATCAGTGTCCAACGGATACCAACTGTGACAACCTATTTCAATATATTGTAGATAACAGAATAACAAGAGCTGGAAGGGACCTTGGAGGTCTTCTAGTCCAACCCCCTGCTCAGGCAGGAAAGTCTATGCCATTTCAGACAAATGGCTGTCCAATCTCTTCTTAAAAGCCTCCAGTGTTGGAGTATCCACAACTTCTGGAAGCAAGCTGTAATGATTAATTGTTCTAACTGTCAGGAAATTTCTCCTTAGTTCAAGGTTGGTTCTCTCTTTGATTAGTTTCCACCTGTTGCTTCTTGTTTTGTCTTCAGGTGGTTTGGAGAACAGGTTTCTGCATTTGGTATAACTGGCATTATAGTCCAGATTCTAAATATTTCACTTTCATACCAATGAGTGAACTTTTGATTATCAGCATCCTTCCTAGCCCAAGAAGTAAACATAAGTTATTTAATTATCTGATACTGTTTATCACAGTTCTATTAAAAAAGATATCTAACCCAAGAAGAGTTAAGTTTTACAATGTTTTTGGTGACACAGAATACAGTGGCCTGTATCAAACTTTCATAGAAATCATCACTAGCTTCTCCTAGGGCAGTGATGGCAAACCTATGGCACATGTGCCACAGGTGGCACACGGAGCCATATCTGCCGGCATGCGAGCTGTTTCCCTAGCTCAGCTCCAGTGTGCATGTGCACGCCGGCTAGCTGATTTTCGGCTTGCACAGAGGCTCTGGGAGGGTGTTTTCGGCTTCCGGAGGGCCTCCGGGGGGGGGGGCAGGGGGCATTTTCACCCTCCCTAGGCTCCAGGGTAGGCCCATTTTTCGCCCTCCCCAGGCTCCAGAGGCTTCCCTGGAGCCTAGGGAGGGCGAAAAACGGGCCTACCAGGCCCACCAGAAGTTGGGAAATGGGCCGTTTACGGCCTCCAGAGGACCTTCGGGGGAGCGGGGGAGGCCGTTTTCGCCTTCCCCAGGGATTGAATTATGGGTGTGGGCATTCGCGTATGCGCAATAGCGCACGCGCATGCACTTTCAGCACCCGAGGAAAAAAAGGTTCACCATCACTGTCCTAGGGACATTCAGATTTCCAGGAGCTTCAGTTCCAAGCTTTAACCTCCACCTTTCAATCTATAAGCTTGTTCATCTACCATCTCCATGATTTACTTATTTGTATCCCGCCTGTTGAGGGATGAGAATAAATCTCATAGAGGCGATTTGGATCTTTGCTTGGAATTCAGACAGTTAGAAATAAAGCCGAGATTAAAAGTCTAATAGAAATATTTATTTTGGTATAAAAACAATAAATCCTGAATAATTACATCTTTGCTAAGAAAATGCGACCGTTCAGGTCAGAGTCAAGTCAAAAAGTGATTAATGGTGGTTTAGGAATGTGGACATGCGTACTCATCGTATCACGTGTTCTGCTTATATCATAATATTAGAATAGGGTGCATCACCCTGCATAGACATACAACTGACAATATTCACACCGTGACACCGCCTTTATTGCTCTTACAAATAACTCAAGGCAGCTAACATATTTAACACACAACTCCTCCTAATTCCCCACAACAACCCTGTGAAGTGGGTTGGGCTGAGAGAGTGACTAGCCCAAATTCACCCAGCTGGCTTTTGTACCTAAGGCAGGACTAGAACTCCCAGTCTCTTGGTGATTGGCCCAAAGTCACCCAGCCGGCTTTCATGCCTAAGGCAGGACTAAAATTCACCATCTCCTAGGGATTGGCCCGAAATCACCCAGGCAGTTTTCACGCCTAATGCAGGACAAGAACTCACCATCACCTGGTGATTGGCCCAAAGTCACCCAGCTGGCTTTCATGCCTAAAACAGGACTGGACTGCCATCTGTCAGAAATGGTGCAGGGGTTTCCTGCTTGGGCGGGGGGGTGGACTAGATGACCTACAAGGTCCCTTCCAACTCTGTTATTCTGATTATTCTCATATCTTCTTCAGTGGGAGGTATCAGGGAGCCCTAACCAAGCCACAGAACCAAGATTGGAGAAGGAGCTCTCTATAGGCTGTGAAAACTCTCATCATAGGAATCTTACATTATTTCGCTTGTAAGCAGGCAAGGAAAGTTGCAAGCTTAGCATTTTTTTTACCTCCTAACGTAGAGGATAACGCAATATGGAAATATGCAAAACAATGTTTTATGAATTAGGTTATTAGTATGAAAATCAAAGGGCATTCCCCATCTGCTGGAGCAGGCCATGTGACTGATTTATGCTGTGGAGGCTGAATTATTGATACAAATGCTTATATATTATATTTTATATGGGGTGTCATGGGATAGCACCATCTGGCACGGAGGCATCAACATGTGCACCTTGGACTGAATAAACACAGCAGCCAGATACCACGGCACATCGCACTGAGGTGGGCTTTGTTAACTGAGGTTTCTTGCTAAAGTTTTCGAAAGCTGACAAAGGCACTTGCTTAAGATAGGCAAGTTAAATGGCACTTGCTTAAGATAGGCAAGTTAAATGCCAGCCTATCTTAAATAGGCTAGCACAGTGATGGCGAACCTATGGCACGGGTGCCACAGGTGGCACGCGGAGCCATATCTGCCAGCACACGAGCCATTGCCTAGCTCAGCTCCAGCACGCATGTGCACGCCGGCCAGCTGATTTTTGGCTCACACGGAGGCTCTGGGAGGGCGTTTTCAGCTTCCAGAGGGCCTCCGGGGGGACTGGGGAGGGTGTTTTTGCCCTCCCCAGGCTCCAGGGAAGCCTCTGGAGCCTGGGGAGGATGAAAAATGGGCCTACCAGGCCCACCAGAAGTTGGGAAATGGGCCATTTCCGGCCTCCAGAGGGCCTCCGGGGGAGCGGGGGAGGCCGTTTTCGCCCTCCCCACGGATTGAATTATGGGTGTGGGCACTCGCGCATGCGCGATAGCACACGCGCATGCACTTTCGGCACCCGAGGGAAAAAAGGTTCGCCATCACTGGGCTAGCATTTAACTCGCCCCTCCCCTACCAGTTCGAAAGCATGCAAATGCGAGTAGATTAATAGGTACCACTTCGGTGGGAAAGACACAGTGTTTCGTGCACCTTTGGCATTTGCCATGCTGGCCACATAACCCCGGAAATTGTCTTTGGACAATGCTGGCTCTCTCAGCCAAGAAATGGAGACGCGCACCCTGCCCTAGAGTCGGAGACAACTGACAGGGAAACCTTCACCTTTAGTTAAGTGCCAAATGTTGTCAGGAAAGATTGTGTTCCTGGCTGTTGTTCTTGAGGGATCAAAGGGTACATCCCTGAAGCTGAAGAAAGTGGTAGAGCAACCAATCATGCCTGCCAAGTTGGAAGCTGCAAGGCACATGCAACAGGACTTCTACTGACCTGGAGAAGGATGGCAGTAGTAGCAATAGCACTTAGCACTTAGACTTATATGTCAAGATAGAAATTTCTCCTATCAGAGGCGATCTTGGATCTTGTTCCCTTGAAGTCATTCGCATTAGAAAATAAAACCGAGATTCAAATCTAATTAACAAAATATTTATTTCAGTACAAAAGTAATAAAAAAATAGACCCTTAATAAGCTACATCTTTTCAGCTAATGAAGTCACGTCTGCCTTCGGCAGAAAAGGAGAAGAGAAGGAAAGGAAGAAATGGGAGTTGACAAAAACTCCTGGAATGCACGCATGCGTAGTAAAATATATCACATGTCTGCTTGATCATAAATACAGGAACCTTAGGAAACATAGAGGTGCACAAACTGGCAATATTCACATCGTGACATTATATACCACTTCATAGTGCTTTACAGCCCTCTCTAAGTGTTTTACAGAGTCAGCCTATTGCCCCCAACAATATGGGTCCTCATTTTACCCACCTCGAAAGATGGAAGGCTGAGTCAACCTTGAGCCTGGTGAGATTCGATCTGCCAAACTGCTGGCAGCCAGTGATCAGCAGAAGTAGCCTGCAGCACTGCACTCTAACCACTGTGCCACGACGGTACCACAACTTCCCAGGGCAGCACATCCCGGGGGGGGGGGGGCAAAACAAGAGACTGTGGAGTCCTGAACTGGATGGGAAGAGAGGAAAAGATTCAGGGCAGCTACACCCTAGAATCTCTAAGGATGTATCTACGAAGTTACAAGCTTTATAACTTTAGTCTGGCAAGATTCTGTCTATTAGGTGTGAGCAAACAAAATATTGGATGCAGTTGGATTCACTGTATTGTCTTTACAGGTAGTCCTCGACTTACGACCACAATCGAGGCAAAAATATATGTTGCTAAGAGAGATATACATCAAGTGAATTTTGCCCCATTTTACGACCTTTCTTGCCACCGTTGTTAAGTGAATCACTGCAATCGCTAAGTTAGCAGCATGGCTGTTAAGTGAATCTGGTTTCTCCGTTGAGTTTGCTTCCAGAAGATTGCCAAAAGATGATCACGTGACCCTGGGATACTGCAACCGTCATAAATATGAGTCAATTGTCAAGTGATAATGCAATGGTCATAAGTGTGAAAAACGGTCTTAAATCCCTTTTTTCAGTGCCCTTGTAACTAAATGAAGTGTTGTAAGTTGAGGACTACCTATATTAAAGGCAAAAGGAGAAGGGGATGGCAGAGGATGAAATGATTAGATAGCGCCATCGTAATGAACATGAATTTTGGCAAACTCCGGGAGACAGGGGTGGGCTGGCATGCTATGGCATAATTTAGCAACCGAACACCAACAACGAAGTGTCGGTTTGGAGTTTAGACCTGGCAGTTTCTGTCCTAGCATGACCCTACAAAACCATCACTAAGGCTTTGGGGCAAATGCCCCAGAAATAACATTTTCCTGCACTGTCAACATTTCGTTCCATCAGTATCCTTCTATTGGTGTTTCCTTCAGACAGGGGAGAGAGAGGGGGCAGGGGGAGGGGGGGCAGGGAGAGGGAGGGAGGGAGAGAGAGAGAGATTGAGAGAGAAGGAGAGACACAGAGAGAGAGGACAGAGAGAGAGGAGAGAGGAGAAAGACAAGAGAGGGAGAAAGAGAGAGGAGAGAGAGGAGAAAGAGAGAGAGGAGAGGGATAGAGAGGAGAGGGATAGAGAGAGGAGAGAGGAGAAAGGGAGAGGGAGGAGAGAGAGAGTGGAGAGGAAAAAAGAGAGGGAGAAGAGAGGGAGAAAGAGAGAGAGAGGACAAAGAGAGGAAAGAGGAGAAAGACAAGAGAGGGAGAAAGAGAGAGGAGAGAGAGGAGAAAGAGAGAGAGGAGAGGGATAGAGAGAGGAGAGAGGAGAAAGGGAGAGGGAGGAGAGAGTGAGTGGAGAGGAAAAAAGAGAGGGAGAAGAGAGGGAGAAAGAGAGAGAGAGGAGAGAGAGAGAGGAGAGAGGAGAAAGGGAGAGGGAAGAGAGAGAGAGAGTGGAGAGGAAAAAGAGAGGGAGAAGAGAGGGAGAAAGAGAGAGGAGAAAGAGAGGAGAGGGAGAGAGAGAGAAAAGAGAAAGAGAGAGGGAGAGGAGAGTGGAGAGGAAGAAAGAGAGGGAGAGGAGATGTAGAAAGAGAGGGGGGAGAGAGAGAGGAAAGGGAGAAAGAGAGAGAGAGAGGAGAGAGAGGGAGAAAGACAGAGGAGGGAGAAAGACAGAGAGAGAGGAGAGAGGAGAAAGAAAGAGAGGAGAGGGAGAGAGAGGAGTGGGAGAGAGAGAGATAAGTTTTTAAAAAAGCATTTTAATCTTTTTTTTAAAAGCAATTACTTTTTTTCCTTATGGGTCTTCTTTTGCCTTTCTGCTCATATTTTATGTATTTATTTTCAGACCCTGGCTTGGGAGAAGGCAAAGAGGCTTCTGTCTTTAAGCAAAATCTCTTTTGACATTCAGGGCTGCTGTTCTAAGCAAGTTCGTCTAAGTATAGAAGTTAAAAGCCCTGAATCAGTATAATGCAATTATCTTTTTATTGGCTCGATGAGAGTTTGAATTTTATTTACAAAACAAAAAATAAAAATCAAATCAAATCAAACATAGCTACGATCTTGCAACTTACTTGGGAATAAAATGGATGATTAAAGAAACCAAACAAAAAAGATACTGCACCAGTTGCGGCCATACTTGGAGAAGGAGGCTCTACTCACGGTCACTCATGCCCTTGTCACCTCCCGTTTGGACTACTGCAATGCGCTCTACATGGGGCTACCCTTGAAGAGTATCCGGAGACTTCAGTTGGTGCAAAATGCGGCTGCGCGTGCTGTGGTGGGTGTTTCAAGGTACACCCACGTGACACCTATACTCTGCCAGCTGCATTGGTTGCCCATTGATCTCCGGGTCCAATTCAAGGTGTTGATCACCATCTTTAAAGCCTTTCATGGCTTAGGGCCAGGCTATCTCCGGGACCGCATTCTGCCTCATACTTCCCTCCGATCGGTTAGGGCCCACAGAGTTGGCCTCCTCCAGGTCCCGTTGGCCAAGCAATGCCGGCTGGCGGGCCCTAGGGGGAGGGCCTTCTCTGTGGCTGGCCCCGTGTTCTGGAACCAACTTCCCCCAGAGACCCGAACTATCCCCACTCTGCTGGCCTTCCGAAAAGCCGTTAAGACATGGCTTTTCCTGTAGGCTGGGGGTAGAGCTTAATCCACTCGAGCTCACCCCCAAGTATGTATGGTTGTTGAATGGTTGCTCGATACTTTTTTTATACTGTGTTTTTAAATTTTTATATCTGTTTTTAATTAATATTTAATATTTGGTTTATTCTTGTATTTTTCTCTGTTGTACGCCGCCCTGAGTCCTTCGGGAGTTGGGCGGCATATAAGAATAAATAAATAAATAAATAAATAAATAAATAAATAAATAAATAAATAAATAAATAAATAAATAAATAAATAAATAAATAAATAAATAAATAAATAAATAAATAAATAGATAAATAAATAAATAAATAAATAAATAAATACCGTTTATTCCGAAGGAAGTTGAAAGGATTGTAGCTATGTTTGATTTTATTACACTGTCTGTTTGCCTAACAGGTTCAGAGCAATGTTTAAAGACCCTGTAACTTTACAGGAAATTCTTGACTTATGACCACTATAGAGATTGGAATTTCTGTCTTCTGTTGCTAAGTGATGCAGTCATTAAGTGAGTCCTGTCCACTTTTTTTGCCATGGTCGTTAAACGAATCCCGTTTCCACAAATGACTTTATTTATTGGAAGCCCCCTAGGGAAGTCACAGATCGCATGACCCTGGATGCTATCTAAGTACAGGCAGTGGCCAAATTCCTGATTTTTGATTGATGGTACTGCAATAGTTTTAAGAGCAAGGACCAGTTGCAAGTCACTTTTTCAGGGCATTCAGAATTTTGCATGCTTGTTTAAAATCCAGAATCAGGGCGAAAATCAAAGCAAGTACAATCCTGTACATAAAATTACCCGAAAGATTTCCTTTGAATAAGGAAGGCCAAGCTGTTTAAGAGATGTGAAAAAATAAAACATGTGTCCAGAGAGAGAGAGAGAGAGAGAGAGAGAGAGAGAGAGAGAGAGAGAGAGAGAGAGAGAGAGAGAGAGAGAGAGAGAGAGAGAGAGTGAGAGAGAGAGAGAGAGAGAGAGAGAGAGAGAGAGAGAGAGAGAGAGAGAGAGAGAGAGAGAGAGAGTAAATAAAATCTTAGAGGAAGTCTGTTGATTCATTACTTCAGCTCATTATTTGAAAACATGGATTATTCTTATGCTCATCATGCATAAAAGAAATCCTGGAGAGAATAAAATGCAATCATTTGCAGTATAAACACACTATCCGGATTCCCTTTGCACATCTGCCTTGCACCTGGTTGTGCAAATTTTAAGGAATGCACCCATCTTGATGCTACAGAACCCTTCTCACTCTCTCTCTCTCTCTCTCTCTCTCTCTCTCTCTCTCTCTCTCTCTCTCTCTCTCTCTCTCTCTCTCTCTATGTGTTTGTGTGTGTGTGTGTGTGGTGGGTTCCTACCGGTGCGGTCCACTCTGTCGTCCCGGTAGCGGCCCGCTGATTGCGCAATTTGCGCATGATGGCTCCGGTGCTGTCTTCGCCGGTTGGTCGCACGGCACCATCTTTTTCCCCAAATTTTTGGCCTTTTTTTGCTTTCTGCGCATGCGCGGAAGCAAAATCGCACGAGCGGACACGCGCGCATAGCGAGCACGCGAAACGTGATGATAGGCAGGTAAGAGGAACCCGCCCCGGTGTGTGTGTGTGTGTGTGTGTGTGTGTGTGTGTGTGTGTGTATTTACATACACACACACACATCTGCTGAGTGAGCTATCTCTATCACTATCTTTATCTCCGTCATCTATCTCTATGATCTATCTAAAACTATATCTATATCTATTTATAACTATCTATATCTATCTACAGTATATTGGGGATGCGGTGGCTCAGTGGCTAAGACGCTGAGCTTGTCGATCAGAAGGTCAGCAGTTCGAATCCCTAGCGCCGCGTAACGGAGTGAGCTCCCGTTACTTGTCCCAGCTTCTGCCAACCTAGCAGTTCGAAAGCACGTAAGAAATGCAAGTAGAAAAACAGGGACCACCTTTGGTGGGAAGGTAACAGTGCTCCGTGCACCTTCGGTGTTGAATCATGGCGACCACATGACCACGGAGACGTCTTTGGACAGCGCTGGCTCTTTGGCTTAGAAACGGAGATGAGCACCGCCCCCTAGAGTCGGGAACAACTAGCATGCATGTGCAGGGGAACCTTTACCTTTATATCTATCTATCTATCTATCTATCTATCTATCTATCTATCTATCTATCTATCTATCTATCTATCTATCTATCTATCTATCTATCTATCTATCATCTATCATCTATCATCATCTATCTACCGTGTTTCCCCGAAAATAAGACAGGGGCTTATATTTTTTTGACCCCCCCCAAAATGCCCCTGGCCTTATTTTCGGGGGATGGCTTATTATTTTTGGGGTGCAGGCAGGCCGCGACGCACCACTTACTGAAGTTCGGCAGCTCCATGGTCTCTCGGCTAATCTGTTTAGGGGGAAAAAAATCTTGCATAGTGCAGAAACTCTTCTCGCGAGAATTAGCAAGTTCTCGAAGCGAGAAGAGTTTCTGCACTATGCAAGATTTTTTCCCCTAGCCGAGGGAAACCCCAGAGCTGTCAAACTCCAGTAAGTGGTGCGTTTCGCGGTTCTGCGGAGTTTGGAGCTTTGGGGCGAAGGATGGGGCGGGGTGCGACGTGAGTGAGGAAGGCGGTGACAGGGAAGCCGCGAACTTCCAGACGCTGGTAAGATCATCAGGTACAATTTGGGGGTGGCGGGGAATGCAGGGCTGCGAGGTGCTCATCTTACCAGCATCTGGAAGTTTGTTTGGAAATAGCCGGAAGTGAATCTTTAAAAGGGGGATGCACCCCAAGTCCGATCGCACAATGAGCCTCCCTCACTCCAACAATGCGGAAAGCGGTGCGATGCAGTGGAAGGAATCCCCTTCGCACGCTCCGCCGGGCTCTTTCCCTACCCAGCCACCCGCGTTCGTTCCCTCCCTCCCTCCCTCCTTCTCTCCCATTGATCCCGGAGGCTGGGAAGGCAGCATCCCAACCAACGATCGATCGATCGGGCATAGCATCGCCAACCCTCTGTGCCCCTCGCAAAGTTCGCCAGTCCTTCGCCAGACCCGAGGACTAACCCGGGCATCGGGCGACGCGCCTCCGCTCCTGCACCAATCGGACCCTGGGATAGGGCTGCCAGGTCTCCACCCATCCCCTGCATTCGTGATGCGACGCTCCGGCCAGCCAACCCGAGCCAAGCGTCCCCGCCTTAAGGAAGTTGATCCTGCCAGCCAGAGCGAGCTGGTAAAGGAGCAACTCGCCGCGATATTGTGCCAGCCAAGTCTGAGAAGCACTGCCCAGATCGCTCGCTTCCCCATCCCGATCCTTCTGCCGCTCCCGAGTTGCCGTTTCGCGTCTCTCGCCGGGACGGGAGCACATGTCACAGGGAGAATGGAAGGGGCGGGGCGGGGCAGGCGTCCTACCTTGGCTTGTCCTGGAACCTCCGTCATGTTATTATGGTCTTCTCTCCACGGCAGCCCATTGTAAAAGAACGTCTCGCGAGTTCGAGAACTTTGAACTCGCGAGACGTTCTTTTACAATGGGCTGCCGTGGAGAGAAGACCATAATAACATGACGGAGGTTCCAGGACAAGCCAAGGTAGGACGCCTGCCCCGCCCCGCCCCTTCCATTCTCCCTGTGACATGTGCTCCCGTCCCGGCGAGAGACGCGAAACGGCAACTCGGGAGCGGCAGAAGGATCGGGATGGGGAAGCGAGCGATCTGGGCAGTGCTTCTCAGACTTGGCTGGCGCAATATCGCGGCAAGTTGCTCCTTTACCAGCTCGCTCTGGCTGGCAGGATCAACTTCCTTAAGGCGGGGACGCTTGGCTCGGGTTGGCTGGCCGGAGCGTCGCATCACGAATGCAGGGGATGGGTGGAGACCCGGCAGCCCTATCCCAGGGTCCGATTGGTGCAGGAGCGGAGGCGCGTCGCCCGATGCCCGGGTTAGTCCTCGGGTTTGGCGAAGGACTGGCGAACTTTGCGAGGGGCACAGAGGGTTGGCGATGCTATGCCCGATCGATTGATCGTTGGTTGGGATGCTGCCTTCCCAGCCTCCGGGATCAATGGGAGAGAAGGAGGGAGGGAGGGAGGGAACGAACGCGGGTGGCTGGGTAGGGAAAGAGCCCGGCGGAGCGTGCGAAGGGGATTCCTTCCACTGCATCGCACCGCTTTCCGCATTGTTGGAGTGAGGGAGGCTCATTGTGCGATCGGACTTGGGGTGCATCCCCCTTTTAAAGATTCACTTCCGGCTATTTCCAAACAAACTTCCAGACGCTGGTAAGATAATCAGGCACAATTTGGGGGGGAATGCAAGGGAGGGCCGGGCTGCGAGGCGCTCACTTTACCAGCATCTGGAAGTTCGCGGCTTCTCTTTTTAGCAGGTCTTTGCAGAGAAATTTCTTGAGGGATCTCTCTCTTTCCGGGCCAAAAGAGTGCCGCCGCAAAAAGAGCGGCTCCCGGCATGTCCCCCCCCCTTTCCCCCGGAAGTAGTGGGGGGCCTTATTTTCAGGGGGGGGCTTATTTCAAGGCATGTCCCGAAAAAGCCCTGTGGGGCTTAGTTTCGGGACAGGTCTTATTTTCGGGGAAACACGGTATCTATCTATCATCATCATCCATTTATCTATCTCTATCTATCATCATCATCTATCATCTATCTATCTATCTATCATCTATCATCAGACATCTATTTATCTATCTATCTATCTATCTATCTATCTATCTATCTATCTATCTATCTATCTATCTATCTATCTATCTATCTATCATCTCTCTCTATCTCTCTATCTATCATCTATCTATCATCTATCATCTATCTATCTATCTATCATCTCTCTCTATCTATCATCTATCTATCTCTATCTATCATCATCTATCATCTATCTATCTATCAATCTATCTATCAATCTATCTATCATCTATCATCAGTCATCTATTTATCTATTTATCTATCTATCTATCTATCTATCCATCCATCCATCCATCCATCCATCCATCCATCCATCCATCCATCCATCCATCCATCCATCCATCCATCCATCCATCCATCCATCCATCCATCCATCCATCTATCATCTATCTATCTATCTATCTATCTATCTATCTATCTATCTATCTATCTATCTATCTATCTATCATCTATCTATTTATCTATCTATCTATCTATCTATCTATACACACACACACACACACACACACACACACAGTATATATAAATAATCACCCAGCAGACAGATGACAAAGAAGTCAACTTCACCATTGATTAGGAATACGTGCAGATGTGAGATTATTTGCAAAGGTCATATAAGCAATTCTGAGACCTCAATGAGGGTGGGGGCAGACTTCAAATGGAATTAATTCAAATACTCCTTGGACGGGTATGCCTGTATTTAGTCTACTGAACAATCTCTGCAAATATTGATCGCCAAGTTAAACTGGATGATAAGGAGGAAATACAGCTTGCCTTTCTTTCTTTCGTTACCTTGAGAGTGCCTGCTAAACAAACTCTGACGATGGCTCTCAATATATAATGTTGAAATATGTTATGCCTCTACATAGGACTGACTGTATTTGAACAAAACCCATATGGGGCCGTTTTAAATTTTAATTGTATTCTTTTGCAAATGGCCACCTCTTATTTAATATCCATTAGCCCGGATTGGGTACACTATCTTTAAATGGTGCACTGAGGGCTACACTCTCAAAAGGAATGGGAGAGACCAAGGCAAAACATTAAATTTGATTTCCGTTTAATTAAATATAGTTCGTATGGTTTGCCTGCAGTCATGTATTTAATTATTTCTCTCCCCGCCACCAAGTTAAACGCTACAAAATGTTAACAACCTTTGAAGAACTTTTGGGCCAAATCACGTGGCAATCAAAGCTTTCAGGAGTGATCTCAGCCCCCCCACCCCATGATCTAGATGTAATAATTATTTTAGGGGACCCCTTTTCTACTCCTATTAGTAACAAAAGCACAACGTATACAGTCTGTAAAAAACCCTTTTTCTAAGGATGATCGTAAGGTCATCTTTACATATAATTCCACCTACCTTAGTTAGATACAGGATAGGACAAGGGTGTGAAACTCGATTTCATTGAGGGCCGTATCAGAGTTTATTTATTTATTTATTATTGGTTCTTCTAGGCCGCCCTACTCCCGAGGGACACAGGGCAGCGTACAACAATTTTATGAGAACACTAATAATAAACCACGATTAAAACATCAGTTAAAACATATACAAAACGTTAGAAAATGATTCACCCTCAGTCATACTGGGGGGGGAGCTCAGATGGAACTAGTCTCCTCCCCCTGCCGGCAGGAAGAGCCATGTCTTGACGGCTTTTCGGAAGGCCAGCAGTGTGGGGATGGTTCGGGTCTCTGGGGGAAGTTGGTTCCAGAGCACGGGGCCCCCCACAGAGAAAGCCCTCCCCCTAGGGCCCGCCAGCCGGCATTGTTTGGCTGACGGGACCTGGAGGAGACCCACTCCATGGGCCCTAACCGGTCAAAGGGAAGTGTGAGGCAGAATGCGGTCCCACAAATGGGTTGTGTTTGACTTCCGGGGGGGCAGGAGGGCGTGGTCAGAGGAGGCGTGGTCAGCTTGACATCACTCCGTTTCGGGGGCACCTGTGGTGGGCTGAGTGCTCTGCCAGTGAAAATGAGCTCCCGAGCTCCGGTTTTGGCTGCAACGGCCTCCTACAACCCTCTGACAGCAAAAACAGAACACCGCAGGCCGTTTTCACTGACAGAACACCGCAGGCTGGTCCTTCGTTGTTTCTAGGGCGGCCACGCGGGCCAGATCTAAGTACCACACGGGCCGGATCCGGCCCCGGGGCCTTGAGTTTGACACCCCTGGTATAGGGCATCATTGTAATAGGGTCATATTTGTCCAAGAGATAATGTTTATTATTTATTTATTTATTTATTTATTTTGTGAGATTTATATACCGCCTCACAGTGCAAGCACTCTCTAAGCGGTTTACACCAGTAAGCAATGTATATTTATATTGCCCCCAACAATCTGGGTCCTCATTTTACCTACCTCGGAAGGATGGAAGGCTGAGTCAACCTTGAGCCAGTGAGATCTGAACCGCTGACCTGCAGATCAGTGTCAGCTAAAGTGGCCTGCAGTACCTGCCTCTAACCGCTGCGCCACCTCGGCTCTTAATGTTATAGAAACTTGTAGAAAGTTTACATCTACAAGTTACAATCTACATCTTCTCCATCCGATGAAACAAAATACCCGGGAGTCCCCCGGGAGTTGGGCGGCATACAAATCTATTAAATTAAATTAAATTAAATTAAATTCAGTTAGTCCTTGACTTACGGTCATCATTTCCATTGCTAAGTAAGGTGGTTGTTAAGCGAGCAGCACCTGATTTTATGACTTTAGCCAGGGTGGTTAAGGCGATTGTAAATTGTGAAGTGAACCGTGTGGTATTGAAGGGAATCTGGGTTCCACCATTGACTTTTATTGGATGGGAACCGGCTGGGAATCTTGTAAAATGGGGATCGCATGATTGTGGGACAGTGAAATTGTCATAAATAGATGCGAGGGGCCAAGCACACAATCCCATGGCTGTGGTTTGGTGCAATGGTCATAAGTACGAGGACCGACTGTAAGACATTTTTTCCCCAGTAACTGCACATGGTTGTAAGTTGACAACTACCTGTAGGAATGAAGAGGTTTATTTTGGTTCGGCTGTACTGCACTCCACTTTCCAAATACAAAAAAGTAAATTCATCACGTGATTGGAAACAGGTTACGAGATTCACCTCTTTGGAAATTTCACTTCCTTTATTTTCCGTAATGTTAAAAGCAATTCGACATCAAACTGGGGTCCGAACGACTTGCCAATCCCTGATTCAATCAAAGCCATTGTTTAATTTATAAGACATCTTCTCAGTCGCTGCATTTGAAAGCAATTAGCAGTTTCTTTTAATCTATGCATTTTTTTTAAAAAAAAAAAGGAAGTTAGAAAGCCAATTATTTCATTTGAAAATCTATGTGAGAGGGAACAAAAATTGTTCCCAGGTTCCAGGGTGGATTTTTAAATTTATTTATTTTATGATGATGATGATCATTGCTTTGCAGGCCTGATGTCAGAAACTTTTAAAGGTGTGCATGCGGGAGACAAGATTATTTGCAGTGAAAAACCTTGACTGTTACTAATCAAGACATTCTGTAGTTGGAAGTGGAGGAGGATAGGGGATACAGGTAGTCCTCGACTTACAACTGTTCATTTAGTGACCATTCAAAGTTACGACGTCATTGAAAAAAATGACTTACGGCCGTTTTTCACAGTTACAACCTTTGTAGCATCCCCATGATCATGTGATCAAAATTCAGATGCTTGGCAACTGGTTCATACTTATGACCATTGCTGTGTCCCGGGATCATGTGATCACTTTTTGTGATTTTTTTGACAAGCAAAGTCAATGGGGAAGCCAGATTCACTTAACAACTGGGTTTCTAACTTATCAACTGCAGTAATACACTTAACAACTATGGCAAGGAAAGTCGGAAAAATGGGGCAAAACTCACTTTTGATTTTTGATTTTGTATGTTCTTTTAAAATGTATTTTATTTAAATTGTTATTAAATTATATTGTTTAGTTGTTCTTCAAATGTTGTACGCAGCCCTGAGTCCCCAGGGAGCAGGGCGGCATATAAGAGCACTAAATAAATAAAATAAATAAATTAACAAATGTCTCACTTAACAACAGAAATGTTGGGCTCAATTATGGTCGTAAGTCAAGGACCACCTGTATATGGACAATTTCATTTGTCATGGTTTATCTGCTCACCATATTCTGTGTCGCTGGAAAAATGATAAAACTGAACTCTTCTTGGGTTACAATAAACCCACATGATAAACAGTATCAGGTAATTAACAAGTTTAGTTCTTGTGGTAGAATGCTGACTATCAAATGTCCTTTCAATGATATGAAGATGAAATATCTAGAATCTGGATCATAAAAAGCTTTTATCCCTTTTTTTTAATCAGGGGAGGAAATATTTAAATATAACAGGCAGATGTGGATGCTTGATGGTGTTAGAAGTATCCTTGCAAAGATGTAAGCTGTTCCCAGTAAAGCTGCCTTTTGCAATTGACTGAAGGTGAATTTGTCAATGCCGATAATTACTGCACCAATAAAGGAGAATATTTGTAGCTCAGGGTTGAAATGAGGGGGTCCTTGGTACTCTCAGAGCTTGGTGGTTTTCTTGTAAATGTTTCAACTAGGTAACATCAGTGCTAGTCTTATTTCTGTTATTGTGAGTTTTGTTTTAATTCTCTCCCAGGGCATAAAGAAAAAAATATCTGCTGTGAACTCCACATAGGCGTCAGGAAGGGCATTCGGCCAGTAAATGCTCAGCTCCATCCAGTTGCCTCAAATCCCCAAATTAAGAGATTACAGGGTCGTAAAAAGGGAGATTTTTTAAATTGGTTTAATCTTGTATAGGCTTTTAATGTTTGTAAGCCACCCAGTGTCACCTTCAGGCTAGATAGGTGGCAAATAAGTCTAATCAATAAACAAATAAATAAATAAACAAGCCAAATTTCAAGAATTTGCAATCTCCACTTCGGTTAAATGAAAACCAGTCCTGGTGGAATGTCCATTCAGAAAATGTCAAAGAATATTTTCAAGGGTACCTACGTTGCAAGAGTAAATAACAACCCTACTAATACAAATAATAACACTGATATTGCTGCTGCTACTATTACTACTAATAATAATAATGCCTCTTCCATTGTCAGCATGACCATAATATAAGCCTAATTACCACCAGCATTAGAAGCAGCTTGTGGTTTTATATTACATTGAGGTAAATTACACTAGAATTAGTGTGGATTACTTTTATCAAATAGGGAATAAGCTGTTAATTAACTCCCTGCTGAAGCAATCTCTTTCAGAGCTTGCAACTGTTATTAGCTCTAGATTAAACTGTTGAATTAATTTCCCACTTACTATTTCAAGAGGTTGTTTTTTTTTTAATTTACCTGGCAGCAGCTTTAAAGAGAAATTGTATTAGTGAACATAAATTGTCCCGACCATCCCTTTCCCTTCCCTTTCGGTGGGGAGAGTAAACAGTTTATAATAATGTTTATGCAGTCATTTTGTTTGAACGAATAAATGCCTGCACGCACTCACAGTTTTTAATTAGCCCACGGATATCAATATATTAAACCGGAGATTATATTAGCGGATTTCAAAATGGAAAACAAACAGGTAATCCCCCTGTTTAAAATGGTTTGCAAATAGAAAAGCTTCCTTGATAAAGCTTTTAGGACGAAGATGGAGAGATCACACATTTTCACTCAGATCTCCTACTAAATCTAGGAATCTGCAAATCAAATATCTGGTTGTTTTTAATTTAAGGAATCGTCAAAATCCGCTTGCCACTTTTTAAAGAAATGTTCTTCTGTAAAAGAGATTCCTATTTGGCATCTTCTAAATAGCTCTAGAAGAGGGATTTCTCCAAACGTTCAAAGTGTAATTTATTTTTGGGGTGTGTGTGTGATTGAGGGTATTTCTTCCCATTATCTGCTGTTCTCTGAGATTTATATCAAGCCAAGCACGGAAAGAAATTGTTGTCTCGTTTTTTCCGACCACGAGAACATTATTTAGGAAGGAAGCTTGATTGTCAATGTTCCAGCAGGTCAAAACTTACAAAGTTTTTTTACCAAGTCACCAGATTTGTTGCAAAGGCTAACCGGTTATGTGTTCCCTGTTTGTGCAAGGTGACAAAGAGAAGCAGGGTGAATGAGATGGACTGTGAAAAGTTGGATCTTTCTTTATAGGTTGTCTTGCAGAACCAGTGGTGGGTTCCTACCGGTGCGGTCCACTCTATAGCACTGGTAGCGGCCTGCTGGTGACGTCACAGTACCGGTGTGGTCGGTTGCCGGTGCCTGGGCACCACCATTTTAAAAACAATTTATAAAATTTTTTTAAAAAAAATTCTTCTGTGCATGCCCAGAAGCCGAGCTTCCGGCACTGCGCATGCGCTGCCTTCCTACCCCACAGTGAGTCCAAGCAGGGGAGGATGGCTGACGGAACGCGTGAGACGCTGAAAGAACGGGCGGCAGGAGCTATCTCCATTCCCCTCCCTTCAGCAGTCCGAGAAGCCACGAACGTGCGGTGATGATCCCAGGCATTTTCGCACGTTCGAGGCTTCTCGAGCTGCTGAGGGGAGGGGGAATGGGCAGCAGGACCTATCTCAGTTCCCCTCCCTTCAGCAGTCTGAGAAGCCACGAACGCGGGGTGATGATCCCAGGCATTTTTGCATGTTCGAGGCTTCTCAAGCTGCTGAGGGGAGGGGGAACGGGGCGGCAAGAGCCTAGGATTATCGAATGGGGAGAAGCATTCAGGCTGGACGGAGCCTCCTAGAAGAACCGCTGCCGCGGCCTTGCTGCTTCTGCTGCGGGGGGCTGCGTTGCAGGTGGGCAATGCCCCCCCGCTCCACCGGCCGCTGCCAAGCTCCCAAGGCCCACGCCCACCCGGTCACATGGCTGGCAAGCCACACCCACAAAGTAAGCCACACCCACAGAGTGGTAGTAAAAAAATTAGGAACCCGCCCCTGTGCAGAACGCATCTTAATTTCGACCGTGTGTACATCAAGAGGTTTTATTTTATTTTATTTTTCCTTCCGTTTTGTGATGTTGGCTTTTAAACCCAGGCCTTTTGGACCCGGAAAATAGATTGATGGTCCTCACACTCTTGAGGTCTTCTCCTGAGATGGCATAAAAGTGTGAAAAAGCAGGGAGGCTGCAAAATTTCTGCTGAGATGATTTTACAAGGGAAGACATAAAGCTGCATGCCTACGATAGCTTGAACTTTCTCTAAAAAGTGGGGGGACATTTATGACGAAGCCTATTAAAATACAACATTCCACGGTTGTTTCAATTACTTTTAGCTTCTGTTTATAAAGATTTAGCTATTCATGCAAAGCTAAAAATAATAATAATAGAGTAAAAATAGCAGAATCCAAAGATGAGGGGGAGGAAAAACAGCATCCTCTCGTAACCAACTTAGTTTTATAGCCCTTTTAAAGAGAAAACTTATTTTCAAAAATAATAGGCTTAAAATACATTTCCCCAAATCCCAAATGAATACTCTTCACCCTCACCCTTTCAAATTATTCTTTTATTATAATTTCAATTAGCAGATTCTACTCTTTATCAAAGATTCCAACAGCTTTTTCTTTTTCTCGGGAGGAAATTAAAAAATTATAGAAGCACCAGCAAGAAAAACGAAAAAGAAACTAGCCAAATATCTAGTTTCATGTTTTACCTTTGAACGGAGAATACAGGACACGTTCAACTTTTTTGCAAAGTACACAACGGAGACATATTTTTTTGACTATCTAGAGGAGATCAACCCTGACTGCTCTTTAGAAGGCCAGATCCTGAAGATGAAACTCAAATACTTTGGCCACCTAATGAGAAGGAAGGACTCACTGGAGAAGAGCCTAATGCTAAAGGACTCAACAAGTACCGTTCTCCCACCTGTGAAAAGGTCCGCTTTGAATTGTAATGAATGAAAAAAACCCATTAAAACTGAGGGAGAACCGATAGGGGGAAAAATAGTAGAACTGTTTTGTGGGACACATCTCTCTCTCTCTCTCTCTCTCTCTCTCTCTCTCTCTCTCTCTCTCTCTCTCTCTCTCTCTCTCTCTCTCTCTCTCTCTCTCTCTCTCTCTCTCTCTCTCCCTCCCTCCCTCCCTCCCTCCCTCCCTCCCTCTCTCTCTCCTGGAAAAGATTGAGGGCAAAAGAAGAAGGGGACGGCAGATCACATGAGCCATTTAATGACCTCCATCCTGTTCTGCCAACAAAAGTGCGTATAGTCAAGGCTATGGTTTTCCCAGTTGCAATGTATGGCTATGAAAGTTGGACCATAAGGAAGGCTGAGCGCCAAAGAATTGAGGCCTTTGAACTATGGTGCTGGAGAAGACTCCTGCGAGTCCCTTGGACTGCAAGGCGATCAAACCGGTCTCTCCTAGAGGAGATCAACCCTGACTGCTCTTTAGAAGGCCAGATCCTGAAGGTGAAATTCAAATACTTTGGCCACCTAATGAGAAGGAAGGACTCACTGGAGAAGAGCCTAATGCTGGGAACGATTGAGGGCAAAAGAAGAAGGGGACGCAGAGAATGAGGTGGCTGGATGGAGTCACTGAAGCAGTCGGCGTGAGCTTAAATGAACTCCAGAGGATGGTAGAGGACAGGAAGGCCTGAGGAACATTGTTGTTATGGGGTCGCGATGGGTCGGACATGACTTCACAACTAAGAACAACAACTCATGAACATGTTCATTCTACCATCCACTACTAACTGCTAATCCAGATGAGCCAGATGTCAGAACATCCATCCTTTCCCATGCATTAAGCCGTTCTATGGCCACTTCTATTCTTCCTCTCTGCCCTGCTAACTTTGGGCCATTGAAGCATGCAGATCTTTCATTCTTTCGATGTATCTGTCAATCTCCCCAAATTGGACCTTAACCCTGATAGGACATGGAAATACAGGTAGACCTGGATTTTCAACATTTACTGTTCAAAGGGCACTGAAAAAAGTGTCTTATGACCGTTTTTCACACTTACAACCATAGCGACATCCCCATGGTCATGTGATCAAAATTTGGCTGCTTGGCAACTGGTTCATATTTATGACGGTTGCCATGTCCCAGGGTCATGTGATTCCCCCTTTACAACCTTCCGATGAGCAACGTCAATTTGGACGCCAGATTCACTTTACAACGGTGTTTCCCAACCTTAGCAACTTGAAGATGTCTGGACTTCAACTCCCAGAATTCCCTAGCCAGCGAATGCCGGCTGGGGAATTCTGGGAGTTGAAGTCCAGACATCTTCAAGTTGCCAAGGTTGGGAAACACTGCTTTATAACCATATTACTAACTTAACAACTGCAGTGATTCACTTAACAACTGTGGCAAGAAAGGTTGTAAAATGGGGCAAAATTCACTCAACAAATGTCTCAAGTCAGTAACAGAAATGTTGGGCTCAATTGTGGCTGTTAAGTCAACCTGCAGCCTATTTCAACAACTCAAACAACTTCCTAAGTATCTGTGATAAGTCTTCCTATACCTACATCACCAGTTTGAGATTAATAAATAATAAAAGCTGGATTTTATAGCAGGGTTACAAGTATGGGAGGTGCAGTCTTGAATTTGTCTCTCAGCTATTTCAAAAATCCCAGCACATTCAAATAACGTATTATGTCGTGGTTTGCTTAACCAATGTTTACTGAATAAACCACAAATGACCGAGACTACGAAACCAAGAAACCACAAAGTAAGCCTGTTTGATGAACCTGGCTAATGACAGCTCAGCTTCAGCGTTGTAGAAAACTAGATTCAATTGTGGACACTTGACTGGCTGATTACTCTCCATAAACAATGATCAATATAATCTTTTCACCCTGAATCAATATCCGTGCCTTCATTATAGAGGGCAAGATAACGGCATAGATGTGAAGGCAACAAGCGTATCCTAAATCAAAATAAGTTAGAAGTGTAGTGGTGAGGCAGGGGGCATTTGCTATCAAATAATAACCAAAGAGATTTGCTTTATAATCCATTTAACTTTATAACCTATTTCTCTTTCTTTCTGTAACGAACTAACAAACTATTTCACATATTTCCTGTTATTCACTTAAGAATGTATTTGCAGAAGTTAACTTGTTTGCTAGTAGAACTTACGTGAATTTACCCCCTGTACTGGAACATTTTGCAAGAGGCTACTTAACAGTAGCAAAGGGGGTGTAGGAGAAAGGGCATAACCCATAAGTTTTGATATTATGATTACTCTTGATACTGGAACATGCGTTGATACTTCTCTATTTCTGTATATGGAAATAATGCTTCCTGTAACCTATTATTGGATAACTTACTTACTTACTTACTTTTTTATTTTTATTTTTATTTTTATTTTTATTTTTATATTTATATTTATATTTATTTATTTTATTTTATTATTTTATTATTTTATTGATTGATTGATTGATTGATTGATTGATTGATTGATTGATTGATTGAGTGAGTGAGTGAGTGAGTGAGTGAGAGAGATTTATATACCGCCTCACAGTGCAAGCACTCTCTAAGCGGTTTACACCAGTAAGCAATGTATATTTATATTGCCCCCAACAATCTGGGTCCTCATTTTACCTACCTCGGAAGGATGGAAGGCTGAGTCAACCTTGAGCCGGTGAGATTTGAACCGCTGATCTGCGGATCACAGTCAGCTAAAGTGGCCTGCAGTAACTGCCTCTAACCACTGCACCACCTCGGCTCAGGAAGAGGCTAGGATTGTATGAAGGGATAAAAGTACAATCTTGGGTGTTGCCCGAGGTTCAGAATTTGTCATGTGAATACTCTGAACCATCTATTGCGCAATACAATAAACCTGTGTTTTCTCCAGTCTCTTTTGTGGTCTCCTTTTCCTGACGTGGTAAGCATATTTGCTGCAACACAGGTAGCCCTCAACTTATAACCATTCATTTAGTGACCATTCGAAATGACAACGGCACTGAAAAAAAGCGACCAATTCTCATTGCAGCATCTTCACAGACATAGACAACTCGCCGCGGCCAACTCGCCGTGGGACTGTGTCGCTGGGACCATGTCGCCATTCAACAATTCCATTTCATTGTTTAAAATAATGTAAACCTTATTTTTTTTCATTCGCATTTCATTCTGCCCCTCTCCTTTTGCATCCTTTCTTTAAATGATTCTGTTCCACCATTTCTTCGATATTAGTCTCACTCTTCTCCCCGCGGCAACTTGGCCGTGGTGAGTTGACCTAGATCTCCTTGATAGCCAGCATGTACTTATGACAGTTGCACTGTTCCAACATCATGTGACGATTCACGTAAGAGCCACGGTGGCGCAGTGGTTAGAATGCGGCATTGCAGGCTAATTCTGCCGACTGCCAGCAGCAGTTCGATTCTGACCGGCTCAAGGTTGACTCAGCCTTCCATCCTTCCGAGGTCGGTCAAATGAGGACCCAGATTGTTGGGGGCAAGAGGCTGACTCTATAAACCGCTTAGAGGGGGCTGTGAAGCACTGTGAAGCGGTATATAAATCTAAGTGCTTTTGTTATGTGATCATCGTTTGTAACCTTCCCAGCCGACTTCCAACAAGCAAAGTCA
Source organism: Diadophis punctatus similis (assembly GCA_023053685.1). Lineage (NCBI taxonomy): Eukaryota > Metazoa > Chordata > Lepidosauria > Squamata > Dipsadidae > Diadophis > Diadophis punctatus. The sequence goes on along the minus strand of JALIGW010000014.1, from coordinate 9,568,855 downwards.
ATAAGGGAAGCCAGATTCTCTTAATAGCCACATGATTCACTTAAGAACTGCAGTGATTCGCTTAAGAGCGGCAGCAAAAATGTCGTAACATGGAACACTACTAGCTTAACAACAGTAGCAATGGAAATTGTGTGCTTCATTGTAGTCGTATGTTCAGTATTACGTGTACTTCATGACTGGAAAAACAATTTTAAAAACCCCTTTTCTCTGATTTTGATATATTGTCAATTCAATTGTCCGGCTTCACTTTTTCTGAGATTTTTATCTCATGTAAAGATGAACAGAACCTGGGTCTGGAAAAACTAGGCATCCTTGCTTTTCAATTTCCAAAAAACTGGCTTCGCATCCCATAATATTGTTTAATATTCTTCCATATAAAGAATTGTCCCCTTGGGCTTTACCTAATGAAAGACACACTCCCAAACGTCTTCCAGAATTGTTCTGTTGTGGTTTCCTATGGCCAATTGTAGAAATAAACTCTTCCTTTTAGTCAACTCCAACCGAAAGTAGCAATAGCTATAGCACTTAGACGTATATACCGCTTCATAGTGCTTTACAGCCCTCTCTAAGCGGTTTACAGAGTCAGCACATTGCCCCCAACAATCTGGGTCCTCATTTTACCCACCTCGGAAGGATGGAAGGCTGAGTCAAAGCTTGAACCGTTTAGCATCCAACTCCTGGTAGTGAGCAGTGAGTTAGCCTGCAGTACTGCATTTTAAACACTACACCACTACGGCTCTTATATAGCAATAGCACTTAGACTTATAAGCCACTTCACAGTGCTTTACAACCCTCTCTGAGCAGTTTACAGAGTCAGCCTCTTGCCCCCAACAATCTGGGTCCTCATTTTACCCACCGCGGAAGGATGGAAGGCTGAGTCAACCTTGAGCTGATGAGGATCGAACTGCTGGCAGTCAGCAGAATTTCTCTGCAATACTGCATTCTAATAGAAAGATTGGAATAGACAGACAGATGATGGATGGATAGATAGATAGATAGATAATAGATAGATAGACAGACAGACAGACAGAAATAGCAATAGCACTTAGACATATACTGCTTCACACTCTATGCGGTTTACAGAGTCATAATATTGCCCCCAACAATCTGGGTCCTCATTTTACCGAGCTCGGAAGGATGCAAGGCTGAGTCAACCTTGAGCCAGTCAGGATCGAACTGCTTGGCAATGGAATGCAGAGTTAGCCTGCAATACCACATTCTAACCACTGCACCACCACAGCGCTAACAAATCAATTCCTCAGAAAATCACACTCAAGGAGATAGAAGAGAGAGAGAAGTTTGTGGATGAAAGTATAGTCAATAGCAAAACCTCAATGCTCATAGCCCCTACTGCAGAGGAAATAATGAGTAAAATTACAAAAGACACAAATAGGAGGAGTAAACACCTTGTATTTGAAGGGTCTTGAGCTCTGCAAACTTTACGTGGCTTTCATCAGGGAAAAACAAAGTCCTTATGTCTGTAAAGAAAAACATTGTTAAAAGCATTGATACAGTATGAAATGGGAATATTCTACTTAAGGAATAATGGCTGAGCTGAACCCTGCATTGGATTACTAAATAATGCTCTTAATATCTTCGTTTATCTTCTGCCATCCATATCGGTGCCCAATATCCATTTTCCTGCCTGTTTGGATCCAATTCCCACCGCCCAAAGTTGTCTCCACCAGCTTTGGATAAATAATAATAATAATAATACAAGTGATCTTAAATACTGTATCTCAAATATTGCAAGCCACAACTGTTTGGTCAGGAGAGGAAACAGACCTTCAAAATGAAATGCCATAGCAATACGTTTCTAACCATGCTAGCAATAGGTGGTACAAGGTGAAATAATTAAAGTGGCAAAGGACCCTTACAATAATTGTCCATAGGATCATGACAGGTGGGACATTCACGTTGACTGACCTCCCTGTCTGTCAATGGAAAGATATTTAATTTAGTTGAAGCAGAACTGGGGGGGGGGGGAGAGGGAATAAACACAAACATTTACAGTGCTCTTATCTCTTGATCAATAAAGAATGGAATAATAATAATAATGGGTAATTGTTCTTGCAAACCTATCCCTGTAGTTCAACCTGAAATCACGCTTTTAGTTTGAAATACCTGGATTCCAATTTCATCAGATTTATCCCACTATTGTTCCAGCGACTCTAAAAGTCTGTGGAACTCTGGGCTGAGCTGAAAATATACGTGTTCTGAATTTGGAAAAGGGCAGTGTGAAACTTAGGAATAGTTAAGAAGAGTGTTGGGATACTTACAGGGAAGATGAATTTGAGGAAGGGAGGGAGGGGAGGGAAGAGGGAGGGAAGGAAGGAAGGAAGGAAGGAAGGAAGGAAGGAAGGAAGGAAGGAAGGAAGGAAGGAAGGAAGGAAGGAAGGAAGGAGAGACAAGGGAGGGAGGGAGAGAGGAAGGAAGGAAGGAGAGACAAGGAAGGAGAGGGAGGGAGGAAGGAGAGACAAGGGAGGGAGGGAGGGAGGGAGGAAGGAAGGAAGGAAGGAAGGAGAGACAAGGGAGGGAGGGAGAGAGGAAGGAAGGAAGGAGAGACAAGGAAGGAGAGGGAGGGAGGAAGGAGAGACAAGGGAGGAAGGAAGGAAGGAAGGAGAGACAAGGGAGGGAGGGAGGGAGGAAGGAAGGAAGGAAGGAAGGAGAGGGAGGGAGGGAGGAAGGACAGGTCTGGAATTTTCTTCTTAATGCAATAATCATTGTGAAAGCAAACCAGCTATGATGACACCTATTTTATATACAGACTGGATTAAGTGGTGCTTATTTTATGCAGAGAAATCTTTAAAATATCTTTAAAGCTCTAAATGCCTTAGATCCAGGGTAGCCACACCTCTTATTGATGGAGAAGGTTTTCTCAGTATCCCAAGAAGCATGCTTGAGTAGGACAAATTTAGGATCTTCTTCCTGGCCATCCCAGAACTCTGCAACTCCAGGTTGGCAATTTTATTAATTTTAAATTAATTTTAATTTTACAGACTTCCCTGGACTTTGTACACCATCCTGTGCTGTTTATTTCAGAAATCAGTACAGAGTTCTGTGTGTTTCTTTTCTGTAGAGGAAACTGGGAAGTTCTTCCTTATGGGAAGATGGTCTAGTGAATTCTGCAGTGTGCAGGAGATTGGACTGATAGGTTTAATCATACCTGCCCTGGGCAGGGGGTTGGACTAGAAGACCTCCAAGGTCCCTTCCAGCCCTATGATTCTAGGCTTCATTCCTACACTGTGATTCTATCTGCTAATGTTCTCAATCAAAGAAAAAACATAGTTTCCATAAGCAACGCAAAGCTTGGATGCTAACTGCAGCATCTTCCAGCTTTAACATTTTTATTAGGATGTGTGTGTGTGTGTGTGTGTGTGTATGTGTGTGTAATTGTTTCTTCTAAGTGATTTTAGCCTTGTACTCCCCCCCCCTACCTTTTAAACTATTTAAACTGTGCATTGATCTCAGAAGTTCTATAAACAGCCCTGAGCAATGCACTGGGCTCAAAAAAAAATCAGGATAGAATTTTTCATATGAATAAATGAATACATGTTCATTGATCCACCCTGAACAGCAAACAATTTCTGACAAAACAAGAACTGTCTGTCTCAGCAGCTATTTGTCCCCGATGGATCAGAGGTCTTCTTCATATGTTCTAGCCCAAACAGCAGCTAGTTACAAGTTACGGAGAGAAGAGCTAACATGGCTTCTCCTGTCATCTTAATTATAATTTCCCAATTCTTTGGCACCACTGTTCCCATACTAGCCAGCAACAGCAATTGCTCCAACTGATTGTATCCAAGAGAGATTCTTGCGGGGTCCTTGGTGCTCTCTGGATGGTTTTCTTACAGACGTTTCATTACCAAACTAGGTAACATCATCAATGCTAGATGTTAGCGCAATGCTAGCACTGATGATGTTACCTAGTTTGGAAATGAAACATCTGCAACAAAACCACCAAGCTCAGAGAGCACCAAGGACCCCACAGTCCTCTTCCTCTCCCCCCTCCACTCTGCAAACATCCTTTCTTCTGGCACTGATGGTGTTACCTAGTTGGATAATGAAACTTCTGCCAGAACCACATCTCAATCCTGAGCTACAAATATTCTCTTCTATCAGAGTGATTCTTCTCCAGTTGAATCCAACTTACATTTGGTCTTCCTCTTCCAGAAGTATCTCATTTGTTATCTTTCTATTTGGTCATTATTACAAAGGAGAAATTTCCTATAAAAATTAACCCCCCCATGATTGTTGATCCACTCTCACAGAACCGCAACACTTTTTTAAAAAGAAGATTTTTTTAAAAAAATAATAACCCACTCACACTTTTGGGAACATTCTCATCGCTTTTATTTGTACTATTAGATAAATATGCAAGATAAATTTATTTCTATTACTTCTATTATTCTCTTACGAATGGTTGCCAATAGTTCTGATTAGTGGATAGTTTTGTGCGGTTCGTTTTATCGACTGTACTTTCATTGGCCAATGACCGAAATAAAATTCTGTCTGCCAAACTGCGTAATAATTCAGGATTTTCGTGGGAGGTACACAAGATCATCGAACGCTCGCAAGAGTTGGGAATCGCCGAAAATGTGGAACGCTTTATATTTCTTGTTCCCTTATTTGTATTGATATACTAATTTATTGCTAACACCCAACATCTGGATTTTTGCAACCCTTGGTTTGCTGCTCTCCAATACTCCTGTTCTTATAGGCCCGTGATGGCGAGCCTATGTATGCGTGCCGGAATTGTCACACAGAGCCATCTCTCCGGGCACGCGAGCCGTCGCCCATTGCTCTTCCGTGTTCCTGCGTGCCGGCCAGCTGGTCTTCACGCGTGTGCGTGCTCCAGGAAGATGATCTTCCAGTTTCCAGGTGGTCTTCGCGTGCGCATGCGTGCCAAAAACCGGAAGACCAGGTGGACGGTGCGCATGTGCATGCCGGAAACTGGGAGATCATCTTCCTGGTTCAAGCATGCGCACTGGGCGGCTGCTCTTCCAGTTTCTGGCATGTGCATGTGCACTGGCCATCTGCGCCAGAAACTGGAAGACCAGGTGGCCAGTGCGCATGCGCGTGCCAGAAACTGGAAGATCATCTTCCCGTCGTGGCTGCTCTTCCAGTTTCCGGCATGCGTGCCCCGGTTTCGGCATTCAGTGCTGAAAAGGTTCGCCAACACTGTTATAGGCCGTTCTTCCAGCAATAGCAGAAAAGAAGAATAAATACAATGAAAGAAATAAAACATTTACCGCAGTGTACTCTAGCTGAGATATCCCCCACTTTCCAATCGGTTCGGCTTTTCTCTCTTTATTCTCTGCCTTCCAAACTACACCAGCCGCCCCCTTCTCGAAGAATATGTTCTCGCTTATGTAGGTCAACCCTACACTGGGATGATGAATAAATCGGCAGTGACAGGTCCTTTGATATTTTAGCATGGTTTCCCACAGATGGAACGCATCCAAAGGCCAGGGTGCTGACCAATTCACATTGGCTAAATAGATCAACTGAAATAAACATAATAAATGCAATCGTCATGAAAGAAGACCGTTTCACGCTCGTTGAAGACTTGACTTATCGGAAGTGGCAGTTCTCAGGGCTCTCAGACGGCAGTTGGCTTTGCCACTTGACCAGTGGACAGATTCACTTCAGTGACCAGAAGAGGAAATTTTCTGCCTGATTTCAGGGTAATTTAGTCACCTGCTCCGGAATAACCGGCCGCCAAATAAACAGCACTTGGCTAAACACCAAAGGTGCGTGGGGATTCACAGGGCAAAGGTGGGGTTTATTTTTTTTTTGCATACAGGAGCTGAAACTATTGAGATGTTAATGACAGTAATTCTAATTTAAGGTGTTGGTCGTTACCTTTAAAGCCCTACATGGCTCAGGGCCAGGTTACCTTTGGGACCGCATCCTGCCACATACCTCCCTACGACCGGTCAGGGCCCACAGAGTCGGCCTCCACCAGGTCCCATCGACCAAACAATGTTGGTTGGCGGGGCCGAGGGGGAGGGCCTTCTCTGTGGGAGCTCCCTCCCTGTGGAACCAGCTTCCCCCGGAGATCAGGACCATCCCCACCCTGCTGGCCTTCCGGAAAGCAATAAAAACTTGGCTCTTCCGGCAGGCGGGGTGAAAGTGAGACCAACTAGATTAGATATGGGTCTCCCCCCTTGATTGTGAATATGAGATACTCTTTTTAACTTTTGTATGTTTTTTAATTACTGTATTTTATATTTTGTAATGGATTCTAATATGTTGTGAGCCGCCCAGAGTCCCCTGGGAGTTGGGCGGCATAGAAATCCATTTAAATAAATAAATAAATATAGCCCAGGGTTTTGTTTTCTTTTTTTGCAGCTGTCCTGTTGCATATTTTCTTGGTTTAGAAGACAATGGTTCCATTGGCTCCCTTAAAAGCTGGTTTAGGTAGCCATGAGAGCCAAGGAGAGATTCAACCTGGAAGTGAGGAGAAACTTTCTGATGGTGAGAGCGACCAACCAGTGGAACAGCTTGCCAGCGGAGGTTGTGAGAGCCCCAACACTTGCGACCTTCAAGGGGAGACTGGACTGCCGTCTGTCTCAAATGGTGTAGGAACTCCTGCTTGAGCAGGGGGTTAGATGACCTACAAGGTCCCTTCCAACTCTAATAATTAATAAATCTAAATGAGCTAGAAGACTGGAGCTGAAAAGAGCTCATTTCTTTCCATTTGCAAGGACAGAGTTCCAAACATGCCTTCTCCAAAACTCAGGAATAGCAAACTCCCACAGAGAGCAGATGTTCCATTTTGGGTAGTCAGCCAAGAACACAGGTCCATCTGACATGTGCAAACCAGTCAGTTTGAGGAGAGGTACGTGTGTTAACTTAACAGGTATCGTTCAGCTCAGTGGACTCCAATCTTTTGGGCACCAGGGACCGGTTCCGTGGAGGGTGGCTTTTCCATGGACCGACCTGGAGGGGGGACGGACGTGGTTGACTGTTCTTTGAGCCACTTCTTCACTGCACTTTTCACTTCCTCGTCACTGGAATAATGTTTGCCTCTCAAACCCTCTTTCATGGGGCCGAAGAGATGATAGTCTGAAGGCGCTAAATCTGGTGAGTATGGAGGATTATTATTCCAGTGACGAGGAAGTGAAAACTGCAGTGAAGAAGTGGCTCAAAGAACAGTCAACAGAATTTTACGAGGCAGGGATACATGCTCTCATTCGAAGGTGGAACATTGCTATTGAGAGAAACGGTGACTATGTTGAGAAGTAGGGATGTGATCCACAGAGGACCAGCTTCATTTTGATGTATGCTACATGTTCCTGTGTTGGGAATTATACCTGTCCTAAAGAAAATGGAATTTGACTCACCCTCGTATTTAAATAAAGGCCTACTACTCCCAGCCATGGAGGTTCATTGAAGATTTTAAGCCAGGGCCTCTCAATGCAACCTACCTCACAAGAAGGCCGTTGTAGGAATAAAACCGGAAATCTGAATTCTTTCTAAACGGAGAATGACCTTTCTAAACGGAGAACGCACAGGGTTAGGGTTTCAACTCATTTTCTCTACGTCCGTGCCGGCCTAATTTCAGCCACGTTCTCCAAAAATCAAAATCCGCGATCTAAAATCTGTTCCTCTGTTAATAAAACAGAGAGGTGACCTTACCCAGCGTAATAAGTCACTGAAGAAATCTTCTTTCAACACATTGAAAGAATTTCATGAAGGTTAACGCCTCTTTGTTTTAGCCGTTTCTGCACTGGTTTCTAAAATTTTAATCCATTGGAAAAATTATGATCCAGGCTGATTTCTGACTTTCAAAAAGTTCTTTTCTTTTCTTCCTTTCTTCCTTTCTTCCCTTCTTTCTTTCTTTCTTTTCTTTCTTCCTTCTTTTCTTTTTCTTTCTTTCTTTCTCTCTCTCCCTCCCTCTTTCTCCTTCCTTCCTTCCTTCCTTCTTCCTTCCTTCCTTCCTTCCTCTTTCCTTCTCTCTCCCTCCCTCCCTCCCTCCCCCCCTCCCCCCCCCTCTCTCTCTCGTCTGTTCCCGCTCTATTTTGGTTACTTAAGTCTGCCCTGAGGAAATAAATGCCTTTTATAACAACTACAAGGCCCCTTACAATTCATAAATACATGGAATAATTACTTTCTGGGGAAGTTGCTCTAATCTAATTTACTGCATTTTTATAGAGTGGTAGACTAACGTCTTATTTGCGGCCTATCGAAAAGCCAGCAAATTATGGCAAGCGTAACATTAAATGCTGCGCCCATAAAGCAAATATTTATCTAATTTGGGATTCTGTGCATCTTAAAGAGCATGATGGCTGGCTTTTCTTCCCTCCAAAGTAAGTAAGTGCCTACATTATTCCCCTCAGTGGTGCAGACTAAAGGGGGCATGCATCGCTATCAATCAAGCCATTCTAAAAGGTGCCATTATCGCTAAAGATTTGTTATTATAATACACAGCCTACGTTCTAGAAGAGGGACCAAGATAATACCTTAAGAAAAGCCCAGTGTCTGAGGTAACATCATGCAATAAACAAGAGTTTTAAATCACAATGTGCATTCAAAACACAGTGAATGACCTTGGCCGATTTAGAAAGCTAAGGAGGTTTGGCTCTTGATAAAACTTCCATAGGAGACCATATGGGAAATGCCAGGAACTGTGGGTCAAGCCACTTCTATACATTAAGAAAAGTGTGTGTTATGGATTTGTGTAGGAATCAGTTTGGTCTACGAAGCAGGAGACTGTGAGTTCTAGTCTCGCCTTAGGCATGAAAGTTGGCTGAGTGACTTTGGGCCAATCACCAGGAGATGGTGAATTCTAGTCCCGCCATGAAAGTTGGCTGAGTGACTTTGGGCCAATCACCAGGAGATGGTGAATTCTAGTCCTGCCATGAAAGTTGGCTGGGTAACTTTGGGACAATCACCAGGAGACGGTGAGTTCTAGTCCCACTTTAGGGATGAAAGCAGCTAGGTGACTTTGAGCCAATTACCAAGAGGCTGAGTTCTAGTCTTGCCTTAGGCATGAAAACTGGCTGAGTGACTTTGGGCCAATCACCAGGAAACGGTGAGTTCTAGCCCTGTCTTAGGCACTAATAAATCACAAATGACTGGGACTACAAAACCAACAAACCACAAACTAAGCCTGTTTTATGAACCCACCTAATGACAGCTCAGCTTCAGAGCTGTAGAAAACTAGAGAGAGATCTTCAATTGTGGACACTGGACTGGCTGATTGCTGTCAATAAACAATGATCAATATAAGCTTTTCACCCTGAATCAATATCCTTATCAGGGAACTTGGTTATAGCAGGCAAGGTAATGGCAGACAAGATAATGGCATGGCTCTTAAGTGAAGGCAACGATGGGTATCCTAAACCAAAATCTATATATATAAAAGCCAAATACCACTCACGCATCATCACGAAATCTCCAGAACCGTAAAGCCTACAAACTTGAAACTAGGCACGTATGTTCCTCTTAGCTTCTAGGTGCTCGCAAAGAAAGGATTTTTCTAAATGGCCACCCAATCATTAATTATTTCTTATATTACTATTAACATGCTCTGATGCTAAGGAGTTAGATGTTCTACTCCACCTCCCAACCTGAAAAGAACTCTGTTCCAACTGCCAGTGGGTGTGGCCAGCACGTGATTCATCCAGCCTGAGGGCTGGGAGTTTAGACATTCTACTCCATGCTAAGGAGTTCAGTTTCGTAACGAAGCACAGGTATCCAGCTACTAGTACTTTATAGGGGTATGTTTTAAAAAAATGGCAGGAAACAGGACCACGGAGAGTTCCTTGTGAGACTTCATGCTTGAAATGTTTCTCCATAAGGGCAAACTCAAGATAACTGTACAAAGACCTACACCAGTTAGCCATTGTATACAGTATATCGGGGTAAACTACTTATTTCATAGACTCCGATTCCGATGTTTGGAAAAATAGTGAACCTAGCAGGACCTCTAAAAAAACAGAAAGCAAAACTAGATCCTTCCCCAGAAAAGCCGTTTGAGAGGGCAGTTGGGTCTAGTAGTTAAGGCACCAGTCTAGAAAGCGGGAGACTGTGAGTTCAAGTCCTGCCTTGGCCATGAAAACCAGCTGGGTAACTTTGAGCCAGTCACACCTCACATGGTTGTTGTGCTAAGATCCAGGGCCCTCCAGTTTATTGCAAGTCCACAGAAGAGTTATAGCATAAATAGTCCCTTGACTTACAATCATTTGTTTAGTGATCATTCAAACTTACAATGGCACTGAAAAAAGTGACTTATCACCATTTCTCACACTTACAAAGGTTGCAACATCCCCGTGGTCACGTGATCAAAATTCAGCCACCCGGCAGCTGATATGTATTTATGACGGCTGCAGTGGCCTGAATCATGTGATCACCAATCTATGTTGGTCCTTGATGGGCTCATGTTTGCTTTCTATCTTTCTAGCTAAGTCTCGGTTTAATCGGGAAGCTCTTTAAACCACTTGATATCATAACAGCATTTACCTGTTCTTATTCTGCATTACAGCTAGTCCTTGACTTACAGCCGTTCATTTAGTGACCATTGGACGTTACAACAGTACTGAAAAAAAAGCGACTTACGGTCGTTTTTCACACTTATAACATCCCATGGACACGTAATTCGGGCTCTTGACAATTGGGATATATTTATGACCATTGTACTGTCCTGGGGTCATATGATCACCATTTGTAACCTCCCCAGCTGGCTTCTGACAAGCAAAGTCAAGGGGGGGAAGCCGGATTCATTTAACAACTACAGTGATTAGCTTAACAGCTGTTGTGGCCTGTCGGCCACCGGCCCCTCCAGCAGCCGAATCAGATGAGGAGGAGGTGTGGGAATCAGGGTCAGCATCAAGGCAACCTGAGAGCTCCGAGGGGGAAGAGGGAATGGAGCTGGCAGAGAGAGAGACAGAGGCGGAGCCTGGGCTGTCCGTCATCCCTCAGATGGAGAGTCAACAGCCCCCAGGTCTGGAGGTGGCTGATGAGGAAGAGGAGGAACAGCTGGGTCCAGTGCCTGACATGCAGATGCACAGAAGGCAGAGGAGAGGAGAGCAGTGGAAATCTATGGGCCGGTCCGTGGGACGGAAGAGCCACCGTTGCTAGCGAAGCCCCACCCTAGCTCTGGGGATAAAAGGCAGTGGGCAGAGATGAATAGATGTGGCAGACAACTATTCATCTCCCTGTTGGACAAACTTATCCTGCGGTGAGAGAGAAACTTTTTTCCGGGGCTGCCGGCACTCCTAATAAAGGAATCTTTGAGTTAACTTCAGAGGGTTTGTCGTGTTTGGGGAGTTGGTTAAGAACAACAGCGGTGGCAAAAAAAGGTCATAAAACGAAGCGCAACTTACCTAACGATTGCTTTGCTTAGCAATAAAAATTGGGGCCTCAATTGTGGTCGTGTGTTAAGGACTACCCATATTCTGGATACCCCCTATTCCTCGCTCAGGCTCAAAGAATCCTATAAGAGCAATGAGTATCTTCATACCAGAGACGAGGGCTTTGGAAGAAAGGAGATGTTTTGGAACAAAACACCCAAACAAAATGCCCTTGGAATTGTAGACGTTGCATCCTTGATTTGCAGCGCCATCAACCTGCCCTTTCCAATTTAGCTTGTCGCTGGTCAATATAATGATGGCAGTTTGCAGACACTGATATTACACGCCCGATGTTTTCATTATCTGACAACAATTTTAATACATGCACAGATTGTCCTGCAAGACCTGCAAAGTGCCACTCCGAAGCTTATTGGCTGCAGAGTGCGAACTCCTCCTTGTATCGTCGAAGTCCGAGGGGGCAGCAGATGGAACGGAAGCTAGGGAGAGAGATGCCATTTATCACAATGACAGAAACGTGGGTAGCATCAATCCTTTCGCCACAGGGGGAAAAGACAGGGTGGCAAAGCCAAGAGGAAAGAATTCAAAAAATCTGGACTTTGTGCCACTGGGAAACCTCGATGATGCTTGCAACTTAATGATGTTATTAGCCTTAGACATTCAAATACAGGGAGTCCTTGACTTACGACCGCAATTGAGCCCGAGATTTATGTGGCTAAAGTGGGACATTTGTGAAGTGAGTTTTGCCTCATTTTACAACTTTTCTTGCTGATCCAGAGGGTGGTCAAAGGTCATACACAACTGAATGGCTGACGATGATGATGAATGCAGCCATGTCATATTAACATATTAACAGAGTTGGAAGGGACCTTGCAGGTCATCTAGTCCAACCCCCTGCCCAAGCAGGAGACCCTACACATTTAGTTGACAGAACCTTAGATTCTTAAGGTTATTTTTCCCCCACCCCAACATTTAACATATTTTTCGGTGTATAAGACACACTTTTTGCCCCCCAAAAGTGGGTGGAGATGTCTGTGCATCTTATACAGTGAATGTTGCCGCTGGCCCCCACCCTTCGGCCTCTGCCTCCCAGCAATTTGCCTCCTTGCAGCAAACAGCCTGGTCAGCTTCAGCACAGCCTGATTTAGCATGAGCAGCTGATTGAGGGTTGGATCTGCCTCACGGAATACCGCCTATCAGCTGTTCCAGGCTGCGGGGATCGCCGCCGCCTATCCCTGCCGCCTGGAACAGGCGGAAAATGGGGCACGCAGAGGCGGCAATAGGCTGCAGCAGCAATGGTCGGCGACGGTGGCGATCCCCGCAGCCTGGAACAGCTGATAGGTGGTATTCCAGGAGGCAGATCCAACCGCCAATCAGCTGCTCATGCTAAATCAGGCTGTGCTGAAGCTGACCAGGCTGTCTGCTGTAAGAAGTCAAATTGCTGGGAGGCAGAGGCAGATTTTTTTCAAGTTTTCCTCCCCAAAAGCTAGGTGTGTCTTATAGTCCGAAAAATACTGTATATTGGCACTTAACACCTGGCTTATAGGTATCTACCAACAAAGCATAATGTAGGATCCAAGTCGAAAGTAGATAATCTTCAACTTACGACCACAATTGAGCCCAAAACGTACGTGGCTAAGTGAGAAATTTGTTAAGTAAGTTACAACAGTTTACGACTTTTCTTGCCACGTTTGTTCAGTGGATCGTTGCAGTTGCTAAGTTAGTAACACGGTTGTTAAATGAATCTGGTTTCCCCATGGCCTTTGGCTTCTCAGACGTTCGTGTGATCTGCAACCATCGTAAATATAAATCAGTTGCCAAGTGTCTGAATGTTGACCTTGTGACCATGGGGATGCTGCAGCGGTCCTAAGTACGAAAAACGGTTGTAAGTCAATGCTTTCAGTGACGTAACTTTGAACGGACACTAAATGAACTGTTGCAAGTGGAGCAGCACGACCTGTACAGTTAGACTTTGAGTTACAGCCATTCACTGAAAGCACTGAAAAAAAAAGTGGCTTAACTAAAGACATGCCCAACAAAACACTTCTCGCTGTCGTGGTTTTTTTTTTTTTTTTGTACAGGCAGTCCTTGATTTACAACCGTTCATTTAGTGGCCATTCAAAGTTACGACGGCACTGAAAAAAGGGATTTATGACTGTTTTGGACTTACAACCGGTTGCAGGAAGTGGGTATTGCTAGTCTAAAGAAAAGTGAGCCGAGGTGGCGCAGCAGTTAGAGCGCAGTACTGCAGGCCACTTTAGCTGACTGTGAGACGCAGGTCAGCGGTTCAAATCTCACCGGCTCAAGGTTGACTCAGCCTTTCATCCTTCCGAGGTAGGTAAAATGAGGACCCAGATTGTTGGGGGCAATATAAATATACATTGCTTACTAGTGTGAACTGCTTAGAGAGTGCTTGCACTGTGAGGCAGTATATAAGTCTCACTAATAAATGAATGAATGAATGAATGAATGAATGAATGAATGAATGAATGAATGAATGAATGAATGAAGGACTGGGGAGGAGGGATATGATAGCAGTATTCCAAGTACTTGAGGGGCTGCCACAGAGAAGAGGGGGTCAATTTATTTCCCAAAGCACCAGAGGGCAGGACAAGAAACAATGGCTGGAAACTAATCAAAGAGAGAAGCAACCTGGAATGAAGGAGAAGCTTCCTAACAGCGAGGACAATTAACCAGTGGAACAGCCTGCCACCAGAAGCTGTGGGTGCTCCATCACTGGAGGGTTTTAAGAAAAGACTGGACAGCCACTTATCTAAAATGCTATTGGCTCTCCTGCTTGAGCAGGGGGTTGGACTAGAAGACCTCCAAGGTCCCTCCCAACTTTACTCTGATTGACTGTGATGGGCAGACTCCATTATGGTTGCAAGTTGAGGACTACCTGTAGTAGAACTGTTCGGAATCTCCTCCTCTGTTTGCGAGAGACGCGGAGGGAGAAGGAGCACAAGAGATGGATGACTGACACCTTGTCACTGTCATGTGAAGGTTCTTTGCAAGGCTGTTCTCTTCCAGAGGCGTTTACAAGGGTGTTTAAAGATTCATTGTTGACATGCAAACACTGGCCGTGGTTTTCGCATCTGTTGCGGGAAACATTGATGTTAACAGCGATGATTCCCACAGCGAAGCGTGGAGGCTCTGAAGGCGAAGACAGCGTGGAAATGAAAGAAGCATGATTCCTCCTCCTATTTCATCTGTATGCCAGGGCAAAAATCTGCCATGGCAGAACTGCTGAATGTCAGGCTGTGGTTAATGGCTTAGGCTACAGTTGTGCGGGATGAGTCCTGCGATGTGTCTCCGCTGTTGTTTATTTTAGTATGCCAAGGGTTGCCGCAGAGTGACAAAATGGGTATCATCTGCATCTTGAAATACTGTACATGTGGACATCTCAATATGTGATTAGAGTTGTGGAGCATGATTCATAACCAGCCATCATAAGCTATCGCTATTCCTCTTGCCTTTCCTCATCAGCTGTGGATAGCAGACAGACGGGCATGGAATAATTCAAAACCGCTTGTATTTCTGTCTCTTTCTTTCTCCTTCTCTCTCTCCCTCCTTCCTTCTCTCCCTCCCTCTCCCTTTCTTTCCTTCCTCCCTTCTCTCTCCTTTATCCTTCTGTCTGTCTCCCTTCCTTCCCTCCCCCTTCCTTCCCTCCTTCCACTCTTCCTTCCTCCTTCCTTTTCCTTTCCTTCCTCCCTCTCTCTCCTTTCCTTCCTCCCTTCTCTCCTTCCCTCTTCTTTCCTCCCTTCCTTCCCCCTCCCTCTCCTTCCTTCTCTCTCCTTTCTTTCCTTCCTCCCTTCTCTCTCCTTTATCCTTCTGTTTCCCTTCCTTCCTTCCTCCCTTCTCTCCTTCCCTCTTCCTTACTCTCTTCCTTCCCCCTCCCTCTCCTTCCTTCTCTCCTTTCTTTCCTTCCTCCCTTCTCTCTCCTTTATCCTTCTGTTTCCCTTCCTTCCTTCCCTCCCCCTTCCTTCCTTCCTTCCTTCCTTCCTTCCTTCCTTCCTTCCCTCCCTTTTCCTCCTCCTCCTCCTCCTGCTCTCCTCTCCTCCCCCTCTCTTATTATTTTGATGTGCATTGTAAGTATTTGGATTAGTTAAGATCCACTGATATTGTTCATAAAAGTTGTCAACTTACAACCATTCTTTTAGCTACCCAAAAAAAAAAGCCAACACATTTCTAGGCTGCATAAACAGAGAGATAGAATCAAGATTACATGAAGTGTTAATACCACTTTATAATGCCTTGGTAAGGCCACACAGTTTGGGTCACCACGATGTAAAAAAGATGTTGAGACTCTAGAAAGAGTGCGGAGAAGAGCAACAAAGATGATTAGGGGCAGGAACTGGATATGTCTAGTTTAATGAAAAGAAGGACACCTCGGAAGGATGGAAGGCTGAGTCAACCTTGAGCTGGTGAGACTCGAGCTGCTGGCAGCCGGCAGTCAGCAAAAGTCTTGCAAGGAAGCAAGGAGACTGCGGTGCTTCCCATTTCATGTATCAAAGTTGGCTAAGCCCGCTTTTATATATGAAATGGGAAGCAGCTCGGATCTTCTCTACTACAAGCAGCAATGTTCAGAGAATGGGCCCTCCTGACGGCATAGGAGCCGTGGTGGCGCAGTGGTTAGAGTGCAGTACTGCAGGTTACTTCTGCTGACTGCCGGCTGCCTGCAATTTGGCAGTTCAGATCTCACCAGGCTCAAGGTTGATTCAGCCTTCCATCCTTCTGAGGTCGGTAAAATGAGGACCCAGATTGTTGGGGGCAATATGCTGAACTCTGTTAACTGCTTAGAGAGGGCTGTAAAGCACTGTGAAGTGATACATTTATTTTATTTTATTTTTATTTATTTAAATTTTATTTATTTATTTAAATGGATTTCTATGCCGCCCAACTCCCGGGGGACTTAGACATATGTCTAAGTGCTTTTGCTATTGCCCTTCCTTCCTTCCTTCCTTCCTTCCTTCCTTCCTTCCTTCCTTCCTTCCTTCCTTCCTTCCTTCCTTCCTTCCTTCCTTCCTGTTGGAATGCAGTATTGCAGGCTAATTCTGCCCACTATCAGCAGTCCGATCCTGTCCAGCTCAAGGTTGACTCAGCCTTCCATCCTTCCGAGGTGGGTAAAATGAAGACCCAGATTGTTGGGGGAAATATGCTGACTCTGTAAACCGCTTAGAGAGGGCTGTAAAAGCACTGTGAAGCGGTATATAAGTCTAAGTGCTACTGTTATTGCTGCCCTCCACCACCTCAAGCTCCCCAATGTCTAATCAGGGAAGAGGTCTACCAAGACAGACAACCACTTGCAATCTATACTACCCAGCTTCTTACGCTCTTATCACGTTGCAAATCCTGAGGCCAAAAGCCATTGGGGTTTACGAAGCTGCCCTTCACCCCGTCCACATGATCCCTCGCTTCTGAGTTTGAAAGAAAACAAAGAGAAAATATATTTTTCCCCCTGGATACCAGGGCTCCTGAAAAGAGTCCCCTCCCAGTCCCTTCCAAAGCTCTGAGATCAACCTTTCCCCATATCATATGACCAAGGCATCTAATGGCACTTTCCCTTTAAGGAAATTACGATTAATGAAGAGCTAAATTGCAAATCCATTAGGTTTTAAGTCAGCTCAGCAACGCCACGTGGGGTGAGGGAGGGAGGGGGGCTGAAGGGTGGGTGGGGGCACTGGAGAGAGGTTTCATGAATGCTCAAGAAATCCAATAATGTAACCTCTGGTAAAGCTTGAAAAAGCCCTGAAGGACATGGCAGTTAGATCAATATTAGTTTATTTCGACTGCTGCACAGGACGAAGCAGGGAAAGAAGCATCCAAAGGATTTTATTACCTGTTGGGGAGATAAGCGCTGGCGATAAGAGGCCCGGCACTCCGTGGGGAAGCAGGCGCGTGTTCTCTTGTATCGCAACCCCCAGAGAGCGCTTGGGGGGTCTCCCCGGTCGTGAACTGTTGAAACAAAAGTGAAAATAAACTTTAAGTGCTCTTTTGTCAAAGGGATTTGCATCAGCAATGTATTTTGCATCGATTTTTTGTTTTTAAGGCCCTGACCAGGGTCCTTTGTTGCTGGTTTCTGATTTCTGCTGTCAGAATTTTAACTCTTTCTGAACTCCAAAGTGACCAGTCAATCACCCATGACAAGTTACCTGCAGGCATTCTTAAGGTTTGGTTAATGTAGGAGAAGACCAGGCTGAGCGCCCGAGGGAGGAGTCAAGAGTATCATTAGTTTGGAGTTCCTTTGCAGCCGCAAGAGATCGAACTCCAACCCATCTTGAATTCTATTGACTCTGATATCCCAAAGGTGTTTTTTTTCCAAGAGGCAACTGGACTTTCTTGTTATTCTTTGAAGACCTTTCCTTTCTCATCCAAGAAGCTTCTTCAGCTCTCAGTGCATACCTACCGTATTTTTCGGAGTATAAGACGCTCCGAAGTATAAGACGCACTTACCTTTTGGGGGGAGGAAAACAAGAAAAAAAAATCTGCCTCTAACTCTGCCTCCCAGCAATTTGCCTCCTTGCAGCAAACAACAAACAGCCTGTTTCAGTTTCACTTTCAGTTTCAGCAAGCCTGATTAGCACAAGGGGAAAAAAAGCTGCCTCTGCCTCCCTGCAGCCTGAAACAGCTGATGGTCGGGAGGCCGATCCAACCGGCAATCAGCTGCTTGTGCTAATCAGGCTGTGCTGTAGCTGAAACTGGAACAGGCTGCTTGCTGCAAGGAGGTAAATTGCTGGGAGGCAGAGGCCAAAGGGTGGGGTCAGGGGGGCGGGGCTACATTCGGTGTATAAGACACACCCAAATTTTCACCCTCTTTTAGGGGGGTGCGTCTTATACTCCGAAAAATGTGGTAAATGTCTATGGAGATTCTCAGTCATCCAGGTCATGGCTGTCCCAAATGTGCTTTTTCAAGAGGCAATTGGACTGTCTTTGTTTTTCTTTGAAGATGTTTCACTTCTCATCCAAGAAGCGTCTTCAGCTCTGACTGGTGGGGAATGGAAGGATTGATATTCCTTGCAGACAGCTGCTCATTTGCATTTTAGAAAGTCACTGAGCCCACCATCCAGTCAGAGCTGAAGAAGCTTCTTGGATGAGAAGCGAGACGTCTTCAAAGAAAAACAAGAAAGTCCAGTTGTCTCTTTGAAAAAGCACCTTTGGGACAGCCATGACCTGGATGACAGAGAATCTCCACAGACATTGATTCTTTTTTTAAAAAAATAATTTTTATTAAGTTATTTACATTAAAAGAACAACAACAAAAAACACAACAAACATAAAAACATAAGAACTTAAAAAGACACATACAGCTGTAAACTTCAACCTCTATGGTTATCTTACAGCAATTTTATATTGACAATTTATATCTATATAATTTTTAATTCATTTTTAAATATTCATATAATATATATTGTATAATAGATATCAATAGATATTAAAGAAAGCCAAGAGCCTATGGCCTAGTGGTTAAGTTGCTGCCCTGCAAGGCAGCCTGCCCGGGTTCAAATCCCAGTAAGGGGTATGGCTATCTGACGAGAGCAAAATAAGCTCGAAATAGATCTATAATAGTCTCCCTTTATTTTCATTTATCAGCAAAAAATCCTACACACACACACACACACACACACACACACACACACACACACACACACACACACACACACATATATATATAAATCCCTATTAATAATATAGTATATATCTTTCAAAATTGTACAGTATAATCAAATATTTCTGATATAATTATACATAATCTCATATGTGTTATAGTATATATCCTATATTAGTCACTTTTGTTTTCGTTTTTCATACCAATCATAAAATGTATTCCAAATTTCGTAATAGTCAGAGTCCTCCTTTCCTTTTAGTTCCATTGTCAGTTTGTCCGATTCTTGCACATTCCAGAATTTTCCTAATTACAGTGTTTTCATTTGGGACATCATTCTGTTTCCAATGTTGTGCAATAGTTATTCTTGCTGCGGTTAGGATGTGTAACATAAGAGCTGAAGTGGTGCAGTGGTTAAATGCTGCGACTGCAGGCTGACTGCTAGTTCAGCAGTTCAGCTGTTCAAATCTCACCGGCTCAAGGTTGACTCAGCCTTCCATCCTTCCAAGGTCGGTAAAATGAGGACCCAGATTGTTGGGGGCAATATGCTGAACTCTGTAAACCGCTTAGAGAGGGCTGTAAAGCACTATGAAGCGGTATATAAGTCTAAGTGCTATTGCTATAATATAGTGATGAATCAACAGACATTGATTCTTATCTACCACCAATTTGCCTTGACTTTTAGTAGTTCAGATTCTTGTTTAGGGATAGCATAGAATAAGCCTGTGCTCATTTGAACCACCCGGATTCTGGTGCTTCACAGTGAAAGGGTGGAAAGAAAAATGCAAGGGAGATCCCCTGCTGAGCAAATAGAGAGACTAATTATTTCCTTGCTCCTGACGATTTGAGGCTGCTTTTCTGCTCAACAGTTCATGCTAGTGTAGCTTTACTTTTTATTAAATTTAAATGTTAAATTTATATGCTGCTCATCTCACTCCGCAAAGCAACTCTGGGCAGCCTACAAGTAAAATTGTAAATATTAAAAATATTAACAACATTAGATACAGAAATAGAAAATCAAAGGCGGGATTATTTTGAGTCTTCTAACACAGGGGTCTCCAATCTTGGCAACTTTAAGACTTGTGGACTTCAACTCCCAGAATTCCTCAGCCAGCAAAGCTGGCTGGGGAATTCTGGGAGTTCAAGTCCACAAATCTTAAAGTTGCCAAGGTTGGAGACTCCTGTTAACAACCCTGTGAGGGAGGCTGTCAATCTCCCCTTTACTCTGGAGAGTCCTATGCAATACAATACAGCATAATTTGATATAAAATATGTTGCAACAGATCAATACTTTTCATCCCATCTTGGTTTCCAGCCAGAAGAGACCTGATCTTATGCAAGGCCTCAAATCAATTATTTTTCCGCATCTACGCAAGTCCACATTCAAACATGTTCAACAAATGAGTAGGAGCCTCACTGGATAGAACTTAGAGAAGGTTCAGTTTGCTTTAATACCGAAGTTCTCGTGCTATGAAGTTCAGACATTTCTGGTGGCTTGCAAAAAAAATACAGCATGGTCATTTTTTAAAAGTTTTGTCAGTGATCATCCCAACACTTGAGAACACTGTGCCTCCCCAAATGTACCAAAATGAATACTATTTTGATATTCACCTTCTGAAAGGCGACTTTACAAACAGCCCAGACATTCATACTGTTAGAATTTTTTAAAGCTTTTAATTATAATTTGCCTTCATGCAACTTAATTCCATTATGCCATGTTCAGTAATCTTGGATACGAAGGAACAGGCCCTGTATCCGTCCATCTGTCCTTCCTCCTCCCCATTCTCTCTTCTCCTTCCTTCCTTCCTTCCTTTCTTCCTTCCTTCCTCTTTCCCTCCCTCCCTCTCTTCTTCTTCCTTTCTCTTTCCCTCCCTCCCTCCCTTCCTTCCCTCTCTTCTCCTTCCTTTCTTTCCCTCCCTCCCTCCCTCCTCCATTCTCTCCCTCCCTCTCTTCTTTCTTTCTCTCCCTTCCTCCCTCCCCTCCCTCCCTCCCTTCTTCTTCCTTTCTCTTTCCCTCCCTCCCTCTCTTCTTTCTTTCTCTTTCCCTCCCTCCCTCAATTCCCTCCTTCCTTCTTTACTTCCATGTATATGCTGCTTCAGAGTTGTATCTATGTCATCACCCAGAGCTAACTTAACTACAGGTAGCCCTCAATTTAGAATCATTCGTTTAGTGACCATTGAAAGTTACAACGGCACTGAAAAGCGTGTTTATGACCGTTCTTTTACACTTATGACCCAGTGATGGGTTCTAAATCCCATCGCTACCGGTTTGCGCTTGCGTTTCCACGCAATGCTTCTACGCATGCGCAGAAGCATCCGGGGAGGGTGGGCGGAACGTCCCGCAACCGGTTTGTAGAACCGGACCAGACCGGTTGCAACCCACCGCTGTTATGACCGTTGCAGCATTCCTGTGGTCACCTGATCAAATTTAAAACACTTGATAACTGGCATGTATTTGTGATGGTTGCAGCATCCCGGGGTCATTTTGCACCTCTTCTGATAAGCAAAGTCAGTGAGGAAGCCAGATATATTAACTTAACAACTGTTTCACTAACTTAACAACTGAGGGAAGAAAGGTCATAAAACGGAGCAAAACTCACTTAACGTCTTGCTTAGCAACATAAATTCTGGTCCCATCAGTCGAGGACTACCTGTAAAGAGCATTTTTACCATTTTATGTTCACTATACCAGCTAATTATCTACTGCAATACAATAACAACCGGTCTCTCTCTATATATGGTTGCAATGACCCACAATGGTTGAAAGTAGGCCTGCTTTCAGCTGGAGAGACAAGCAGGCCAGGGGTGGGTTTCCCATTTCGGCACTACCGGTTCGCCCCGCACGCGCATGCTCGCTTCATGTGCACACATGCCCAGTTTGCGCGCGTGCCTGCCTTCTGCACATGCGCCTGGCCTCAAAAATGTCCCTACATAGGACGTCATAGAGCAGTGATGGCGAACCTTTTTTTCCTCGGGTGCCGAAAGCGTGTGTGCGCGTGCTATTGCAGACGCGTGAGTGCCCACACCCATAATTTAATGCCTCTGGAGGCCGGAAATGGCCCATTTTCCGACTTCCTGTGGGCCCAGTAGGATTTCCTGGAACCTGGAGAGGGCGAAAATGCCTCCGGAGGCCCTCCGGAAGCCAAAAACGCCCTCCCAGAGCCTCAGAGTGAGCCGTAAATCAGCTGGCCAGCGTGCACATGTGCGTTGGAGCTAAGCTAGGGCAACAGCTCACGTGCAGGCAGATATGGCTCCACGTGCCACCTGTGGCACGCGTGCCATAGGTTCGCCATCACTGTCATAGAGCCAGGACGGGTGGGCAGCCCCCCCCCCCACGATTTCTGCTACCGGTTCAGGCGACCCGGTCCAAACCGGCTGAATAGCACCTCCGAAGCAGGCTCAAATCCACAATTCTATGGAGCATGAATTTTATTATCCATTTTCACAGGGAAAAGTTTCGGCTCCATGCCTCCTGAGCTAATGAGGTCTTGGCTCATGGCTGCACTAAGTGAGGTTTCTTTGACTGGAAGAACATTTTCAGCACTGTCAGATTGAAAACACAAACTCTGCATTCTCTTGAAAAACACTCCAGGAAAACTGGATCGGCAATAGTTACTGGAAACCCATCGGTTCTTCTGAGGAAATGTTATATCCTTTCTCTTTTTCGCGTCCACAACTTTGCCACAATATTTGCTCTTTCCTGTTATACAACAGCGCTCGCTGACAAATTTATTTTGAGATGTGTCTAGTGTGGTTGGCTTCAGTCAATTTCTAACACTTAGAAGTGAAACAGGATACTCTTCCGTGCATTTTCCTCTGCAGTTTTATTCATGATTGGAAATCAACAAACCATCAGAAGAAATCGCAACTCAATGAGATCCTGCAAACCCTGTTCGGCCTGAACTAGAGATGGCAGCCACTTGTACTTCTGCGGGAGATTGAGAATGTTCATCTTGGCCAAACAACTCTAAATCATAGCCTGTTGACTGGATGGAACCATCAGTAAAGTACAAGATCCAAACTCCAGGCTAGGTTGCCTTTATACAGGTATAAATACCCTTTATACCCTCTGGTTATGATGGAAATTGATATCAGAATTTCTGTCGCTAAATGACATGATAGTAACACATGACATCGTGTTATCATATCACTTAGCTATGGCAATTCCAGCAGTTCTGGTTGCCTTCTTTAAGCAAGAACTATTCCACCATCAAGTAAGGATCTTACGTGATCGCAACTTCCGACTTCCTGCACGCTTCCCCATTGATTTTGCTTGTTGGAAACCGGTAGGGAAGGTCACCGTGGCTTGTTGCAAAATCATAATCATGAGCCAAGTACCCAGTGCCCCAAGTACAATCACATGATTGTGGGGACGCTGTGACAGCCAGAAGTACAAGGGGCCCTGTAGGTACCATTTGTACTGCACCATTGTTCTGACTCGGCTCCCAAACACCACAAACCCTCTGTAGTTAAATAAATGTTCCCTTTATTAGAAGCGCCAGAAGCCCCAGCAAAAAGTCTCTCTCACAGCAGGCTAACAAGTCTGTCCGGCAGGAAGATGAATAGTTGTCTGCCACACCTATTCATCTCCACCTCCTGCCTTTTATCCCCAGAGCTTGGGTGGGGCTTCGCTAGCAGCGGTGGCTCTTCTGTCCCAAGGATCAGCCCATAGATTTCCACTGCTCTCCTCTCCTCTGCCTTCTGTGCATCAGGCACTGGACCCAGCTGTTCCTCCTCTTCCTCATCAGCCACCTCCAGACCTGGGGGCTGTTGACTCTCCATCTGAGAGCTGACGGACAGCCCAGGCTCCGCCTCTGTCTCTCTCTCTCTCTGCCAGCTCCATTCCCTCTTCCCCCTCAGAGCTCCCAGCTTGCTCTGATGCAGACCCCCACTCCCACGCCTCCTCCTCACCCGATTTGGCTGCTGGAGGGGGCCCCGGCTGACAAGCCACCACAACCATCCTAACTTTGAACAGTAGTGGATTAAATGGCCATAACTCAAGTCGATCCGCCTAAGGAAGCTCCAAATACAGTTCAGTCCTATAACTGCACAAATTGTGATTTAGCATGTAAAAATTGAGCGATCACAGAAAGCTCTTCCATAGACAAGGCAAAAATGAACAGTGTTTGGACTTCTGACAATAGCAACATTTAGAAGCAATGGACCCCTCCTCCCTCGCCGTGGGTGCACCCCCAAATTTACTAGAATCAGATGTAAATTTGCATACTAATCAAGACAAATAAACATGCGGTGATTTAACTAGGAAACCATCTGATGACAATTTAATCGGTATGGGTTAAAAGGTCCATCTTCCCCGCATCCTGTTGCAGTGAAAATATTGATTGTGTTACTGATTTGAGGACTGCCTTATTTTGCAGGGCACAAATAACCATTTAATTGCTCTTTAATTGAATGGTGATTGCTCATGAGCAAATTATTAAGGTTGGGTTTTTTTGTTTGTTTTTTTGCTAAATTACTCGATTATTTATGCTAAGGAATAATATTTTTTTTAAAATTGGGGGTAGGGAGATAATAAACTCACCTCCAAAACAAAGCAAGCTTATAGATTATTTTCCAGTTACACAAGAGACCGATATTGTTTTGGATTAGGTGTTTCTTTGTTCACAATCCATATCTTCCTGCGATGCTTTTAGATTAACTAGTCCAATGTCTGCAAGATGATCAGGCCAATTTCACGGTATGGACAACACTCCCAAAACTATGGCTTAATATACCAGGAAGTGCTAAATTTCAAGCCAAGGCATGAGACTAGGAGGGAAAATATCAACCCATGTATCATGAGACTATTATTATGGCTCAGTGGCTAAGACGCTGAGCTTGTTGATTGAAAGGTCGGCAGTTCAGCAGTTCGAATCCCTAGCACCGGGTAACGGGGTGAGCTCGCATTACTTGCCCCAGCTTCTGCCAACCTAGCAGTTCGAAAGCATGTAAAAATGCAAGTAGAAAAAATAGGGACCATCTTTGGTGGGAAGGTTACAGCGTTCCGTGCGCCTTTGGCATTTAGTCATGCCGGCCACATGACCATAGAGACATCTTCGGACAGCGCTGGCTCTTCGGATTTGAAACGGAGATGAGCACCGCCCCCTAGAGTCGAGAACGACTAGCACATATGTGCGAGGAACCTTTACCTTTTACCTTATATGTGCATCATTTATATTGAGTAGCAGGTTATAGGCACTAGCCTGTCCTATTTTGTCCTATTTGGGAATAAAATTTGTGTTGCATCAGTGTTGTTCACGCCACATCTCCATCAACGGAGTTACATTTGAAGAATTATCACAGGCTTGTAAACACTATTTCTTGGTTCATACGGCATGATAAGATATAATTGCAGGCAGGCTAGCTTTGCATGCTTTGAATACAGCCATCATGGCTTGTCAAGCAATAATTACAATGTCTAAACCCAGCCAACCGAGGCTTAGTTTTTTTTTTTTAAGTAGAAATGATTAAATCAAAAGAAGCATAATAGGATTCATGAAGTCAACCACAATCTACATTAGGTGCTTATGTACCAGAACAAGAGACCACCGATCTTTCTGGCTCTGGATAAACCAAGGATATAAAGCATTGGTTGGGAAAGAAAGGCTATGCAAGTTTCCCCAGTAGGGTTGCTTCATGCAATCTGAAGAATTATGAAGATTTCCAGATCAGAACAACACCTGACCTGACCGCCATTAGCATCCAGCCTGTTGCAATATGTTTAACAAACTATTGTTTTAAACATATCGACTTTCTATTGCGCATACATTCCAGTCCATGAAGAGCTCTATTTGATCAGACTGAATAGGTAGGGGATAGAAACATTTGAAGATTTGAAGTTTTAATGTCTATGGAGATTCTCAATCATCCAGGTCATGATTGTCCTAAAGCTGCTTTTCCAAAAGGCAACTGGGCTTTCTTGTGTGTTTTTTTTTTCCTTGAAAATGTTTCGCTTCTCAATCAGAATAGAAATGGAAGGGAGACCTTGAAGATCTTCTAGTCCAACCCCCTTCTCAAGCAGGAGACCCTATAGAAGTTCAGACAAGTGCGGTCCAGTCTTTTCTTAAAAACTTCCAGTGATGAAGCACCCAAAACTTCTGAAGGCAAAGTTGTTCCAGTGACCTTAGGAACTGCATCTCCAATGTTTCAACAGCCTTCTAGTGCAGGGGTCTCCAACCTTGGCAACTTTAAGACTTGTGGACTTCAACTCCCAGAATTCCTCAGCTAGCTAGCTGGCTGAGGAATTCTGGAGTTAAGTCCACAAGTCTTAAAGTTGCCAAGGTTGGAGACCCCTGCACTAGTGATGCTATGATATCCTCAGAAGGTTTTTTTTTCTGGTTTGTTTGTTTGTTTGTTTGTTTGTACCGAGAGTTTTAAGATAAGAATGAGAGCAGGAGGTGAAGCCCTCAAGGGCACCATGAAAATCCAACCTTTATTTACTAAAATGTACGGGTGTGAGCTGGTGCTTCTCTGGGTGACAAGGGGCCACAGAGCACAGTCTGCTTATTCTCCACTAATATTTTAGGAAAACTCAAGGAGAATATTTGGCTGCTGTTACTTTCCAGCTAACGGAACTTGGCACTACCACTCTATGAATCTCTTTAATCATTTTTTACACTCATCTAATCCCGTGACCATTAATGAAAGAAAGAAAGAAAGAAAGAAAAGGAAGGAAGGAAGGAAGGAAGGAAGGAAGGAAGGAAGGAAGGAAGGAAGGAAGAAGAAAGAAAGAAAGAAAGAAAGAAAGAAAGAAAGAAGAAAGAAAGAAAGAAAGAAAGAAAGAAAGAAAGAAAGAAAGAAAGAAAGAAAGAAAGAAAGAAAGAAAGAAGAAAGAAAAAGAAAGAAAGAGGGAGGGAGGGAGGGAGGGAGGGAGGGAGGGAGAGAGTCAAAGAAAGAAAAAAGAAAGAGAGAGAAAGAAAGAAAGAGAAAGAAAGAAGGAAGGAAGGAAAGAAGGAAGGAAGGAAGGAAGGAAGGGAGAGAGAGAGAGAGAGAGAAAGAAAGAAAGAAAGAAAGAAGGAGGGAGGGAGGGAAAGAGTCAAAGAAAGAAAAAAGAAATAGAGAAAGAAAGAAAGAGAAAGAAGGAAGGAAGGAAGGAAAGAAGGAAGGAAGGAAGGAAGGGAGGGAGGGAGAGAGAGAGAGAAAGAAAGAAAGAAAGAAAGAAAGAAAGAAAGAAAGAAAGAAAGAAAGAAAGAAAGAAAGAAAGAAAGAAAGAAAGAAAGAAAGAAAGAAGGGAGGGAGGGAGGAGGGAGGGAGGGAGGAAGCTCTTTCATACACAGCGACATTTAGTATTTATGTGTGCATTTTCTTTGGTATCTTTTAACACCCTTCCATTCCAACCCTTTGAGGGCACCTGCCTTGCGTTTAGTGCATGCTGCTAAAAGTTACTAAACTCTGCCAACTGGATGAAGAAGAGATTCCTGCTGGAATCGAAAGTACCGTAGGATGTTTTTCTTCTTCTTCTTCTGCAAAAAAAACATGATTCCACTATATTTTTAAAAAAATTCAACGCAGGGAAAATAGGTGTGCCCTTTTCGGAAAGTCTTCCTTCCGTTGCTTTGTGGCATCAAAACAATCCCCCTTCTTCCCACCCACCCCCAAATATGTTGGGATTGTGACCACATATTTCCTAAGTGCCAGATATAGTTAAACTCTGAGTGACCTCCTAGGAGCTGAGGAAGAGAAAGAAACTTTGACCTCCGTGCAACATGAGGCTGTCTCCCTCTTCATGTTGGCAAACTGATCGCTTGCCTAACTATTGAAAGACATTGTATTCCTTCCCAGATCAAAGGCAACAACAGGCTAATTCAGGAAGGGGGGGAGGGGAAGAGGCAGCCATGCAAAATGGGCAATTAACATTAATCATCGGTGAAGTTGTTTAAGCAGTTAACTAGAACCTGATCACCAGGGCAACTCTCATAAAAAGAGTTTTGCACTAATGCACCAATTCTTTCAGCGCAACACTGCATGGGAACTCCCAGCCATTGTGTTCCCCTTCTGGATCAAAAGGTAGGTGGTTGGGATGGAGAAACACCCTTCATGTCATTTGTTTGATGCTGAACTGTATGCAAATCAGGTTTTACTCTATGGATGTTTAGAACCAACGCAAGCTTGGAGAGTCCCAACCTTATTTGTCACAATAATTTTGTTTGTCCCTATTACGTTCGCCTGCCTACCAGGATGGGAAGTGCAGGACAGGCACATGTTGCGGGTCCCATCATTTGGGTATTATCATCTGGTGGGACCATAAAAAGGGGCCTTCTCAGTGGTGGTCCCTATAGGTCCCATCAATTAGCGACCATGGTGGGGACCATGAAAAAGAGAGCGGAGGCATGACCAGGTGCATTTTTAAATTGGGTTAAGCTGCTCGGAGTCACCTACGTGTGAGTTTTGTGGCTATAATAAATAAGTTCCATTTGGTTGGCGAGAAAAAAATGGTTTATGTGATGGACACGTATGGCAACGCTTCCATCATATGCCGTTAGCAGAATTTCGCCAAATTTGAGGAAAGAGAGAGGAGAAGAAAGAAGAGATAAACACAATGGTATCCATCCAACTGGTTACAGCAGGGGTGTCAAACTCAAGGCCTGGGGGATGGATCCGGCCCGCGGGGTGTTTAGATCTGGCCCATGGGGCCACCCTGGAAACAGCGAAGGAACCGGCCTGTGGTGCTCTGCTAGCTAAAACGGAGCTTGGGAGGGCTGCACGTGGGTCCTCCCAAGGTCCGTTTTCACTGGTAGAGGGCTGCAGGAGGCCATTGCAGCAAAAACAGAGCTCAGGAGCCTGTTTGCTCTGGCAATAGCAATAGCACTTTACTTATATACCGCTTCATAGTGCTTTTACAGCCCTCTCTAAGCGGTTTACAGAGTTCAGCATATTGCCCCCAACAATCTGGGTCTCATTTTACCGACCTCGGAAGGATGGAAGGCTGAGTCAACCTTGAGCCTAGTGAGATTTGAACAGCTGAACTGCTGAACTAGCAGTCAGCCTGCAGTCGCAGCATTTAACCACTGCACCACTTCAGCTCGGGCCACTACAGGCACCCGCGACACGCGTGACGTTCAGCTGGCCACACTCACCTGGCCACTCCCACTCCGTCCCCTCGCCCTGAGGTCAAACACAACCCTGATGCGGCCCTCAATGAAATTGAGTTTGACACCCTGGGTTATAGTCTACAAGAGAGATAGAAAATCTCCTCCTCCTACACAATGCAAGGAACAGGCAAAGCACATTTCTCGAAGATTATAGGCCCACATTGAAGAATTGAAACTGCAGCATGCATTTCTTACGGGGCTCATTCGTCCTCAAGTCACCTTTCCTTCTACTACTCTCTGAGTGACATCAGCAGCCTGTTTATGGTCCTCCTTAGCAGCTACTGAAAATCATTGGGACAAGGGCAGGCCACGTCTTTGTAGCCAAGGTTTTCCATTTTAACACCAGGCAAATCCAGCTGGAAAAAGGGCAACCAGAGAGCAATCAAGGGTTGCTAAGAGTCTTAGTCCTGGTAGCAGAAGAATAAAGATGGAAGGTGGAAAAAACTATATTATCTTAGTGATGATGTCTCTCATTTGAGAAAGAGCAGGTTGGAATCTTCTTTGATAGACCGACTACCAAGATATTGATAGTCCCAATGGTTCTTTTTCAAGGGGCAAGTGGACTTCCTTGTTTTTCTTTGAAGACAGAGGTTCAACAGATTAACAGAGTTGGAAGGGACCTTAAAGGTCATCTAGTCCAACCCCCTGCCCAAGAGGGAGACCGCTAGTGCTAGTGCTAGAAAGAAGAAATGAATGTAATGCTCTCCAACTGCCTGGTCCTAATCGACAAGAGAGATGGGAAATCTGTACCACCTATAAAATGCTGAACCATAAATACAGAATACTTCCTATAAAATGCTGATTATTGGCTGCGGGAATGGGGTCCAGTCCATCCCAACTTTTGGGGGCTGCTCAAAAAGACTCAAACCAAGAAGCCGATTTGGTCATGAGAATACGATAGAGCCTGGCACCTCTCAGCGACATCTAAAATGTGTCAAGTAAGAATGAATGAACCCAGCGAACAATCTAAAGGACTCGAGCCATTCGATTTACGCAAGAGAGGTTGATTGGCAATCTTACAAAGATCATGATATGGCGGACTGATTGGGATATATTACTTCTCTTATATTGTGGAACAGGAAAACCCCTACTTGCAAGAAAGATTTTATTTTTTGCAAAGGGACAGCTGATAGAATAAGCAATTTAAAGGTTGGCTACTCAACTGACGGAAGCCAGAGCTGTGAAACTATTTTATACCTCATTTACCTGACCCTATTTGCCTATTTAAATAACGTGTCTTTCTCTTGTTCTTTATTTGCACTGTCCATTTATTTATACTTATTTATTGCAGGGGAGCATAATCAAATCGTTCTGGGATGAAATCTCTTGGAGTTCAATTATCAGCCTTCCCAAAGGGATGACCTCTGAAGTGTGGAGACTTTCAGACAACCAGAAGTCTCGGTCTTTGAACAGGCTGAAAAGTTGAAATCCCAAGACTTAGGTTGGTTAAATAAAGTTGAAACCGTGAAAAGAAGCCCCCGTATTCATGAGAGAAAGGGGGTTGCAAGGAAGAAAATGGAACTAGGGGAATGAAGCAGTGGTGAAATCCATTTTTTTTTACTACCGGTTCTGTGGGCGTGGCTTGGTGGGTGTGCCTTGGTGGGTGTGGTGTACCTTGGTGGGCGTGGCTTGGTGGGCATGGCAGGGGAAGGATACTGCAAAATCCCCATTCCCTCCCCACTCTGGGGCCAGCCAGAGGTGGTATTTGCCGGTTCCCTAAACTACTCAAAATTTCCGCTACCGGTTCTCCAAACTACTCAAAATTCCCGCTACCAGTTCTCCGAACTACTCAAAATTTTCGCTACCGGTTCTCCGAATTACTCAAAATTTTCGCTGCCGTTTCTCCAAACTACTCAAAATTCCCGCTACCGGTTCTCCAAACTACTCAAAATTTCTGCTACCGGTTCTCCGAACTAATCAAAATTTTCGCTACCGGTTCTCCAAAACTACTCAAAATTTCCGCTACCGGTTCTCCGAACTAATCAAAATTTCTGCTACTGGTTCTCCAAACTAATCAAAAATTCCGCTACCGGTTTTCCAAACTACTCAAAAGTTTTGCTGCCGGTTCTCCAAATTACTCAAAATTTTCGCTGCCGGTTCTCCAAACTACTCAAAATTTTCGCTGCCGGTTCTCCAAACCACTCAAAATTTCCCCTGCCGGTTCTCCAAACTACTCAAAATTTCTGCTACCAGTTCTCTGAACTTCTCAAAATTTCTACTACCGGTTCTCCAGAACCTGTCAGAACCTGCTGGATTTCACCCCTGGAATGAAGAGAGTTTTAGAGTCTACAGAGAATGTCTATGGACATTCTCAATCATCCAAGTCATGGTTGCCCCAAAGGCACAATTCAAGAGGCAACTGGAATTCTTTGTTTTTCCTTGAAAACGTATCGCTTCTCATCCAAGAAGCTATCCAAGAAGGAAAGAGTGCTAACAACGAGATGATTGCAAGGAATATAAATCCTTCCATTCCCCACCATCCAGTCAGAGCTGAAGAAGCTTCTTGGATGAGAAGCAAAATGTCTTCAAGGAAAAACAAAAGAAAGTCCAGCTGCCTTTTGTAAAAAGCACTTTTGGGACAGTTCTACAGAGAAGGGAATAATTTGTGTAAATTGCAGCATAACTTCCAAGTGTTAAACTTCAGCCTTGCCTAGAACTAAAGCTGTGATTGTTTCCTGAGAAAAGAGGCAGGATTGATTAGAAGCCTCTGAGCTTTGAGACAACGTAATTTCAACTTCTTGAGAAGGAATCGTATTTTTGGCTCGTCCCTCTCAGAGACAGAAATAGAGGCATCTTCCGAATGACAAAAGTCCACCATGACACACATAAGGAAGAGGCAAAGTGTGCATCTCAACGGCACAACAGTTTAATCATTTCCCACCCCTTTACACCCCCAACAATAAAAAGATACTCTCTACTATACCAGCAATAAAGATATACTCTCTGGCAATAAAGATATACAGATATATAAACATCCCCCAAAACAGAAAATAAACTTAACAAACTGTGGATTGTGATAAACACTTATTTCCCCGACACGCTGGCTTTCTACAGGAAGTGAAAACATAATTTTAACAGAAAATTTAAATAAAATAAAATAAACCCATTCACTGGCAAACAGAAGTTTGGTCCAGTCTGTCTCCTTCGGATTCTATCAAGTAATTCTAACATAGATTTGGACAAAATCTGCTTGAAACAATATGAATTAAAAATTAGCATATATAATTTCTTCGTAAGTTTCCTTTTGGGATGAGTTATTTCCTCACCAGCAGATGCATTTTGGGGCTGATCCCTTATGGCTCAACTCTACAGACGTTTTCTCAGAAATGAACCTCTTTTGATTTACCAAACCTCCGATCACATTGCACTGAGAATTCTAACTGCCTCTAAAATGGGATCATGTGGTTGAAAAATACTTGCATGCAATAGGATTTATTTATTGGTGTCACATGATTGTAGAGAATTGTAATTCTATTTAAAACCAACTTCAAACTAACAAAAACACACATGGAACATAATCCAAGTTCAATATGTATCCAAACAGATTGTAATCTAACAACATACAATCATAACCACTTAGAGACACAAGCACACATTTTATAATGCAATAAGCTTTCACATGCACAGAAAAGGTTATTCATGAGGCTATCCTTAAGGGGAAAGAAAGAAAGAAAGAAAGAAAGAAAGAAAGAAAGAAAGAAAGAAAGAAAGAAAGAAAGAAAGAAAGAAAGAAAGAAAGAAAGAAAGAAAGAAAGAAAGAAAGAAAGAAAGAAAGAAAGAAAGAAAGAAAGAAGAAGAAAGAAAGAAAGAAAGAAAGAAAAAGGAAGGAAGGAAGGAAGGAAGGAAAAGAGTCAAAGAAAGAAAAAGAGAGAAAGCAAGCAAGCAAGCAAGCAAGAGAAAGAAAGAAAGAAAGAAAGAAAGAAAGAAAGAAAGAAAGAAAGAAAGAAAGAAAGAAAGAAAGAAAGAAAGAAAGAGGGAGGGAGGGAGGGAGGGGAGGGAGGGAGGAAAAGAGTCAAAAAAAGAAAAAGAGAGAAAGAAGAAGAAAGAAAGAAAGAAAGAAAGAAAGAAAGAAAGAAAGAAAGAAAGAAAGAAAGAAAGAAAGAAAGAAAGAAAGAAAAAGAGGGGAGGGAAGGAAGGAAAGAAGGAAAGAAGGAAGGAAGGAAAAGAGACAAAGAAAAAAAAGAAAGAGAGAGGAAGGAAGGAAGGAAAGAAGGAAGGGTCTTTCATACACAACTATATTGTAGTATTTACTGTCTGTATGCATTTTGTTCAGTATCTTTTTACACCCTTCCCTTTTCTTTTAGATTGTCAGACTATTAAAACCTTTTTTTAAAGATGGGGGGGGGAGAATCTGTGTGCAATACTTGGCAAATTTTAGATACTTTACCAAAACAAAAACAAAAAGGCCATCATAAGTAAATGGGATTCGGGGAAGGCTTCTCTTTCTTTTCTCCAATCCAAGAGGCATAAAATACCCGTTTCCATTAGAGTCAGCTGGTTAAGCTTTACAAGCACAAATATTTACTGTGCTTCTGCAGGACAAGAAAATAATGAAAACCATTCTTGAATCCCATTTTAAAATATAGAAAGGAGGCTGGGAGCCTGATTTATAAATGGGAAATAGGTGTGTGCATGAGTTCTCCTCCTGTATTTTTTATGTTTCTATTAGGCTTGCATCTGCCTCCTATTATGGCTCTTCTTCTTCGCGGGGAAAAAATAATAATAATTTCTGTGTCACTTGCTCACATTGGATGCATGCATTTTCTTTCGACTGTTCCGGTGCTTATTGATTTCCTGCCCCTTGGAAGGACTTGTGTTTCTCCACTCAGTGGGTCAGCCATTAAAACAAAGGTTGTTCAAACTAACAGTGCACAGCCACAGATATCTACAGACCCCTCACATTCTGGACGTAAATTGTTTCTACTTCTACCCTCAAAATGATGCTATAGGGCACTGCACAACAGAACAACTAGACACAAGGACAGTTTCTCCCCCGTGACATCACTCTGCTAAACAACTAATTCCCACAACACTGTCAAACTATATTTAGTAAGGCTGCATTACTATTATTCTTCTCATTTTTCCTATCACCTATCACCTTTTCTACTTATGACTATAACTTTGTTGCTAGCATCCTTACGATTTATATTGTTTTAGTTTCCTAGTATGATTTTTGTTGATTCTATCACTAAGTGTTGTATCTTATGATTTATGGTGTATTTTAATGATGACTATGATCATGATCTATCACTTACAGCTTTTATGTGCAATGAGAGCTTATGCACCGATGACAAATTCCTTGTATGTCCAATCACACTTGGTCAATAAAGAATTATCTTCTCTTCTCTTCTTCTCCTCCCCTCTCCTCTCTTTCTCTCTTTCTCTTTCTATTCCTATTCTATTCTTTGTTCTGTCCTGTCCTGTCTTCTATTCTGTCTTCTATTCTGTCTTCTATTCTGTTCTGTTCTGTTCTGTTCTGTTCTGTTCTGTTCTGTTCTGTTCTATTCTATTCTATTCTTTTATTCTATTCTATTCTATTCTATTCTATTCTATTCTATTCTATTCTCCTCTCCTATTCTATTCTATTATTTTTATTCTCTTCTCCTCTCCCCTCCCCTCCCCTCTCCTATTCTATTCTATTATTTTTTTTATTCTCTCCTCTCCTCTCCCCTCCCCTCCCTTCCCCTCCCTTCCCTGCTCCTATTTTATTTTATTTTATTCTCCTCTCCTCTCCTCTTCTCCTCCTCCTTTCCCAATTTGAAACGAAGACCGTTTTCACCCTCCCCAGACTCCTAGAAAGGTTCTGAAGCCTGGGGAGAACAAAAAAATGGAACTTCCGGTCCAACCGGAAGTTGGCAAACAGAACGTTTCCGGCCTCCGGAGGACCTCCGGGGGGTTGGGGAAGGCCGTTTTCGCCCTCCCCAGGCTCCCAGAAAAGCTCTGGAGCTTGGGGAGAGCAAAAAACGGGCCTTCCCCACCCCCTCTGGAGGCTGGAAACAGCCTGTTTCCCGACTCCTAGTGGGGCCAGAAGGCTTGAAAATCAACTGGCCAGCACACGCATGCACGCCAGTCCTCAGCTCGTGTGCCCACCAATATGGCTCTGTGTGCCCCTTGTGGCACGCGTACCATAGGTTCGCCATCACAGCCATAAACCATCACTGTATTGCAATTCATTTCTAATTCTGCAAAAAAAATTGGGGGGAAGGGAAGCACTTTTCTTCTGGGGCACCCAGGAAAACGAATTGACTCCCTTGCAATGTGGATAACAGAAAAGGCCCGAACGGTGAGCTTAGTGTTGCCAGCTAATGCCAGCACTGCTGTGTCACACAAGGCTTGGCAACTCTTTCTGGTAATGCACAGCTGATGCTCTGCTGGTTGCCAGTTTCTTGGTTAGGCTTATTAGCCACGGACCCCAGATATAGGGGTGGCTATTAATTTAGATGGCTTAAAAGGGGATTAAGTCAATCCATGGGGATGACTGTTCATACCTATTAAGACTCTTGGGTCCTGAATCACAGCATGCCGCGGATACCAATTG
Source organism: Diadophis punctatus similis (assembly GCA_023053685.1). NCBI lineage: Eukaryota > Metazoa > Chordata > Lepidosauria > Squamata > Dipsadidae > Diadophis > Diadophis punctatus. The sequence goes on along the minus strand of JALIGW010000014.1, from coordinate 9,533,306 downwards.
CTGGGGAATAATAAGGAAGAGTGCTTGTGTAGGTCTGTTTGTGAGCTTTTCGAACCAATTGTCTCCTAAATGATACAGGATGTTGGATGACAGAATAAGTTATTCTGAATAACAGAATTAGAAGGGACCTTGGAGGTCTTCTAGTCCAACCCCCTGTTCAAGCAGGAGATCCATTTCAAGCAAATGGCTGTCCAATCGCTTCTTAAAAACCTCCAGAGATGGAGCACCCACAACTTCTGGAGGCAAGCTGTTCCACTGGTTAATTGCTCTGTTAGGAAATTTCTCTTGTGTTCGAGGTAGCTTCTCTCCTTGATTAGTTCCCATCTGTTGCTTCCGGTCCTGTCTTCAGGTGCTTTGAAGAATAGGCTGACCCCCTCTTCTTTGTGGCAGCCCCTCAAATATTCAAACACTGCTAACATGCCACCCCTAGTCCTCCTTTAGAATTAGAATTTAGGATTAGAAGAGCTCTTGACTTGATCCAGCAAAGAGCATAGTTCTTTTTATTTGTGAGATTATGCACACATATATGTGTTGTAAGCCAGAAATGAACAATGCACAATTCAATTTTCATATGCAGATATTGGAAAGCTTCTCCTCCTCTCTTGCTGGCCAGCTGATTAAATGGGTGACGGAATAGAGGGGTGATTTCCTGCTGTCATTTATAGTTGGAAATCAAACAATAAAGTCCCCAGCAGTTGGCTGATCACCTGATGATAACCTCTGCAGTGTTACCGTCTGCATCAGCAGTGAATGGAGTCCATCAGATGAAGCTCAGAGAGAGGGAGAAGAGGGGAAGATTCATCTGTTGGATGAGCTGCTTCTGGAATTGAGCACGTACAACTGATCCAATCAGCTCATGACACTGTTGGGAGGTAACTAAGCTGAGCCTGAGTGAGGGATCAAACGTGTCATCAGTCTACTCACAGTCACTCATGCCCTTGTCACCTCCCGATTGGACTACTGTAATGCGCTCTACATGGGGCTACCCTTGAAGAGTATTCGGAGACTACAATTGGTGCAAAATGCGGCTGCGCATGCTGTGGTGGGTGTCTCAAGATACACCCACGTAACACCCATACTCTGCCAGTTGCATTGGTTGCCCATTGGTCTCCGGGTACAATTCAAGGTGTTGATCATCATCTTTAAAGCCCTACATGGCTTAGGACCAGGTTACCTCCGGGACCGTATTCTACCTCACACTTCCCTTCGACCGGTTAGGTGCCACACAGTGGGTCTCCTCCAGGTCCAGTCAGCCAAACAATGCTGACTGGTGGGGCCTAGGGGGAGGGCCTTCTCTGTAGGGCCCCCTGCTCTCTGGAACCAACTTCCCCCAGAGATCCGAATCATCCCCACTTTGCTGGCCTTCCAAAAAGCCATTAAGACATGGCTCTTCCTGCAGGCGGGGTTCTGAGACAATTTTACATCTGTGGACTCCCCCATGTATGCATGGTGTTGTATGTCCTTTTTTAACTTTTTTAAAATTGTTTTTAAATTATTTTATTGTTTGGTGTTCTTTAAAATGCTGTACGCCGCCCTGAGTCCTTAGGGAGTAGGGCGGCATAGAAGAATTTATAAATAGATAGATAGATAGATAGATAGATAGATAGATAGATAGATAGATAGATAGATAGATAGATAGATAGATAGATAGATAGATAGATAGATAGATAGATAGATAGATAGATAGATAGATAGATAGAGATAAATAAATAAATAAATAAATAAATAAATAAATAAATAAAAAGTGTCCCTGCGCGCCCAAAAGAGCCCACTAAGTCCAGCCCCCTTTGAATGCCTTTCTTATCTCCCGCTCATCTCCCTTGACTGTTAGTTGGTCAGATTCTTGTAGAGAGCTTAAGCTTGCCATAAATCTTTTATACTCATTTGAACTGCCTGAATCTCCCAATTGACAGACACTCCAGGAAAAAGGGGACGGTGTCTTCAAACAAATGATTTCGGCATCCAAAATGTCTTTTCACTTCACTGAGCAGTGAAGATGTCAGGTGCCTGCTTCACTTCATCTAAAAGGGAGAACTTTCTAGGAGGAAACCAAATCCACGAAACAATCAATTTAGGTGTGGACTCCAACCCTCATACTTCTCAGCAACTTCCAGAACTGACTGGTGAATTCTCAGAATTAGAAAACCAGACATGTGATGTGTGTTTTGGTTTGGGGAAGGCTGATACACGGGACCTCTGCATTTTATTTGACAAATAATTTTTTTAAATATATGTGTTTTAAGTACTGACAAAATATAGCCTACTTTTTTTTTTGCAAATCTATTCCCTCCAATGTTAAAAATATACCGTATTTTTTGGAGTATAAGACACACCTTTTTCCTCCCTAAAAGAGGCTGAAAATTTGGGTGCGTCTTATACTCTGAATGTAGCTGTTTCGAAGCTTTTTCCCCAGCTCTTACCGGCTTGCTGGCTCTTTCATTGTTACTCTCTCGAAGAATGTTTTTCCAGCCCTAAGTCTTTGCAGGCTTTTTTTCATTGCTCTATTTGCTCCGAGTAAGTTTCTTTCCAGCCCTAACGAGGTGCTAACGATCTTCCCAGTTCTTACCAGCTTGCAGGCTCTTTCATTGTTACTCTCTCCGAATAAGGTTTTTTTAAGCCCTAACCAGGGCATAAAATAATGTGCTGAAGCTGACCAGACTAAGGACGCTAGCCAGATGAATACCTGGTAGGTAGATTTTTTCCCTATTTTCCTCCCCAAAAACTAAGGTGCGTCTTATACTCCGGTGCGTCTTATACTCTGAAAAATATGGTAATTGTTGTGACATCACAAAGGTCACAACACAAATGCAGCTTAAATACTCACACAAGAGGTGAAAAGAAAAGGCTGTTTTGCTTTGGGGTTAATTTACAAGCAAATAAAGCCATGTGGAGGACTCCAAAATAAAGATTTGGAAAAAAAACCCCTCGTTTTGTCAACTTCTGAATGCAAATGTACGTTACTCTAATTTATTCTTCTCTGCGATTATTGGCTTTTATTTAAGTTTAAGCTATTCATTTTCCCTTCAGATAGGCAATGTATTACAAGCTGCTTTTCAAACGGCAAACTCTTTGACAGCTTCCTCAGGAATCTCATGGTTATATGAGCATTTCGCAAAAATTACTCCTCCTAACGGGCACACATTATAATTTACACATTAAACACAGCAGGTTTTCACTTTAGGGCCCCTTGCCAAAAATAACCATTTTTTCCTCCTCAAAAATTTCTCCCCTTTGGTAAAAGGATAATTATAAATGTGGAAGAAAGAGCAGGAAATAAAAGAGGGGGAGGGAGTATTAGGCATTAATTAAGGACTTCTTTTGAAGACCTAAATATTAATGCAGAAGAAAATGGTCATGTTTGTGGATTATTTATTCATTCTCTACCTTATGGGAACAGGGGAAGTCACAATGGCTTGGTAAAACTAGATCTCCCAGGTGCAATCTAGTACCTTTGATTAGGTTGGTTTACTCCCGGCAGACAAACAATGATGGCTTGGATCACACAGTCCCCAGGGAGTAGGGCGGCATATAAGAACACTAAAATAAATTAATTAATTAAATGGACTCCAGAGGATGGTAGAGGACAGGAAGGCCTGGAGGAACGTTGTCCATGGGGTCACGATGGGTCGGACACAACTTCACAACTAACAACAACAATTGTTTGTGAACATGCAGATCAGACTGTCTGCTCAGCACCAAAGAGACCTCCAGGGAAAAAAAATCCCATCCTTCCTCCTACTGAGCGAGGAGGAAATCAGTGTGCAACCAACACACACACACACACACACACACACACACACACACACACACACACACACACACACACAGCTCTAAACCCTATGTGTGTTCATCTGATCTGTGAATTATGCATGCATTATGGTTATTTCAGGCCTCATTTGCGAGTATATAAAACAGTTAACATATAACCTGCAAATTCTATTAAAAGGATTGATGTGGGAAGCCAGGAGGGGGCCTGGCCATATATATTCTTAGATTTCTTTCCCATTAATAGATGTTCCTGTTTCCTGGTTTTTGAAGCTGTACTTCTTCCTTAAGTAAACACTAATGACAGAAGACATTCCCTCATTATCTGAACCAGCTATTTTAGAGCTTCAGCTTAAATGGCCAGTTTGCTTCATGGTCTCCCTTCTAAACAATCGGCGTAAGTTTATGTTCTCTATAAACAGGACAAGTTTAATGCGCCTCCTCGCATGAAACCTATTTTCAGCCTATTACTAAATGAAACCGCGGCTTAAACCTCCGTGCTTGATCAACGTTTTTTAATGATACTCATTTTCTCTCAATTAAATAGATGGGAGCAAATGAAAGAGGGTCACCTTATTAAATATTTGCAGCCTGGCATTAGGATAATATAATTAGGGGAGGGGGGGAGTGTTCTGCATTGTTTAAGTCCTATGTATTGAGCAAATGCATGTGCATCTAAATAAAACATTTCAGGGAACATCTTCGGAGCCTTTTCCAACTTGAAAGCTCTCTAGGTGCATTAATTTGGTTGGCAGGGAACCTGCTGACAATTTTGAGGGCTGGTCTCCATATTTGTATATATACATAGCAGGGGTGGGTTCTAACTTACCTCGCTGCCGGTTCACTTCCTCCCGCACCGCGTGGCCGTGCCTCGTGGCCACATGCACGCAAAGCATGTGCGCACATGCACAGTGCCAAAAAAAAATTTGAAAAGCCGAAAAAAAGATGGTGACGCATGCGCAGTGCCGGAAACTCGACTTCTGCACAAGCACAGAAGAAAAAACAAACCAGAAAAAAATTCCAAAAAAAAGTTCAACAAAAATTTCAAAAAAAAGATGGTGGCGCCCACGGACCAGCACCGACTGAACCGGTTCCGTGACATCATCGTGACATCACCAGCTGTTTGCTACCGGTTCGGGCGAACTGGTCCGAACCCACCTCTGATACATAGCCATTCTTATTGACCAGAGAGACATACATTTAATAGTCATGAGGAGAAAAAAAGAGGAAGGACTTCACTTCTGGGAGAAGATATACTTTCACAAGAATCTCTCAGCACTTCAAGAAACTGATCACGATTTACAATCTTCCCAGCCAACTTCCCACAAACAACATCTAGAACACACCATCTCCTGGTGATTGGCCCAAAGTCATCCAGTCAGCTTTCATGGCTAAGGCGGGACTAGAACACACCATCTCCTGGTGATTGGTCCAAGGTCACCCAGCTGACTCTCGTGGCTAAGGTGGGACTAGAACTCACGGTTTCCCTCTTTCTAGCCTGATGCCTGAATCATTAGACCAAATTGTTTCTCAGTTTTCTATCCCGAGAGTTTATAACTGAAACGTTCCTCATTTTGGGCGGTTCAATGAGTAGCAAATGGTTTTATTCTGTATCCCCATCCAGTTACGGAATAGACTTCTTCAAGAAATGGTGCAGAATCCCCTTTTTTCAGCTTATAGAGAAATCAAAGGCTTCCCCCTTGTGCTTTAATCTTTTTAAAAAAATCTGAGCTAGTTTAATAACAGTTAATTATTTTCCATGAGGTTTTAAGCGTTTATATCCAGGCGGAAAGCCAGGATATCAATTGTATTAACGGTAATAAATACGATATCTTGAATTGGAAGAAATGCTTTAAAAGCACTGCTCACTCAGACATCTCAGAAAACAAGATGAGTATACTAAAAATATCTTCCCTGTTGAGTTCATGGCTCATAGGTTCCCTAGTAACCTATATAACCTATATAACCCATATAAATCCTTAGTTTATTATAAATATATTTCTTGTTGCATCACGGTTCAGAAATAACTGTTCAGGGATAACTGTTCAGGGATAACTACAGGGGTGGGTTCTACTTACCTTCCCTACCGTTTCGCGCCCCCGTCGCTCCTGGGTTAAACTGGTCTGCGCATGCGCAGGAGGCTTTGCGCATGCGCAGAGCGTTATTTTTGCATAAATTTGGCTCCAATGGACGGATTTCAAGCCGGAGGACCGGTTCGGGGGCGTGTCCAGCCGGCCATCACTGCCGGTTCAGCGAGCGGGGGGAAATTCCCGCTACCAGTTCTATAGAACCGGCCCGAACCGGCAGGAACCCACCTCTGGATAACTAGGCAGTACAATATCCAACAATTCTGGATTGTGATTTCTTTTCCCCCCCGTTCCTGCAGGAATTCAACAAATCGTGGTTCCTATTTAATATAGGTAGTCCTCAACTTACGACCACAATTGAGTCCAAAATTTCTGTTGTTAAGTGAGACATTTGTTGAGTTTTGCTGCATTTTACAATTTTTCAGGACCCCAGGATACTGCAACCATCATAAATATGATTCATAAAGGAGAATATTTGTAGTTCAGGGTTAAATGAGAGGCCCTTGGTGCTCTCTGAGCTTGGCTGCTTTCTTGCAGACGTTTCATGACCCAACTAGGTAACATCATCAGTGCTAGTGAGTCAGTTCTCAAGCATCTGAATTTTGATCACGAGACTATGGGAATGAGGCAATAGTGGTAAGTGTAAAAACAGTCATATGTCACTTTTTCAGTGCCGTTGTAACTTTGAACTGTCACTAAATGAACATTGTAAGTCAAGGACTACCTCTACTTGTGTACATGCTGCTCAAGATCCCCATGAGCTTCCATGGGCAGGTCTATTTATTTATTTATTTATTTGTGACATTTATATACCGCCTCACAGTGCAAGCACTCTCTAAGCGGTTTACACCAGTAAGCAATGTATATTTATATTGCCCCCAACAATCGGGGTCCTCATTTTACCTACCTCGGAAGGATGGAAGGCTGAGTCAACCTTGAGCCGGTGAGATATGAACCGCTGACCTGCGGATCAGTGTCAGCTAAAGTGGCCTGCAGTACCCCACTCTAACCGCTGTGCCACCTCGGTTCCATTATGTAGGTTTCTTGGTAGCTATGCAGAAATGGACGTCCGCTAGATTTTGTAGTGTTTAAATATCAAACAGTGTTCAAATATTGGAGCAGTGTTCCAATATTTGAGAGGCTGTGACAAAGAAGAGGGGGTTCAACCTATTTTCCAAAGCACCAAAAGGCAAGGCAAGAAACAACGGGATGGAAACTAATAAAGAAGACAAGCAACCTAGAATTAAGGAGAAAATTCCTGATGGTGAGAACAATTAATCAGTGGAAGGGCTTGCCTCCAGAAGTTGTGGGCGGAGGTTTTTAAAAAGAGATTGGACAGCCATTTGTCTGAAGTGGTATAGGGTCTCCTGCTTGAACAGGGGGTTAACAGATACTTTAACAGATTAACAGAGTTGGAAAGGACCTTGCAGGTCATCTAGTCCAGTGTTTTTCAACCTTTTTTGTGCAAAGGCACACTTTTTTCATGTAAAAAATCACGAGGCACACCACCATTAGAAAATGTTAAAAAAATTTAACTCTGTGCCTATATTGACTATATATAAAGTAATTCTCTTGAATAGGAATCAAATAAACAAAAAGAAATTATTTTTTAATTGTTCATATTTCTGTTTACTTACTCAGTGCGAAACCTGGGCCTGTTTTTCTGAACACAAAGCTGATATTCTGATATTTTCCTTCCTTCCTAACTTCTTTCTTTCTGTCTGTCTGTCTGTCTTCTTTCTTCTTCTTTCTTTCCTTCCTTCCTTCTTTCTTTCTTCCATCTTCCTTCCTTCCTAACATCTTTCTTTTTCTTTCTTTCTGTCTTCCTTCCTTCCTTCCTTCCTAACTTCTTTTCTTTCTTTCTTTCTTTCTTTCTTTCTTTCCTTCCTTCCTTCCTTTCTTTCTTTCTGTCTTCTCCTTCCTTCCTTCCTTCCTTCCTTCCTTCCTTCCTTTCTTTCTTTCTTTCTTTCTGTCTTCTCCTTCCTTCCTTCCTTTCTTTCTTTCTTTCTGTCTGTCTTCTCCTTCCTTCCTTCCTTCCTTCCTTCCTTTCTTTCTTTCTTTCTTTCTGTCTGTCTGTCTTCTCCTTCCTTCCTTCCTTCCTTCCTTCCTTCCTTCCTTCCTTTCTTTCTTTCTGTCTGTCTTTTTCCCACGGCACACCTTACACTATGTCACGACACACTAGTGTGCCGCGGCACAGTGGTTGAAAAACACTGATCTAGTCCAACCCCCTGCCCAAGCAGGAGACCCTACATCTGCTTCTACCTAGGATTGAACTCACAGCCTCCTGAGTGTGAGGCAAGAACTCCACCTCTAAGCCACAGCAGCTTACTGGGTTGGACTAGAAGATTTCCAGAGTCCCTATTCCTTTCCAACTATTATTCTGCTATTCTGCCCTAGAATTAGCTGATCCTTGCTTAGTTCATTTGATTGACATAATTGTCAATGTCAACTAAATAAAGTTTCCTGAGAGTTGGCCACATAGTTTTCTTGGCAATATTATTCACTTGTTTACGTATTTTAGAAGACTTATACAGCCACCCCCACTGTAAAAACAATCAACAGGCATGACACAAAACACTGAAAACTACAGAACTCCCGAACAAATATGGAACTGTTTCATCATGGTCTTCCTTTGGTGGATTCCTGAGGATTGTTATAACTTTTAGATGTTTGGACAGCTTCAATTTTCCCCTGAAAGAAAAGCATCTATATACCAGGGGCGGGTTCCTAATTTTTTTACTACCACTCTGTGGGTGTGGCTTGCCAGCCATGTGACTGGGTGGGCGTGGCTTCTCAGACTGCTGAAGGGAGAGGAACTGAGATAGCTCCTGCCGCCCGTTCTTTCAGCGTCTCACGCGCTCCCTCAGCCATCCTCCCCTGCTTGGACTCACTGTGGGGTAGGAAGGCAGCGCATGAGCAGTGCCGGAAACTCGGCTTCTGGGCATGCGCAAAAGAAAATTTTTTAAAAAATTAATTTTTTTTAAAAAAAATGACAGCGCCCAGGCACCGGCAACCAACCGCACCAGTACTGTGACGTCACCAGCGGGCCACTACCGGTGCTATAGAGTGGACCACACTGGTAGGAACCCACCACTACTATATACCTTTCAGCAACGAGAGGGAGAGGAAACATGTGCAAAATATATAACTGATAAATACTGCCATTTCCCCCCCCCCTTTTCAATACTATCCTACAACTTTTATCCAACTCAACAGGATGCTTCTTAAGGCAAGCACACCAAGCGATAATAAGCTCATTAACACTACTAGTTTTACAAGATGGAATGGCCTTGTGTATATGTTTCTGTGTGTGTGCGCGCACGCATGCACGAGTGTGTGCGAACTCTGAAACGCAAAGGGTGGGACTTACTCCTCTGCCCCAATCCCTCTTTCTACACCCACCGATGCCCACTCCCCATACCCCAATCCCGACTCTGAATAAGTCAGGGTGCCTTTGAAGATATTTAATTAAAATCTAATCCAACATTCTTAAAAGCTCACATAAATTAAGCTGTCATTCAGGAGATTTATGCATTCACATTTGCATATTGCATACAATTCATCAATTACTCATGTTTGAAAGCAATGCCTTCCTTGAGGAGCGGAGCTGCCAACCATGCCGACGGGCGCGCCGAGACGCACCAACTCTACCCACCGATACCTTAGAGAAACCAAACTTCCATATGTCGGCTTCTTCCTTCCAAAAGCCTGGAGCGTGGTTGCTGTAATCCCGCTTCTAACTTGACGCATTGTTTTCAACTTCCATTTGTCAGTTAAAGATGAGCCATCTCAGTTTTGCTCTTGGCAACCAGCTTCGTGTCTTTCAACGCTCTGGGTTTAAAGTACGTCGCAGTCCTAATACCACAGCTGTATATTCCGTAGGTCCGAGCCTTTATTTATTGTCCATTAATAGTCAAACCATTGTTACTTTTATTATTTAGTGTTGGAATATTCATGACTGGGAGAGCCATGTGATTGAGTCAGCCAATTGGGCTGAAGTGTTAATTGAGCATGTCCAGAAACTTAGCAAGAAGAAGGGTGTGGTTTAGTCTGTCCACCATTATACTCCAGTATGAAAACATCTCAACATGTGATCTGAAACAAAGTGTGGTATTGTTAATGTTTTATTCTACTTATAAAGAAGTTATTTGAATCAGCAAAATGCAGTTATCTTTTGAAGCTTCTGATTTATTGCGTAACTCTGACAGGTTATGGGCCCAGAAATCGCTCAAGAAGTAAAGTTAAAACTGCATTGTAATTTAAAGCTGATAAGAAGCTGTCTGTGTTGTTAAAGGAACAGGCAGAGAAGAAAAATAAAGCAGGATGGCTGCTGCTATGGAATTTAAAGACAGTCCAATACCCAAATTAGGGAAGAAAAATTATTTAATTTGGGCTGCAAAAATGGAATGTTTTTTGAAAGCAAAAGAATTATGGGACATCGTAGCAGACCCCCCACAAGTGCTTGGAGCAGCAGATCAAAAGGCTCATGACAAAGCTATGGCTTATCTTCTTTTAAGTCTGGGGGATGATCAATTCTTAAATGTAGCTGAATTAAAGTCTGCAAAAGAAATATGGCAGAAATTGAAAGCAGTACATGTCAATGTTTCTGCGTGTAATGTGGTCCAACTTTCGAGAAAGCTTTTCAGAGCCATTATGCAGACAGGAGATTCTATGGAAGATCATTTAATGAAAATGCAGTCTAATTTTCTAGAATTGGAGCAACGTGGAGTAAAGTTTCCAGAGTCCCAAAAAGTTTTATTAGTGTTAAATAGTTTGGATCAGAGCTGGGAGTCTGTATCAGCTATTTTTGAAAGTAAGCCAGAAGCAGATTTAAATTTGGAGGCTTTGAAATCGTGTTTATTGAATGAATATGAGAAAAGGCTTTTCAGCCATGCTGATGGAAAATTCCACAGGCGGGGGCCCAACAAGGAGTACAGTGGAAACTTACAGCAAGTCTCCAGCAAAATTTTCCACAGGCTGCCTATCTCTAGCAACAGCCGAGGTGTCTGCAGACAAGAGGAAATCAGAGGCAGGAGAGATCAAGTTACACAGCAACAATTCTTCAAGCAAGTTAAAAAAAACATGTTTCATTTGTGGAGAGACAAATCATCTGCAGAAAAGCTGTGCACAGAGAAGAAATGTGCAAGACAAGAGACATTATTTGCAAGGACAGATTGCAGTTGCAAAAGTTTGTTATAATAACAATAGAGACAAATGGTTGATTGACAGTGGGGCTAGTCAAACAATTGTTAATAATTCTGACTTATTTTCCAGATTTTTCCCAGGAAACCATGAAGAAGTGGCCTTAGCCAATGGTCAAAAGGCTAAAATCATTGGAAGAGGCGATGTGCAAATTCCATATTTGAAATCCAGGTGTACTGATGTGTTATGTGTACCTGAAATGGAACATAATTTGTTAAGTGTGTCTAGTTTAGACAAGCAAGGTTATGAAACCACATTTGTTAATGGGAAGTGTATCATCCAAAGAAATGGGAATGTTTGTGCACAGGGCATAAAAGAGGATAATCTTTATGTATTGCAGGGAGAAAAGGTCCCACATTGTTCCCAGATATTTAAAAATGTAGCAGAACACAATTCGTGTGTTCATCTTCTGCACAGACGACTTGGTCATGCTAATTTTAAGGTTGTTCAACAAATGAAAGAATTTGCAGAAGGATTAGATTTGAAGGGATGTAAGGCATATTTGGATTGTGCAGTATGCAAAGCATCGAAATCCAAAGCATTCCCAGTAAGCAAGTTTAGCACAAGACAAACCACAAGAGCTCTAGAACTGGTGCATGCTGATTTAATTGGGCCTATGCAAGCCAGTTTGGGAGGAGCAAAGTATGCGCTAGTCATTGTGGATGACTACAGCAGGTTTGGGTTTTGCTACTTACTTAAGAGTAAAACAGAGGTGCTACAGCAATTTAAGCAATGGTTAAGTTTTGTAGAGAGAAGGTACAAACAACAGGTATGTCAGTTGCAAACTGACAGAGGTTCTGAATTTATGTCAACAAATTTTCAACAATGGTTGAGACAATTGGGAATAAGACACAGGCGCACAAATCCTTACACACCGGGAGAGAACGGAGTGGCTGAAAAGAGGAATGGTGTTTTGCAAACAATGAAAGACTCATTACTGGAGGATTCTGGTATGAGCAGGTCATATTGGGGTGAAGCCATACTGACTGCCAATTATTTAGTAAATAGGTTGTGGAGTTCATCCATCAATAATACTCCATATGCAATGCTATATGGGAGAAAGCCTTCTCTAGCACATTTAAAAATATTTGGAAGTACTGCATGGGTACATATTCCAAAGGCAATCAGAAGAAAGGGACAACAAAAGGCTAGAAAGCTCAGATTTGTGGGCTATGAGCCAGGCTCAAAAGGGTATCGCTTTAGCGATGGAAGTAAAAGGATAGTGATTTCAAGGTCTGCTAGTTTTGCAGAACAAAATTGGAACAGAATTGATACAAATTCTGAAAATGTCTCACTTAGTGACGGTGATCCGCTTAGCGACGGTGATCCACTTAGTGACAATAACTCATGTAATGATGGTGAATCATTTACTGAAGGTGTCTATGTTCAGGGAGGAGAGTCTGAACAAGATATGAAGCCAGAAAAGCTTGAAACACAAGTACAGGCAATGCCACGTAGGTCAGAGCGTAGGAACAGAGGGGTTCCGCCAGACAGGTATTCTGCCAGTAAAGTTAAAGTTTGTAATGTGTGGTATGAGCCAAGAAACTATAAGGAAGTATTGGCATTACCAAAAGTTGAACAAGAAAAGTGGAAGGAAGCCATGGATAAAGAGATGAAATCCATGGGCGATCATGAAGTGTTCACATCTGTGACTTTGCCACAGGGTACCAAGGCTGTAGGATGTAAGTGGGTATATAAGAAAAAAGTATTACCCAATAATGAAGTACAGTATAAGACAAGGTTGGTGGCAAAAGGTTTTTCTCAATTAAAGAATGTGCACTATGATGAGGTGTTCGCGCCAACTGTAAAAGCTGAGAGCATAAGACTAGCACTGGCATTAGCATCAGCATACAGGCATAGAATTTGGCATTTTGATATAACCACTGCATTTCTCAATGCTGAATTAGAGGAAGAAATTTATATGGTTCAAGCGCCAGGGTATGAAAATAAAAAGCCTAACATGGTGTATAAATTGAACAAGGCCATTTATGGGCTGAAGCAGTCAGCCAGAAATTGGAATATCTGTTTAGATACTGCATTGAAAGGTCTTGGGTTCAAGAGTTGCAAAGCTGATGGTTGCATATACACTGGAAAGTTACAAGGTGGGAATTGTCTACTATTAGCATTTGTGGATGATCTTTGTTTCATTGCAAAGGATGCATCACAAGTTAAAGAATTTGCTAATAAGTTAGAAAAGAAATTTGAATTAAAGAATTTGGGAGAAATAAAGAATTATCTCGGTGTAGAGATACAAAAAACTGAAAAAGGTGGTTATATTCTCAGTCAAAGGAGAAAAATTGAACAATTATTAGAGAAGTATAACATGAAAGATTGTAATATTGCTCCTACACCTATGAGCACAGATTTTTACAATAGTTTGGGTGAGGACAAAAGTGAAGCCTGTGATCAGGAGATATATCACTCTGCAATAGGGAGTCTGTTATATCTGTCACAGTGGTCCAGACCAGACATAGCTTGTGCAGTGAGCATCTTAAGTCGCTTTACTGCTACACCTACAAAGTTGCATTGGATGGGTATGAAAAGAATTCTCAGGTATTTGAAGGGAACTGTGAATTTGGGTCTTCAAATAAAGGTCACTGAAGAATTAAAATTGAAATGTTATGTTGATAGTGATTATGCAAATGATGTAAAAACCAGAAAGTCTAATTCTGGAATTGTAATAATGTTTGGAGGGGCTTTAATTGGTTGGAAGTCCAGAAAACAAACAACGGTTGCTATTTCAACTGCAGAAGCAGAGTTTATTGCATTGTCTGAGTTATGTTCTGAAGTAGTTTGGTATGTACAGTTGTTACAAGATTTAAATGTAAATGTAAATGAAGCTGTTACTGTTTATGAAGATAATGCTGCCTGTATAAAAATGGCAACAGGTGACAGAGTGAAGAACAGAAGGAAACATGTGGACATTAAGTATTGTAATGTCAGGGAAGCTGTAAAAGAAAAATTGATACGTTTACATCATTGTTCTTCAGAGGATAATTTAGCAGACATGATGACCAAACCATTGGGTGGCGTCCATTATAGGAAATGTTTAAATCCAATAGGTCTGATGTCTCTCCCAGTAATGAAGGGAGGAGTGTTGGAATATTCATGACTGGGAGAGCCATGTGATTGAGTCAGCCAATCGGGCTGAAGTGTTAATTGAGCATGTCCAGAAACTTAGCAAGAAGAAGGGCGTGGTTTACTCTGTCCACCATTATACTCCAGTATGAAAACATCTCAACATGTGATCTGAAACAAAGTGTGGTATTGTTAATGTTTTATTCTACTTATAAAGAAGTTATTTGAATCAGCAAAATGCAGTTATCTTCTGAAGCTTCTGATTTATTGCGTAACTCTGACATTTAGCCGTTACAGGTAGTCCTCAACTTACAACAGTTCATTTAGTGACCGTTCAAAGTTACAACTGGAAAAAGAGACCTATAACCGTTTTTCACACTTATAACCAGTTGCATCCCCATGGTTATGGGGTCAAAATTCGGAGGCTTAGCAACTGGTTTCACACTTATGTCCCTAGCAGCATCCCCAAAGTCACGTGATTAAAGATTCAGACGCTTGGCAGTGGACTCATATTTATGACGGTTGCAGTGTCCTGGGGTCATGTGATCCCCTTTTGCGACCTTCTGACAAGCGAAATCAAAGGAGAAGCCAGATTCGCTTAACAACCGGGTCATTCACTTAAGAACTACAGTGATTCACTTAACAACCGGGGCAATGTAAGACTGTGTAAAAGAATTCAAGGTTGCTGGAATACCATCCCAGAAAAATGGAGAAGGAGGAAGGGAAGAGGGGAGTAAGAAGAAAGAAAGAGGAGGAGGAGGAAAGAAGAGAAGAGGGGAGAAGAGAGTGAGGGGAGAGGGCAGGAGGGGAAGTAGGGAAGAGGAGAAGGAGAGAGGGAGGGGAAGTAGGTTTAGAAAGAGAAAGACGAAGGGAAGGGAAGAAGAAAGGAAAGGAAGGGCTTTATGAGATAGGAAGGGAGGATGGTAAAAAAAGCAACCTTGAACTAACAAAGCAATAAGATAAATACAGAATACTGTATATGTATAAAGATTTTGTAAAAGAATGAAATGAGAAATGAGATGATAAATATGTGAAAACGTCTATATGAGAATAAAAAGAAAAAACTTTAAAAAAAAAACCGTGGCAAGAAAGGTCGTAAAATGGGGCAAAACTCACTTAACAAACTTCTCACTTAGCAACCTAAGTCTTGGGCTCGATTGTGGTCGTAAGATGAGGACTACCCGTATTTACAAATGGATCTGCAGTTTTGGAAGAGTCAGAACTGCAAAAGGAAAGATGGCCTGTGTTAACATCAAAAAATTGGCACATCTACTCCTGTGATGGCAAGCCTATGCCACACGTGACGGAAGTGGCACACAGAGCCATCTCTCCGGGCACGCCAGCTGTCGCCCGTTGCTGTTCCGGGTTCCGGTACACACATGCGTGCCAGCCAGCTGGTCTTCGTGCGCATGGAAGTGCCGCAAACCGGAAGAGCAGCTCCCTAGCGCACATGTGCGCGCCAGGCAGCTGATTTTGCATGTATGGGAGCACCCGGAAACTGGAAAAGCAGCTCCCTAGCGCACATGTGCGCGCCAGGCAGCTGATTTTGCATGTATGGGAGCACCCGGAAACTGGAAGAGCAGCTCCCTAGTGCACATGTGCGCGCCAGGCAGCTGATTTTGCATGTATGGGAGCACCCGGAAACTGGAAGAGCAGCTCCCTAGCGCACATGTGCGCGCCAGGCAGCTGATTTTGCATGTATGGGAGCACCCGGAAACTGGAAAAGCAGCTCCCTAGTGCACATGTGCGCGCCAGGCAGCTGATTTTGCATGTATGGGAGCACCCGGAAACTGGAAGAGCAGCACCCTAGCGCACATGTGCGCGCCAGGCAGCTGATTTTGCATGTATGGGAGCACCCGGAAACTGGAAAAGCAGCTCCCTAGTGCACATGTGCGCGCCAGGCAGCTGATTTTGCATGTATGGGAGCACCCGGAAACTGGAAGAGCAGCTCCCTAGCGCACATGTGCGCGCCAGGCAGCTGATTTTGCATGTATGGGAGCACCCGGAAACTGGAAGAGCAGCTCCCTAGCGCACATGTGCGCGCCAGGCAGCTGATTTTGCATATATGGGAGCACCCGGAAACTGGAAAAGCAGCTCCCTAGTGCACATGTGCGCGCCAGGCAGCTGATTTTGCATGTATGGGAGCACCCGGAAACTGGAAAAGCAGCTCCCTAGTGCACATGTGCGCGCCAGGCAGCTGATCTTTGCGTGCGCAAAAAGCCGGGAAACTGGAAGAGCAGCTCCCCAGCACGCATGTGCGTGCCGGCCAGCTGATCTTCACATGTGCATGCGTGCTAGAAACCAGAAGACCAGGTGGCCAGTGCACATGCGGGCACCGGGAAGCTAAACTTCTGTTTTCCAGTGCTCTTCCCCCTGCGCGTTGGGGAGCTGCTCTTTTGGTTTGTGCTGCGCATACATGCCGAAAAGGTTCGCCGCCACTGATCTACTCTGAACGGTCACTAAATGAACTGTTGTAAGTCAAGAACTCCCTGTATTTCAGTTTGTGGAAATGATGATATCTGTCAGACAGCGCCTGGTTGTTGCCTCCTAAGCAGGAGAAAGGATTAAAGATTTTCAAAAAATTCCCCTCAGACAAACTTGCTCCAGACCCTCAGACGAAATGTCATTTTAATATATGCCGATTTAGTGTACATTTAAAGTGATGATAAAGTTATTCTAAGACCTGTCCAAGTCCCTTCCTTTGTTGTTGTTGTTGATGATGATGTTGTTTGTTGTGAAGTCGTGTCCGACCCATCGCGGCCCCATGGACAATGTTCCTCCAGGCCTTCCTGTCCTCTACCATCCTCTGGAGTCCATTTACTGCTTCAGTGACTCCATCCAGCCACCTCATTCTCTGTCATCCCCTTCTTCTTTTGCCCTCAATCGTTCCCAGCATTAGGCTCTTCTCCAGTGAGTCCTTCCTTCTCATTAGGTGGCCAAAGTATTTGAGTTTCATCTTCAGGATCTGGCCTTCTAAAGAGCAGTCAGGGTTGATCTCCTCTAGGACTGACCAGTTGGCTCGCCTGGCAGTCCAAGGGACTCGCAGGAGTCTTCTCCAGCACCATAGTTCAAAGGCCTCAATTCTTTGGCGCTCAGCCTTCCTTATGGTCCAACTTTCACAGCCATACATTGCAACTGGGAAAACCGTAGCCTTGACTATACGCACTTTTGTTGGCAGGGTGATGTCTCTGCTTTTTAGTATGCTTTCTAGCTAGAAGTTTTCTCTGTTTTTTTTTTTAAAAAAACCCAAGTGCTGTTCGAAGCAAAAAGTGATTGAATTCAAAATATCATGTCCTCGCTGTTTTGACTGGCAAATCTTTCCCTCCCAATTATTAAACATACTTAACAATTTGAATGCATAATGAGACCACTTCGTGATAGGTGGGGCATTTGTCACTGCTTACACTCTGATGTGACTTGTCACAACAAGGAACGGTGCAGTCACTCACACCTCACGACGCAATGCCTTCCCCTATGCATCCAAAGTAGCTTTCGTCCCACACACGGCATTTAATTATTATCTACATATTCAGCATCACAATCCTAAATGACCAGCAAATGTACTGTTCAGCAGAGGGTGAGCCTTCTCCAATTAAAAGCAGATTAAAAAACTTGTCAAAACTCACAACTGTATTAAAAAGTGCCAGTTGTAATGGGGGGGGGGCGGCGCAGAGGGACTTGAGTTTTTTTAAAAAAATTGATCCTGAAGAACTGCATTGCTTAGCAATAGAAATTATGATCCCAATTTTGGTCATAAATCAAGGACTAGTGTTAACAGTTCAATTGGGAATCAAAGTCAATACCCCTCCCCTCTCAATTTTTTTTGCAAATCAAAATGAAACAAGAACTTTTTTCTCTTTATGGCCTCACCTAAAACCAACTACCAGAGGTGGGATTCAGCAGGTTCTGACCAGTTCTGGAGAACCGGTAGCGGAAATTTTGAGTAGTTCGGAGAACCGGTAAATACCACCTCCGACTGGCCCCGCCCCCATCTATTCTCTGCCTCCCGAGTCCCAGCTGATCGGGAGGAAATGGGGATTTTTGCAGTATCCTTCCCCTGCCACGCCCACAAAGCCACGCCAAGCCACGCCCACAGAACCGGTAGTAAAAAAAATGTGAATCCCACCACTGCCAACTACCCATCCGAATTCCTTTTCCCTGGTGGGGAAAATAGCCTGTGGCAAAAGCCAGGAGTTGTGCGTGCACCAATTTACTCAAGTATTCAAAACAAACTACGTTTTAAGGTTTAATTTTCAATTAAATAAATTCAAACATAACGGCTGACTTCCACTGAGAATCTGAATTGACCAGCAGCCAATTCAATCCATTTGCTGTTTTCCTTCCTGCCAAGAAGGCAGGATAGAGGAAGGGTGCAGAGCGTTATGAATAATTTTCTCAACTCCACATATTTGCCTTGCATTGGACTCTGTCGCTTGGGAACTTGGGATGCAGGATTTAGAAGGAAAAAAATATGTGTGTCTTTCTCTCAGTTACTGAGGCATCTTTATTTACTAGAGAAGGACTCACAAATCATTAACAACTACCGTATTTTTCGGAGTATAAGACGCACCTTTTTCCTCCCTAAAAGTGGCTGAAAATTTGGGTGCGTCTTATACTTCGAATGTAGCTTTTTTTTTTTTTTTTCAGCCCTAACTAGGTGCTAACAGATCTTCCCAGCTCTTACTTTGCAGGCTTTTTCATTGTAACTCTCAGAAGAATGTTTTTCCAGCCCTAAGTCTTTGCAGGGTTTTTTTCATTGCTCTACTTGCTCTGAATAAGTTTTTTTCTAGCCCTAACCAGGTGCTAACTATCTTCCCAGCTCTTACTGGCTTGTAGGCTCTTTCATTGTTACTCTCTCAGAAGAAGGTTTTTTTAAGTCCTAACCAGGGGATAAAATAATGTGCTGAAGCTGACCAGACTAAGAACGCTAGCCAGATGAATACCTGGTAGGCAGATTGTTTTCCCCTATTTTCCTCCCAAAAAACTAAGGTGCGTCTTATACTCCGGTGCGTCTTATACTCCGAAAAATACGGTATGTTGTTCTTGCTTTTTTAAGAAAAAGAGGCTACCATCTTCAATGCGACAGTACGGTTTACCTGTGAGTAAAGACGCAAGCAGTGAAGTGCATTGTGTGTTTGTTGATGTATCCTCCTCCACTGGAATGCTACACGGAATTCTTGACTTACAACAATTCGTTTAGTGACCGTTTGAAGTTACTAAGTTACTAAAATGTTACTTATGACCGTTTTTCACATGGCTGTTGCAGCATTCCGATGGTCACGCGATTAAAATTTTGGACGCTTGGCATCTTGACTCATATTTATGACGGTTGCAGTGTCCAGGGGTCATGTGATCCCCTTTTGCGACCATCTGACAAGCAAAGTCAATGGGGAAGGCAGATTCGCTTAACAACCGTGTTACTAACTTAACAGCTGCGGCGATTCACTTAACAACTGTGGCAAGAAAGGTCATAAAATGGGGCAAAACTGATTGAACAATTGTCTTGCTTAGCAGTGGAAATTCATGGTGGTTGTAAGTCAAGTGCCACCAGTATTTGAGGTGGCACTACAACCCCATTCAATTCCAACCCAGTATAATGCTAATAAGGATTCAGTGAATTGTATCCCAATACATCTAATAGGACAAGGATCTCCAAACTTGGTAACTAAGACCCATGGACTTCAACTCCCAGAATTCCCTAGCTAGCCATGCTGGGGAATTCTGGGAGGGGATGCTGGCTGGCCAATTCCGAGAATTGAAGTCCACGAGTCTTAAAGTTGCCAAGTTTGAAGGCTCCTGTACTAGGACATTGGGTTGGTTGGTGAAGACCGATCAATGCAATAAACATCATTGATAATATTAGCAATTGTGTCGCATTTTGGACACCCCAATGATCGGTTTTATTCCAATTGGGGGGAAAGTATGCCCTTCACTCCTTTGGCATTCATTGAAAAACAGATTTGGGGAAGGCAGGATCAAAGCATCAAACATCACGTGAAGTAATAATACCACTTTACAATGCCTTGGTAAGGCCACACTTGGAATACTGCATTCAGTTTTGGTCGCCACGATGTAGAAAGGATGTTGAGACTCTGGAAAGAGTGCAGAGAAGAGCAACAAAGATGATTAGGGGACTGGAGACTAAAACATATGAAGAACGGTTGTAGCAACTGGGTATGTCTAGCTTAATGAAAAGAAGGACTAGGGGAGATATGATAGCAGTGTTCCGATATCTCAGGGGTTGCCACAAAGAAGAGGGAGTCAAGCTATTCTCCAAAGCACCTGAGGGTAGAACAAGAAGCAATGGGTGGAAACTAAACAAGGAGAGAAACAACTTAGAACTAAGGAGAAATTTCCTGACAGTTAGAACAATTAATCAGTGGAACAGATTGCCTCCAGAAGTTGTGAATGCTCCAACACTGGACGTTTTTAAGAAGATGTTGGATAACCATTTGTCTGAAGTAGTGTAGGGTTTCCTGCCTAAGCAGGGGGTTGGACTAGAAGACCTCCAAGGTCCCTTCCAACTCTGTTATTATTATTATTATATTATAACATTCCATAAAACTGCAGAATTGAGACTGGAGATCAGCCCTATTGGTAGCCTCATCCTCCCAGAGACACAGGATGCTTGTTTTTACAAATTGGTAATTATATCTGGGAGGTGGGGTATGTGTGGAGAAAATAAGATAAACATGGGGGGGGGGGGTGTGGAGGTAATGCCGGCTTGTTTTTCCACTCTTACTGCTTCGCCATCCTCACTCACTCCTCAATAGTCACATTTTGCTGACATTTACAAACATTTCATGTTGATCTTACATGGGTCGCATCAATCACCCATACAGTTTCAATGACACTCTGTTAAATAAACTGTCATGAAAGATTTATAGAGAATTTGATAAAAGGAAAGAAGATGTAGTTCAGTTTTTTAAAGGTGCATTACTCCCTTTTTTCTGGGGAGGTGTAACATCCGCTGAAAAATATGATTAAGTTCTTTCTCTGGAAAAAGTTAGGGAATAAATGTTCATATCTACCGTACGGGCATATTTACCAATACCTTGACTTACGACCACAATTGAGCCCAAAATTTGTTGTTAAGCAAGACAGTTAAGTGAATTTTGCCCGATTTTACGACTTTTCTTGCCACAGCTGTTAAGTGAATCTCTACAGTGGTTAAGTTAGTAACACGGTTGTTAAGCGAATCCGGTTTCCCCATTGACTTTGCTTGTCAGAAGGTCGCAAAAGGGGATCACATGACCCCAGGACACTGCAACCGTCATAAATATGAGTCCACTGCCAAGCGTCTGAATCAGGGGTGGCCAAACTATGGTTCTTTGAGGACCTGTGGACTTCAACTCCCAGAATTCCTGAGCCAGCCATGCATGCATGGCTAGTTCAGGAATTCTGGGAGTTGAAGTCCACAGGTCCTCAAAGAACCATAGTTTGGCCACCCCAGGTCTGAATCTTTAATCGCGTGACTTTGGGGATGCTGCTAGGGACATAAGTGTGAAAAATGGTTGTAAGTCCCTTTTTTTCAGTGACTTCGAATGGTCACTAAGTGCACTGTTGTAAGTCGAGGACTACGTGTAAATATATTTTTGGTTCTTTCTGGATTTTTCATAGGACAATTTATGACAGGAAAGATACAGCATGAAGTTCACTGGAGGAGAAATGCTGAAATAGCGCAGTACTTCAAAATCCTTCTGCTTTTCTGTCTACAGGCTCTCAACACTGGTGAAAGAGAAATTGCTTCTGGGAGTACTTTTAAAGGAAGGCAAAGAAAAATGTGATAAAATGCTTGTGGCTAAAATGCAGCCCTCCTGCACTTATTTAGTGACAAGATGGCCAAGGTGTGTGTGAAGGCAATCTTTTACAAACAGCTCTCAGGAAATCTGCAACCTCTCTCGCTTTTTACACTTCAGTGAAATCCTAAAAAGAGACTGACCAAGAAGGATCTAAGCCCATTATTTTTTTAAAAATAGGTATTTTTAAATATGTATTTTTAAATAAAATAAATATAAAAATTATTGGGTAATATGTATATCTATCTCTATCATATCTACTTCTATCTATCTATCTATCTATCTATCTATCTATCTATCTATCTATCTATCTATCTATCTATCTATCTATCTATCTACCTACCTACCTACCTACCTACCTACCTACCTACCTACCTACCTATCATCTATCTATCTATCAATCACAGGGGTCCTCAAACAATAGCAATAGCACTTAGACTTATATACCGCTTCATAGTGCTTTACAGCCCTCTCTAAGCGGTTTACAGAGTTCAGCATATTGCCCCCAACAATCTGGGTCCTCATTTTACCGACCTCAGAAGGATGGAAGGCTGAGTCAACCTTGAGCCTGGTGAGATTTGAACAGCTGAACTGCTGAACTGCTGAACTAGCAGTCACTGAAGTAGGTTGCAGTGCTGCTTTTAACCACTGCGCCACCTCGGCTCCTAACTTTTTAAACGGGGACCAATTCACGGTTCCTCAGACTGTTGGGGGGTCGGAATGGCTGGGTGGGCGTGCCTAGGTGGTTATGTGACTGGGTGGGTGTGGCTAGGTGATGTGACTAGGTGGGCGCGACCAATTTAACAGTCCATTAAACAATGAACACAAATTAAACTTTAATTTGTTTTGCTCCTGGGGGTGTTTTATTTGCTTTTGTTTACATGTTGCTCTTTTGGTTGACTTTTCTTTTTACTAGATCATTTTTTCAATTGTTTAGGAGTCTAGTGGTCCAGTTCAGGAAACTCAGTTTTGCTGCAATTCTTCTCAGCCCCAAGGAGCTTGAGAACACTCTCTCTCTCTCTCTCTCTCTCTCTCTCTCTCTCTCTCTCTCTCTCTCTCTCTCTCTCTCTCTCTCTCTCCCTCCCTCTCCCTCTCCCTCTCCCTCTCCCTCTCCCTCTCCCTCTCCCTCTCCCTCTCCCTCTCTGTCTATTTATCTCTCTTTCTCTATCTTCTGTAAGCAGAGGAGGTGAAAAACAGGCAGTTTTCGCCTGCTTTTTGGCCTCCTGGGGCGTCTGTGTGCCCTGTTTCTCACCTCCCCCGCCTCCAGCAGCATTCTGCAGGCCAAAAACAAGCAAAAACGTACCATTTTCTTTTGCCAAAAACTGTCTGTTTTTGCCTGTTTTTTGGCCTCCTGGGGTGTCTGTGCGCCCCGTTTTTCACCTCCCGCCTCCAGAACGTCTCTGCAGGCCAAAATTGTTGGCCTTACCTTCCAGTTCCATGGGGCTCACAAAGGTCAGTCCTGCGCTTGGCCGAAGGGTGGGTGGGGCGATGTGAGCGGGGCAGCCTCGTGGTTCTGCACGGGCCGGATTAATGGCTTCAGTGGGCCGCATGCCACTATCATATCTATATCTATCAATCTATCAATCTATCTATCTATCAATCAATCAATCAATCAATCAATCAATCAATCAATCAATCAATCAATCAATCAATCAATCAATCAATCAATCTATCTATCTATCTATCTATCTATCTATCTATCTATCTATCTATCATATATTCCTTTTTTATGACCCTGTAATCCCTTAATTCAATGTAGAGTCAGAACAATTTGATGGAGCTGAGCGTTTACTGGCCAGATGCCCTTCCTGATGCCTACGCAGAGTTCGCAGCAGATATTTTTTTCTTTGTGTCCTAGAAGACAAATATCTGCTGCTATCTAGGATTGAACTCTCAGCCATCCAAGTGGGTGGCGAATGTCTTCACCACTAGGCCACTATGCTGTCTGTCTGTCTGTCTGTCTATCATCTTCTATCTATATCTGTCTGTGTGTCTGCCTATCTATCAGCCTATCTACCTAATCAGCTATCAAATACCAGTAGCACCTTCCATGATTTCTAGCAATAAAATAACTTTAAAGACACTACGAAGAGAAATTTTTTAAAAAACCCACCATTCTCTATTAAGATGAGAATAAGGAAAGAAAAACAGAAGGAGCTTACACAAGGTGGATTTCAGTGCTTAATGCAACACGCTACATGCCACCCAATCTACAGGGGGAAAAATGGCTAAGGTTGAGTTTTAAATACTTCAAACCTCTTGCAACTGCAACAACAATTAAGCTTGCCGTTTTGCAGTGTGTACTTTCATTAAAACTAACCAGCCACCGAGCCCAGCAAAGAAGCAACAGTTGACTGTTGACTTAAGGCTTCAACTTAATGTCTATGCTCACACAGAGCACTCATTTTGAATTTGGCAGTCTGTTCCTCTCACTCAACAAGCATATTTTTGTCCAATTTTCCTCGGCTTCTCCCCCTCCTTCTCTTCTTAATTAACTGCACCCTCCGACAGCAACAGTGGGTTCTGATTTACTATTTTATTGATTACTTTATAAGTCTCCATGATTGGAGTACTTAAAAGCCAACTGCTGAAAAATCAGAACATTGAAGCGATAGGATATAAAAATGCACTTTTGAATTCAGAGCAACATTCTGGGGCGTTTGGGAAACCTTCGTCCAAACTTTCCCCTACTTCAGAGAAATTTTTTTTTGCAAAAACACTTTTTCTAAAACTGTGTAGGACAAATGATTTCATTGCAGTCTGTGGACAGGAAAGAAAAATCAAGTAAGGTGACTTCCAAGCTGGAGAACCTTCGAAAGAAAAATCCCAAAATCAACTTGAAGTCTGACCTCAGCCTATGAATCTGAACTAAATAATCCCTTCCAAATTTGAAAATGTGACCAATCCGGTTTGAATGTGGAGAATTGGAATAAGAACTCAAGTTGAATTAGCTGAGTCAATGATGAAATCGTATGCCTGCTCCTATTAATATAGTATTATACCTATTGCCTTTGTTGTGTCTCTTGGTTATCTTATTTATAGGCTGCCTATATTATTTTTATAAATAACTCAAGGCGGCAAGCATACGTAATACAGGTAGTCCTCAATTTACAAGAGGGCGGCCTATAAGATTGATTGATTGATTGATTAAATAAATGAATAAATAAATAATTAATTAATTAATTAATTAATTAATTAAATAAATAAATAATCTACAGAAGGTGACCCATTCATAACCATTACACCTAAAAGGGCAGATGACATTACCTAGTTTGGTAATGAAAGGTCTGCAGGAAAAGGATTAGACAGGATAGATCGTAGAAAGGAGAGCAGTATGATGTAACTTTAGAGAGAGAGGTTAAAATATATTTGTAATTATAACTGCTGGGAAGAATATCAGAAGATACCGGTACTTCTTTATAACTTTTTTCTCTTTTTTATTTTTCTTTCAAATTTTATTGCGCTTTTTGCCTTACAGGTTCGCCAGAACCGGTAGCGGAAATCGCGGATGGGCCTGCTTTCCCGCCCCAGCTCTATGGCACTTCTTTTTGGCATGTTTTTGAGGCCGGGCGCATGCGCGGAAGGCGTGTGTATGAATAAAGTGCATGCACGGGGCCAGGAGGTGGTGCGTGGAGGTGGTGCGTGCGAAGCATGTGCGAGCTCACATTTGCGAACCGGTACAGAAGGTAAATGAAAACCATCCCTGATATAGATAAAGATGTGGATATAGATGAGAGAGAGAGAGAGAGAGAGAGAGAGAGAGAGAGAGAGAGAGAGAGAGAGAGAGAGAGAGAGAGAGAGAGAGAGAGAGAGATTTTGTGTGTGTGTGTGTGTGTGTGTGTGTGTGTGTGTGTGTATAAAAAGGAAGCTGTGATGCTTTCTCTCCCATATTTGGGTACACCAGGATAACATGGCAGAAAAACATATATAACCCTTTCCTGGTGAAAGAGCTGATTGGGAACAGAGCCTATGGCCTAGTGGTTAAGTTGCTGCCCTGCAAGGCAGCCGGCCCGGGTTCGAATCCCAGTAAGGGGTATGGCTATCTGACGAGAGCAAAATAAGCTCGAAATAGATGTATAATAGTCTCCCTTTATTTTCATTTATCAGCAAAAAATCCTACATATACATATATATATATATATATATATACATATATATACATACATACATACATACATACATACATACATACCGTATGTACATATATACATACATATTCATACACACACACACACACACACACATATATATATATATATAACACATATATATATATAAACCTTTATTACAATTATTTTGTAAATCACTGGAGGGAGGGAGGGAAGGAGGGGGTGAGAGACAGAGAGAGGGAGGAGGAGGGAGAGGGAGGGAGAGAGGGGGGAGGGAGGGAGAAGAGAGAGAGAGAGAGAGAGAGAGAGAGAGAGAGAGAGAGAGAGAGAGAGAGAGAGAGAGAGAGAGAGAGAGAGAGAGACTCTATCTCCAGCTAAGCACAGCTGCTATTTTCCAATTAAAATATCACAAGACCAAAATATTAATTTACTCAACAATGTTTGGTTCGAGTATTTCCAACTACGTTCTAAACAAAGCGTTCATACATTTTGTATGGCTTTTATAAATATATATAACAGAAGCTGTCACAATTTCTTTGGCCTCGGTAATTGAATGTGACAAAACAGCTCATTGTCTGCTGTTGATATACAAACAACCCTGTCCCACATTCAGAACTCAGCTGAAGAGATGCCACCATCTCTTGTTTTTAAAGGGAGAAACAAATCCAAGATTTGTTGACGTTTCTCCAGAACTTTCATCAGCTCAAGCTCTGGACAATGGATAAGATTATCTTTCGATATCAAGAGAGGCAATTTTAAAATATATAGCAAAACCAAGCTGACATATCTGTCTATGCTTACAGATAAGGATGTCAAAACACAGGCTATCCAACTAAGGTGCCCAAATGTTGATATATCATAGCCCCTTTCTCTCTACCAATCATGCACTGCCTGTCAACGTTGTTTATTTTCAGCCAGGGGTTAAATCATGGCCATGCTTAAGGGATGTTGCTGTGTCTTAAGTGTTACTCACCTATTTACTCCAGAGCAGGAGTGTCAAACTCAATTTCACTGAGGGCCACATCAGGGTTGTGTTTGACTTCGGGGGGCCCGGGGGGGAACCTGGCCAGCTTGATGTCACTCGTGTCGGGGGCACCTGTGGTGGCCCGAGCATTCTACCAGCGAAAACGGGCTCCCGAGCTCAGTTTCCGGCTGCTACAGCCTCCTGAAAGCCCTCTGCCAGTGAAAATGGAGCTCAGGGGCGGGGTGGGGGAGGCTGCGGGCGGCCCTTCCGAGCTCCGTTTTCAGCCGCGACGGCCTCCTGCAGCCCTCTGCCAGTGAAAATGGAGCTCAGGAGGGTGCGCACAGCCCTCCCGACCTCCATTTTCGCTGGCAAAGGCACTGCGGGCCGGTCTTTCACTGTTTCCAGGGCAGCCCCGCGAGCCAGATCTAAGCACCCCAGGGGCTGGATCCGGTCCATGGGCCTTGAGTTTGACACCCCCTGCCCCAGAGCAATGTTTCAAACGCTTTTGTTTACTTGCCATTTACTATACAGGTAGTCCTCGGCTTATGACCACAATTGAGCCCAAAATTTCTGCTGCTCAGCGAGACATTTAAATTTTTTTTACCTTATTTCCGGTACCTTCTTACCTTATTTCCAGTAAGCCCGGCTAAACCTCAACGGCACCTGCCCTCTTCTCTAGAAATAGAGAACATCTCGGTGATTTTCACCTTCTTGTTCCACTGAGGTTCAAGCTCAGTCCAAGAAGTGGGATCCATATGCTACCTAGGCTGTTTTTTTATGACCCGAGGGCAGCCTGGTTCAAATCCCTGCTCAACCATGAAGTCATCTAATTAGTTACTCAGATGAATTGCAGGTAGTTATCAAAGGGGACAAAGGAATACTTGTGTAATTGGCGGCTCCGTAGCTCTGCTGACTCTTCTTTCAAAAAACATGGGAAAGAATTTTATTTTATTTTTTTGCCCCCTGAATGGATGGATGGATTCTTCAAGACAGGTTCATGTTGTGTCCGCTGGTTCACTTCATTCCTATTAACTTATGAGGTTTGACATGCACATATAGCTATTGCGTCAATTAGTTTCGGAATGTATCTGAAGGGAGAGTCTGCTCTTTATACACCAAGGACTGTCCTTGTAGACGGGTCATCCTTGCAAAATCTGCCCTTCTTTTGCACTGGGGAGGAGCTGAACAACTCCTAATAAAAGTTCCTGTATTCCATCTTCTCTCTGACTACCGATCATGTGAATCAGAAGAACTGGAATTTAAAACCTCCTGAAGGCTGAAGATATTGACACCTCCCTGATTCCGTTTTATGCATCCTTGAAATGGGACAACTCACTGTGGCCAAATTGCTATGGCCAACTCACTACTGGACGACTCGCTACGGCCAACTCTCCACAGGACAACTCAATGCAAGATATTGTATTTTTCGGAGTATAAGACGCAGGGGTTGGCACAAAGAAGAGGAAGTCAGACTATTCTCCAAAGCACCTGAGGGTAGAACAAGAAGCAATGGGTGGAAACTAATCAAGGAGAGAAGCAACTTAGAACTAAGGAGAAATTTCCTGACAGTTAGAACAATTAATCAGTGGAACAGCCTGCCTCCAGAAGTTGTGAATGCTCCAACACTGGAAGTTTTTAAGAAGAGATTGGATAACCATTTGTCTGAAGTGGTGTAGGGTTTCCTGCCTAAGCAGGGGGTTGGACTAGAAGACCTCCAAGGTCCCTTCCAACTCTGTTGTTATTATTATTATTATTAAAAATGTGTGGAGGTGGGCTCACATTTGCGAACCGGTAGGGAAGATAAGTAAATACCACCCCTGAAGTCAATATTATCTACAGCCTTCAAGAGGTTTTAAATTCCAGTTACTCTGATTCACAGGTTTTGCCCCACAGCAAGTTTTGGTAGAGGCAAGTCATCCTGGAACCCCTTTGGAACGGATCACGAAAAGCAGATTACAGAAAAGTAGAAATTCAAAATTCTCTCCCCCCCCCCCCCTTTTCTTACCATAAAAGAAATTATTTCTGATTTAACAACTAATAGTTGAGGGTCTACTAGTGGTTCGTGAAATACCACAGGCGGTCTCTGGTAGAGATGTGCTAAAATAAACATACCTTTTCAATGGCCAAATCACCAAGCTTTATAAAGTGTTGTCACTATCATTCTGAAATCTCCTTAGATGTTAACATTCTCACCCAAAATCTCACAAGAATTCAAAATTTCACCCAGAAATCTCAGGAAATTTCTCATTGGCCGCCACACATGATGAGAAAATTAATACATTATGAGACAATTCAGTGGATGCATACTGCAGGAGAGACTAGCGAAAATTATAGGCATTTCTACCAAAGATATTATTTTAATAACACTACTAGGAGTAAACTATCTAAGTTTTAATAATGTTAGATTGTAATTCTAAGAGTGAAAACCAGGGGTGGGTTCCTCCCGGTTCACCCGAACCAGTAGCGACCCACTGGTGACATCACGATGACATCACCGAACCAGATCGGTCGGTGCCGGTCCGTGGGCGCCGCCATCTTTTTTTTGAATATTTTTTTTCAATTTTTTTTTAAAAAAATTTCCTTCTGAGCATGTGCAGAAGCAGAGTTCCGGCACAGTGCATGCAGTCGCCATCTTTTTTTTGTTTTTGTTTTTTTGTTTTTTGATTTTTTGTTACTGCGCATGCGCGCACTCACGAGGCGCACCCACGCAGCGCGGGAGGGAGCAAACCGGAAGCGAGGTAAGTTGGAATCCACCCCTGGTCAAAACATAGAAAAACATCTTATATCCAATAGCATACAAATGCAGGCAGAAATGTTCAGGAATCTTTTTTTAAAATCCCACCTAAGCAGGCTTTGTAAGTTTCGCTTATTCTTTTCTTTTTTTAACTTTACTGACCAGGTTTTGTTACTTAAATTCAATTTTAACGTGGAAAACACAAGCATAAGAATCCTGTCTTGTTTTCAAAGCCACCCTGTGAGAACTTTTTAGGACACCGCAGCCATTAATTTAAAAAAAAAAATCCAATTAATAATGGAAGAACAACTGTTAATCCAAGTAAATGTTTATGTTAATAATGATATTAAAGGACTAGCTTTTGCTGACCAGAAAGGATTAGCCTGGGCAATTAATTTTTAAAGGCTTATTCCTGAACAAAAACATTCTGTGAAATGCAATTATTATTATTTTTTAAAGAGAAGCAGGAAAGTTGCTTTCAAGTCCTGGATGGTACTGAGGAGATGGTGGTGGCGTTGGGGAGCTTTAATGCTATTTTTCCTGCCTTCCATCTTCCCTTCTTCACAAGGGAACCATTACAAACCTCATTTTTAAAAAAAAAACTTCTAAAAGTGTCCGTTGACTTGACCAGGAAATTCTGAATTTTCGTCTTTTTGCATCTTATTCTTTCTTCGTTTTTTTTAAGCGCTGTGCCATCCATCGCTGGATAGAAACTAGCTTTGGCGTTGTTGCTGGAGCTCAAAAACTTTTTGTCGTGTTTTGTGTTTGTCCTCCTCTCCTTCCCCCCCCCCCGCCTTGAATGTTGTGGTGAACTTCTATTGTGTAGCACCCAAACAGGCGAGGGGGCCAAGAGGCCCGGTTGCTATGGTGGCATCTCATAAATCATCAATTATTGTCTGTTATTATGGTGGAGACAGTCTCATAAAGAGATTTGCATTTTCGGCTAATTTTGAGGAGGGTTTTTTTTCCTTCTTCTTCTTCTCCTTCTTTCCCCAGCCTGCCTCTCCCAGGCATCATTTGCTTTGTAAAAGTAGCGTCATGACAACCGTAGGACACTTAAGCTTGTTATCGGGGCGTTCAGACATTCACTAGCACCTTGTCAGTTTGGCATTTTACCATTCGGGGCCACTTTGCTGTATTGAGTAGATT
This sequence comes from Diadophis punctatus similis, assembly GCA_023053685.1. Lineage (NCBI taxonomy): Eukaryota > Metazoa > Chordata > Lepidosauria > Squamata > Dipsadidae > Diadophis > Diadophis punctatus. Next base: position 9,502,419 of record JALIGW010000014.1, on the reverse strand, counting down.
ATCTTTAGAGTTCATAAATATATTTTGAAAACAGAGCAAGCTCGCCACGGACAAAAGGCAGCCCAAGAAATGGAGGGCCCTTTCGGGTTGCTATGACAACCTAAACTGATCAATTTCCTGTCACTGTTCTCAAAGACATCCCCCCCTCCCCTCTCCCGTGGCCGTAAACACTAATTACCAATGCAGTCCATTTTCTCACATGTTCAGCTCGCAGATTAAAGCAGTTCATGCCTAATTTATCATTTAACATGTCCTCCCACATTTGTAACCGTGGAGCAGAATGAATAATAACTTCGCTTGTTTACAGCGTTTTCAACTTAATTTCACTAATTAGGTTTGGAGTCGCAGGAATTTCAGATGAAACTGGGCTCCATAAAGCGGGCTGGGAAGAAAGAAAAGAGTTTTTGATAGAAGCTTCTAGGCGATGGTCAACTCAACCCACGCTTTAAATCTTGGGAACTAAAACTCCTAGACTTTTTTTTTTCACTTTCTACCCCCCACCCCAAAACAGGTCTTCTGAAGTCCTAAAGGTGCTTTTCCACAGGCAACTGGACTTTCTTTGTTGTTGCTGTTTTCCTTGAAGATGTTTAGCGTCTCATCCAAGAAGCTTCTTTAAGTTCAGAGCTGAAAAAGTTTCTTGGATGACAAACGAAACATCTTCAAGGGGGGAAAAAAACCCCAAAGAAAGTCCAGTTGCCTTTTGAAAAGGCATGTATGTATGTTGTTGGATGTCTTTTTTAACTTTTTAAACCGGTTTTTAAATAAGTTTATTGTTTAGCGTTCTCTTAAAATGTTGTAGGCCGCCCTGAGTCCTTAGGGAGTAGGGCGGCATAGAAGAACCTAATAATAAATAAATAATAAATAAACTTTGGGACAACCGTAACCTGGATGATTTGAGAATCTCCATAGACATTTAGGTGTTCTGAAGCTATTTCCCCATAAGCTCAGCATTTCATTTTTAACTTCACGGGTTTTGCAAACTCGCAAAAGTTTATGCCGTACTTTACTTTTAAACTCTGCGGAGTTGAGATCACTGTATAGAGTTGAACCTCTCTTTTTTCAAAGGATTCATACGCAAAAGTTTATGCCATACTTTACTTTTAAACTCTGCGGCAGTGGTGGGTTCCTACCAGTGCGGTCCACTCTATAGCACCGGTAGCGGCCCGCTGGTGACATCACAGTACCGGTGCGGTCGATTGCGGGTGCCTTAAAAAAAATTATTTTTTTTTTTAAAAAATTCTTCTGCGCATGCCCAGAAGCCGAGCTTCCGGCACTGCGCATGCGCTGCCTTCCTACCCCACAGTGAGTCCAAGCAGGGGAGGATGGCTGAGGGAGCGCGTGAGACGCTGAAAGAATGGGCGGCAGGAGCTATCTCCATTCCCCTCCCTTCAGCAGTCCGAGAAGCCACGAACGCGCGGTGATGATCCTAGGCATTTTCACACGTTTGAGGCTTCTCGAGCTGCTGAGGGGAGAGGGAATGGGCGGCAGGACCTATCTCCGTTCCCCTCCCTTCAGCAATCCGAGAAGCCACGCCCACCCAGTCACATGGCTGGCAAGCCACACCCATAAAATAAGTCACGCCCACAGAGTGGTAGTAAAAAAATTAGGAACCCGCCCCTGCTCTGCGGAGTTGAGATCACTGTATAGTTGAACCTCTCTTTTTTCAAGGATTCATACACAAAAGTTTATGCCGTACTTTACTTTTAAACTCTGCGGAGTTGAGATCACTGTATAGTTGAACCTCTCTTTTTTTCAAAGGATTCATAGCCTTACAAGTGAAAAGCATTCTAACCTGGATATGTGTGTGCGCACAAACTCTTATGGAAGCAACCGAAAAGCAATTTTAATGCTCTGGATTTCTTGCTGGGTTGTTTTAAAAGATGCTGACACGGAAATGTTTGTAATATTTTAGAGCCGTGAATGGTTTTCACCTGTTATTACTGTGTAACTTTCTTGTTTGCCTGTACGGGCTGGCATTTTTGGATAAACCACTGAAGAGCATATAATTGGATTATGTTCTTTCCTGTCTTTGAAAGAAAGAAAAAACATTGAAATGAGTTCGAAAGACCTAAATAAATGACAACGGTATAGGCAGATGGATGGAAAGAGAGAGAGAGAAACGAGATAAAGAGAGACAACTGGATGGGAATAGAAGGTTAAATACCCTACTGAGCAACTTTAAAGCAGCAAATTCTTATATATATATTTTAAATTGTACCATGTTTATGTTTTTTTTAAATAGGTACATATATATCAAGCCAACTCTACGGTCCGGTTTCCTTTTTGTGAAAGGGAGGGGTTGAAAGAGGAGGAAGAAAAATCAGTAGCTACCCTGCTGTACTGTAACGTGATGATTGCATTCTAACATAATTAGAAAAAGCCAAATATTAAAACAGAACTTGAGTTTCCTTCCTCGGGGGATATCAGCTGTTCTGCCTTCCTTTCTGAAGGCCACAGCCGCAAGGCATTGTGGGAAGGAAGAGGGGGGGGGGAAACCATGATGCTCGGGGAGGCAGTATAGCATTAGCGCCCCGCATCGCATCCCCACAAAAGGCGGCAGGGATCATCTCGACAGCTCCTGCCCTAGGCAGCGCCTCCCTGCCATCGGTTTTACAAAAGCCCTGCCTTCCCCGAACGCCAGTTAATCAACAAAAATTATACATCCAAAGAAAGTTAAAGCCCCTTTAGTGGATCTCAGGGGAGCCGAGCAGAGGGAGGGCGAAGCCTTCTCCAACTGCTAGGCGGCCCAGCAGCTGCAGCTTCAACACTCCAGGGGCTGGGAATTCAATCCAACAGCCTGTGCGTGCAGGTGCTCCCTGCTTTTTTCCAAGCACCAGCTCAGTGACTTTATGGCAAGGCTGCGGCTGCTTACCGCCAAGTCAAGGTTATAGCTCGGGCGCTCTTCCTTCAAAGGAAAATGTGGTCAGCGTGCAGCAATGAAAGCTAATCGGAGCACAGCGAGCTGCCAAGGGGAGGGGGGGGAAATACACGCCCGTGTGTATGTGTGCGTTCGGCGACAGCAGTTCGGTGTTGATTTTGCTTTCTCCAAATGCTTTCTTTTCTTTCTTTTCTTTCTTTTTTTCTTTTTTCTTTTTTTTCTTTCTTTTTTCTTTCTTTCTCTTTCTTTCTTTCTTTCTTTCTTCCTTTCTTTTTCTTTCTTTTCTGTTTCTCTTTCTTTCTTTCTTTCTTTCTCTTTCTTTCATTTTTTCTTTCTCTCCTTTCTTTTTCTTTCTCTCTTTTTCTCTTTCCTTTCCCCCTCTCACTCTCTTTCTCTCTTTCTCTCTCTTTTTCTTCCTTCCTTTCTTTCCAAATCTCTCCATTAACCAATATAATGTCGGTTATCAGTTCAATCATCACAATTTATTTCCCTCTCCCTCTCTCCCTTCTTCTTCTTCTTCTCTCTCTCCCCCTCCTTCTCTCTCCCCCCCCCGCCCCGTCTCCAAATCTCTCCATTAACCAATATATTCTTGGTTTGCAGTTCAACCATCATCATAAAAAAACACCTTTGAAATCACAATAAATATGTAAGTCATTTTTCACCAACCACCGATTTCTTAGTTTAGCTAAAAAGTGAAAAGAGAAGACGTTTAAGAAATAGATGAGCTCTTAATTTTCAACCTCACCAATTCGCCTGAGCCTTCTACAGCTTTTTTGTTTACGTTCTCACAATCAAAAGCACACAAATACACTGAGGTATTCAAGCCAAAGCTGATTGAAAAGGTGTTTCTAGTTGTAGTTAGTAACTACTCAATTCCAAGTTGAAAATCTGTCCGAAACTCTTTTTTGGGTGAAACATTATCAATAAACCAATGTAATTATGTTGTTTTAAGACTACATTCCACCAGCTGTTTTGAAGTTTCCTGGTCAATTAAACTAGACCTCTACAAGAGAAATACACAATAAGCAACATAGGTAACAAGCCAAGTCCATGGGGAAGCCAGGTTCACTTAATAACCCACGCTACTAACTTAACGATGGCAGTGATTCACTTAACAACTGTGGCAAGAAAGGTCGCAAAATGGAGCAAAACTCACTTAACAACCATCTGGCTTAGCCACAGAAATTTTGGGGTCAATTGTGTCGCAAGTTGAAATAGGGAAAAACAAAACAAAAGAGAGAGACCAAAGCTACTATGTCCTTTCCTCAGGTTAATAAACCATACCTGCAGAACATGACATTATTATGCTACACATGGCTAAGGAATTTTAGTATTCACAGGATTATGGTAATTAAGCCTTCTCTCTCTTTGGATGATGTGACACTTGCTTGACTATAATGTCACTCCACTTAAAGGCTGTGTAAACAACATTATCTTAGTCACTCTGCATTACGGTCTCCAACTGTGACAAAATTACAAGGTCAGAGTGGACAAGAGTATAGGTAATCCCAAGAAAACACCATGTAAATGACGAGCTCGGAAGGTTCAAGCCGAGTTTCTTAAGAGCAGCAAATGACTTAAGTGCAACACCACCTTAGAAGGGATCAAAACTCCGCAGTCAAAATATTCTTAGAGACCAGTGGTGGGTTTCACTTCCCTTTGCTACCGGTTCGGGATTGGGAGCGCACAATGCTTCTGCGCATGCACAGAAGCTCCGTGATGACATTCTACTGGGTGGGCGGAGCCTCCCACCGCAGTTGCTACCGTGTTGTGGCCCGCCCGCAGCTTGTGCAGCCTTTGGAACCTTCAGTACCTCTTGGCAGTGCTGAGAAAGGAGGGGCTACTCCTTTCCTGAATGCAAGAGCACCCAGGGCTGCCAAGAGGCAGGAAGGTTTACTCCGGAGGAGGTCTACTCGGGAGTAAGACTTGGGGCTAATTGGCCACTCCCCTAGTCTATTTAAGGTCATCAGTTGCAGCTAACAAGCTGCAGAGAACAACGTTTGACGAAGAGACCTGTCTGATCATAGCTTGCTCCATGACTCTTGTTTTGGCATTCTCTGCGTTGGCTTGGATTGTCAAGGACTAATTTCTAGGAACTTTGCCAGCTCTTGGAAACTCCGTAAGATAAACAGACTCAATTGCTCGTCATTGTCTTCGAACTCTTTGAACTGATACCAGCTATTAATGAAGCTTAATTGATAGCTGGTTGCTTGCTGGTAATAGTTTGTTTGTAAATTGGTGTGTGTATCTTGTTTACTACTAAGAAGTTTTATTAGTAGCCTTTGTTTCATTAAAGCAGTGTGTACAAACTGCTTGTGTGGTTATGTGCTTCGTGGGGACAGAACATACCGGTTCGCCCGAACCTGGCCGAACCGGTAGGAACTCACTGTTCGAGATCAGGGCAGAACAAAGGATTCAGAGTCAAGACACAAAAAATCTTTCAAGAAAATAGACTCACCTGTCAAAACATTCACATTCATGAGAGTGACCCACTACAGGAAGTCCTTGACTTACGACCGCAATTTCTGTGGCTAAGCGAGACAATTTGTTGGGTGAATTTTGCCCCATTGTATGACTTTTCTTACCACCGTTGTTGAGTGAATCACTGCAGTTGTTAAGTTAGTCACAGGGTTGTTAAGTGAATCTGCCTTGACTTTGCTTGTCAGAAGGTCGCAAAAGGGGATCACGTGATCCCAGGAACCTGCAATCGTCATCCATATGAGTCAGTTGCCAACCATCTGAATTTGGATCCCGTGACTATGGGGATTCCGCAATGGTGGTAAGTGTGAAAAATGATTGTAACTCACTTTTTTCAGTGCCGTTGTAACTTTGAACGGTCACTAAACAAACTGTTGTAAATCGAGGAATACTTGCAGTTCTGCTCCAATAACCCTAAGATGCCAATGAATGTTCATATTATGAAAAGAGGGTTTTGCTAAATAGGTTTGTCAAGAGTTGGTACATTCCAACAACTCTCTGACTCTGCCCAACTAATTTTGCTCTGACTGATGATGTTGCTTGGATGAGCAACAAAACATCTCAGATAAACAAAGTTTGGTCCAGTTGCCAGAATTCAACCTCTAGACCAGTGGTGGGTTTCAAAGAAAAAATTTTTTGCTACTGGTTCTGTGGGCGTGGTTTGGAGGTCATGTAACGGTTGGCATGGCTTGGTGGTCATATGACTAGGTGGGTGTGGCTTGGTGGGAATGGCTGGGGAAAGATACTGTAAAATCTCCATTCCCTCCCCACTCCAGGAAAAGGTTATTGAAAAATGCCCATTTCCTCCTGATCAGCTGGGACTCGGGAGGCAGAGAAGAGATGGGGGCGGGGCCAGTCAGAGATGGTATTTACTGGTTCTCCAAACTACTCAAAATTTCCACTACCAGTTCTCCAGAACTGGTCAGAACCTGCTGAATACCACCTCTGGTAGTTGGTTTTAGGTGAGGCCATAAAGAGAAAAAAGTTATTTTTTACCAGTTGAATCTGGATGATTGAGTCGTCACTGACCCATTCTGCTAAATAATCCATTCTTTCCTGGCTCACGCAGGGCTCCAAAAGATATCAGAGAGAAGGTATTATGAGCTGTGGTGGCGCAGTGGTTAGAATGCAGTTCTAGCCAATTCTGCCCACTGTCAGCAGTTCGATCCAGACTGGTTCAAGGTTGAGATTCAGCCTTCCACCCTTCCAAGGTCAGTAAAATGAGGAGCCAGATTGTTGGGGTGGTATGCAGCCTCTGTAAACCGCTTAGAGAAGGCTGAAAAGCACTGTGAAGCGGTATATAAGTGTAAGTGCTATTGCTATTGCCCTTCCCTCCTTCCTTCCTTCCTTCCTCCTTCCATCCCTCCTTCCTTCCTTCCCAGTGATTAGAATGCAGTATTGCAGGCTAATTCTGCCCACTGCCAGCAGTTCGATCCTGACCAGCTCAAGGTTGACTCAGCCTTCCATCCTTCCGAGGTGGGTAAAATGAGGACCCAGATTGTTTGGGGGCAATAGGCTGACTCTGTAAACCATTTAGAGAGGGCTGTAAAGCACTGTGAAGCGGTATATAACCCTAAGTGCTATTGCTATTACAGTACTATCAGCAGCAAAGCCCAGGGTGGCAGAGGCACAGAAGACAAGCAAGGGCATTGAAGAGAGGATCACAGTCAAGAACCTGGAGCAGGAAAAGAGATCTATCATGGTTAATGATGCTGGGGGAAGACCAGTAACTGCGTTGAACAGAGCTGGGAAGTCTGTCCAAAAAAAGAGAAGAAGCTGCAGAATACGGAAGTCACCTGAGCCTGCAACCGTGTGTGGAAAATGTGTGTGTTTAATTACTGTACAACATGGACACAGTACCGCTCTGGTCCCTCAGCTCATCTATAACAGTCTTATTTGCAATTCCAGAGTCCCTCAACAATACATCATGGAAATTTAGCAGCAAAGCCGTGAATTGCCAGATGATGAACCTCAATAATTTTATTTTAAATTAGAAAGGACTGAAGGTCTTGCCCTGCGCTGCCACATCTTCTGCCCTTCGGTTTTCAGAACCATGGTGGATAAAAATCAATGTTTTTTTTAAAGTTTAAAAAAATCAGATTTTTTAAAATTTAAATCGGATGTTTTTTTAAAAATTTATCAAATTTATTTTAATAAAATGCTTTTGGAGTAAAATATATATCTAAAGATGGTTTACTATTTAACATACGTTAATAATTTAATAATTTAACCGAGCCGAGGTGGCACAGCGGTTAGAGGCAGTACTGCAGGCCACTTTAGCTGACTGTGATCCGCAGGTCAGCGGTTCAAATCTCACCAGCTCAAGGTTGACTCAGCCTTCCATCCTTCCGAGGTAGGTAAAAGGAGGACCCAGATTGTTGGGGGCAATATAAACATACATTGCTTAATGGTGTAAACCGCTTAGAGGGTGCTTACACTGTGAGGCGGTATATAAATCTCAGAAATAAATAAATAAATAATAAATAAATAGTTTAGTTTATTCAACATGAAATAGAGCTTAGTTATGTAGCATGAGGCTGTATATTCTGCAACATTGGGACTGTCTGTGAATCAACAGCAGATCAGAGGAGGGACAGAGATGACAGTTGCTCTTTAAAAATTATGATTTAAATCGAGTTGATTTAAATCAAGCCTTTTTACTAGTGATTTAAACTGTGGTTTACATAGACTCGATTTAAATCAAATCCACCCTGTTTGGAAGTGAGGATTTCAACACAAAGATCTCTGAAACTCAGAAGTTTGATGCTATCCATCATCAACCCATTCAGGTCCTAATTGGAAATGAGAGGAAATATACATATCTGGATGTATTTACTGAACAAGTGTGATGCAGAGCCGAGGTGGCGCAGTGGTTAAAGTGCAGCACTGCAGTTCAGCAGTTCAAATCTCACCGGCTCAAGGTTGACTCAGCCTTCCATCCTTCTGAGGTGGGTAAAATGAGGACCCAGATTGTTGGGGGCAATATGCTGAACTCTGTAAACCGCTTAGAGAGGGCTGTAAAGCACTATGAAGCGGTGTATAAGTCTAAGTGCTATTGCTATTGAGCCCTTCCTTCTATCCGCTAGACAAGATAAAGTTCTTTGAACGTGTGTCAGATCCTGCGCTTACAATGGACTATGTTAACCACAACACTTAGGCAATATAATCTTCTAAATTGGGAATAAAGTACAAATCTCTTACAAACGAGAGTTTGTAAACTCGCTTGCTAGTGGAGGAAGCAAACTCCAGCTATCTCTGTTGGCTCCTGTCCCAATGGATGCAACTAACAAACCCAGATGACTTTGACAGAAGTTTATGACATTGTACAGGCCAGGAGGAATTCAAGCCAGAATCAAAAGAAAAGCACTAACATTATTCACTGATCCCATAAATCGACCCATATAGAGTTGCTAAAATCTGCTAGCTCTACCTGGCAGGAGAGGACCAACAGGGAAGTTGACTAAGCTTTCTCAAACCAACCACAATTGAACTTTACTCTCCCCATATGTAAGGTAAGGTTGCTACAAAATCTAGAGGATGCTTTTTTTTTCCCCTGTAGCTTTGGGAATCAGGAAATGTGGTCCAGCAAAGCAGTAGGAGGAGAAGGTGTTTAAGGGTTGCTTGCCAATCACTGCACCCACCCACCTATTCTCCATTTGATATCACACGCTTACTTGCAACTCCTGAACAGTAAAGAGCGTCTTGCAAAAGAGGTGTGTTTTATATGTGAACTTCACCTAAGTGTGGCTCACTAGAGGACGGGAGAGGAGGGGAATCTAATCGAGTCATTTTGTCAGACGCCAACAACCAGATCCACACACAAAGAGTTCTATTAGCTACTTTATTTCCCGTGCCTATTTTACAAGAATCTTCCCAGACTAACAGTTTGCTCTTGCAGTCAGACTAGATAAGATTTAGCAGCATTCAAGCAGGGTCAGACTTTGCCCTCTTGTACCCACATAAGGATTCCAGACTAATTGCCCGCTTGACTCCTTCCCCAGGCTCGGTCAGTGTCTCGCTGACACTTTTCATGATAAAACATTCGGTAGCATCTCAGATAGGAATTCTAATAAGGCTATTTCATCTTCGGTGTATATCATTTCATCCCATGTAGACAATGAGAAGAAATCTGATCTAAGCCTAGAAACAATTCGCTAGCATACTGGCAAACATTTCCATCACAGCGTTAACCTCATATTCACCAGAGTTTAGCAAAAAGCAGAAGGTGAAATGAAAAACAAATTAAAAGGAAGACAAAATAACTGGAGATGGGAGGGCGGGAGGAAGAATAAGTGCAAATATCACATTTTTGAGGATACTAAATTCTTCTCGTAAAAAGAAAACGGAATGTAGCTGATCAGAAACACGATGTTGTGAATCATTCCAGCAGCAACAATGAACCTGATCAACCCTGGTTTAAGTTAAGCCAAAAAGACTGGGCAGATTTAAGAGAAAAGTCTTTCCCTTCTGGCCAAGCCAAAGAATAATAGGGGGTTGAGAAGGGGGTTGGACTAGAAGACCTCCAAGGTCCCTTCCAACTCTGTTATTCTATTCTATTCTAAGTGGAAACTGTTCAACTCTTAAGTACCGTATTTTTCGGAGTATAAGACGCACCTTTTTCCTCCCTAAAAGAGGCTGAAATTTTGGATGCGTCTTATACTCCGAATGTAGCTTTTCCGAAGCTTTTTTCCCCAGCCCTAAGGAGGTGCTAACGATGTCTTTGCAAGCTTGTTTTCATTGCTATTCCCTCTAAAAAAGGTTTTTTCAGCCCTAACAAGGTGCTAACGATCTTCCCAGCTTGCAGTACTTTTTTATTCCTACTCCCTCCGAAGTAGTTTTTTCCCCAGCCCTAAGTTCTTTGCAGGCTTGTTTTCATTCCTACTCCCTTCGAAGAATATTTTTTTCAGCCCTAACCAGGGGATAAAATAATGTGCTGAAGCTGACCAGACTAAGGATGCTAGCCAGATGAATACCTGGTAGGTAGATTTTTTCCCCTATTTTCCTCCCCCAAAAGTAAGGTGCGTCTTATACACCGGTGTGTCTTATACTCCGAAAAATACGGTAGTTTAACTTGTTCAAGTCTTCTGTTTGTATTGGCATGGAGAAAATTACACAATCAGAATACAGGTAGTCCTCAACTTACAACAGTTCGTTTAGTGACCGTTCGAAGTTGCAACAGCACTGAAAAAAGCGGCTTATGGCCATTTTTCACACTTACGACCATTGCGGCCATCGCCCACGGTCACGCGATCAAAATTCAGACACTTTGGCAACTGACTCATGTTTATGACGGTTGCAGTGTCCCGGGGTTCATGTGATCACTTTTTGTAGCCTTCTGATGAGCAACGGGGAAGCCGGGTTCGCTTAACAACTGTATTAGTAACAACTGCAGTGATTCACTTAATAACGGCGGCAAGAAAAGTCGCAAAATGGGGCAAAACTCACTTCTTAACAAATGTCTCGCTTAGCAACAGAAAAGTTGGGCTCAATGGTGGTCGTAAGTCGAGGACTACCTGTAGTAGGGCCACTGAAGATCCCCTTCTCCAAAGTGCTGCCCAATTCAAGATGAACAGCACAGGATGCAATTATGGCATCACCTTTATTAATCTAGCATTTTGATTATATTTGTTAAATGTTTCGAAACCACCAAGCTTCCCTTTTTCTCTTTCTTTTTTAAAATCAGCATTTCTCTTTCCCCTCTAGCTTCTTACTTGTATAAACTATCATTCCGGTAGACCAGAATCAGAAAAGACAACAAACTCACTTCAGTTTGATGGAAAAGAAATCCCAATTATTTAAAGCAAATTTGCCAGTTCAGAAAAAGGGCATAAACATCAGTGGCATTGCAGAAGTCATGCCCCTTTTAAGGCTATTAGACGGAGGGGTTGATTCTCACTGCCTTCCAGCCTCGGACTGCGGAAGTATGTTTTCTTTGAGAAGCTGGGATTTTTTCAAGAGATATTGGAATTTAATTGTTTCCTTTCTAGGCAAACATACTTTCGGATTAATGCTGATGGAAAGGACAATTGGATGTCAGGAAGACAAGGGGACGGTGGATTATAGACCAAGGTCCGGGCCAAGATAGGTAAACAAGTGGGTACCTACAATTGCCAGGAGGAAGAAAATGTCCTTTTAAAATACATCTCAGAAGACAAGATTTTATTCTATCCGAACCCGGCTCCTAGCAAACACAGGTTCTGTTATTCTAACGTCTGAGGTTATTTTCTTAATAAGAAGGGTTCCTGGGAAATAATGACACCATCATTAAGAAGGCAACGTTGCCTAAGTCATTCAAGGGTTTCGCTCCCCAAAAGGGATTTGAAAAAAAAAGTAGAAAGAAGCAATAGTAGCCCTCGGAGCAGTGGGCTCTCTGAGAGCACAACCCGTGGGCAAAATTGTGAAGCTGAAGCTACTGCATGGCAAGGGGAGGAAAAGGAAAGGGGAGGGGAGGGGAGGGGAGGAGTGAGAGAGGAAGGAAGGAAGGAAGGAAGGAAGGAAGGAAGGAAGGAAGGAAGGAAGGAGGGAGGGAGGGAGGGAGGAAAAAAGGAAGGAAGGAAGGAAGGAAGGAAAAGAGGGAGGAAGGAAGGAAGGAAGGAAGGAAGGAAGGAAGGAAGGAAGGAAGGAAGGAAGGAAGGAAAGAAGGAAAGAAAGAAAAGAGGGAGGGAGGGAGGAAGGAAGGAAAAGAGGAAGGGAGGGAGGGAATCAGAGAGAGATAGAAGAAGAGAGAGAGAGAGAGAGAGAGAGAGAGAAAGAAAGAAAGAAAGAAAGAAAGAAAGAAAGAAAGAAAGAAAGAAAGAAAGAAAGAAAGAAAGAAAGAAAGGACGAAAGAAAGGATAAAAGAAAGAAAGGACGAAAGAAAGGATGAAAGAAAGGGGGAGGGAGGGAGGGAGGAAATCAGAGAGAGAGAGAAAGAAAGGAAGGAAGGAAAAGAAGAGAGAGAGAGAGAGAGAGACAGAGACAGAGACAGAGACAGAGACAGAGACAGAGACAGAGACAGAGACAGAAACTTCTTGATCCTGCTCTACCCATTATACCACAAGGGCTCCCAGCAAAAAGTTCAGTTGAAGTCATCCAGGGCAGGGAAGACATTCACCATTCCTCTAGCAGCAGACTTTACAGAGGAATAAGACACCCGGGAAAGTATTTCAAAATTCAAAACCTTAATATAGTTGGTCTCCAGAGTGAAGAATTCCTTAGGAAAACCCCAAACCTGCCGGATTTTCATGAGCGGAGCTAGAAGAGAACTTTTTCAAAGACAACTCACTCAAATGGCCACTTTGCTTATTGCCATATTTACAGTTCTAGGCACACATTGTTTCATTTATAAACTTGGCTTTCTGCAGAAATTACAGGGTGGTCACCCAGAACAGAACTTCCTGTTTCTTTGGAAGTTGTTTCTTAGTGAACTTCAGCTCACACGATGGCAACAAACAGCAAGGACAGATCAAATAAATTACAATTAACTTTGGTGGAGTGATCTTCCCTTGATTTCCTGCAACAGGCAGGAAATGTACAATAAAGATTTGTTTATCACAGCTATTCCGTTTTGGGGGGGGGGAGCGGGGAGTATGATTTAAGCCTTGGACTTTTACAAATAAAGAGAGAGGGGGGGAAACCCCTCTTCCTATTATCTTTAAAATTGAATGGTTTGATCACACAAATATTTAGAAAATACATTTCCTGCTGTCATTAGAGCAAAACTATTTAAGTTCTCTTATGCTTTAGCAAGAGAGAGAGGAGAATGTCATCTTTACAAACCTTTTAGGAAGGTAGGAAGGTGGGCATTAGGAAGGAAGGGAGGGAGGGAGGGAGGGAGGTTGGACGGAAGGAAGGAGGGAGGGAGGGAGGGAGGGAGGGAGGAGGACAGGGCAAGGAAGAAGGGAGGGAGGGAGGAGCTAAGGGAAGTAAAGGGTGGAAGAGGGAGGAAAAGAGGAAGGAAGGCAACAGACAAACTCTTAAGTGTAATTGCTTACATAGCTACAAAATGCCCCAAACAGATCCTATTTTCTCTTCAAACTTTGTTTTCCAAAATGGCAAATCATTCAGGAATGAAGGTGGAATGCAGCTCTAATTTTTCAGAGTGAATATTTCATCTGAGACCAAAGACAATCTTGCTCTAATTCTGATTTCAAGACGATTGGATTAATCAGAATGTTCTGTCTTACTTCAACTTCAACAACTTCAACAACAACAACAACAACAACAACAACAATGGAATAGTTGGAGGGCCCTTTCTCAACACTGCAGTCATTGTGGGGAAGGAACACACTTCATTGGGTACAACCCAAGGGTTGTGTGCAGGCGGCTTCTCCATTAGGCAGCACTGCCCCTGTCCTTTCAGTAGACAGTAGTAACTGAAAATTAACCAATGGCAGGAATTGTATGTCAAAGAATTGCGGGGTTTTACTCTTTTGTTAGCTTCTGGCCATCTGCCAGAAATCTTATTATTTATCATGTTGATATGCTGGTTTTCCATCTGGATAGGAAGTGCAAAGTAAATTAGGAAGAGGGGAAAAAAAGCAAAGCAGAACAAAACTACGGCTGCAAAAAGATGGAAAGAGGCCAGCATTTTCCAAATCAACAAACAATTCAGTGCCCCATTGTCATTCTCAACTTGTCTTCTGCAAGAAGATGGCAGGCTGCTTTAAGAAGTCTTATCTTGTCTTGATGTCCTAAAACGAGAAGTAGAAGAGGCCCTTGGTGACGTCTCCCAATGGCAGGGCTGATTGTGTCCGCTGTGCCTCCATTGTAAATGTCACGGATGGGATAATGCAAGGATGTCAAACTCAGTTTCATTGAGGCCTGCATCAGGGTTATGTTTGACCTCGGGGGGGGTGGGGGGGCATGGCCAGGCAGGGCATGGCCAGCTCGACTAATATGTCCGAACAGGGTGAGGACACAATAACTGAGGCGAGACAAATCAAGAACCAACAAGCAGTGGTGGGTTCCTACCAATGCGATCCACTCTATAGCACCGGTAGCGGCCCGCTGGTGACGTCACAGTACCGGTGCGGTTGGTTGCCGGTGCCTGGGCGCCGCCATTTTTTTAAAAATTACATTTTTAAAAAATTTTCTTCTGCGCATGCCCAGAAGCAGAGTTTCCGGCACTGCTCATATGCTGCCTTCCTACTCCACAGTGAGTCCAAGCAGGGGAGGATGGCTGAGGGAGCGCGTGAGACGCTGAAAGAACGGGCGGCAGGAGCTATCTCCATTCCCCTCCCTTCAGCAGTCCGAGAAGCCACGAATGTGCAGTGATGATCCTAGGCATTTTTGCACGTTCGAGGCTTCTCGAGCTGCTGAGGGGAGGGGGAATGGACAGCAGGACCTATCTCAGTTCCCCTCCCTTCAGCAGTCCGAGAAGCCACGCCCACCTGGTCACATGTCTGGCAAGCCACACCCACAAAATAAGCCACGCCCACGGAGTGGTAGTAAAAAAAATTAGGAACCCGTCCCTGCCAACAAGCCTTTATTAAGGCTAACAGAGCAACAGCTAAAACAACCAGCAACAACTCAGTAGAATCAGCCCGCGCCTCTGCCGCGTCTGACAGCTCTTTTATAGCTGGCTGTCAGATGTGCCAGCCAATAGGAAGCCTTTAAACTCCCGCATCCAAACAGCGCCTGGTCTGGCCAATCAGGAACAGCCCTGAGGTATCCGGCGTCCTGAGGGGACGCAACTTCGACATCACTTGTGTTGGAGGCACCTGTGGTGGCCCGAGCGCTCTGCCAGCGAAAATGGGCTCCCAAGCTCCATTTTCGGCTGCAATGGCCTCCTGCAACCCTCCACCAGCGAAAACGGAGCTCGGGAGGGCAGCACCCGGGCCGGTCCTTCGCTATTTCCAGGGCAGCCACGCGGGCCAGACCTAAGCACCCTGCGGGCCAGATCTGGCCCATGGGCCTTGAGTTTGACACCCCTGGGATAAAGCATTGGTCGGGGTAGCAAATGGTGATCCAAGACAATTCAGAGCGTTCAAAGGCAGAAGTAGGCCTTTGAAGTGGGGCCGGAAATTTAAAGGGAGCTGATTAAAATGGTTAAGCATCCATTTAAAAAAGCTTGAATCCAAGGATTGCTAAGGAGGGGGAGTTGCACTGAAATCGGTTTTAAGAAGAAAGTAGAGTCATGACATTCAAAGTATAAAGGCTATTTGGCAATTGAAGTAAGATGCTAAAATCTGAATTTCCCTCTTTCGGTTCCAGTCATCCAGTTGACTGTGACGCTTTACAGGATACCGTTATAATCCACCTTCCCTCTTGAGTTTTTTTTCTTCTACCAATCATTTCAGAACAGAATAATAGAGTTGGAAGGGACCTTGGAGGTCTTCTAGTCCAACCCCCTGCTCAGGCATGAGACCCTATAGCATTTCAGGAGAATGGCTATCCAATCTCATCTTAAAAACCTCCAGTGATGGAGCACCCACAACTTTTGAAGGCCAGCTGTTCCACTAGTTTATTGTCCTGTCAGGAAATTTCCCCTTAGTTCTGGGTTGCTTCTCTCTTAAGTTTATTTATTATTTATTTATTTATTATTGGTTCTTCTAGGCCTCCCTACTCCCGAGGGACTCAGGGCGGCGTACAACAATTTTATGAGAACACTAATAATAAACCACGATTAAAACATCAGTTAAAACATATAGAAAACGTTAGAAAATGATTCACCATCAGTCATACTGGGGGGGAGCTCAGATGGAGCTCCCCTCCATTGTTTGCTGATCTGGCCTCTGGTGCTTTGGAAAATAAGTTGACCCCCCTCTTCTTTGTGGCAGTCCCTCAAATACTGGAAAACCCATATAGAAAGAAGGAAGGAAGGAAGGAAGGAAGGAAGGAAGGAAGGAAGGAAGGAGGGAGGGAGGGAGGGAGGGAGGGAGGGAGGGAGGGAGGAAGGAAGGAAGGAAGGAAGGAAGGAAGGAAGGAAGGAAGGAAGGAAGGAAGGAAGGAAGGAAGGAAGGAAGGAAGGAAGGAAGGAAGGAAGGAAGGAAGGGTTTTGATTAATGTCCTATACATTGGGATGGGTAGATGGGAGATCACATTGGCAGGTAAGTTTTACAGTTCCCATTTTCCAAGATTTGAGAGACAGCCAGATGGATACAAGGACTGACAAGCTGGTCTTTAATATCTTTAAAAGAAAACGAAAAATGTTACTGGGTGTTACAGACTTGCTTTTGGCTTCCCCTCATTTCCATTCAAACAAATGCTCAGAGCATGTGATGAAACCAATTCCAAGTGTGAAAACTCAACACTTTTTGCTATGTGCAAAAAAAAAAAAAACCATGCAAGGATCCAAAACATTTAAGTGATGGCTTGTCTTCTCCGGGCAGTATTCATACAGTGTGTAAGAATCACAACAAACCCAACAAAAGCCTAGAAAGGATCCATAGGTATTTCTCTTGACTTAAGAACCTCTTTGCAAGTTCAAGAATTCAACAAATCTAGCCCTTCGGAATTTCACATAAATCGGTCATCACATTACAATTATTTGATTGGAATATCACGCCGGACAAAACTTTCAGGAAACTTCACTATAGGTAGTCCTTGACTTATGACCGCAATTCAGACCAGAATATCCATTGTTAATGTGGTTGTTAAGTGAGTCATGTATTTTATGATTATGATCTATGACTTATCACCCTGCACCTCTTGTGGCCTGCCAGCAGCCAGCGGAGCTGGTGGCAGACTCGGACGATGAGGAGGTTGGGGAGGAACTTGGGCCAGTTCTGGAGTCTGGGGAAGGCTCTGATGGATGCTCTGCGTTGGACGCAGAGATAGAGCCAGGGCCATCCAACATTTCCCAGCCACCGGAGAGGTGGCTGCCTTTGGAGGCTGATATGAGTGAGGAGGAAGAACAGCTGGGGCCTGTTCCAGATGCAAATATGCACAGAGCAGTTAGGAGAGGAGAACAACGGCAGACAAGGAGTTGACTTGGGAAGCAAAGCACACGTGGATACTGAATGGCCCCTCCCTGGCTGGGGAATAAATAGAAGGAAAGGGGAGTGGTTGTCGTAGGAGACAACAGTTCGTATTTCTGAAGATTCGTTTCTTGCCAAAAAGACTGCTTGCCAGAACTAAATTAGCCGCCTTTGGGGCTGGTAGCTCAAGGTCTTGCTATTATCGTAAGGAACTGGTAAGGTCTGTACTGCAGTTAACTGGCCTGGACTTTTCGGTGGGTGAATGCAATTAATTCACAAGAGGAAACTAAAGAGAGGTTTTTCGGGACAAGGAATCTGTTTCTTGCTTCTGCTAAGGCTCGGTCAAAATAGCACCAGAGACAAATTCCTTGTGTGTCCAAACACACTTGGCCAATACAGAATATTCTATTATATTCTGCTCTGTTCTGCATTGAAAAGTTATGGATTGAAAGGAGTGCACATACACATATATACACACAGACACACACCCACGAACAAACAAACAACCTATTAATGACATCCTCAAGGAACCATGTGCTCAGGACCAGCTGAGTGGGTTGTATTGTGAAAAAACACTCTTGGGACTGCTACCAACCTCAAGAGTGACATCTATAGAAAAGCCAGCTTATTCTTATCTACTGAAAGAGTTAGTGAGACTTCAAGTAGAACAGCTGTCCAGAATGGAGTTGTGTTTGTATAAAACAAAAAGATACAAAGATCTTCTAGACAAACAAATATAAAGATTTCAAAGGCAAAACACGGATATCTTTCATCTCATTAAGAAAACACACAATCGTTTCTTTTTTCCAGACTCATTTAGTCATATCAAAGAAAAGAAGCTTTTGACCATCTCGCAAATTTTTAAGCATCCCCGTCACACACACAAATATATATGCACAGCCTTCCCAACACAAATCATGAAACATTAAATAGGGAGGTTGTGCAAGCAGTTCTGGAACAAGACAACACAACATTATCAGAGCAAAAAAAAAAAAAAGTTCTCCAAAGCATTAAAAGGACACGGAGAACAAAGAAAAAACAAAAACATTCAGCCCCTTTTCAACTCTCAAAAGATAAATCTTGCAAGTCAGACTTGAAATACATCTTAAGGAAATCAAAAAGAAAAGGAAACGATTTTAGAACAAAATAAAGGAAAACTATTATTCTGTAGAAGAGCAAATCAAATTATAGGTCAGTGATCACTAACCTTTTCAACGCGGAGAGCCGAAAGCGCACGCATGCGCGTGCAAAAGCACGTGCAACCATTATGCAATGCACACGTGACCTCCCCCCATGCCCCGTCCCCACGCATGCATGTGACCCCCATGTATACACGTGTGACCCCCCCATGTGCGCCCACACATGCACGCATGCCCCCCACGTGTGCACCCCCCACATGTGCGGCAGAGACTCAAAACCAGCTGGCCGGCGGGAGGCATACGCACATGCGCGGCGGAGCTAAGATGGGGTGACGGCTTGCGTGCCCACAGAGAGGGCTCTACGTGCCACCTGTGGCATGCGTGGCATAGGTTCGCCATCACGGTTATAGATAGTCCTATAAATCCTATAAGAGCAAATTACAGGTAGTCCTCAACTTATGACAACTGAGCCCAACATTTCTGTTGTTAAGTGAGACATTTGCTAAGTGAGCTTTGCACCATTAATGACCTTTCGTGCCACAGTTGTTAAGTGAATCACCGCCGTTGTTAAGTTAGTAACCCGGTTGTTAAGTGAATCCGGCTTCCCTACTTTGACTTTGCTTGTCAGATGGTCGCAAAAGGGGATCATGTGACCCAGGACACTGTAACCATCGTAAATATGAGTCTGTTGCCAAGTGTATGAATTTTGATCAGAGGATCATGGGGATGCTACATTATTCATAATTGTGAAAAATGGCCATATGTCACCTTTTTTCAGAGCCCCTGTAACGTCAAATGGTCACTAAATGAACTTCTTTAAATCAAGGACTACCTGTAGTGTGTTATTTACTTTATTGATTAGCCCTTGAGCCATATCAAAGTATGTGTAGTACAAATTATTACTAAAATCTGATTTTAAAAAAAACAATTTAAAATGGAATGGGACAAAATATAATTTAAAATGAAATTGGAATAAAATACCTGGTGTGTGTGTGTGTGTGTGTGTGTGTGTGTTTGTGTGTGTGTGTGTGTGTGTGTGTGTGTGTGTGTGTGTGTGTGTGTGTGTGTGTGTGTGTGTTCCGTGCACATGTGCTTCCTGGCTTCTGTGGATCGATTTACAGCAGAACGACAAATCTGATTTTTTTTTTTGCAATATTAGTGCGCATCACTCGTATTTGGAGTGCAACTGAAAGCAAGCATTAACATTGCAAAAATCAGATTTGCCGTTCTACCGTAAATTAATCCACAGAACCCAGGACAAATACACACGCACACACATACACACAAAATAATTCTAAAAATTCTAAAGGTGTCGGACAAGAGAATAGGAATGAAAAGATATAAGAAAAGATTGGGACTCTACCTAGAAAGAATTCCATCCCTAGCCATCTTTGGTGGGATGGATGTGTGCTGCTAACAGAGGGTTCCAGTTATGGATTAATTTATTAAAATAGTTCAGAGGTGAAAGGATTAGCTGTCTCGTTCCGCTTAAAAAGCTTGCTACCCTACTGTCTCTAGTCAGGAGCAAAACAGATGGCGAATCACGGGGTTCTGAACATCACCAAAGAAATTGCGCTCGCTGTCAAGATATCAAAAAAGCAAGTATTTTCCGCCCTCCAAGTTAGATACGATATCTTCATTCCCTCTGCAGAAAAAAAAGATACGGATTTTTTTTTAAAAGGACACATTTTGTACAGTCCAGTCCAGGCTGTTACATATTTCCATGCGTTCCTGGAAAAAATAAAATAAAACTCTTGCAACTTGGATGAAGTCAGAAATTACCTGTGTTGGCAAGAAAAGAAAAAAAAAGCAGGAACAAATCAGAGTATTGGTCCAAAATAAATTTGGAAAAAGAAAACAGACCCACAACCAGTATGTGCAAAGCCATTTCTGTACAAGGATCAGAGGTGGGATCCTTCCTCTGATTGCCGGTGCGGTTAATCGCTGAGTGCGCTGCAGAGCCTGCGCAGAGGGCAAAAGAACGCAATTGGCGGCATCCATGCGGGCGGGGAAAGCGCCCGGGGAAAGCTCCCGCTCCGCAAACGGGAGCAGGCTCGAGCAGCGTCTTCGGCTCTGCGGCGCACTCAGCGATTAACCGCACCGGCAATCAGAGGTAGGATCCCACCTCTGAAAAGGATGTATAAAGGAAGTACAGTTGTCTTCGACTTACGATCGCAATTGAGCCCAAAATTTGTTGGTAAGCAAAACGGTCGCTAAGTGAGTTATACCCTTCCTTGCCACAGTTGCTAAGTTAATCACAGCAGTTGTTAAGTGTATTTGGCTTCTCCATTCTCTTTGTGTATCAAAGATCACAAAAGGTGATCACACACGACCCCAGAACACTGCAACCGTCAAAAATACGAGTTAGTTGCCAAAAAATGTGAATTTTGATCAGGTGACCACAGGGATGCTGTAACAGTTGTTAAGTCTGAAAAACGGCCATAAGTCACTTTTTTCAGTTGTTGTAACTTCAAATGATCACTGAACAAAAGATTGTAAGTCAAAGGACTACCTACCGGGGACAAATATAGAAAATGGGCCCAGTTCAATTGGCTAAGTTCCCCACTGATTCCTTCTCTAATTCTCCTGCCATTTGAATAAACTCATCCTGCTTTGGATTACTGCTTCCATAATCCTTGACAAATAGCCATGCCTAGCAGGGGCGGGTTCCTAATTTTTTTACTACCACTCTGTGGGCGTGGCTTATTTTGTGGGTGTGGCTTGCCAGCCATGTGACCGGGTGGGCATGGCTTGCTGGCCATGTGACCGGGTGGGTGTGGCTTCTCGGACTGCTGAAGGGAGGGGAAGTGAGATAGGTCCTGCCGCCCCTTCCCCTTCCCCTCAGCAGCTCAAGAAGCCTCGAACGTGCAAAAATGCCTGGGATCATCACCGCGCGTTCGTGGCTTCTCGGACTGATGAAGGGAGGGGAATGGAGATAGCTCCTGCCGCCTGTTCTTTCAGCGTCTCACGCGCTCCCTCAGCCATCCTCCCCTGCTTGGACTCACTGTGGGGTAGAAAGGCAGCGCATGCGCAGTGCCGGAAGCTCGGCTTCTGGGCATGCGCAGAAGAAATTTTTTTTTTTAATTAAAAAACAATGGCGGTGCCCAGGCACCGGCAACCGACCGCACCGGTACTGTGACGTCACCAGCGGGCCGCTACCGGTGCTATGGAGTGGACCGCACCGGTAGGAACCCACCACTGATGCCTAGTCAGGAAAGCCCACTATTTAACCTGATTTCCAGATGGACAGTGCTCCCTATAAATTCAGTCCCAGAAATTTTGTCAAGAGGATCATTTTTCTCCTGGTCCATTCCAGAGGTGGAATTATTTGTTCCAGCTTAAAACATGCCATAAAGTTCAGTGTCAGTAGATATTTCTGTTTGTTTCCCTGGGAGCATTCCCCCCCTCCAAATGCCCCAGCAATTAGAAACTCACACAAACACACACACAAACACAAACACACAAATATATATATAGTCATGTTGGAAGCAAGGAAGCAACTATATAGTTCCAAGCTTCCCAAATTATCATGACTTTAACTCAAAAGGGGAAACTATTTTGCTTGGCCACTGAACAAACATAGCCAAGGCACCAGAGTGTTGATTTCTCTGCTAAAAATATGGCAGCAGTTGTGTTTGTTAGAGAAAAGGATGGCAAGTCTTTAATTATTAAACCAACTGCATTTAGCAGATGGTCAAAGAAAAGTACTCTTTAAAAAAAAAAGTTGCCCAGAGGGTTATATAAACGAACAAGCTAAAACAGCTGGCAGCTGGTGCGTGAAATCAATAATGAGAAAACGAACCCTACTGTACCTTTGTTTTCATTGTCTGGACAGAGATAGTGAGCATGAAAGAAAGAAAGAAAGAAAAAAGTGGAGGGGGGAATTGCAGATCAATTGAATGAATTCCATGGAGCCCATTGGAGAAGAGGGGGGGAAGGGAGGGGAGGAGAGAGGAAGGGAGGGAGGGAGGGAGGGAGGGAGGAAGGAAGGAAGACAGGGGGAAGGAAGGAAGGAAGGAAGACAGGAGGGAAGGAGGGAGGGGGAGGGAGGGAAGGAAGGAAGACAGGAAGGAAGACAGGAGGGAGGGAGGGAGGGAGGGAGGGAGGGAGGGGGAGGGAGGGAAGGAAGGAAGGAAGACAGGAAGAAAGGAAGGAAGGAAGGAAGGAAGGAAGGAAGGAAGGAAGGAAGGAAGGAAGGAAGGAAGACAGAAAGAAGACAGGGGGAGGGAGGGAGGGAAGGAAGGAAGGAAGGAAGGAAGGAAGGAAGGAAGACAGAAAGAAAGAAAGAAAGAAAGAAGACAGGAGGGAGGGAGGGAGGGGAGGGAGGGAGGGAAGGAAGGAAGACAGGAAGGAAGGAAGGAAGGAAGGAAGGAAGGAAGGAAGGAAGGAAGGAAGGAAGGAAGGAAGGAAGGAAGGAAGGAAGGAAGGAAGATGGGAAGCCAGAGAAAAGAAAGTGGCGAGTTAGGAAGGAATGAAGAAAGACAAGGAGAGAGGGAGAAAGGAGATCTGGCACAGGACCATTCTTCCCCTGGGAGAGAAGTTAAACCCCAATATTCACACTCGGTTCGAAAGCCCTGGTTTGGATAATACCACAAAAGGGGTAAAAGCCACCTAATTCCAGAGAGCAGAGGGCATGCTTACTGTGTTGAACATGCAAACCCACAGCAAACATCTTGATGCCTTCCCAGGAATGTGCAAGGCCAAATTTTAATCTGATGAACACTTTGCTGTTAAGTGCTGGCAGATTAATCTTCCCAGCTCCTCTTTCCCTAGTTAAACAGATCCTACTTACACCTTATCAATCATTGTAACCTATTTCTCTGATATCCACAGGTGCACCAAGTGACCACAATCTGTTAAGCTGCTCCTTTCTCAGAGAGAAACGGTTTATAGACGTTTACACCTAAAGGACCACTAAATGAAGATGAGGCAAATCCGTAATGTTTCTCTTGGCAACAACATTCTACCATTGCCTCCTTCCCAATCCACTTTACAATCTTACTGCTTTCTGGTGGTATCTCATTTAGCTAGGCCCTAACCAAGCCTGTTTTAGCTTCTAATCTAGGCCCAAACAAGGTCATCCATGAGTGCCATATATATGTTTCCTTCCCTCAAGTTGGCAAATACGGTAGGTGTCTAGTCTATTCTTGAAAACCTCCAGGGATGCGGCACCCACAACTCCAGGAGACAAGCTGTCCCACTGATCAATTGTTCTCCCTGTCAGGAAATCTCTCCTTAGTTCTAGGTTAGGTCTCTTTTTAACAAGCGTCCACCTATTATTTCTTGTCCTACCCTCTGGTGCTTTGGAGAATAATTCCTCCTTCTCTGTGACAGCCGCTCAGGTAGTGGAAAACTGTGATTATGTCACCCCTAATCCTACTCTTCGATAGGCTAGAACATATCCGGCTCCGTCAACCATTCATCATACGTTTCATCATACCATGTTCCCCCAAAGTAACATGCGTGGCTAAAGCAAAAACTAAAATCTGATTTCACTTCATTGACACCAAATTAAAACAGGTGGTGATTATTTTCTAATAAGGCATGTAATAATTTTATCTTTTGGGCTCGCTAAAAGTTCCAGCTTTGTAGCAAGTTCTGGAGATCTTTGAGGCTCAGCTAAAAAAGATTCCCCGGAACTCCACCAATCCAGTTGTGCACCACCATTTTATATTATGGGCAGTCATGAGCCATCTTCGGGGGTGGGGGGGAAACCCCAGTTCCATTAAAAATACCTGTCAAAACCCAGGCGCGCTGATTTTTTGCAGGTGCACAAAAATTAGCTCTTTACTTAGGTGCCTGAGAATTAAGTCGTGCACGTTGTGTCAAGAGATGACACTTCCATCACAAAGGGGCCGATGTCAGCTTCCTTGACGTGATCAAGGTAACGTGTTAGATCTAATGCCTCAATCATCTTGGCTTTTCTAGCCCTTCCAGGGATTAATACCCTATTGAATCCAACTGTTTACTGATGTGGATGGAGGGAGGGAGGGAGGATCTTAATTTAAACAAGGATCTCAGAAGGGGAAGGAAGGAAGGAAGGAAGGAAGGAAGGAAGGAAGGAAGGAAGGAAGGAAGGAAGGAAGGAAGGAAGGAAGGAAGGAAGGAAGGAAGGAAGGAAGGAAGGAAGGATCTTAATTTAAACAAGGATCTCAGAAGCGGAAGGAAGGGAGGGAAGAAAGAAAGAAAGAAAGAAAGAAAGAAAGAAAGAAAGAAAGAAAGAAAGAAAGAAAGAAAGAAAGAAAGAAAGAAAGAAAGAAAGAAAGAAAGAAAGAAAGAAGGAACAGAGGAACAGAGAGGAGAGGAGAGGAGAGGAGAGGAGAGGAGAGGAGAGGGGAGAGGAGAGGAGAGGAGAGGAGAGGAGAGGAGAGGAGAGGAAAGGAAAGGAAAGGAAAGGAAAGGAAAGGAAAGGAAAGGAAAGGAAAGGAAAGGAAAGGAAAGGAAAGGAAAGGAAAGGAAGAAGAGATAGTGCGCAATATTTTTATTGGAGACAAATACTGATGATATGGTAAGAACATTCCTCCTATATTTTTAGCATGCCAAGAGTACACTTTGTTCCACTCCAAACGTTCCTGGGCAAATTTATCAGATGATTTTATCTGTTTCTCCCTCCCCACCCCACCTCCCACCCCCAAAAATGGTTCTCTGGCCTTCTGTCAGCTGTTCTACATTCTGGAGACAGCCATTTCTCTAAGGAAGCAACAATATTTTTTTTCCCTCTCCCCCTTAAACTTCAAGGTTAACTGTTTTCCCAATTACGATCAATGAAACCTCTTGGAAAAGTTTTGTCCGCTGAAGACAAAGACGGCGAATTTTGTACCAAGGTGTGGAAATGAACATTTCCTGTGGATACCAAGGAGGACAATACTTTTCCAATTGGATCAATTTCTTCACGCTGCACGGGGAAGGCAATGCTTCCTGCAGCCCAAGAGATGACTGGCCGACGGCCCATTCCATTTTGACAAGGGGAAGTAATTCAGGAAAACCTACTTTCAGAGTAAGCAAGTAAATTAGTACAGCCTCTCTTTGCAAGGGTTGGAATTTTAAAAAAAGATGCGCTCAGACACTGGTCCTGATAATTCTTAAAAAGGAGAAATGCTTTCTTTGATCTTCTAAGTCTTGAAATGCACATATCCTTGTGGCTTGGCTCCGGTTTAAAAAAAGAAGAAGAAAAGAAGGTTTGTAAACAAGGTTTCCTTCCAGAAACTCAATTTGCCTTCTGTTATCACATAAATTCTGGATAAATAAAGTACAACCATTTGTGTGGTTTTTTTTTTCTCTCTCTCTTCCTTCCTTTCCCTGTGCCCTGTCCACCTAAGCCTTAATTCTCAATCACCAAATATATAAAAATGTTAAGGCTGTTGGCACTGAGCATTAATTCTGCCTGTTCATTTACTTAGGGATCCCAAAATAAGCTTCAGAAAGGTTGCTTATAAGACAACTGTAAACTCAAAAGGGGCCTGGAATAATAAAGATAAGGCTGCCCCATTTAGAAAGGGAAATTTTTACATTCCTGAGTAAACAAGCTGAGCTCATAAATTGTACCGAGCTGTTTAGCACTGTCAATGTGACCCACAGTCTCATGAACCCTTGTGTTCTCCAAGAAAACTTAATTAAAATGTTTACTGTAGCATTGTTTCACTGACGGTGCAAGGAATAAATTAACCCTTTCCACCCTGGATTGCCTACGCAGTCAAACATAGTTAAGAGAAACGGGAAAAAGTCCCTGAAGTACTGTATCTTATGGCTGTGCTAGGAGACTGCTCAATTCTGCATGGTGGATTCATAAAAATTTGCAGGCACCACCGGTATCTTTTGGGGGGGGGAGTTGTTCTTCATCCTATCCAAGACAGCATGAAAAACTTTTAAAGACCTCTTTCTACAGCCCACGGAGCTAGGTGGAACAGTCTACCAAGGCAGGTTGAAGGTTCTTCTCCATCTCAGGAGGCTTTGAAGAGAAGACGGGACATGTGTGGACATGGATGGTTGCAATGGATTTCTAGCACACTTCAGAAGCTGACCATTCCGATGTCTTCCAAATCCACAATTCTACAGAACTGGAGTCGGGGTTCCTCCAGAGGACTGGAGGCTAAAACATATGTGGAGCAGTTGAAGGAATTCGGGGATGCCTCGTTTAATGAAAAGAAGGGCTTGGAGTGACATGATAGCAGCGTTCCAATATCTAAGGGGGCAGCAACAAAGAAGAGGAAGTCAACCTATTCTCCAAAGCACCTGAAGGCAGGACAAGAAGAAATGGATGGCAACTAATCAAGGAGAGAAGCAACCTAGAAATAAGGAGAAATTCCCTGACAGTGAGAACAATTAACCAGTGGAACAACTTGCCTCCAGAAGTTGTAAATGCTCCAACACTGGAAGTTTTTAAGAAGAGATTGGATAACCATTTGTCTGAAGTGGTGTAGGGTTTCCTGCCTAAACAGGGGGTTGGACTAGAAGACCTCCAAGGTCCCTTCCAACTCTTATTATTCTGATATCTTAGGAAAGTGGGTCTTTCATATTCTAACTTCTTTCTAACAAAGCATTTATGGAACTGTTGTTTGAGGTTTAGCAATGAATGGACGAGAGGACCGAGTTGGTGAGTAGACTAAACAGCCCCAAATTTTATTACCCATGTAACAGAACTCTAACAATCCGAGCTGAATTGTGTAATGTAATGTAATATGATACAATGTGCACATGTTCATATATATCATAGTATAAATCATGTAATACAATACAATTGGAATACTATACACACACTTACAAACACACCCTATTAGAGAAAATATATCAGGAAGTTCCAGTGTTGCTCCTTTTAAATCAGGGGTCTCCAACCTTGGCAACTTTAAGACTTGTGGACTTCAACTCCCAGAATTCTGGGAGTTGAAGTCCACAAGTCTTAAAGTTGCCAAGGTTGGAGACCCCTGTTTTAAATCATCAATCTGTTCATTACAGTCCTCCCACTTAAAAATATGTCATGCCGATCCTTAGCCGTTGAAATTTTTCCTACTTAATGGCTCAAGAGGCAGCGTCATTTTGAGCTACTTACATCAGATGTAAACAACTATTTTTGGACTCCCAAGGCTTTATTTCACCTTGAAGTGGCTAGTTTTGGGGCTTGCCCTCTAAAAAGTAGTGGACCTGATGCCTCAGATGCTCACCAGAATTATCTCAATCCTGTTCTACCTGTTCTATATAGGCTACTGAAGGTATTGCAGTAGTTCCTGTCTTGGTATTTCTCCACCTTCAATGAACTCGCAACATGGCCCGGCCATCCATCTCACCAGTACAGATTGAACAAAGGAGAGTAAACTTTTTTTAAAAAAATGTCAATAGTTAAAGCCTAGCACCTAATTTAGTCCTTCTTGGCTCTGTGCAACTTTTGTTGGAAAGTGAGTGTGGTTTATATTCAGCATATGGCCAAAGTAGCTACTCACAATTTTCGATATGGCAAAAGAGGAGGTGTAAATTGTAGATTACAGATTACAAATTATTGAGTTGGAAGGGATCTTGTAGGTCAACTAGTCAACCCCCCCCCCCCTGCTCAAGCAGGAGTCCCTACACCATTTCGGATAAGTGGCAGTCCAATCTCTTTTTGAAAGTCTCAAGTGTTGGAGCTCTCACAACCTCCGCAGGCAAGCTGTTCCACTGGTTGATCGCTCTCACTGTCAGAAAGTTCCTCCTTATTTCCAGGTTGAATCTCTCCTTGGTAAGTTTCCATCCATTATTCCTTGTCTGGCCTTCAGGTGCCTTGGAAAATAGCTTGACCCCCTCCTCTCTGTGGCAGCCCTTCAAATATTGGAAGACTGCTATCATGTCTCCCCTGGTCCTTCTCTTCAGTAGACTAGCCATGCCCAGTTCTTGTAACCGCTCTTCGTATGTTATAGTTTCTAGTCCCCTAATCATCCTGGTTGCTCTTCTCTGCACTTTCTCTAGAGTTTCAATGTCTTTTTTATAGTGTGGTGACCAAAACTGGATGCAGTACTCTAGGTGTGGTCTAACTAAGGCTTTATAGGGCAGAGTTTGCATCAGGGCAGAGTTTCTGCTGAAGTTCTTACTAACCGGGTGGATTTCATTCAGGTATCTCATCACCTCCACTTCCCACCAATGCAACTGGCTCACCTTTGGCTGCATTCATTCTGTCCCACTTGCAATTCTGTCCCATTTGCAATTAAATTCATTCATCTAACATCCGTGTTAGGATAAGAAGATAAATTTTAGAGGTGACGAATCTTTTCCTTTGGAAACCAATCTTTGATAAAATAAAGCGCGAGTATAAAGTCTAAATAACAAGATATTTATTTCGGTACAAAAGAAATATAAAAACACTAAATCTTAATAATTACATCTTGACGACCTAAGAGAACCTCCTTCTAGGGAGGGTACCAGCAAGAATAATAATGGAGAATGAGAAAAGAATTTCACATCTGCGCAGTTCACACTTCACATGACTGCTTTACTTTGCTAAGAATCTCTGGGTCATAAAGTCTGACATATGAGTATAGCTGACAATCAAAAATCACCCCGTGACAATCCAGTTAATAGACTTAAGTATTAACGTTAAATCAACAAACAGAGACCCAGAGATATCTGAATTATTAAAGGAAACATTTTTAACAAAAAAAAATCTCTGATATTCACTAATAACAAATATCATGGGAGTAAGTGAAGAGCAAGGATCAGAATGCTCCCCCAAGTTTTTTTTTTCTTCCCACACCTACCTTGTTCTCTCTTAAGAAGTGCCGAAAAATTGCAATCCTTGCCACTTTCACAAGTCAAGATTGCTAAACAAAGGCTATCATACTTTGGCCATGGCACGTGAGCTGACTCACTCGAAAATTCAATCATGCCTGGAGCGATCAGCGGAAAAAGAAGGAGCCACCCTAGTACCCGTTGGATGGACATTATACAGGATGGCATGGAGATGACCGTGGCAGATCTGAAGGAGGCGGTGCAAGACAGAGGGGCATGAAGATGCTGATCCACAGAGTGGCTGAGGGTTGGACACAACTACATGGCTGAAGACAACGATGCAATGGGTGAACCAAACAATCAGTGCGAGCCCCCCCTGGGAAGCAATGGGGAATTCCCCCCCTGGGAAACAATGGGGAATCAAGTGGTGCGGTGGCCTAGAGGTGGAGCTCTCGCCTCACAATCAGGAGGCTGTGAGTTCGATCCTAAGTAGAGGTAGATATTTCTCTCTCTGGGCACAATGAAAATATATCTGCTGAAAAAAACCTCTGCATTGGTGACAGGAAGGGCATCCGTCCAGTAAACACTCAGTTCCATTCAGTTAGTTGCCCAGACTCCGCCCCGTAAGGGATTAGGGGGTCGTTAAAAGAGGATGATGAAGCAATGGGGAATCTCATGACATCATCCCACGAATGACATGATTTATGTACCTGCCTCACGACATGACACGCGTGTCTCACTTCATCCTCCGTGTGATGATACGATCTCATGCCCATCATTTGGACATCACTGTGGTTGCAAACGAAAGGCTAGGTGAGCCACATACAGTACATTTTATTCAAGACCTGATCCAACGAGACTTAGCATAATGCGTGCCTAAATGAGGACGGGGTGAAATACAGAGCAAATGTTTCCATTAACAGATAAATGCACTTAGAGTGCAATCCTCATTTACTCAGAAGCAAGCCCAACTGTTACATTCAACGAATATGACTCCCAACAGGCATGCATTAGGTTGGAGATTTAAGCTTATTAAATAGGTCTCTTATTCTTACAGTGCTCAGTCCCTCCAGGGCTGATATTAAACTTTTAATGCCTCCTCAGCATGGTATACTGTCAATGGATCCCTATCCAGGTGTGTGCACCTGACCCTTGCCATCTGCCTCCAAGGGGTCCAGCTGCCAACTACCACTTCCTCACTTATTAAAATCTGGATTTCTGGGCACCTTTTGAGTTTCCATCTGTCCTCTTGCCTGCCACCCCCCCAAATGCGAGGATTGCAACAAGACCATCCAATGCCCTAAAGTGCTATGTAAATGTTGATATTGCCGATGATTAATGATGGTCGCGTATGTACATATGTATTAATGGCGATGTGGTCTTTATCATTGGGACACTGGACACCCGTTCAATCCAACCCACGCTTTCCCCCCTCCCCCAATGCAACTGTACACAATCTTCACCAAATGTTCACGTGCACCAAGGTCAATTTCTTTCTTTTTTTTAGTATTCTTTGATTAATGCTGAGAGCTGGAGCATGTTTAGACAGGGTCATGACCCCTGGGCATCCATTTAATCAAATTTCTCTGCTGCTTATCCCAGTGGAGCCATGGCTAAGAGAAGCTCTCTCAACAAAGAAAAGGGAGAATCGGGAGTGGAAAATAAAGGGGAGGGGAGAAGGGGGAAGGGGAGAAGCATACTTCACATCTCACATTGTTTACCTACTGTTAAGTAATTATTTCACTCTTCCAACCCCCACTGACCGTCAACAGAGAAGTCATTGCCTTGGTGATCCTAAAGATCTTATTCAGCAGGAACTAATTCATTCGTTTCTCCCCTGCAAGGAGAGAAACCTCACGGCTTAGCTTTTCTCAAATGCAGGTCGTCCTCAGACTTACGACCACAAGCAAGACCCAAAACTTAGGTTGCCAAGTGAGATACTTGCTAAGGGAGTTTCGCGCCCCATTCGACGACTTTCCTTGCCACCACTGTTGATGGAATCACTGTGGTTGTTGAATTAGCAATACGGTTGTTAAGTGAATCTGGTTTCCCCGTTGACTTTGCTGGTCGGAGGTCGCAAAAAGGGGATCACTGTGACCCCGGGACAGTGCAACCGTCATAAACCGTGAGTCGGTTGTCAAGCGTCCGAATATAAATCACCTGACCATAGGGAAGCTGCAATGGTCGTAAGTCTGAAAAATGGTCAGAAGTCACTGTTTTCAGGGCCGTTGTAACTTCGAGCAGTCACTAAAAGAACGGTTGTAATTCAAGGACTACCTGTACTGAAGTAGGCAAGTCCCCCTCCCAATAATCTCACTGATTATTAGGGTATTTCTCCTAACAATGAGATGCTAACGAATAGGAAAAATAGTGTACTTCCCTTCCATCCATCCATCCATCCATCCAACTGCCTCCCAGCTACCCACTGGAGAGTTGTCCATTGGAGATGGCCAGACGAGCTGATCTCCTGTCCATTCTGCAGCGGACCCTCCCATCTCTACTTTAACGGAACCCCAAACAAGCTTGTCCACACTTTTTCCAAAACAGCCCAGAGAATAATATTGTCTCGACGTCCTTCCAATACTTTGAGCTGATGAACTGAGCTAAGCTGGAGCATTCAAGGGATACAAGAACAGGAAGAGAGAATAAAGCTTCTATTTGTCTGTGAAGTGGAAGAATTACGAGGGTGAGTCAAAACGTAATCCCATTTTCTTTAGGACAGGTATAATTACCAACACAGGAACATGTAGCATACATCAAAATGAAGCTGATCCTCTGTGGATCACATCCCTACTTCTCAACATAGTCACCGTTTCTCTCAATAGCAATGTTCCACCTTCGAATGATAGCATGTATCCCTGTCTCGTAAAATTGTGTTGACTGTTCTTTGAGCCACCTCTTCACTGCAGTTTTCACTTCCTCGTCACTGGAATAATCATCCTCCATACTCACCAGATTTGGCGCCTTCAGACTATCATCTCTTCGGCCCCATGAAAGAGGGTTTGAGAGGCAAACATTATTCCAGTGACGAGGAAGTGAAAACTGCAGTGAAGAAGTGGCTCAAAGAACAGTCAACAAAATTTTTACGAGGCAGGGATACATGCTCTCATTCGAAGGTGGAACATTGCTATTGAGAGAAACGGTGACTATGTTGAGAAGTAGGGATGTGATCCACAGAGGACCAGCTTCATTTTGATGTATGCTGCATGTTCCTGTGTTGGTAATTATACCTTTCCTAAAGAAAATGGCATTACCTTTTGACTCAACCTCGTACAATCAGCCTTTTCAAATATCTCCCCAAGATGACAGCAAATCACTGATCCATATTTGTTCCGTGGCGCAGTTACAATCAAACAAGTCGGCTTCATGAAGACCTCATGGTGGCCTCCAGCAAACCACTTCATTCTTCTTCTTCCTCGTCCACCAACAAGCTCATCATGCAGGCTTCTCTTAAGAGTGATTCCCAAAGACGTCACAAAAACGTACATGAAATCCTTTTGTTATATTTATCATTCCTTACACAAGAACAGGGTGGGATGTTGTATTTCTGTACTGTACAAAGGTCTCTCCTAATGTTGATTATTTCTGGTGGTCTGAAAAATCAGGAGCCTGATAGTACTTTTTGTGATTAGCAAATGAGCCGCGGTGGCATAGTGGTTGGAATGCAGTACTGCAGCTACTTTTGTTAACTGCTGACTGCCTGCAATTTGGCAGTTCGAATCTCACCAGGCTCAAGGTTGACTCAGCCTTCCATCCTTCCGAGGTGGGTAAAATGAGGACCCGGATTGTTGGGGGCAATATGCTGAACTCTGTAAACCGCTTAGAGAGGGCTGTAAAGCACTGTGAAGCGGTATATAAGCCTAAGTGCTATTGGGAGGGAGGGAGGGAGGGAGGGAGGGAGGGAGGGAGGGAGGGAAGGAAGGAAGGAAGGAAGGAAGGAAGGAAGGAAGGAAGGAAGGAAGGAAGGAAGGAAGGAAGGAAGGAAGGAAGGGAGCCATGGTGGCACACTAGTTAGAATGCAGAACTGCAGACCAACTCTGCCCATTGCCAGCAGTTCAATCTTGACTTGGTCAAGGTTGACTCAGCCTCCCAACTTTCCGAGATGGGTAAAATGAGGAGCCAGATTGTTGGGGGCAATATGCTGACTCTGTAAACCGCTTAGAGAGGGCTGTAAAGCACTGTAAAGCAATATATAAGTCTAAGTGCTATGGCTATTGCTAAATGTTCTTAAAAGGCATGTGGCTTTCATGAACATCGGATGAATGGAGGGTCGCATTTCTTACTGCTTGTTCAAAACAGACCTTGATAATTAGGGTAAGATGCTGTGTGAGCAAAGCTTGGTGCCTTAGTGATGCAATTCTGGCAAGACATGTGTCATGGAATATCAATTGTTCAGGAGATTCACACCAAAATATGAGATTTATGGACCTGTCCAGGCATTTCACAAGCATCTTGCAACTGTAGGGAGATAGTTTCAGAGGACATCTTTTTTAGTTAGGAGACTTTAAGAAACGTCCTCCCCAAAGAAGCGTTTGGTGCCCACTGTAGTCTTCATAACTGTAGGCAAGAAGACTCTTGTTCTCCTTGGTATTTCTGTAATTTATAAGTCAGTTTAAGTGCCCATTCCACTCTGGAAAAAATGGATTATATATTTTATCTTTCCAGCGCTATTGATTAACGGCTTTTTTATGGTTTCCATCATTCTTATGATGCTGTTACTGTGGATGTTGTTAATGATCTTAAAATGCTGCCGTTCCCCTGGGCAACATCACTTATTTTTCAGGGCACAAGTATAATAAATAAATAAATGCCCAAGAGAGGACCCACTGGATGTCTTAGACACCATAAGTGTACATCAGCAAAGATGCACACTAGGAGATAATGTTCATCCTCTCTTCTAAGATGAATTTCTAGAGCCATGTTTCTCAACCTTGGCAATTTTAAGACGGGCGGACTTAACTCTCAGAATTCCCCAATCAGCAGGTCCTCTCATCTTAAAAGTCCATCCATCTTAAGGTCCCACAGGTGCTTTTTCCAAAAGGCAACTGGACTTTCATGTAATTTTTTTTTCTTTGAAAATATTTTGCTTCTCACCCAAGAAGCTTCTTCAGTTCTGAACTGAAGAAGTTCTGAACTGAAGCAGCTTTGTGGATGAGAACCTAAAAAAAAAAAATCAAAGACAGCACAGTTGCTTTTTGGAAAAAGGATCTTCGGGGACAACCATGACCTGGATGATTGAGAAACTCCAAAGAGGTTTAACCATAGTGTCAGGGTTCCAAATAGCATCCAGAGTCTAAGGCAAAGTATTCCTCAAAGTTCCAATTTATTAACAGAGCCATGTTGGCACATCTGGGAGAAACCCAAATCTAAAGTCCCAGGGGTTTCTCCACACAGTTGAAAGTTCAAGCCCTTGTCCCCACACCCCCAAGTCCATCACGTCTTCAACTGCCAACCTGGCAAGAATCCACCCATCTCCTTCCGTGCAGGTGCAGGAGTGCGAAGACAAAGGATGACCTTGACTATCTAGAAAGAATTTGTTATGGCTACATGCAGACATCCCTCATGCAATTACCCCTCCCAAATCCCCACAGCAAAGAATACATTTTAAAATAGCATAAAGTGTAGCAAGCCAAAGACCCCAATTAAAATGGCTTTGGCCTGACACATACACTTTGGGATGAACGCCTTTCGAATGGTGCAGGAATATAGAACAGAAGAAGTTTCTTCGATGAGAAGCAAAACATTTTCAAAGGGAAAAACCAAGAAAGTTCTGTTTGTCTTTTAAAGAAAAGCACTTTTGGGACAACCATGACCTGGATGATACAGAATCTCCATATACATCCATCTTAAAGTTGTCGTGGTAATGTCCCGAAGCGAAGAAATATTGGTCCAAAATACATAAATGGCTTCAGGAAATAACTAATGTTAATAATAGAATTTACACCGGAGCTCCTCCTCTTGGGAATTTTTAAAAACAACTATGATAAGGGTATCAAAAAGTTGGTTTTACATATAATCACTGCAGCCAGAATAGCTTATGCACAGTTTTGGAAAAAACCTGAAATACCTGTAGAAAGTATAATAATCACAAAAATTTATAACTGCGCTGAAATGGATAGATTAACAATAGAACTACGGGGGCAAAAAGACTCAAATTATTATAACACATGGGGAAAATGGTATCATTGGATAGAGTATAGAAAGAAAAAAAGGGAAAGTTAAAGAAGTATAGAATACTGTAAATATGTAAATATAAATGTAAATATAAACAGGATGAATGAAATATGACAAAATGTAATGTATTGATATCTCAACAAACGTTGAATGTATATGTGACAATGTAGAAATGCTCAAAGAAATATTATAATTGTTATTTTAAAAAAGAATTGAAAATTAATAAAGTATAAAGTTGCCATGGTTGAGAAATAGTGGCCTAAAGAAGAGAGCTAAAATCTAAAAGCCACGAGTGACTCCCACTAACCACGTGGACCAAATACAAGAAGCTCAAAGGACAAAGAAACTCACTGACATCCTTGAGTCACGCTTCATAAGACCAGGTCTATCTCCAGGAAAGAGTCAGAGGCTTAGTTGGCTTGTCCCATCACACTCCAAACTCCGATTCTGGTGATGGGCAGTTGTCCTTTGGTTGGTTTTTGATTGTCCTTTTTTGCTGCATATGCTCAATATTTGTCCAGCAGTTTCTCAATAACAGACTGATCTTTTATGCTGATCTTCTCCAGGGCAGAGAGCAGAAATGAGGCAGGCAGGTAATGAGGAATTAGTTTTGTCTTTATCTAATAGCTCCATCCATCAGAGTAATAAAGATGGAGCAATAGTAACCTTATTCACCCAACCCCTTCTAATTGCTCGCCTGAAAAGGCAGGTAGAAGAGGTGGGGCAAAGGAACGGTAGGGAAATGCTGTATCTAATTGCGGTTCAGAAATTAAAAGTGGACAATTTGGAAAACCGGGCCAAAAATATAAAGTTCCCATCTTTTAACCTCAAGCAGACTCCAGAAAGGGGAGACAATTAGAGACACAAAAGAAAACTGTAAAGACGGGAGGATCCCAAGTTTTTTTCCCCCCCAAACAAACTTGCCAAATATCCCACTCAACACAGCCGTAATTGCTTCATCCCAACTTGGACTATTAATGGAGCATCTTCCTCCTGACACCATCCAAGCTCACACCACAAGATGCTTGCTTCGGCTGGCAGCATCTCAGAGGCAGAGAATGTCGCCCAATGTCTGCTACTTCCACTTTGCAAACCGGGAATGGTAGGAATTGAACCGGTAACCTCCTGCACGTAATGGAGGTGATCTACCATTTAGCTAGAGTCCCCCTCAAATGGAGCAAAGCAACTACCAAAATCCAAGTCTTTTATCCAATCTATCCATCTTCCAAGCAGGTTGACTACACACATATACCCTGTTTCCCCCAAAATAAGACATCCCCTGATAATAAGCCCAATCGGGCTTTTGAATGCATGGCAATAAGGCCAAGCGCTTATTTCAGGGTTCAAAAAAATATAAGACAGGGTCTTATTTTCGGGGAAACACGGGTAGGTAGTCCTTCACTTATGGCCACAACTGAGTCCAACATTTCTCTCGCTATGCAGGGCAGTTGTTAAGTGAATCACATGCTATTTTACTACTTTTTTGGCCACAATTGAATCACTGCAGTTGTTAAGTGAATCACGTGGTCCTTAAGCGAATCTTAATGGACTTTGCTTGTCAGAAGCCAGATGGGAAGGCCTATCTATCTGTGCATTACATTTAATTTTGGATCTACAGGTAGTCCTTGAGGTACGACCACAATTGAGCCCCAAATGTATGTTGCTAAGTGAAACATTTTTGAAGTGCATTTTGTCCCCATTTTATGACCTTTCTTGACTCAGATGTTAAGTGAATCACTGCAGTTGTTAAGTTAGTAATATGGTTGCTAAGTAAATCTGGCTTCCCCATTGGCTTTGCTTGTCAGAAGATCGCAAAAGCAGATCAGGTGATACACACACACCCCCGGGGAGATTGCAACCATCATAAAGCATCCGGAAGCTCCAGCTGGTGCAAAATGCAGCGGCCCGCATGGTTTTGTGCAGACCCCGATGTGCACATGTATCACCTCTCCTGCGGGAGCTGCATTGGTTGCCGATTTGCTTCCGGGTGCAATTCAACGTGCTGGTTATCACCTTTAAAGCCCTTCATGGCTTGGGACCAGGTTATCTGAGGGACCGTCTCTTGCTGGTCACATCTACCTGACCCATCAAAGCAGGGAGGCAGGGAATGTTGTGGGTCCCATTCCCAAGGGAGATACACCTGGTGGGACCCAGAAGAAGGGCCTTCTCTGTGGTGGCTCCCTCTGTCTGGAACATCATTCCCCCAGAGATTAGAATGCCCCCCCCACTCTAATACTCTTCCGGAAGGCGCTGAAGACCTGGTTCTGCCAGTGGGCCTGGGGAACCCAGAGCGGGATGGAGCCCATTAAACGGTCTGTGTGATCTGCTGTCGCCGGGGCGGGAGGTAGGAGGTGATTTCGTTATATTGTACTATATTAATTTATTTGATTCTTGTTGTTAAGTTTTTATTGAGTTAATTGTGGTCTTATATTCTGTAAGCCGCCTTGAATCGCCATGGGCAAATAGGCAGCAATATAAATTCAATAAACAAAATAGATAGATAGATAGATAGATAGATAGATAGATAGATAGATAGATAGATAGATAGATAGATAGATAGATAGATAGATAGATAGATAGATAGATAGATGATGATGATGATGAAGATAGATAGATAGATAGATAGATAGATAGATAGATAGATAGATAGATAGATAGATAGATAGATAGATAGATAGATAGATAGATAGATAGATAGATAAATGCCAGTTGAAAGCGTCCAAATTTTCATCAACTGACCATGGGGATATTGTAATAGTTTAAATGTGAGTAACAGTTTAAATGTAAGTCACTTTTTTCAGTGTTCTTATAACTTTGTATGGTCACTAATCAAATAGTTCTAAGTCAAGGACTAGCTATAGAGGGTGCACAAAGAGAAAGTTGGAATGCTGCAGTTTATCATGTATTATTTCTCCAAGAAAACCAGTTAAAACACTTTTTTTTCCCCCCAGAGAGAGACAGGGGGAAAAACTGGGTTCTTATGGTGCTGCAAAAGAAGAAAACACATTGCAAGTGAATCCGATTTATAACTAGTTAAAACGACAAAAAGACGTTTGGCTTTTTCTGCCAGTCTTCCCCATCTTCTACGAGAGGTTGAAAAAGGATTTTCCATCAGCCAATTGTCCCTGAATTATATTTCTCAGCTCTCTGAGGGTCAGAGGTACGGGGTCTCTCTTTCCAAACTAAAACAGACCAAGGGGGAAATCTGCGTGACACTTAAGACACCCCCCCCCAATTTACAAACTGTTTTCAAATACATTGAAGGGATTTCTGTTATTCGTTAATCCCCTTGGATGCTGCCATTTCTGCGTTTTTCCTCAATATCAGAAAATCCTCAGCTCATGATAGGGACAGCCACACCTCTGCTCCTCCTCCTCCTCCTCCTCCTCCTCCTCCTCCTCCTCCTCCTCCCCCCCACGCACACAGATGGTGACCTTTCCTAAGCACTCTCTTGAGATGGAGCATAATGGAAGCCATGAAAGAAGAGAGAAGAGTACAGATGCCACCAGGAAGAAAAGTTGGTCTAACAGTCACAGTTGAAAGGATGAGAAAATTAAAACAAAAAAGTTTTGTGGCTCTTCTTGAAATCCAACTCTTTTACGTAACTTGAAAGGTTACCACAATGTTTACAACAATGAAGCCCTGTAGATTCCAAGGCTTTTAGGATTCCAACCAATGGCTTGATCTTCCACCTTCCAGATGACACCAAGCTACCAGGAATAGCGAACACTCCAGGGGATAGGCTTAAGATACAGAAGGATCTTGAGAGACTTGAATATTGGACGCTATCTAACAAAAAGAAATTCAATGGTGAAAACAGTAAGGTTCTACATTTAGGCAAGAAAAACAAAATGCACAGGTACAGTATATGTGGTACCTTGCTCAATAGTAGTAACTGTGAGAGGGATCTTGGAGTCCTAGTGGACAATCACTTAAAATATGAGCCAGCAGTGTGCAGCAGCTGCCAAAAAAGCCAACACAGTATTAGGCTGCATAAACAGAGGGATAGAAGAATCAAAATCACGTAAAGTGTTAATACCACTTTATAATGCCTTGGTAAGGCCACGCTTGGAATACTTCATCCAGTTTTGGTCGCCACGATGTAAAAAAGATGTTGAGACTCTAGAAAGAGTGCAGAGAAGAGCAACAAAGATGATTAGGGGGCGGGAGGCTAAAACATATAAAGAACGGTTGCTGCAATTGGGTATGTCAAGTCTGATGAAAAGAAGAACTAGGGGTGACATGATAGCAGTGTTCCAATATCTCAGGAGTTGCCACAAAGAAGAGGGAGTCAAGCTATTCTCCAAAGCCCCTGAGGGTAGAACAAGAAGCAATGGGTGGAAACTAAACAAGGAGAGAAGCAACCTAGAACTAAGGAGAAATTTCCTGACAGTTAGAACAATTAATCAGTGGAACAACCTGCCTCCAGAAGTTGTGAATGCTCCAACACTGGAAGTTTTTAAGAAGAGATTAGAAAACCATTTGTCTGAAGTGGTGTAGAGTAGTATCCTGCCTAGGCAGGGGGTTGGACTAGAATACCTCCAAGGTCCCTTCCAACTCTGTTCTATTCTATTCTATTCTATTCTATTCTATTCTATTCTATTCTATTCTATTCTATTCTATTCTATTCCATTCCATTCCATTCCATTCCATTCCATTCCATTCCATTCCATTCCAATCTAATTCTAATTCTAATTCTAATTCTATGTTTTCTCCAACACTTTAAGGTAGAGTTGTATCATCACATTTTATTGAATTAGCTATAATTAGCTATACTATTAGCTAGTGGTTGAAGTCACACCATACACCAAAAAAAACTTCTTTTTTTTGAGAATCAGCCGAAGTTCTCCATATTTGGAACACAGAAAGTTACTACTCCTAATTACTACAAGTATTCTAAAATCGTAACTTGTTACATCCTTGCAAAATGCCTTTTGTCTATGCCATTTTGTTTTTCTATTTTTAAATTCTGCTTAGACCAAACTTATCTATCGCCACGGACTTGCCTCCATCCAGCTAAGAACAGAGACGAACCAACGACCAACTCTATGAAATACACTGGATCTTTGCCATGGACTTCAAGGTTAGGCAAAAAGAGAGGCTCTTGTTGACTAAAATTCATTTATATTTTCTCTCTGAGTAAGCAAAAGCTAAAAATAATTTTAAAAACTCTGCCAATTCCCCATGTAATGGGTTATCTTCTGGAAGCACTTGCCAGGCTCCGCGGAGGTACATGTATCTTTGCAAACTTAATTCCCGAATTAGAACAGAAGGCTCATATTTTACAAGGCTTGGCCGCTGAATTTTCTCCTAGGTGGAACTAGAGAGGAGAAGAGTAGCTGCAGAGACAACTGTCTTGATTTATCCAGCACTTCTTCATGACTTCCAGTGAAGGGACATGACTGGACCATCACAGCTGCCAGAATTTCCTGACCTCAATCTGATAGAAGAAGACATCCAATCAAGATCCCTTTCTTTGCTGAACTCAACGCTATGGAAGGTTTCCACAAGGCCAACCAAGTGTTACCTCTTCAACTTATCCCAGAAGATTACAGCTGGATCAAAAACTAAAGCAGATTGCACACTTTTGGTTTCTTTGTAACCCGCATTTGGGCTCCAGAAATAGTGTATGAAGTCAACCACCGGCCTACTAAATCAAACATGATTAAAAGCTTATAATTCCATCTTTAAAAACAAAAGTTTGAGTACACCTTTTGGGATGGGTTAAAGGTCTGTTAAAGACTTTGGAGTACTCATATCTAATGACCTAAGTGCCAGAGCCCATTGTAACAACATTGCCAAAAAGGCACTAAGAGTTGTCAACCTAATCTTGCGTGGCTTCTTCTCTGGCAATATTACTCTGCTAACCAGAGCATACAAAACATTTGCCAGACCAATCCTTGAATACAGCTCACCTGTCTGGAACCCGCACTACATATCAGACATAAATACAATTGAGAGAGTCTAGAAATACTTCACAAGAAGAGTCCTCCACTCTTCTACTCGCAACAGAATTCCTTATTCCACCAGACTTGAAATTTTAGGCTTAGACAACTTAGAGCTACGTCACCTTCGATCAGATCTAAATGTAGTTCATAAAATCATCTGCCACAATGTCCTACCTGTCAATGAATACTTCAGCTTCAACCGCAACAATACAAGAGCACACAATAGATTCAAACTAAATGTAAAGCGCTCCAAACTCGACTGCAGAAAATACGACTTCAGCAACAGAGTAATCAGTGCCTGGAATGCACTACCTGACTCTGTGGTTTCTTCCCCAAACCCCAAAAACTTTAACCTTAGACTGTCTACAGACCTCACCCCATTCCTAAGAGGTCTGTAAGGGGCGTGCATAAGCGCACCATCATGCCTACCGTCCCTGTCCTTCTGTCCTATTGTCTAATTTTTACCTATACATACTTTGCTTTTGTTGATGTTTATATCATACCTGTTATCTTGTACACGTGTTGACAAAATAAATAAATAAATAAATAAATAAATAATTTGAGGCCAGGGACAGTAGGCACACTGGTGCACTTATGCATGCCCCTTACAGACCTCTTAGGAATGGGGTGAGGTCAACAGTAGACAGTCTAAGGTTAAAGTTTGGGGAGTTTGGGGATGAAACCACAGTCAGGTAGTGCATTCCAGGCATTGACCATTCTGTTGCTGAAGTCGTATTTTCTGCAATCGAGTTTGGAGCGGTATGGAAAATATTTATTTGGAGCAAGTATGGAAAATATTAACATCAGATAGCAAAGATAAATGTTTCTTCACCAAAGTTTAGCTCTTGATGACTTCAAAGATATATAGTCCATGTGTCTTTGCAGGCACATGGAAGTGCCACTGCCCTTCTCCAAGATGTTTCTTCAACTTCTATGTCCACACATGAAGGTTCAATTAAATTGATTTATTTCTAACCAGCCAATGCATAGGAATCTTCTCAATTAACAGTTAGCGCCTGCTAGGAGTTAGATAAGGGCAGGGGTGGGCTTCAAAAATTTCAGCAACACCTTCTCTGCCCGGTTGCTGGGTGGGCGTGGCCATGGTGGCCGTGACCTAGTCGGCCTCCTGCACCACTGGGGGTGGGGGGGCGTTTTCGCTTTCCCAAGCTCCAGAGGCTTTCCTCGAACCTCTGGGAGGGCGAAAACAGCCTCCCCAGGCTCTGGAGGCCCTCTGGAGGCTTCCCAAACTTCTGGTAAGCCCGTTTTTTGCCCTCCCTGAGGCTCCGCGTGTGCCCTGCACTTACCTGCATCCAAAACGGGCCGCATGGGGACTCCTAGGAGGGGATGGGCGGGGCCAGCCAGGAGTGGGATTTGGGGG
The DNA here is from genome assembly GCA_023053685.1 of Diadophis punctatus similis. Lineage (NCBI taxonomy): Eukaryota > Metazoa > Chordata > Lepidosauria > Squamata > Dipsadidae > Diadophis > Diadophis punctatus. Next base: position 9,459,835 of record JALIGW010000014.1, on the reverse strand, counting down.
TTCTCTGAACTGCACAGAATCTTAGCTAGAGGTTCTCCTGAACCCCTGCATACCCCCAGCAGCCCACCCCTGGATAAGGGTCAACGGAATTCAAGGAAGGTTGAACTTAGTTCGCTTGTGGCTATATAGGGTTTCTAGGCTGATTCCCTCTTTTAACTCCACCCTAGGTGCTGCTACTCTTTCTCCCACAACTTCCCAATCTAGCCTTCTGCCCTAAGACCTTCTGGCCTCCCATCAACTACTAAAACCACGTTTCTGAAATTGCCCCACACCTGCTAAGGGCTGCTACTGTCTGAATTGGATCATTACTTATTGAGTTATCTTTCATTCAATGGTAGAAATTGCTTTGCTATTGTGTACATCCCGAAGATTGGCAAAGAGGAAAATCTTTGTGCTGTCTGGAGTGAATTAATGCAAGATGCCTCTAAAATAAAAAATTCAAGCCATGTCACCAAAAGGTAGTTGACAACATGTATATTATGCAATTATAACTGTCACTTTATTACTGTTATTAATTTATTAGTATAATTGCGATTTTTTTTCAATGTCATAATGCGATAATAAAAGACTTGTCATTACTAAGTTAACCTTGCTGCATCTTTGACCCCAAGGGAGGGTGCTCTAAGCTTTCCGTCCAAAATGAGCTGTCAGTTACCACAACAACATTTTGATGACTACATTATCTTGTAATTAAGTGTCTCAACAAATTTCTCTTTTTGACTGACAGCTAGTTAAGACTATCTTTGACCATACCGCATCCTCTTTGTATTTCAAGGGTATTTTTTTTCTCCCAGAGTTCTAAAAAGAAAAAGAGGAGCATTTAAAAAAAAATCTTTAAAAAGCTTAGGTCTAAATATATTTCACATATATAAAAATAATCTCTGTTCCGAATAAGGCGAAGGTAAACTCTGACCAATGTCACTTTTCATTGGCTTGGGCTATTGTGTTGCAGTGACAACTCTTGACGGATTTGAGGACGTGTGTGTGTGTGTGTGTGTGTGTGTGTGTGTGTGTGTGTGTGTGTGTGTGTGTGTGTGTGTGACAATAGCAATAGCAATAGCACTTAGACCAGTGTTTCTCAACCTTGGCAGTTTGAAGATGTGTGGACTTCAACTCCCAGAATTCCCCAGCCAGCGTTGCTGGCTGTGGAATTCTGGGAGTTGAAATCCACACATCTTCAAACTGCCAAGGTTGAGAAACACTGACTTAGACTTATATACCGCTTCACAGTGCTTTACAGCCCTCTTTAAGCGGTTTACAGAGTTCAGCATATTGCCCCCAACAATCTGGGTCCTCATTTTACCGACCTCAGAAGGATGGAAGGCTGAGTCAACCTTGAGCCGGTAAGATTTGAACAGCTGAACTGCTGAACTAGCAGTAGCCTGCAGTGCTGCATTTAACCACTGCGCCACCTCGGCTCTTATCCCTCAATCCCTCAAAGAATGACATACTTTGACTTCAAGACCCTTGCAGAAGAAGTCGGGACAGATGATTGAGTGGAAGGAAACTCTAGCAGTGGTTCTCAACCTTCCTAATGCCGCGAGCCTTTAATACAGTTCCTCATGTTGTGGTGGCCCCCAACCATAGAATAATAAAATTATTAGGAAACTCAGGGGTGGGTTCTAACTTACCTCGCTTGCCGGTTCGTTTTCTCCTGCGCAAGAAAACAACCAAGCTCAGAGAGCACCAAGGACCCCACTTCAACCCTGAGCTATAAATATTTCCTTTTGTTGGTACTAGTTACAGGTAGTCCTCGACTTACGACCACAATAAGCCCAAAATTTATGCTGTTAAGCGAGACATTTGTTAAGTGAACTTTGCCCCATTTTACGACCTTTCTTGAAACAGTTATTAAGTGAATCTGGCTTTCTCCATTGACTTTGCTTGTCAGAAGGTCACAAAAGGTGATCACATAACCCGGGGACATTCAACTGTCATAAATATGAGTCCGTTGCCAAGCATCCGAATTTTGATCACATGACCATGGGGATGTTGCAATAGCAATAGCAATAGCACTTAGACTTATATACCGCTTCATAGTGCTTTACAGCCCTCTCTAAGCGGTTTACAGAGTTCAGCATATTGCCCCCAACAATCTGGGTCCTCATTTTACCGACCTCAGAAGGATGGAAAGCTGAGTCAACTTTGAGCCCTGTCAGGATCGAACTCCAGGCTGTGGGCAAAATTAACCTGCAATACTGTATTCTGACCACTGCGCCACCAAGCTCCTAATAGCACTTAGTAATAGCACTTAGACTTAGATACCACTTCACAGTGCTTTACAGCCCTCTCTAAGCGGTTTACAGAGTTCAGCCTATTGCCCCCAACAATCTGGGTCCTCATTTTACCGACCTCAGAAGGATGGAAGGCTGAGTCAACCTTGAGCCGGTGAGATTTGAACAGCTGAACTGCTGAACTGCAGTGCTGCATTTTAACCACTGCGCCACCTCAGCTCCTTGCAATGGTCCTAAGTGTGAAAAACAGTCATAACTCGTTTTTTTCAGTGCTGTTTGAATGGTCACTAAAAGAACTGCTGTATGTTTGAAATTTGCTCTGGTAATTATTTATTCCTGGGCCAGAAGAATGGTGTAAACATGCATCATAATAAACTGATTCTGAAGTTCCTACGAGTATAAATGAGGAAAGGCTCTTTCTGTTTTCCCTGTTTGGCCTTTCCCCGTGATTTTCATGGACAGACCTACCTTCTAATGCTCAATGTTGCATCCGATGCATTTCTTCCCCCTGTAAGAGCAATTCATCAGTGATTTAACCTATAGACATCTGAAGGTTGAGGAGCACCTCAGAGGGTCGTTGACCTTCAGCTACCGCAAGATCCTTAGCTTCAGCTACAGTCAATATATATTTATCTTTCTGTTGGGACTATTACAACTGTTCAAGTAATGCTGACCTTGAAACTTCCTGTGCTGGATGCAGTAGAATAATGATCCCTGAAGGAAAGTCTAAGAAATATAGCAAAATGGATGTCTAAATTCAAAATGTACGTAAAGTATCAAGAACAAGCATTCTCAAATATGTTAATGCAGACCAAAAACGAGACAGTTTTTTTTCCCTGATAAGAGTTTTTTTCCCCTCTTATGGCGGGGGTGGGGTTGGGGGTATGTAAAGTGGGAAAGGGTCTAAGCCCGTGATGGTGAACCTGTGGCAGGAGTGCCACAGGTGGCACGCAGAGCCCTCTCTGCGGGCACATGAGCCGTTGCCCCAGCTCAGCTCCACTGCGCATGCGTGCGTGCCTCCCGCCGGCCAGCTGATTTTTGGGTCTCTGCCGCACATGCACGGGTGGCGGATGAGGGAGATGCAGGTGCATGCACGGGGGGACCAGGCACGCGGGGGGCACGCACGCATTGCATTATTGGTTATAAGTGCAGGGAGGCCTACTAGGCCCAAAACGGGGCATGGGGGGTGCAGCGCGGCCCCCCTGCGGCCCATTTTTGCTCCCAGGAGGCTGCAGGGAGGCCTACTAGGCCCAAAACAGGGTGTGGGGGTCGCATGGGGGGTCGCATGCGCATGCGCAGGGGGGCAGGGGGTCCCGTTTTCAGGCGGGCTTTCGGCACGCAGCAACAAAAAGGTTAGCAATCACTGGTCTAAGGCCATTTAACTCCAATCAAAATTGGATTGGTACAACAGAGGGCACAATTTTCCATTTTTGTTTTCAAATTTTCGCTAAACAGCAAGGGCATTTAAACTCCTTGTACACGCAAACACCCACAAGGATGATGAAAGGAGAGACGCACCACTTGTGCCCCCAGAGCTACAACAGATTTCACTTTCACTGAAGAAGATCCCACCTTATCTGGAATGATGGAGAATAGGCCGACATCTTTTTAGGTATTTGAAGGGTACTATTACATATCTCCAGAACTGACTTTTTTCCAAGGTTAAACATACTTAATTCTGTATTTGAGTTGGCTTTGTCTATGTTACAGAAAAGAAATTTATTTTCCAAAGCACCAGAGGGCAGGTCAAGAAGTAATGGATGGAAGCTCCTTAAAGAGAGTTCCAATCTAGAAGTAAGGGGAAATTTTCTGACAGTGAGAACTAATGAAACTCTCTTTATACCATCTTCACCGCAACCCACCCAAGTCTAAATGTTTAAGATTCAAATCAAGAAGCCTTATTATTAAGGAGAAATAATCCTCTTCCCTCCTTATTCTTCTGTAAACTAATCAGAAACTAACGACTTGTGCTAATTAAAAAGCTATAATTAGGAGACTTCTCATAAAAGATGGCAAAGAGTTGGGGTTGAGAATCTTTATATGAGAAACTGAATGGTTCTGACATCAGAACCCAAGACTTGTGGAGAAAAAGAACCTTATCAAGTTAAGGGATGAAACTACCCTGATTATTCTTAGCAGGAGTGATTTACCTGGGAAATGATAAATAAATACCCTTATAAATCAATGAAGACAAAGGAGATAGTTTTGTGATTTTATAAACCAGGAAACTATACAACAAGATATTATTTTGATTGTCCTCCTTCATATGATACAAGTTCATGACTACTGTAGGTCAACCACAATACTCTACCTCTATGAAGATTCTCAATCATCCAAGTCATGGTTGTCCCAAAGATGCTTTTCAAAAAGCAACTGGACTTTCTTCGTTTTTCTCTTGGAAACATTTTGCTTCTCATCCAAAGAGCTTGTTCAGTTCTAAGAACTGAACTGAAAAAGCTTCTTGGATGAGAAGCGAAACATCTTCAAGGAAAAAATGAAGGAAGTCCAGTTGCCTTTTGAAAAACACCTTTGGGACACCATACTATACATTACAATGAACAACAGCATGTACAAGGGATGTACATTGTTAACATCATGACCCCCACCCCCAAATAGGAAATTCTGGACCCCTCGCATCCCGGACATAAATTGTTTCAACTCCTACCCTCAAAACGTCGCTATAGAGCACTGCACACCAAGACAACTAGACACAAGAACAGTTTTTCCCCGAATGCCATCACTCTGCTAAACAAATAATTCCCTCACCACTGTCAAACTATTCACTAAGGCTGCATTACTATTATATATACAATATAGTACTGTACCTCATGATTCTTGACAAATGTATCTTTTCTTTTATGTATACTGAGAGCATATGCACCAAAGACAAATTCCTTGTGTGTCCAATCACACTTGGCCAATAAAGAATTCTATTCTATTCTATTCTATTCTATTCTATTCTATTCTATTCTATTCTATTCTATTCTATTCTATTCTATTCTATATTTCTCTTCTCTTCTCTTATTCTCTTCTCTTCTCTTTTATTCTATTCTCTTTTATGTACACTGAGAGCATATGCAGCAAAGACAAATTCCTTGTGTGTCCAATCACACTTGGCCAATAAAGAATTCTATTCTATTCTATTCTATTCTATTCTATTCTATTCTATTCTATTCTATTCTATTCTATTCTATTCTATTCTATTCTATTCTATATTTCTCTTCTCTTCTCTTCTCTTATTCTCTTCTCTTCTCTTTTATTCTATTCTCTTTTATGTACACTGACAGCATATGTACCAAAGACAAATTCCTTGTGTGTCCAATCACACTTGGCCAATAAAGAATTCTATTCTATTCTGTTCTGTTCTGTTCTGTTCTGTTCTGTTCTGTTCTATTCTATTCTATTCTATTTTCTATTCTATTCTATTCTATTCTACTCTATTCTACATTTCTCTTCTCTTATTCTCTTCTCTTTTCTTTTCTTCTCTTCTTTTATTCTATTCTCTTTTATGTACACTGAGAGCATATGCACCAAAGACAAATTACTTGTGTGTCCAATCACACTTGGCCAATAAAGAATTCTATTCTATTCTATTCTATTCTATTCTATTCTATTCTATTCTATTCTATTCTATTCTACTCTATTCTACATTTCTCTTCTCTTCTCTTATTCTCTTCTCTTCTCTTCTCTTCTCTTCTATCTACCCTTAAAGAAAGCTTTTCAGACTTTGATTCAGGCTCTGCAACTTCAACAGAAGGCACAAAGTATGGAGAGAAAGATGCCTACTCTTCCACCATCCCAAGATCAGTGGATTTTACATTCATCTCATGAAAAAGAATTAGAACTTAAATAATTAGGAGTCCAGTTAGAAAAGTGCTTTCTCAGACAGTCTGCAAAACCGAGATCTGGATCTATCTCTAATTCATCAGCTAACAAATCAAATCTTCCTTCAACCAAGCAATGCGTTGATCTCTGTTTTGCTGTTTAACATCTTTCACTTTGACCTATATGGAAGTTTGGCTGCTGTTGCAGCTTTCCATGGAGAATTTTTCCCCTTTCTAAAAATGAACACATTCACAAAAGCAACAAGGTAAGCCAATGGATTAAAATCTCAAACATCTGGAAGACACCAGGATGCTAAAGGGCAAGTAAGAAAACCGGTAAATTTGCTTTGGAATTATTTATATCAAAGGTTTACCCATGTCCGCTGATGGAGTTGATTGGCGTAACATCTGGACAAGTCAATTGCAGAAGAAAGAAAGAAAGAAAGAAAGAAAGAAAGAAAGAAAGAAAGAAAGAAAGAAAGAAAGAAAGAAAGAAAGAAAGAAAGATGGATTCATCTGTGCTCAAAACTCCTTCCGCAATCACATAATGTTAAGGCATCATCCAAAACTTGGGTACAATCTCAGACACCTCCAAAAGATGATACCCAATTCTGATTTTACACGCAAAAGGAGAAGGAAATTCTAAACTATATGCAGATCAATAAAAATGTAAGTTTATGCCAATCAACATAAAATGTATGTTGATCAATAAGATACACAAATATGGAGTTGAAGGTTGATTGCTTAATGTGGTAAGAGCTATAGATAATGGAAGCAAAGCATGCATGAAAGTCAATGCAATGCATAGTAAATAGTTCAACATCAAACAAGGAATGAGATAAGGATGTGCGATGGCTCAGTATTTTGTGTAACAAATGATTGTGGAAATGTTATCTCATCAGGCAAGTATCTCTTAGTTCATATGCAGAATGCCACATTTGCTAATTCTTATAACAATTTCTAATTCATCATTCATCAAAACTCTCCTTTGTCCCGTAAAATACATTTTGGAAAACGGCTTAAATATTAGCAATAATTGAATGGATCATTAATGTGTATAGATTTTATTTTAAGAACAAAAATGTTCTTGAAACAACTCTGCAACTGGAACAAAGTTCCATGAAGAAGCACAGTAATTGGATCATTGACTTGCAATGGAAAAGTATTAAGTCCACTTCTTTAAGTCCAGCCTTTATAATCAAGCCCTCCAAACACTCTTGACCATCAACAGGCCACAGTTAAAACTAAGTAAGTAAGTCAATGTGTGAACTCAGTGTCCAGATGTCATATGGAAAAAAAAACCCCTACCGGCTGTTCATACAGATTTGAACCATCTAGCAATATGAAGATATCAAGTCAAACTCCCTGGAGAGCGGGTATTTTAACCTTAGTACCTTAAACTAAATACAGATATGTATATAAATTAAGAGCTGAAGTGGTGCAGTGGTTAAATGCTGCGACTGCAGGCTGACTGCTAGTTCAGCAGTTCAGCTGTTCAAATCTCACTAGGCTCAAGGTTGACTCAGCCTTCCATCCTTCCGAGGTCGGTAAAATGAGGACCCAGATTGTTGGGAGCAATATGCTGAACTCTGTAAACCGCTTAGAGAGGGCTGTAAAGCACTATGAAGCGGTATATAAGTAAAGTGCTATTGCTAAAGTGCTATAAATCAAGCTTTTCATCAAATGTTGCATTAATGATCACACTTAAGCACTAGTGTCTGTCAAACTTTCAGCAAATTCAAATATTTGGCGATTAGAAAAAAGTTAATACAATAATACAGCAAAAGATCTATCCATCTATCCATCTATCCATCTATCCATCTATCTATCTATCTATCTATCTATCTATCTACCTATCTATCTATCTATCTATCTATCTATCATCATCTATCATGTGACCATGATCATAATGGTCATAAGGGTGAAAAAAGAGTCACAAGTCCCTTTTTCCAGCACCGTTGTAATTTTGAACGATCACTAAATGAACTGATGTAAATACAGGACTACCTCTATTTCCAAAATTTCCCAGAGAATTTCTGTTCTGGCCTTGCTATTAATAATAACCACAGGAGGACGGAAGGGCGCATGACATAGTCCACTGAATACAGGAGAGTGAAAACACTTATTTTCACAGCACAGGCAGTTCAAAAATTAAATCACTAAAGCCATTTTCTAAATGGCTCCAATTATGTTTTTCCTTTGCAAAATCAAGAGCCCTGAAGTAGACATTCGGAGTGGCTTCCTTTGACATGGATGCTCGTTTATTCTCATAATATCTTAACAGCAGCTGTGCTTTCTCTGTAGTTGTTTTTAATCCTCTCCTCTTCCCCTCGCTCTGCTTCTCCATCCATGAACCATTTTCTGATACCAAATACCAACAGGCGCATGAATTTATCTTCCTTTGTTTGCTGGCGATAACCGGCATATAATACTTATTAGAGGAGAGCAAGACGCTTTGTAGGACAAATCTCCACAGATCTACTTGGAAGTCTCAAGTTAAATGGGGGTTACACTCAAGGCACTGTGGTCCAGGATTACAGCCTTAATTTTACCTTGGATGCTGCAATATATCAGTGCCTCGGATAATATAAGAGCCGAGTGGTTAGAGTGCAGCACTGCAGGCTACTTCAGCTGACTGCTAGCTGCAGTTCAGCTGTTCAAATCTCACCAGGCTCAAGGTTGACTCAGCCTTCCATCCTTCTGAGGTCGGTAAAATGAGGACCCAGATTGTTGGGGGCAATAGGCTGAACTCTGTTAACCGCTTAGAGAGGGCTGTAAAGCACTATGAAGCGGTATATAAGTCTAAGTGCTATTGCTATTATAAATCAGTGGTTCTCGAAACCTGTGGTCCGAGGAACCCTGGGGGGACGCGATGTCGTCATAGGGTAGTGATGGTGAACATTTTTCCCTCGGGTGCCGAAAGTGCGTGCACGCTAGCATGTGTGTGTGTGTGCCCACACCCATAATTCAATGCCCGCCACATGACCCGCCCCCTGCGCATGCATGCATAACTCCACCAGTGCTGCCCCGCCCCCGCACATGCACATATGAACACCCCGTGCGTCCCGTTTTGAGCCTAGCAGACCTCCCTGAAGCCTCTGGAGGACGAAAAGGCACCCCCATCCGCTCGGAGGCCCTCCAGATGCCAGAAGCGGCCCGTTTCCCAACTTCCGGTGGACCTGGTAGGCCCGTTTTTCACACTCCCCAAGTTCCAGAGGCTTTCATGGAGCCTGGGGAGGGTGAAAATGGGGGGCCCGGCCCCCCCAGGGGCCGGAAACGGCCCATTTCCCGACTTCCAGTGGGCTCGGTAGATAAGTTTTTTACCCTCCCCAGGCTCCAGAGGCTTTCCTGGAGCCTCGGGAGGATGAAAATGGCCTCCCCCGCCCCCCAGAGGCCCTACAGAGGCCAAAAATGCCCTCCCAGAGCCTCCGCATGAGCCCTGTACTTACCTGACATCCAAAACGGGCCGCGTGGAGACTCCTGGGAGGGGAGGGGCAGTGTGGTCGCGGACAGCCGAAAATCAGCTGGCCGGGGCGTGCATGCACACTGGAGCTGAGCTAGGGCAACGGCTCGCATGCCCACAGATATGGCTCTGCGTGCCACTTGTGGCATGCGTGCCATAGGTTCGCCATCACAGTCATAGGGGGTCTTGTGAAGGTTTGAAGAAATGTTATTATTTAAATCTTTTGTTAAGTCTTGGTGGTCCGTGGCCATGGTCCGTGACCATGGTCCATGACCACAAAAAGTATTTAAAGGGGGTCCTTTAAAGGGGGTGAAGAAAAGGTTGAGAACCAGAGGCTGTGGTGGCCCAGTGGTTAGAATGCAGTATTGCAGGCTAACTCTGCTGACTACCAGCAGTTCGATCCTGGACGGGCTCAAGATTGACTCAACCTTCCATCCTTCTGAGGTCAGTAAAATGGGGACGCAGATTGTTGGGGGCAAGATGCTGACTCTGTAAACTGCTTAGAGAGGGCGGTAAAGCACTGTGAAGCGGTATATAAGCCTAAGTGCTATTGGGAGGGAGGGAGGGAGGGAGCCATGGTGGCACACTAGTTAGAATGCAGAACTGCAGACCAACTCTGCCCATTGCCAGCACTTCAATCTTGACTTGGTCAAGGTTGACTCAGCCTTCCATCCTTCCGAGGTGGGTAAAATGAGGAGCCAGATTGTTGGGGGCAATATGCTGACTTTGTAAACTGCTTAGAGAGGGCTGTAAAGCACTGTGACGCGGTATATAAGTCTAAGTGCTATTGCTATATAAATCGCTCCCATTTATTCAGACCTACCAACAATGGTCTTAATAATTTACAGCTAGAAAAATCTACATGGTTGGTGTGTTTGATTCAATTCTCAATTGCTGTTTCTTTTTCTCCTTCATCACCCTGTCTTCTTTCAGTTTACCGAGTGCAAGATATTGTCTTTTTTTTTTAAATCTCCCATGCAGGAAACCAGATGCAAATAATTTCTGAAAAACAAATGTCAGAAGCCATTTACAATTACTTTCCTTAAGTACCTTTATTCTTGGGCAGAAATAATGGACAGGCTCAATATCTATTTTTTGCCAGGATTGTGTCATTTAAATATTGCTTGGCGTTCGTTTCCTACTGTGTCTATTCCTTTGCAGCTTCCAATCCAGGGGCTCGGAAAGCCAGATTCAGCTTCACAATCAGCTTTTTTTTTAAAAAAAAAATCAATACTACAGATTGATTTTTGAAGAAGAATAAGTGGTGGAGAAATAAGGTTTGAAAATTCAATCTTACGAGTTATGAATTCCACCTCTTTCTCTTAGGAAATCCAGGGGTGGTTCAAAGCCTTTTTCAAAATATGGAAAACTTAAAGTGGCAGAGAGTGGAGGCCGGCATCAATCTGCAACTTGTCAAAGGGCATTAAATAATAATTGCAGACGATTTCTACAAATCCAAAGTGATCAAATCAACCCAACAGTTCACCAAATTAACCACAGTCGCTTAAAGCAGAAGATTCATTCTGACCTAACACGAGATGTTTGGATTAACTGCAGCTTGGCAAAACTCTCACAAACTACTGTTTTGGCAATGGCTACCTCATATCACCCACAACTTTGTGGTGGCGGTATGGGTCATTTCAATGGGTGGGACTCATAGAGGACACCAATACAGCAGCTTCACTCATTTCGCATCTACCTCAAAGTCATTCCTGACTCCCTCAACATTCAAGAATCAAGATGTGTAAGAATCAAAAATACACATACAAACTGGGCAAAACCACACTCAATAGCAGCGATTGCGAGAGGGATCTCGGAGTTCTGGTAGACAGCCAACTAAATATGAGCCAGCAGTGTGCAGCAGCAGCCAAAAAGGCCAACACAGTCCTGAGCTGCATAAATAGAGGGATACAATCAAGGACCAGAGAGGTACTAGTACCACTCTATAAAGCCTTGGTCAGACCACACCTAGACTACTGCATCCAGTTTTGGTCACCACACTACAAAAAAGACATTGAAACTCTAGAGAAAGTGCAGAAGAGAGCAACCAGGATGATAAAGGGTCTGGAAAATAAAACATACGAAGAGCGGTTGCAGGAACTGAGCTTGGCCAGTCTAGCGAAGAGAAGGACTAGGGGTGACATGATAGCAGTGTTCCAATACTTGAGGGGATGCCACAGAGAGGAGGGGATCAAGCTGTTCTCTATGGCACCAGAAAGCCAAACAAGGAATAACGGATGGAAGCTGACCAAGGAGAGATTCAACCTGGAAGTGAGGAGAAACTTTCTGACAGTGAGAGTGATCAACCAGTGGAACAGCTTGCCAACGGAGGTTGTGAGAGCCCCAACACTTGTGACCTTCAAGGAGAGACTGGACTGCCATCTGTCTCAAATGGTGTAGGAACTCCTGCTTGAGCAGGGTTTTAGACTAGATGACCTACAAGGTCCCTTCCAACTCTAATAATAAATCTAAATCTAAAATCTAAAGATTCTAATAGAAGATAGTATTTGGAGCTCTGGGTTGAATTGTTGGGTCCATGGTGTGCTTTCTGAGGTTGGTGATTTTCTTGCAGGCATTTCTCTACCAATCTGGGTAACATCATCAGTGCTTGGTGTTTGCAGAGTGGAGTTGGAGAACAGTGGGGTCCTAGGTGCTCTCGGAGCTTGGTGGTTTTCTTGCAGACATTTCTTTACCAAACTAGGTAACGTCATCAGTGCTTGATGTTAGCGCAATAGCACTTAGATTTATATACCACTTCACAGTGCTTTACAGCCCTCTCTAAGCGGTTCACAGAGTCAGCCTATTGCCCCCGATAATCTGGGTCCTCATTTTACCCACCTCGGAAGGATGGAAGGCTGAGTCAACCTTGAGCCGGTCATAATCAAATCCTGGAGTGAGCAGTGAATTAGCCCTGCAGTATTGCCTTCAAACCACTGCACCACCAATGCTAGCATTGATGGTGTTACCTAATTTGGTAATGAAACGTCTGCAAGGAAATCACCAAGCTCGGGGAGCACCACGGACCACAACAATTCAAGATTCCATCTGGTGGCCAAAACCAAAAACGCCACCCATGATTTTCCAAACAGACAATCCTCACTTCCCCAAGATACCTATTTTGTGGGAGTGTCCACAAGAGGCTCTTCAAATACTCGAAAGGTTGCCTTCTAGGTTATGTATGTATGTATGTATGTATGTATGTATGTATGTATGTATGTATGTATGTATGTATTTATTTATTTATTTATTTATTTATTTAATTATTTATTATTTATTTTTTATTTATTTTTTATTTATTTATATTTATTTATTTATTTTTTATGTCAAAATGTGTACAAGATAACAGGTATGGTATAAACATAAACAAAAGCAAAGTAGGTATATATAGTATATATAGTATAGTATGTTCTGCAACAGAGGCAAACTTACTACCAGGGGTGGGAGTCATATAATTTACCTACCGGTTCGCCCAGCAGCACCAAAACCTTCTGCGCATGTGCTTGGCTCACACGCGCGGCTTGAAAACGTGGCAGCACTCAAAGACCGCCCTCAGTGTCAGTGCTGGTGAGTTGAGTTGAGCTGTTGTTTACCTCAGCTGAGGCGCAGCAATACGCTCTGCCGCACGAATCAGCTGAGCTAAAAAAAAGGGAATATAGGACAGGGAATGGTGGGGGTGGGAGGGCAGGGCCAACCAGAGGGGGTATTTGCCGGTTCTACAAACTGCTCAAAATGGCCACTACTGGCTCGCCCGAACCAGGCTGAACCGGCTGAATACCACCTCTGTACTAACTCCAGTAGAAGCTATTTTGTAGGAAGGTCACTGGAATATATCCCTCAGTCTAAAACCCAGCCTCTCCCCCATTAGAGATCTGGGGTTACAACTCCCATTCTACACATACTGGAGCTGTGTCATCCGTCTGAGGTAGAACAGATCAGGAAGTTCTACCTCAGGAAGACTAGAACTAAGCTTTATTGAGATCGGCTGTAGCAATGGAAACTTTCAAGTTTGCCTATGGCAGGGGTCCCCAAACTTGGCAACTTTAAGACTTGTGGACTTCAGCTCCCAGAATTCTCCAGCCAGCTATATTCTCCTGTATTGGAACTTGAATTTTCTTTGTGTGTTTGTATAGAACAGGGGTCTCCAACCTTGGCAACTTTAAGACTTGTGGACTTCAACTCCCAGAATTCCTCAGCCAGCTTTGCTGGGAGTTGAAGTCCACAAGTCCTAAAGTTGCCAAGGTTGGTATAGAACATTTCCAATATTCAAAGTAACTTTGAAGAAAAAAAATGTACATGGTGTTCCAAGTGTCATCCCTTCCTCCCATTGTAAACCCCTCCTGTACAAGCATTAAATTTAACGCATCCACACAATTCCAGTAAGTGGCTTCGTCTCCTTGGTGTTCACCAGTGAATACAACTCGCGCTACTGCACCGGCCCACCCCGGCGTAGCGATTCTGTCCGTCATGCTTCAAACAACTACAGCACCCGAGATTAAATACAATCTATATCCACATAAATCATTGAATAAATGAATCATGAAATTAATATGTAAATTGTGTGTTTAACCTCTATTTATATAGCACTGTCTGTCACCATGTAGTAAATCTAAAACTAATTGCAAATTCACAACTCGGCGAAAAGAATACCAGGGTAAAAGCCTGACATATTTATTAACTAAATGTTGAACTACATTGAGTAAGTAATTAACAGCCTTGCCAGAACAGGGAGAGGAAAATTATATTTAAAGCACAGATGTCACCTGTAGGAAATGGCTAAAACTATTTCGGATGAGATTCTGATATTAATCACAGAAGTCCCACTATTTAATTCTTGACAGACAAATCTGTTACTATTTATTCATGATTCCATTAAACTCTCCATTATTTAAAATCAGAGTGTCATGTCCATCAAAGAGCCCTTCATTAGTTCTTTTTTTTGGGGGGGGGGAAGGAAGCAGAGAGGAGAGCAAGAAGCGAGAGGGTTGCGACATCTATGGGGCTGTGGGAAACGGGCCCTCAATCCAGGAATATTCCCTAATTTGCTTGCTTCCTCTTTGCTCACAGAAGAAATTCCATGTGGAATATAATACAAGTAAGTCTTCAATTTACAATAGTTCATTTAGTAACCATGCAAAGTTACAACAGCACCAGGAAAAAAAAAGACTTTGAACTGTTTTTCAGAGTTTTGATCCAGCGGTGGGTTGCTCCTGGTTCGGCCCGGTTCTGTGAACCGGTAGTGGCAGCGGGAGGCTCCACCCACCCGGCCGGGACGCTTCTGCGCATGCGCACGCAAGAACCAGTAGCAAACTAATTTAGAACCCACTACTGTTTTGTTCATTGCAGCATCCCCATGGTCATGTGATCAAAATTTGGATGATTGGCAACTGGCTCATATTTATGGAGTCCCGGGGTCATGTGATTCCCCTTTTGTGACCTTCTGACAAGCTAAGTCCATGGGGGAAGCCAGATTCACTTAACAACCATGTTACTAAGTTAAATACAGAGATTCACTTAACATTGATTGATTGATTGATTGATTGATTGATTGATTGATTGATTGATTGATTGATTGATTGATTGATTTGGTTGCTTTTATATGCCGCCCAACTCCCGTAGGACTCAGTTATGGTAACAAAGATGGTAAAAATGGGGCAAAAACTCACTTAAGCACCGTCTCGCTTAGCGAAAGAAAATTTGGCTCAATTGTGGTCGTAAGTTAAGGATTACCTGTAGATGACTCTGAAGATCAGCTATAATTCCTTCTCTTCTTTGCATTCAGGGCTCCCGGTTTCACGGACCACTAAACAGTCTCCGCCAAGCTCAAACAGCATAAATGGGCAAATTTGGTGGCCACCCCAAGAAATGCAAAATTGCACATCTTCTCAAAATACACTTTTTTAAAAAAAAGTGTCAAGGGGGAAAGGGCATTCTGCTATTTATTTATTATTTATTTATTTAGAAAATTTATATAGTCACCTTGTCACGATGTGAATAATTGCCAGTTGTGCATCTCTACTGTTTTCTAAGGTTTATTTCTAATCAAGCAGACATGTGATATGTTTTACTACGCATGCGTGCATTCCAGGAGTTTTGTCAACTCCCACTTCTCTTCTTCTTCGATGCCTGCCCGAAGGCAGACGTGAATCCATTAGCTGAGAAGATGTAGTTTATTAAGGGTTTATTTTTGTTACTTTTGTACTGAAATAAATATTTTGTTAATTAGATTTGAATCTCGGTTTTATTTTCTGAGTACGAATGACTTGGAGGAAGCAAGATCCTAAGATCGCCTCTGGTAGGAAAAATTCCTAGCTGACACACCTACTCTCCCTGAGAGACTCTAGGTCTGTGATGGCAAACCTATGGCACACATGCCAGAGGTGGCACGCAGAGCCCTCTCTGTGGGCATGCGCGCTGTTGCCAGCTGGTCTTCTGGTCCGGCACGCGCGCCAGCCAGCTGGTCTTCACGGGCACTGGAAAACGGCTGGAAAATGGACCGAAAAACAGCCTGAAGATGGCCCAAAAAACGGCCAAAAAACAGGCCATTTTTGGGCCATTTGGGGGGAATTCTATGGCCATTTTTGGGCCATTTTCAGGCCGTTTTGGGGCCATCTTCAGTGCATTTTTCAAGCCGTTTTCAGGCCTTTTTTTTTTAAACGGCCTGAAAACGGCCCAAAAAACAGCCAAAAAAACAACCAAAAAACAGGCCGTTTTCCGGGCCGTTTTTCAAAAAACGGTCTCAAAAATGCCCCCAAAACAGGCATGCTGGTCTTTGGGCTTCCGGTGCGGACACATGCACGGGTGTTCCTGTTTGGGCACTCGGTGCCGAAAAGGGTCGTCATCACTGCTCTAGGTGACTTACAAACAATAAAACAAAGTATAGATAAAAATAAAAAACAATTCCTCCTCCCTCCCCCAATTGCAATTCCAAGCTGCACTCTTGATGCTCAAAACTATTTTAAACATTTCCACCCAAATGTTTTCAAATATCTCACAGAAGAACTTCCATTATTACGAAGATTGGAGTCCGGGGATGCTAAAACATTTTACAGGTAGTCCTTGACTTACAACCATTCAAAAGGGTCGTGTGATCCCCTTTTGCGACCTTCTGACGAGCAAAGTCAGTGGGGAAGCCAGATTCACTTGACAATCCTGTGACTAACTGAACAAGCGCAATGATTTACTTCACCACGGTGGCAAGAAAGATTGTAAAATGGAGAAAAACTCAATGAGCAACTGTCTTGCTTAGCAATGGAAAATTCTGGGCTCAGTTGTGGCCATAAATCGAGGACTACCTGCATGCATTAATTTGCAACAGTAAAGGACTTGGTAAAGACTCTTGAAGAGCTATTTTTCGGTCTAATCCAGGGGTGTCAAACTCGATTTCATTGAGGGACGCATCAGGGCTGTGTTTGACCTCGGGGGGGGGAGGGGGCATGGCCAGCATGATGCCACTTGTGTTGTGGGGTGCCTGTGGTGACCTGAGCGCTCTGTCAGCAAAAATGGGCTCCTGAGCTCCATTTTCGGCTAGGATGGCCTCCTGCAATTCTCTGCCAGTGAAAATGGAACTCTGGCAGAGGCACTGCAGGCCGGTCCTTCGCTATTTCCAGGTGCGGCCCCGAGGGCCAGATCTAAGCACCCCGCGGGCCGAATCCGGCCCTTGAGTTTGACACCCCTGGTCTAATGTATCAACGTACTAGGACTGATCAGAAGTTGTGGGAGCTACATCACTGGAAGCTTTCAAGAAGAGACCGGACTATTGTATGATAAAATGGGCTCAGAATATTGGTGAACCGATAATGATGGATACATGGGAAAAAATATGGGTCAGAAATGTTAAATTCACGCAGGCACAAAATTTGAGAGAAAATTTTTATAAAATGTTTTATAGATGGCATTTAGACCCAAAAAAGCTAGCTTGTATGTATCCAAATTTAGATTCTAAATGTTGGAGATGTGAATGTGAGGATGCTACATATTTTCATATATGGTGGACTTGTAAAAAGATCAAGGCATTTTGGATAAAAATATGGTGGATTATACAAAACATTTTAAAGAAAAAGATTAAGTTTACACCACAATTCTTTTTGTTGGGGATAATAACGGATTGTTCTGTTATAGAGACTAAGTTGGTTTTGAATTGTATAACTGCTGCCAGATTGTTGGTAGCACAATACTGGAAGAAAGAAGATATACCTACAATTGAAGAATGGACGTTGAAAATGATACATTTGGCTGAAATGGCCAAGATTTCATCATATTTAAAGGACTACTCAAATGAAAGATATATATTGGAATGGAGTAGGTGGACTGAATATATTCAAAAAAAGTATCAGATCAAACAATTTAAATAGTTTATTAATGTTAGAAATTTGTGAAATGATATACTATATTTTCAAGCTTTGGGATGGTTAAAGAGTTAAGGATGAATGGGTATTTTTGAACTAATAATTTCTTTTTTTCATTTATAGTAAGTTTTATGTTAGTTTTTGTTTGATTTATACCTTGTGCTTTTTCTGGGAAGTCCGGGAGGGGGGAGGGGAGAAAAATGGGGGAAAAATGTCTGTACTTTGTACTTATAAAACTTTTCAATAAAAAAAGAAAAAAGAAGAGACCGGACTGTCATCTGTCAGAAATGGTGTAGGGCCGTGGTGGCGAACCTATGGCACGCGTGCCAGAGGTGGCACGCGGAGCCATAGAAGCCGGCACGCGAGGGTTCCCACCGGCAAACCGGAAGTGCGAAAAAACGCACTTCCGGTTTGCCGGTGTGCTGTTTTTTGCACTCCGGAGGGTTCAGGGAAGCTCCCTGAAGCTCCGGAATGCAAAAAACTACAAAACGGACAAACCGGAAGTGCACTTTTCCGCACTTTCGGTTTGTCCGTTTTGTAGTTTTTTGCATTCCCGAGCTTCAGGGAGCTTCCCTGAACCCTCCGGAGTGCAAAAAACAGCACACCGGCAAACCGGAAGTGCGTTTTTTCGCACTTCCGGTTTGCCGGTTTCGTCGTTTCAGGCTCCGGTAAGCCTTTGTGCGGGGGTGGGGGTGTGTGCGCATGCGCAGGGGGCAGCATGGGGGGGTGTTGTGCACATGCGTGGGGGGGAGGGAATGGGTGTGGGCACGCGAGCGCGTGCGAGCGCCCCCCCCTTTTTTGGCACACGAGCCGAAAAAGGTTCGCCACCACTGGTGTAGGGTCTCCTGCTTGGGTGGGCGAGGGGCTGGACTAGAAGACCTACAAGGTCCCTTCCAACTCTGTAAATCTGTCAAATCTGTTAAATCATCTTCAATGTCATTTTATGACTGGGACCACCACCTGATCTCAAAATGTACTGTCTTCTCTTGCCCCCAAACATGGACTTAACCTGCGTGATTCCTTCCTGCCAGGATTAGCGCCCTCTTTCCCGTACACCCATCTCACCCACCAACAACTTTTTGTCATCAAGTTAAGCAAGGATCAGCCAGCGTTAATCAATTTGATTTGCAGGGGAGAGATTTTCCCTGGATTCATGGCCCAAGTGAGCAATTCCCGCATCATTTTTGAAGCACAGAAGGATATTTTTCACTCGAAGAATTTTGCTTTTTAACAGCCACCCCACCCCCACCCAAATGCTGAATAAAATGTCTTGACCAGTAGTTAAAACACAGGGCGAAAAGATTCATGGCTCTATTTCTCAGACTGTCACTCATTTTCTATGTGACCTTGGACTGGCAAATTTCTTACTTTGTCTTCATTGGCAACTGCACAGGTGTCACTTTGCCTTAGACAAATCTTTGCTAGGAATCGGCGCCTGGACGCTTTTTTTATTGCGCCCAAGATCTTTCGCTAAATTGGGACTGAATCTTCATCTTTTAAGGCTGAAACAAGAGGACATGAAATTGTATTTATGCATTTATAGAACCCTGGTATCTCATATTGTTGCCTGTCGGCGGCAGCCTCTCCAACATCCGAATCAGAGGAGGAGGCAGCATGGGAGTCGGGGTCAGCATCAAAGCAACCTGAGAGCTCCGAGGGGGAAAGGGGAATGGAGCTGGCAGAGAGAGAGAAACAGAGGTGGAGCCTGGGCTGTCCATCAGCCCTCAGATGGAGAGTCAACAGCCCCAGGTCTGGAGGTGGCTGATGAGGAAGAGGAGGAACAGCTGGGTCCAATGCCTGATGCGTGGATGTGCAGAAGGCAGAGGAGAGGAGAGCAATGGAAATCTACGGGCCGGTCCTTGGGACTGAAGAGCCACCGCTGCTAGCAAAGCCCCACCCTAGCTCTGGGGATAAAAAGCAGGGGGCAGAGATGAATAGATGTGGCAGACAACTATTCATCTTCCGGCCAGCCAGACTTGTTAGCCTGCGAGAGAAACTTTTTGCCAGGGCTGTCGGCATTCCTAATTAAAGGAATCTTTTGAGTTGACGTCAGAGAGTTTGTCGTGTTTGGGGAGCTGCATCAGAACATCTCAGGTCAAAGGGGGCTTTTCTCCTTATGCATTCCAGATGTCTAAACTCTTGATGCACTGCAAACTAACAGCCATCGTGGTGATTCAGATGGAGAAAATATACGCGCGGAGGGTTCGGGGGGGGGCCAAAAACACATGTATTCGGTCAATAAGACGCACCTAAATTTTCACCCACTTTTGGGGGGGGGGCTGCGTCTTATACTCAGAAAAATACAGTATGCTCATCTCAGTCTCCTTCTGACATTTCATTCTTAGAAGAAATGACGGAAGGAGACCGAGATGAAAATACCCTGTTCATCTCTGAACGGTCAGAGATTTACAACATGCTAGGAATCTATCAGGGCGATAGACAATTTTTCTGCCAGACATTCTCCATTAAAGAGGGGGGGGGGGCTGATGATATTCTGACCTACTGATGCTTTTGGCTGATGTGTCAGCCCCATCATCCTGGGTGCTAATAGCAGCATTACCCCACTGGCCCCACCTCCAGCTTTCCCGAGTCTTCGTTTTTAATCAGGGTGAGCACTTCCGCTCTTCCCTTTCGGCACTGCAAATTTTATTAGTTTTATCTAAATATAAAATGCAGAGAAAAGTGAAAATAAAGGGGAAGTAGGGGAAGAAAAGGAAAGAGGAAAAAACAAAAGGGTAAAAGGAGAAACATTAAAAATAATAGAATAGAATAGAATAGAATAGAATAGAATAGAATAGAATAGAATAGAATAGAATAGAATAGAATTCATTCATTCATGCACAGAAGCTTTTAAGTACATGCGCAGAGAAATGACACTGCGCATGTACTTAAAAAAAGCTTCTGCGCATGCGCAAAGCAAAAAACAAGATGGCGGTGCCGATGGCGCCACCGAACCGGCTCGGGGGCGTGGCAGGCCTCAGTCACTGCCAGTTCCAGCGACCCAGGCCGCCATGTTACTACCGGTTCTATAGAACCGGTCCGAACTGGGAGGAACCCACCTCTGTAGTAAACGTTGTGTAACCAGCTTAGTCATAAAATAAATAAATAAATGAAACCTACTGGGGGCTGGTTAGACAGCCAATAGGTAAACACCCACCCACCCCCGTAGACCCAGCACAGAGGTATAAATACAGCCTGAAATTTTCTTGTTTCTGAAAAATCAAGCCTTCTGTGATTTTGGAATTGATTAAGATGTTCTTGATTAACAAGGGACTTTTTATTCTGGTTGTATGAAACCTTACATTTTTGTACCGGACGTTTGTATTTATTTTGTACTGAATACACCCAGGTTAACATATAGTCACACATCTACTTTCCTCTTCAAGGGGTGGGCATGAGTAGAGTTAAAAGTTTCCAGGCAGTTTTGGAAAATTGAAGCTGCTCTTGTGGTTTGCTAGTTATGGGGGCCAAAGGGTCCTTTTCTTTGAAGGTGTATAGGGGATGCAGGACCGTTCGGCCCGTCCAATTTTAAAACGTTTGTTAAGATCTTCATAAGAATCTAGAAGCAAATGAACAGCAGGGAAGCTTTTACCCTGCTAACCTTGTGATCAATCCTGCCATCCCAAATGTTAATGTTTCACTTGCCTTGAAAAGCAAATGTAATCATCCAGGGAGATCAATACCGTACCACCTTTTATACAGTGCAAAATTGATGCTAATCCCCTGCACTAATACATAGTAGAATAGAAGAAAGAGTGACATTCAGCCTCTTCCACTTCTTTTTCCCTTTGGTGCATCTTCACAACCTTTTAAGTAGAAAGAGGGAGGGAGGGAGGGAGGAAGGGAGGGAGGGAGGGAGGAGAGAAAAGGGAGGGGAGGAGATGGGAGAGGGAAAGAAGGAAGGAAAGAAGAAACAAGGGAGGAGAGGAGAGGGGAGGAGAGGAAAAGAAGGAAGGAAGGAAGGAGAGAAGAGAGAAAAGAGAAGAGAGGAGAGGAGAGGGGAGGAGAGGAAAAGAAGGAAGGAAGGAAGGAGAAAAGAGAGAAAAGAGAAGAGAGGAGAGGGGAGGGGAGGAGATGGGGAAGGAAGGAAGGAAGGAAGGAAGGAAGGAAGGAAGGAAGGAAGGAAGGAAGGAAGGAAGGAAGGAAGGAAGGAAGGAAGATGAAGTACAATATTAATTTACAGCAAAATTAGTTATTCAACCTCTGTTGAATATTTCACGAGTAAAAATGAAGAAAATAGCACTTAGCAATAGCACTTAGACTTATATACCGCTTCATAGTGCTTTACAGCCCTCTCTAAGCGGTTTACAGAGTTCAGCATATTGCCCCCAACAATCTGGGTCCTCATTATACCCACCTCGGAAGGATGGAAGGCTGAGTCAACCTTGAGCCGGTGAGATTTGAACAGCTGAACTGCTGAACTAGCAGTCACTGAAGTAGTTGCAGTGCTGCTTTTAACCACTGCGCCACCTCAGCTCCTGTAATTGTAATTGTAAGCTAATCAGAGAAAGGGACCACTTATGGAATATGATCATTGCAACAATGGTGGAGTTAAATATAGAATCCATCTGCAAAAGTGAAATCAAATATACAGGAACTGTCTTAGAATACAGTATAAAAACATACTATGTTCTAATATAGAAGGTGATCAATTTCAGAGGGAGATGTGCCAAACTGAACAAATAAAAGACCAGATGACTGCAAGGAATATAAATCCTTCCCTTCTCCACCATTCAGTCAAAACTGAAGAAGTTTCTTGGATGAGAAGAGAAACATCTTCAAAGAAAAACCAGAAAATCCAGCTGCCTTTTGAAAAAAAAAGCACCTTTGGCACAACCATGACCTGGATGACTGAGATCTCCACAGACATACAAAAATGAAATAAAAACAAAATGGTGGCCAAAATCTCAGATCACCGAAGGTTCCCCAAGAAAATCATGCAAATAATAGTGATAAATCCAAGATACATTATTTTAAAAAAATACGTCTTAGAAGTTTGCCTTATCGCCTCAATGAGATCAACGTAAACAAGCAAAATTTCCAAGCCTAACCCTAATCATAACCCTTTCATTTAGGGAAACTTCTAGGCCAAGGGTGTTAAAATGAATAAATCTCATAGAGGCGATTTGGATCTTTTCTTGGAATTCAGACATTTAGAAAATAAAGCCGAGATTAAAAGTCTAATATAAAATATTTATTTCGGTACAAAAACAATAAATCATGAATAGTTACATCCTCGCTAATAAATCGTGACCGCTCCGGTCAGAATCAAAGGCAAAAGAGAATAATGGAGAATCAGGAATGCACACATGCGTACAACTCATATCACGTGTTCTGCCTGTGTTGGAATGTACCATAATATTAAGATAGGGGTGCATCACCCTGCATAGACATACAACTGACAATATTCACTGCGTGACAAGGGGTGTCAAACTGGATTTCTTCACGGGCCGGATCAGAATTGTAGTTCTCCTCCGCGGGCCGACCGGAGTGGGGGGGTGGGGAAGACGGGACAGACGCCTCCTGCAGCACTTTGCCAGCCAAAACAAGGGGGGGCTGCCCGCAGTCCCACCCCACGCCCTGTTTTCGGCCTGGATGGCCTCCTGCAGCACCCTGCCGGCCAAAACAGGATGTAGGGTGCCACGTGCGCCCCTCCATGCCCCATTTTCAGCCTGGACGGTCTCCTACAGCACTTTGCCGGCCAAAACAGGATGTAGGGTGCCACATGCGCCCCTCCATGCCCCATTTTCAGCCTGGTCTCCTGCAGCACTTTGACGACCAAAACAGGATGTAGGGTGCCATGTGCGCCCCCCCATGCCCCGTTTTCAGCCTGGATGGTCTCCTGCAGCACTTTGCCGACCAAAACAGGATGTAGGGTGCCTCGTGCGCCCCCCATGCCCCATTTTCAGCCCGGACAGCCTCCTGCAGCACTTTGCCGACCAAAACAGGGTGTGGGTGGACACGCGCAGCCCCCCTGCACCCCGTTTTGTCTGCCAGAGGCTCCGCAGGCCGGTCCTTTGCTCTTTCCAGGCTGGTCCCGCAGGCCAGATTTAAGCACCCCGTGGGCCGGATTCGGCCCACATGCCTTGAATTTGACACCCCTCTTCTAGGCTCACCTAATCATATTGCAGAGGAAGGCGAAGGAAAGATAATTAAAGCAGCGACGGAACTGACCATGTAGCTGATTAGACCACGACATTCATAGATTGTTTCTCACTCGGAGGCTGCAGAGAGCAACCTGATGCGCTTAATGCCTTTCTGATCAATATTGCTTTCTCAGGACAACTTCTTTTACACACAAATAAACCGGAGCCAGGGTGGGAGAGACAAACTGTGATTGATTTCACACTGGGTGCAAATCCGTTATTTGTTTAAATGCATTTTAATGAACAAGCCAGAAGAAATGGTTTACAGAAACGTTTAACAGCTGCATTCGCACAACTACTGTTGGCCAAAGCTAGAGCAAATCATCCTAAGCATTGAAGGGATGGATGTAAACGAACCAGGATGTTCTCCAGCTGCCATTTGGACTGGAAGAGAGAGGTTAGCCCAAAGTCAGAGAGCTTCTGTAGCTGAATTGGACCAAATGGTTAGTCTGGCGAAGAGAAGGACCAGGGAAGACAGGATAGCAGTGTTCCAATATTTGAGGGGCTGCCACAGAGAGGAGGGGGTCAAGCTATTTTCCAAAGCACCTGAAGGCCAGACAAGGAATAATGGATGGAAAGTGATCAAGGAGAGATTTAACCTGGAAATAAGGAGAAATTTTCTGACAGTGAGAACCATCAACCAATGGAACAGAAGTTGCCTTCGGAAGCTGTGGGAGCTTCATCACTGGTAGCTTTCAAGAAGAGACTGGACTGCCATTTGTCAGAAATAGTGTAGGGTCTCCTGCTTGGGCGGGAGGTTGGCTAGATCAGGGGTCTCCAACCTTGGCAACTTTAAGACTTGTGGACTTCAACTCCCCTCAGCTTTGCTGGCTGAGGAATTCTGGGAGTTGAAGTCCACAAGTCTTAAAGTTGCCAAGGTTGGAGACCCCTGGGCTAGATGTCCTACAAGGTCCTTTCCGACTCTGTTATTCTGTTATTCTAAAAAGTCCTGGAACAAGGCCGAAATAACTTAATGTTCCAACCCGGCATTGCGGCACCCCTTGCTCTCTCTGTTAAGGGTGAAGAAGGAAGAGCAACACGGCTGTAACTCAGATCTGAAGTGGTGCAGTGGTTAAATGCTGCGACTGCAGGCTGACTGCTAGTTCAGCAGTTCAGCTGTTCAAATCTCACTAGGCTCAAGATTGACTCAGCCTTCCATCCTTCCGAGGTCGGTAAAATGAGGACCCAGATTGTTGGGGGCAATATGCTGAACTCTGTAAACCGCTTAGAGAGGGCTGTAAAGCACTATGAAGCGGTATATAAGTAAAGTGCTATTGCTATTGCTATTGCTATCTCCAAAAGGACAGAAAAGAAGAAGGAAGAAGAAGAGGAGAGCAGGTGTCATTCAACTGTCAATATAAAAAGAAAAACAGGTTGCATTTTTTGTTCGAAACGACTATGCCTCACACGCCGGCCCAGAGCGAAGCCAGAAGGAAAACAGGCCGGCTGTTTCATGAAAGATGACATGCCTCTTTTTTTCCCCAGCAATTTTTAAGAAACATGGCCTTCCATGAAAAATGCATAGGCGTATTGAGACTCCGGACTGAGGCTTTAATCTCCCCGTCAGTTTTCTAAAGAGGGAAAGATCGGAGAAGTCTCGTTTGCTCTTATCCGCCTGCTCATCTTCTTTGTTGACAAAAGAAATCCCTTGGTTAGTTTTTTTTCCCTTAGACAAATACAACCCCAACCTGGTTTGGCATTTTTATTTTTGCAGCTGCATAACTAAGATCCTAAGCGGGCCAGGTGCTTTTTAAGCTGCCTGATGATCCCCTGGCCCGGTTAAGTGGTGGGTGAACAGACTTATTTTGCTTTTGTTTGAAATGGGAGAGAGGAGAAAAGACGCCGCTTAAAATCCAAGGATTTTAAGCAAAAAGGCTGGCAAGAGAAATAATAATAATAACAGAGTTGGAAGGGACCTTGGAGGTCTTCTAGTTCAACCCCCTGCTTACGCAGGAAACCCTACACTACTTCAGACAAATGGTTATCCAACATCTTCTTAAAAACTTCCAGTGTTGGAGCCTTCACAACTCAGGCTGTTCCACTGATTAAGTGTTCTAACTGTCAGGAAATTTCTCCTTAGTTCTAACTTGCTTCTCTCCTTGATTAGTTTCCACCCATTGCTTCTTGTTCTACCCTCGGGTGCTTTGGAGAATAGATTGACTCCCTCTTCTTTGTGGCAACCCCTGAGATATTGGAACACTGCTATCATGTCTCCCCTGATCCTTCTTTTCATTAAACTAGACACACCCAGTTCCTGCAACCGTTCTTCATATGTTTTAGCCTCCAGTCCCCTAATCATCTTTGTTGCTCATATAATACAAGGTAGTCCTTGACGTACGACCGTAATGGAGCACATGTCGTAACAGTTATAAAACGGACACACATCACCAACACGATTTTACAACCTTTTTTGGGGGGGGTGATGGTTGTTAAGCGAATGGGGCCGTCATAAAGCAGATGCGACAGTCATAAAGCTAACACCATGGTCATTAAGCGAACCAATGATTTGCTATGGGTGCGTATATTGCGTATACGCAATCTACGCAACCATATACCGGTATATATTTTGTATACAGTGTATATACCCCAAAAAAATAATTGTCCTAAATATGAACCGGTTGTGAAACATCCGGTTGCCAAACACCACAGGAATGCTGCAAGGGTGACAAATGGTCGCAAATCACTTTTTTTCAGTGGCCTTGTCACTTTGAACGGTCACTAACAGAACCGTTGTAAGTTGAGGACTACCCGTATAGTAGGCTTGGTTCGGGGGGGTTCGGTCCTTGCTAAGACTGGATTTGGACACCTCTGTTTTGCATGTATTTATTTATTATTTATTTATTATTTGGTTCTTCTATGCCGCCCTACTCCCGAGGGACTGAGGGCGGCGTACAACATTGTGCAAGAACACTGAACAATAAACACGATTAAAACAATTTTAAAAGATTAAAAAAGTTAAAAGAAATATTCACCAACATACATACAGGGGGAGAGCTCAGATGAACTAGTCTCAGCCCCCTGCCTGCAGGAAGAGCCATGTCTTGACGGCTTTTCGGAAGGCCAGCAGGGTGGGGATAGTTCGGATCTCTGGGGGAAGTTGGTTCCAGAGCGCGGGGCCTGCCACAGAGAAGGCCCTCCCCCTAGGGCCTGCCAGCCGGCATTGTTTGGCTGACGGGACCTGGAGGAGACCCACTCTGTGGGCTCTAACCGGTCGAAGGGAAGTGTGAGGCAGAATGCAGTCCCGAAGGTAACCTGGTCCTAAGCCATGTAGGGCTTTAAAGATGATGATCAACACCTTGAATTGTACCCGGAGACCGATGGGCAGCCAATGCAGCTGGCAGAGTATTTATAACCCATTCTGCTAACCTCACATGTTTTCTCAATATCTGGACCGGACAATCTGCGGCAGAGATACCGTGCAACATATAAAGCGGTGATTGAAATTTCAAAGAAGGGCAATAAACCATTCGGTTTGCTCCCTTTTATGTTTTTTTATTTTATCTCCTTCCAGTTTAACTACCCGAAACAATTGCGAGTCCTGCCATTTAAGAGGGGAATGGAATCTTTCAAAGCTTAAATGTTTAGGATGGAGGCCTTCGCTCTCCTTCCCTTCTCTTCTTTGCAAATTCTCTTAAGAACCAGGAAGGTATTTCAGAAATCCCAAACTTCTTCAGAAATCCCAAAATTCCTCCTAAAAAAAAGCCCAATAGGTCATTGGAAAGAAGACAGTCCAACTGTCAAATCCTTAAGAGGGCATGTCCAGTAAAATTAACAAAGTTATTTTGATATCATCACTGGAAATACCTCCTTACTGAAGAGTGAGACCTTAATTCAGTGGTGAACTCCAAATTTTTTTACTACCGGTTCTGTGGGCGTGGCTTGGTGGGTGTGGTGTGGCTTGGTGGGCATGGCTTGGTGGGCGTGGCAGGGGAAGGATATGCAAAATCCCCATTCCCACCCCACTCCAGGGGAAGGATACTGCAAAATCTCCATTCCCACCCCACTCCAGGGGAAGGATACTGCAAAATCTCCATTCCCTCCCCACTCCAGGGGAAGGATACTGCAAAATCTCCATTCCCTCCCCACTCCAGGGGAAGGATATTGCAAAATTTCCATTCCCTCCCCACTCCAGGGGAAGGATATTGCAAAATCTCCATTCCCTCCCCACTCCAGGGGAAGGATATTGCAAAATCTCCATTCCCACCCCACTCCAGGGCAAGGATATTGCAAAATCTCCATTCCCTCCCCACTCCAGGGGAAGGATACTGCAAAATCTCCATTCCCTCCCCACTCTGGGACCAGCCAGAGGTGGTATTTGTCCGTTCTCTGAACTACTCAAAATTTCCATTACCGGTTGTCAGAACCTGCTGGATTTCACCCCTGCCTTAATTGCATTCTTTTCTTTACCTGATCACCTGTCCCAGGTTTTGATGTGGCTGTCTTCATAACTGGACTCCAATAAAGGAGAATATTTGCAGCTCAATGTTGAAAGGAGGGATATTTGCTGCTCTTTAACTAACAAAATGAAGTTCAATGGTGAAAAATGTAAGGTTCTACATTTAGGCAAGAAAAACGAAATCCACAGGTACAGTATATGTACCTCAATAGTACCTCGCTCAATAGTAGTGACTGTGAGAAGGATCTTGGAGTACAAGTGGACAACCATTTAAATATGAGCCAGCAGTGTGCTGCAGCTGCCAAAAAAGCCAACACAGTTCTAGGCTGCATAAACAGAGGGATAGAAGAATCAAAATCACGTGAAGTGTTAATACCACTTTATAATGCCTTGGTAAGGCCACACTTGGAATTCTGCATTCAGTTTTGATCACCACAATGTAAAAAGGATGTTGAGACTCTAGAAAGTGTGCAGAGAACAGCAACAAAGATGATTAGGAGACTGGAGGCTAAAACATATGAAGAACGGTTGCTGGAATTGGGTATGCCTAGTTTAATGAAAAGAAGGTTCAGGGGAGACATGATAGCAGTGTTCCAATATCTCAGGGGCTGCCACAAAGAAGAGGGAGTCAAGCTATTCTCCAAAGCACCTGAAGGCAGGACAAGAAGCAATGGATGGAAACTAATCAAGGAAAGAAGCAACTTAGAACTAAGGAGTAATTTCCTGACAGTTAGAACAATTAATGAGTGGAACAATTTGCCTCCAGAAGTTGTAAATGCTCCAACACTGAAAGTTTTTAAGAAGAGATTGGATAACCATCTGTCTTGTCTTCGAGCTTGGTTGTTTTCTTGCAGACGTTTCATTACCCAACTAGGTAACATCATCAGTTACTGCTAGAAACTGTTTCTCTTCCTTGTTTAGGTCTGCTCTACCCAGTGGGAAAAAACGACTCCAAGTAGAATCCCCATGTTGACAGCGCAACTGCCAACAACAGAAGGACTAGTGAGAAGAAACACAGTTGTAATGAATCTCCATCAGTGGTGACCTGAAATAATGGAAGCCACTGTGCAAATAAACATCTGGCTAATCACTAAAAGTTGCTCATTCTTGGACAAGGATGGAATTTTCGTCCTCTTAAAAGAGATGGAAGAATTTATTTGCATTCAAGAGACATCTACTGCCTACTTTTGTTTCTTAAGGATTGGTGGAATGGGGGTGTCTGAAGAAAATGTGGCGTTGTACTACCTTATAACCCAGATGCTGTGAGTATTTATACGGGACAGCAATTATTGGAACCAAACAGGGAAACGCCTGTCTTTCTCCCACTTCTAACATCTGTAGTTGCAATTCAGCCTGGAACAGAATTAGAAGCTACATTTTCTCATCAAGCCATTGTTACCCGAAAACAAAAGGTGATGGAAAGTTTGACATTATCAACATTATAGCAGGTCGTTCTAAATTGTTTAAACATTTACCAGCGTTCTAATTTGACATTATCCCTGTTTCAAAACAAACAGAAAAGATTGCTAGACAATTATAATAGCAAAGCATTATTTTCATCCGCTTCCCACTCACGTAAACCTTTCGTACGCTGGCTAGGCCAGACAGAATCCCGATTCTTTTGTTTTTTTTCCCCCATCGCATTTGGACCAGCATCACGGTTTAATTCCCCTTGATTCCAATTCAAAGTTCTCCACCAAGTGTCCACGGTGTAGTATATTATTCAATATTGCCGTGGTTCTCAACCTGTGGTCCATGGACTCTTGAGGGAACCCCAAGGTCCTCACAGGGGGTTCGTGAAAACTTGAAAAAATGTTATGATCAAGGGTGGGCTGCTGGGGGTTCGTAGGGGTTCGGGAGAACCTCTAGCTAAGATTCTGTGCAGTTCGGAGAATCCCCAAATCTCACTCCTGGCTGGGCCTGCCCCGGCCACCTCACCCTGCCCCTCCCAGGAGTCCCCACGCAGCCCATTTTGGATGCAGGTAAGTGCAGAGCATGCACGGAGGCTCGGGGAGGGCGAAAAATGGGCCTACCAGAAGTCCGAAGCCTGGGGAGGCCGTTTTCGCCCTCCCGGAGGCTCGAGGAAAGCCTCCGGAGCCCGGGGAGGGAAAAAACGCCCCCCCTCACCATAGTGCAGGAGGCCGACTAGGCCACACCCACAGCCACCCAGCAACCGGGCAGAGAACCCCTTGCTAAAATTTTTGAAGCCCACCCCTGATTATGATTTAAATATTGAGTTAAGTCTTGGGGTCCAGCTGGCCACAAAAAAGTATTTAAAGGAAGTTCGTGGTGAAAAAGAGGTTGAGAAGGATTGCAATGCTGAAGTGCTGAGACCGAAATCTGTCCCTCTCAGCACCTTCTGCCTTCCTTGTAGAAATGGTTCTCTCTTTTTCCACGGAAGAAGAAATTCTGTTCCAGACCGAATTGCAACTACAGATGTTAGATGTGCAAATTCTGCTCTTTACACAGCAGAGCAACTAAACCAACCAAAGGTCATTGCTACCAACATTCCATTTCTTGCAACGAACCATCAATTTGGGGGGGGGGGGGGTTTGCGGGTAAGCCAACAAGTTTGGTGTCAATGCCACAGCACTTTCTCCATTACTGGTCCCTGCAATGGAATTTCAGAAATACACTAGATGTGTCTTACAGTATTCGTTGGCGGGAAGGGGAGATGAGACAAGACAAGAAAGGGATTTTGGAGGTCTTCTACACCTGATGGTATAGACCAGAGGTCTTCAAACTTGGCAACTTTAAGACTTGTGGACTTCAATTTCCAGAATTCTGGGAGTTGAAGTCCACAAGTCTTAAAGTTGCCAAGTTTGAAGACCTCTGGTATAGACCCTATACCATTTTAGACAAATGGCTATCCAGTCTCTTCTTAAAAGACTCACATCCAGGAATAGTTTCTGGCAGAATAACAGAATAGCAGAGTTGGAGGTCTTCTAGTCCAACCCCTGCTCAAGCAGAAAACCCTATACCATTTCAGACAAATGGTTGTCCAATCTCTTCTTTAAAAACCTCCAGGGATGGAGCACCCACAACATCTGGAGGCAAGTTGTTCCACTGATTAATTGTTTGATTAATTGTTCTTACTGTCAGGAAATTTCTCCTCAGTTCTAGGTTGCTTCTCTCCTTGATTAGTTTCCACCCATTGCTTCTTGTCCTACCCTCAGGGGCTTTGGAGAATAGTTTGACTCCCTCTTCTTTGTGGCAGCCCCTGAGATATTTGAACACTGCTATCATGTCACCCTGTTAGAGGTGAGAATAAATCTCACAGAGGCGATGTTTGATCTTTGTCTTGGAGCTCAGACATTTAGAAATGAAACCGAAGTTAAAGTCTAATAAAATATTTATTTCGGTACAAAAACAATAAATTCTGAATAATTACATTCTTGCTAATTAAATGCGACCGCTCCCGGTCAGAGCCAAACCACAAGAAGAATAATGAAGAATCAGGAATGCACACATGCGCATAAGATCACATCACATGTCCTGCTTGTAATGGAATGTACCATAATATTAGGATAGGGTGCATCACCCTGCATAGACATACAACTGACAATATTCACTCCTTCTTTTCATTAAACTGGACATACCCAGATCCTGCAACCGTTCTTCATGTGTTTTAGCCTCCAGCCCCCTAATCATCTTTGTTGCTCTTCTCTGCACTCTTTCCAGAGTCTCCACGTCCTTCTTCGTCTCAGCCGATGGCTGAAAACAGGAGCTGGGAGTCGAAAATTGAATTAGGAAAGTACAACTTCCTACCAAGTGCAATGACTCCAAATGTGGCAATTGTGCCCTTCAGTTCCAACTGGGAACCATTCAGGTTAATGAGTCCCTTTCCACCGAGGCTCTCAAAAGAATTGTTGCTGCGATCGGCTCTCAATGAAACCAGCCTAAGAGCAGCAACACCGTTTTGTCGACAGCAATCTTATTGCTTCCCCTGTTCCTTACCTATTGATCTTCCTTAGAAGATCCCAGCCTCTGGAAGCAGCATTTAAAGTTGAAAGACAGACTGCCATTTTCCTTTTCAGGGTGTTTTGGGTTGGTTTTTTTTAAAAAATAATTCTCCCACTAGGCTGTTCAAAACCAACACTGCTAGCGGGGAAAAAATACGGTAATGACTTTGCTCAGGGGCTTCAAACTCCCAAGGGTCCAGTAGGAATTGGCAGAAGGCCATAAAAGATATAAGCACTCTAATGTTGTGGTGCAAATGGGAACTTGCTAACAAAATTCCTCTGGAGTTAAAAGAGAGGCTCAGTACAGACAGCATGCAACCTTTTGCATAAACCTAACCAGCCTTTTTTCCTGCAAAACACCAAGCTATTATTCAAATGTACTTAAGCAAAAAAAAAATTAAAAATGATGAATAGCCCCTATCGCCACAAATATCCTCAGGTAGGCATCATGTTGTAAAGAGCTTGAGAGCCGAATCAAGGTGTCGTCTTTGAGCATCTAACAAAACTTTCTGGTCCAGCATAGAAAAATCCATTGCCCATCCCGGCTTTTCTCCACTTTCCAGATCTGCTGGTTTCATTGAATGCCCTGTCAGGGTTCTGACAAGCTTTGCCCTCCGAAGGCATATTATCTAATAGCCTTTTAAATTACATTTGCTTAAAGGCAAGAGTTCAGCCACAAATAGAGTCTAAAATCATCCAAGAGATGCTTAATTATAACATGGTCCCTGAAGCCAAACATCGTGTATTTGGATAATAAAGTCGGTGCTCTTTATAGAAGGATAGCGAAAACCCACAAGATCCGAGACAATAATTACATCACTCCGCTAAATGAACTTCTCTGACTTGGCAATTAATTCTGTTCGCACATTTCTTCAGCCTCCAAAATAAATATATAAAAGGGCGCTGGGATGATATCCCAGCTTTCAAACCTCAAGGAAGTTAAAATCTGCCAGCTTAAGAGCCTAAAGATCCCAGCTTACTGGGTTTTTTCTATTAGCTCCCTCTCTATTTACATTATTTTTTCTTCCGTTTCTCCTTTCTCCTTCTTTCCAAAAAGGTAGACTTTCAATCAATCAATCAGTCGGAAGAGAGCTGGAAGGCACATGGTTATCCAATCTCTTCTTTAAAATCTCCAGTGATGGAGCATCCACAACTTAACAGAATAACAGAGTTGGAAGGGACCTTGGAGGTCTTCTAGTCCAGCCCCCTGCTGAAGCAGGAGGCCCTATACCACTTCAGACAAGTGGCTGTCCAGTCTCTTCTTAAACACCTTCAGTGATGGACCACCCACAACTTCTGAAGGCAAGCTGTTCCACAGGTTAACTGTTCTCATGTTAGGAAATTTGTCCTTAGTTCTAGATTGCCTCTCTCCTTAATTAGTTCCCATCCATTGTTTCTTGTCTTGCCTTCTGGTACTTTGACACCCCCCTCCTCTTTGTGGTAGCCCCTCAAATACTGGAATACTGCTATCATGTCACCCCAGTCCTTCTTTCCTCTAGACTAGCTAAACCCAAATCCTGCATCCATTCTTCGTATGTTTTAGTCCCCAGGCCTTTAATCATCCTGCTGTTCTTCTCTGCATTTTTCCCAAATCACGTCTTTTTTTATCATCTCTCGCAATATACCAGCCACCAGTAGCATTTCGAAGCAGCAACCCAAGCATATGGTCCAAAGAAGTTAGATTAACAAAGAGTTTGAAACCAAAATCATTTAAGCTTCCTCCAGCAAGGGTCCCTAATACTGTATAGGAATCCAAACCATTTTAGGGTCAAATAAACATATTTGGAATTTTGACAATATGATCCAGGCGTTCCTGTATCTCGGTGGTTGGCAGTCCCCAGATAATCTTGTTTGGGGGCAGATACTAAGTTGGATCAGACCTGGTTAGATCTTCGTTGGGAAACTTCCAGGAAACAGACTGGAAAACTGAAAAACTTCCTAGAAGATTATCGTGACAAACCAGTTCTGCATAATTGTCAAGGAACTTCATAAATGTGTCACCAGGAGTTAAAACTCCATGCTGAGATCTTGATTATAGACATACTCACAAAATAGCTCACTTACGGATTGATATCATGAAACACTTACTTACCGTTGAGGTTGTTCTTCACCACTTCTTCTCCCAATAAGGTATTTTGTAGCTGTGGTCCAAGAATGCTTCTGAGGAGGTCTTGGTGGAAAACAGATTCTGCTTGGGGCTTTCTAACATGCCACGGTACCATAAAAGAATTAAGTGAAACTTTAAAATATCGGATGAAGGAGAAGGTTTGTTGGAACCCAGAGAAATGTCCAGAGGTACAGTGGCACCCACAGATGCAACACTGGAGATGTTGGTGAGTCTACCTGACAACTGTAAATTTGACTTACAACCAATGTTCCCTGTAATATCAGAAAACGGCGCGCTGCAGTTAGAAACTGCCGCATGGCATTCTCTTTTTATCTGCGTGGCCGCGCAGGCGCGCAGCCTCTGCCATTAGAAAATGCCGCGCGGAAGTTAGAAACTTCCGCGTGTTGTTCTCTCATTACGTGCGCGGCCACGCGGCCGCGCACCTTAGAGGGAACAGTGCTTACAACCACAACTGAGCACAAAATTTCTGTTTTTAAGCAAGACAGCTGAGTTCCCCACCCCCACCCCATTTTATGAAGTCACTTTGAATGAACTTAAAGAACGTGAGCTCAGGACACTGCAGCTGTCCTAAATAAAAGTGTGTTTCCAATTGTCTGAAATTTGATCATGTGACCCTGGCGATGCAGCAACGGTTATAAGTGTGAAAAACGGTCCCAGGTCACTTTTTCCAGTGCTGATGTAATTTCCAATGGTCATTAAAAAATGATTGTTAAGTTGAGGGCTACCTGTACATATTTTGCCACTGGTCCTCAGAATGCCACATGCTCTAACTTTAAAGAATGACAGACATTAGCCCCTTTCAACCAGGAGTGGGTTCCTCCCGGTTCAGACCGGATCGCCCGAACCGGTAGCGACCCGCTGGTGAAGTCACTGTCGGTCCCGGTCCGTGTGTGCCGCCATCTTTTTTTGGAATAATTTAATTTAATTTAATAAACATTCTTATAGGCCGCCCAATCCCGTGGGACTCAGGGCGGCGTACAACAGGATAAGAAACGTACAATAAAAACAATTATCGAAGTTTAAAATTAAAAAGCATAGTAAAAACAATTATAAAAACAACATTCATGGGGGGAATCTGATCTTCCTATTCACCCCGCCTGCCGGAAGAGCCAAGTTTTTATGGCTTTACGGAAGGCCAGTAGAGTGGGGATAGTCCGGATCTCTGGTGGGAGTTGGTTCCAGAGGGACGGGGCTCCCACAGAGAAGGCTCTCCCCCATGGCCCCGCCAACCGACATTGTTTGGCCGATGGGACCCGGAGGAGGCCCTCTCTATGGGACCTAACCGGTCGTAGGGAGGTATGTGGTAGGATGCGGTCCCGAATAAGGATGGAATAAGATGGAATAAGGATCAGATGAGGTTCTAACCAGCCCACGTTATGATATAATTGTTCTCTGCTGAGCAGCACAGAGAACTGCAAAATTCATCAAGACTTCCCAACTCCCTTTGCCCAAGCAGCCCTCATTTCAAACTACCAACCATAGAGACTGCAGGACACTATCTAAACACAGCACCACATTCCCCAATTTTATTTGCAGATGGAATGTGAAAAAAGGGGAGACCCTTAAAAAGACTAACATGTTCAGGGCAGTGGTGGGTTGCTACCGGTTCGCCCCGGTTTGGGCGAACCGGTAGCGGCAGTGGCGGGAGGCCCTGCCCACCCGCCCAGACGTCATCACGGACGACCTGCACATGCGCAGAAGTTTGCACGCACATCTCCGAACCAGTAGCAAAGGTAAGTGAAACCCATTACTGGTTCAGGGTGAAAAAAAATGCCAGTTTCCTGCTTTGCATGGAGCAGGGATAAGAAAAATGAAATATGCACGAAGCCAGATGCATTGCCGATAATAAAAATAAAAAATAAAAAAATCCCCAAGGTGTTTGTCACATGCAGGCTGGGAAGGAATGGGAATTGCAATCCCAACACATCTGGAGTCTGCCACATCTGGAGAAGGCTGGTGTTTAAGATGCTTTGATACCTGAAGCTCTGTGAAAATGGGCGATGGGATGAATGACACGGCCC
This sequence comes from Diadophis punctatus similis, assembly GCA_023053685.1. NCBI lineage: Eukaryota > Metazoa > Chordata > Lepidosauria > Squamata > Dipsadidae > Diadophis > Diadophis punctatus. Next base: position 9,423,316 of record JALIGW010000014.1, on the reverse strand, counting down.
TGCCTTTCCAAACAAGGACAAGCAATGGAGCGTACGACCCCAGAGATTCAACTCTTTCTTCCAATTCACTCCACTTGAGGGAAGGTAAGAAGCCGAAGCCCGTCTCTTGGTAGAAAGAAATTCTTTCAGATGACTTCCCATTAAGTGACTTTGAAGAGCTCTTTCACGGCAGTCAGTTTTAACTACGAAACCAAACGCCGTCTATAATATCTGCAGCTACTATGATTAATCCAAATCTACGGTGAGTCAATACCACAACAGCGTCGAGCAGGATTTGCTATCAAAAGGTGGCATGTTGAACATGGTGTTTTTTAAGCTCCTTCGGTGGATTATAAGTGCTCCCTTTTTTTAAAAAATCCGAAGACTACTGGAGAACGTTTGATTCAAAGACAGTCAAGTAGTAATGACCGTAGAAGCAACAATAACACGGTACTTTAAAAAAGAATTACAATATTAGACAACACAGTATCAACAGTAGAGACTTTCAAGTTTCTAGGTTCTATCATATCTCAAGACTTCAAATGGACACGTAACATCAAAAACGTCATCAAAAAAGCACAACAAAGAATGTTCTTTCTGCGCCAACTCAGGAAGCTCAAACTGCCCAAGGAGCTGCTGATACAGTTCTATAGAGGAATGATTAAGTCTGTCATCTGCACCTCTGTAACTGTCTGGTTTGGTTCTGCAACCCAACAAGACCAACACAGACTTCAGAGGATAATCAGAACTGCAGAAAAAACAATTGCTACCAACTGGCCTTCCATTGAGGACCTGTATACTGCACGAGTCAAAAAGAGGGCTGTGAAAATATTTACAGACCCCTCACATCCTGGACATAAACTGTTTCAACTCCTACCCTCAAAACTACGCTATAGAGCACTGCACACCAAGACAACTTTCTTCCCCAAACCCCAAAAACTTCAACCTCAGATTATCTACCATCGACCTCACCCCATTCCTAAGAGGTCGGAAAGGGGCGTGCATAAGCACACAATCGTGCCTACTGTACCTGTCCTAATGTACCTATATATTCATACCTCTTTTACTCTTATTCATGCTTTTACTATCACATATATATTCAATCATGTTTTACTGTTTATAATTTGCATATAATCATATATGCTTGACAAATAAAACAAATACAAATACAACTAGACACAAGGACAGTTTTCCCCCCATGCCATCACTCTGCTAAACAACTAATTCCCCAAACACTGTCAAACTAACTGTATTATTATTATTCTACTCATTTTTCCTATCACCTATCTTCTTTTCTATTTATGACTATCACTTTGTTGCTTGTATCTTTACAATTTATATTATTTAGTTTCCTAGTATGATTTATGTTGATTGCTTATTTAGTATCCTATGACTATTACTAAGTGTTGTAACTTATGATTCTTCATGAATGTAATTTTTTTATGTACACTGAGAGCATATGCACCAAAGACAAATTCCTTGTGTGTCCAATCACGCTTGGCTAATAAAGAATTCTGTTCTGTTCTGTTCTGTTCTATTATTATTCTATTCTATTCTATTCTATTCTATTCTATTCTATTCTATTCTATTCTATTCTATTCTATTCTATTCTTTCTTTCTTTAAAAAAGAAAGGCAAAGCAATGGGAAGGCATAATATGAAGTCTGAACTACAGGTAGTCCTTGACTTACAACAGTTCATTTAGGGACTGTTCAAAGTTACAACGGCACTGAAAAAAATGACTTATGACCATTTTTCACATGACCATAGCAGCCTCCCCATGTTCACATTATCAAAATTCAGACACTTGACAACTGATTTATGACCTTTGCAGTGTCCCAAAGTCATGTGATCACCTTTTGCCACCTTCTGACCAGCAAAGTCAAATGGGGAAGTTAGATTCACTTAACAACCCTGTTATTTAACAACTGCAGTCATTCACTTAACAAGAAAGATTGTAAAATGGAGCAAAACTCACTTAACAACTCTCTTGCTTAGCAATAGAAATTTTGGGCTCAATTGGGGTCGTATGTCGAGGACTACCTGTATCTAGCCAAGAGAACCTACCACTGGTTGGAGTATGAATAAATAGGAACTGCACAACAGGATTAATTTAAACTATTTTCAAGCCACGATTCAGCCACAGATTACTCCTGGGCAGGATAGCGATCGAAGCATGAAAAACAACCCTTAAAATGCAACCCAACTTTCGTAATCGCAACAAGAATGAATTAACAAAAGCACAGTTCAACAGACACTACTCATCTGTACTACTCATCTGATCAGAAAAATCAAACCATGATTAGGAAAGAAAAAAGGCCAAGGGAAGGTACTTCTCTCAAGTAGCATTTCAAAAACTGACTTCGCCCATTGTTCTAAGCCAGGAGTCTCCTAATCTGGCAACTTTAAGACTTGTGGAGTTCAATTCCAAAATTCCTCAACCAGCTATGGTGGTTGGAGAATTCTGGGAGTCCGTTGCCATACTTGGACACCGCTGTTCTAAGCCATTATTGGTTCCATCATGTTTTCCCAAACAAGCCACAATCCTGCATAAGTCATAAACTGAAGTCTACCCTTTGATGCAACATAGTCAGCCAAACCCAAGTCACTTCTACCATGTTCTGGCAGTGGTTTTCTAACAGGAACGGGGTCTCTGGAGAAACTCTGATTCTTCTACTTCTTCTCAGAAACCTGTCATGGACATTCTCGCTGCCTTTTTAAGCTCAACCACAGATCCTACCCATCCCAAGCCACTAATGTGATGACAGAAGACAACTACAACCACACAAGGACACTGCCACAATCCCTGTTCTATTTTCCTGTCTAATCTCCAGGCTGTTACCTCAAGGAGATGTCTTCTCCCAGTGGTGGGATTCAATTTTTTTTACTACCAGTTCTGTGGGCGTGGCGTGGCTTGGTGGGTGTGGCAGAGGAAAGTTACTGCAAAATCCCCATTTCCTCCCGATCAGCTGGGACTCGGGAGGCAGAGAATAGATGGGGACGGGGCCAGTCAGAGGTGGTATTTACCGGTTCTCCAAACTACTCGAAATTTCCGCTACCGGTTCTCCGAATTACTCAAAATTTCCGCTACCGGTTCTCCAAACTACTCAAAATTCCTGCTACTGGTTCCCCAAACTACTCAAAATGTCCGCTACCGGTTCTCCAAGCTACTCAAAATTCCCGCTACCGGTTCTCCAAACTACTCAGAATTTCCGCTGCCGGTTCTCCAAACTACTCAAAATTCCCACTACCGGTTCTCCAAACTACTCAAAATTTCCGCTACCGGTTCTCCAAACTACTCAAAATTCCCGCTACCGGTTCTCCAAACTACTCAAAATTTTCACTACCGGTTCTCCAGAACTGGTCAGAACCTGCTGAAACCCACCTCTGTCTTCTCCCCCTAGACATCCAGCTATTTTGAATATCAACGCCCAACATTTGGCTATCCAGCCCAGGAAGTATAGTTCCACACATCTGGAAAAGAGAAAGCATCTCCAGGCACGACTTGACTTGGGGGGGGGGAAATGGAACAAAAAAAAAATTATACACCTAGATAGATACAACTTTTAAAAGCCGACAGCAGCCCATCCATTTTGGTACCTATCAGCCATGCCACAAATCCTTTGAAAGAAAGCAGAGGAGGAGACCTTTTTTAAATATATATATATATATATATATATATATGTATTGCTAGTCTTCATTTTAAAAAAAGGAAAAAGAAAGAACAACCCCCAAGGTCACCTGTCAATAACCGAACCCACCCTTTGTAAATCACAGCCCTTCACAAATAAATTCCTCATCAGTAATTAAAACCAGGCCTTGCCGGCCTCGTGTTATCAGCTCATCAAATTCATTGCTCATCTAGAATAACAGGTTCACATCTGCAGTCATTACAGCAGGCCAGATAAATCAATCCTCTTCAATGATGCTTTGAGCCATCTCGGCTCCCTTTTAACCAGCCCAGATATTTATTTCCCTCTGACATTTTTGACATTCTATTTACTGTAGGCAAATGGAACGGGTATGGCACTTTGTAATGGCTTTACCAAGTCCCCATTGTGGGGCAGATCGGTGAAGACGGATGGTTGCAATAAACGAGGGATTTTAAGGCACAAACATCACAGCCACCGATCCCTTAGACTTTTCTGCGGCAAGGAAGAAGAAAGTTTATTTACGGGTGATATTTCAAGCAGAGAAATTCTTCTTCAGGAAGGCTTGGCACAATATTTGGGATGTTAAATTGGCAAAACTGTGCTGCTACAACAGAAAGCAAACAGAACAATGTAAACGGTTGGTGGAGATTTGGATGCCAACATACCCACTAGACGTGAGATGCTATTATTTTTGTTCCTTCTTGGGAACAACATCTAACATCTCACCAGGGGTGGGCTTCAAAATTTTTAGCAAGGGGTCCTCTGCCCGGTTGCTGGGTGGGCGTGGCCATGGTGGGTGTGGCCTAGTCGGCCTCCTGTACCACAGTGGGGGGGTGTTTTTGCCATCCCCGGGCTCCAGAGGCTTTCTTCGAGCCTCCGGGAGGGCGAAAACAGCCTCCCCAAGCTCCGGAGGCCCTCTGGAGGCCAGAAATGGCCCGTTTCCGGCCTTCCCGAACTTCCGGTAGGCCTGTTTTTCGCCCTCCCCAAGCCTCCCTGCATGCCCTGCACTTACCTGCATCCAACACGGGCTGCGTGGGGACTCCTGGGAGCAGCGAGTAGGGTGGGTGGGGCCAGCCAGGAGTGGGATTTGGGGGTTCTCCGAACTACACATAATCTTAGCTAGAGGTTCTCCCGAACCCCTGCGAACCCCCAGCAGCCCACCCCTGCATCTCGCCCCAAACACAATAAAAATTTAATTTCACGGGCCCCGTTTTGGATAGCAAGCAATGAAGTATCTTCCCGAGTCTGTCACATCTAAAATCATCCAGACTGCAACACTGAGATGTAAATTTAATTACATCTATGTCACCTGTGTCGATTTATATCATCTGTGTAACATCATCATTACACAAATGATGTGGTTTTTGCACACGTGCTGCCATTACGTAAAGCATGTAAACAGGGGTGAATAGACCTTGAGATTTAAGTAATGAATGTCCTCCCCTTCCCAGTTTATCCGGTAATGTAAAGTTTACTGTAATTTATGAAACTGCAAAGGAATTGCAGCCAACTATAGCATGTGGAAGAATAAAATAATGAAATTCAAGCCCACGCAGATGTCTAAGAAACTATCCAGGGAGTGCATTTTTAAATAAAACAACAGCATTCTTCAATAGAAGTTAGCCACTTCTGTTAGCCACTGGCTTCTCTGGAGGTCAACTTGCTAACATCTGTATTTTTTAATGCATCTTTGCATCTTATAATACAATTAAAGGAGGGGAAAAAGACCCTTGCTAATAATCCAATCTTATATACCAGTGATGGCGAACCTATGGCACGGGTGCCACAGGTGGCACGCGGAGCCATATCTGCCGGCACGCGAGCTGTTGCTCTAGCTCAGCTCCAGCGTGCATGTGCGTGCCCACCAGCTGATTTTTGGCTCGCGCAGAGGCTCTGGGAGGGCGATTTCGACCTCTGGAGGGCCTCTGGGGTGGCAGGGAGAGCATTTTCGCCCTCCCCAAGCTCCAAGAAAACCTCTGGAGCCTGGGGAGGGCAAAAAACAGGCCTACCGGGCCCACTGGAAGTCGGAAAACGGGGGAGTGGGGGGGGTCACGCATGCATGCGCAGGGGGGGTGGGGCGAGTGGGGGACTTTGAATTATGGGTGTGGGCACGCACGCATGTACGATAGCGTGCGTGCGCACTATTTCGGCACCCAAGGAAAAAAAGGTTCGCCATCACTGTTATATACAATAAGGTCCACATTTTTATCTGTTTGTGTTCTTTTGTTTTGCTTGTGAATTTGTTAATAAGGCCAGTCTTAGAGGCGGAAAATTCCAAATTATTTTCTCTTTTCTGCATGGTAGCTTACGAAGAAAGGTGAATCTTGCAGTACAGAGATTTGTATGTTTGTATATGAGATTTGTCTGAAATCAACCAGAATCTAGGTGACTTACAAAACCTACACAGAAAACACGATAGGAAAAATCAATATAATTAAAACAGCACAGTACAGTTAAATCCAATCTAATTTTCAAATAAATGCTAAAACCAATAAGCTAAAATGTAATGAATACGGTCCATTGTTCATAATTAATCCTTGAAATGCTTTCCAGAAGAAACATACAGTTAGTCTTCAATTTAAAACTCTTTTGTTTAGTGACGGTCACAGCAGCATTGATAAAAGTGATTTATGTGACTGATTTTCACCCTTAAAGACCGTTGCAACATCATCATATGATCATGTGATCAAAATTCTGACGTGCCAATAGGAACCCTTCCCCATAAAAGCCAACATTCCATGTTCTCAAGTTCTCCACATCAGGGGCTCTCCAACCTTGGCAACTTTTAAGCCTGGCGGACTTCAACTCCCACAATTCCCCAGCGGCTGGGAATTTGTTAAGAAGTAACACATAGCTTTAAAATTTAATCCGGTGCTTTTGATCATATGCATGAAAATTAAGACTTAAAACACGTTGAATTCTTGGAACAAAGTACCTAGATGGTGAGCACAGGTGTATAGGTCGAAGTTATTCCTCACCAAGGCACTGGAGGTAAACAGTCTGCAGTCAATGAAAGTAAATAACTTTCAAACCACCGAAGAATTACCCTGCTTTCCTTTTAATATATTTTTAATGTGGTTTCCGTTTTAATTAGCTCAATAACATTTCAAAATACACAATTTATCTCCGCCTGCAACTTAGAGACCTTTGTATGGTTCCCTGCTGGAATTTGGCAAATAAATCACAGCTAATAAATAGGAACAATTGGAGTGTCAGCAAGCCCTTCTCGGGGAAGGAAATGTCATTATTTGCAAGTTAAAATTTATTTCATCCTTTTATCTTCAGAACATTTTTAACAAGCATGAAGCTAACTGATCTGGGCTTTTGGAGTTTGACAAATCTGCGGCTGGAAGGTTGAGCGGCAGGAAAACGTCGCGGCGTAGGACAGTCGTGGTAGCCCATCATTAAAAATACCACAAGGTGCAGGCCTTGAATTACGACCACCATTGGAACCAGAATCTCCGTTGCTAAGCGAGGTGGTCCTAAAGTGAGTCATGCCTGATTTTGTCCCATTTTGCTATGATTAAGCAAATCACTGTGGCTGTTAAGTGAATCATGTAGTCCAGGGGTCCTCAAACTTGGCAACTAAGAGCCGAGGTGGCGCAGCGGTTAGAGGCAGGTACTGCAGGCCACTTTAGCTGACACTGATCCGCAGGTCAGCGGTTCAAATCTCAACGGCTCAAGGTTGACTCAGCCTTCCATCCTTCCGAGGTAGGTAAAATGAGGACCCAGATTGTTGGGGGCAATGTAAATATACATTGCTTACTGGTGTAAACCGCTTAGAGAGTGCTTGCACTGTGAGGCGGTATATAACTCTCACAAAATAAATAAATAAATAAATAAACTTTAAGATTTGTGGACTTCAACTCCCAGAATTCTCCAGCCAGCTATGCTGGCTGGAGAATTCTGGGAGTTGAAGTCCACAAGTCTTAAAGTTGCCAAGTTTGAAGACCTCTGATGTAGCCATTAAGCAAATCCAGTTTCACCCATGGACCTTGCTGGTCAGAAGCCAGTGGGACTCAAATAGTGGTCAAATGACCTTGGGATGGTGCAACCGTCATAAATACAGGCCAGTTGCCAAGCGCCCGAATTCTGATCACATGACCACGGGGATGGTGCAAAAGCTGTTAAGTGTGAAAAATGGGCATAAGTTTTTTTTTAAGTGCCGTTCTAAGTTCGAACGGTCACTAAACCAGTGGTTCCCAAACTTTTTCAGTCCATCGCCCCCTTGGTGCTACAAATTCATCCTCACCGCCCTCCACCCCACTCCCTCAGGTGGGCGTGGCTTAGTGGTCAGGTGACCAGGTGGGCGTGGCCAACTTGTAAAGTGTGGTGAAACTCACCTAACAACGCTCTTGCTTAGCAACCAAAATGTTAGGCTCAATTGTGGTCATAAGTCTTTCTTTCGTTCTTTCTTTCTTCTCTAAATTCCCCCTTCTTTCTTTCTTTTTCTTTCTGTCTTTCTTCCTACCATTTTTCTTTTTCTTTCTTTCTTTTCTTTCTTTCTGTCTGTCTTCCTTCCTTCCTACCATCTCTTCTTTCTTTCTGTCTGTCTGTCTTCCTTCCGTTCCTTCCGAGGGACGTGAGGGAGCTTCAAATGCAAAAGCATGGCGAACTACCTACCGCCCCCCTGGCCCCTCTCACCGCCCCCCTGTCGCCCCCCTTGCCTCTCACCGCCCCCCTAAGGGTTCCCACCGCCCCCTGGGGGGCGGTACCGCCCACTTTGGGAACCACTGTACTAAACAAATGGCTGTAAGTCAAGGACTACCTGCAATTTGATTGTGCTACTACAGGTAGTCCTCAACTTAAGGCCACAACTCAGGCCAAAATTTATGTTGCTAAGAGAGATTTGTTAAATTGAATTGTGCTCCATTTTACGACTTTCCTTGCCCCGTTTGTTAAGGGAATCAGTGCAGTTGTTAAATTAGTAACACCGTTGTTATGTGAATCTGGCTTCCCTCCCCCCTTGCATTGTTGGTAAGAAGGTCGCAAAAAGGGATCACATGACCCTGGGACACTGCAACCAGTTGCCAAACGTCTTAATTTTGATCACGCGATTATGGGGATGCTGCAATGGTCATAAGTGTGGGGAAAAGTCCCTGTAAGTTCGAACGGTCACTAAATGAACTGTTGTAAGTCAAGGACTATCTGCATTTATTTGTTGCCCATCTTGCCTAGAGGCAACTCGGTGTAGGTCGCAAACATTAAAGAAAGAAAAACGACACTCAATTTAACCAAAGTAGTATAATTCCCAGAATAAGAATTGCAGACCCACTGCCAGGAGTTCGAATCTCACCAGGCTCAAGGTTGACTCAGCCTTCCATCCTTCCCAAATGAGGACCCAGATAGTTTGGGGGCAAGAGGCTGACTCTGTAAACCGCTTAGAGAGGGCTGTAAAGCGGTATATAAGTCTAAGTGCTATTGTTATTGCCCTTCCTTCCTTCCTTCCTTCCTTCCTTCCTCCCTCCCTCCCTCCCTCCCTCTCTCCCTCCCTCCCTCCCTCCATCCATCCATCCATCCATCCATCCCTGTGGTTAGAGTGCAGTAAACTCTGCCCACAGCCTGAAGTTCGATCCTAACCGGCTGAAGGTTAGGGTTAGGGTGATAAAACATATAAAGAACAGTTGCTGGAATTGGGTATGTCTAATTTGATGAAAAGAAGGACCAGGGGAGACATGATAGCAGGGTTCCAATATCTCAGGGGTTGCCACAAAGAAGAGGGAGTCAAACTATTCTCCAAAGCACCTGAGGGTAGAACAAGAAGCAATGGGTGGAAACTAATCAAGGAGAGAAGTAACTTAGAACTAAAGAGAAATTTCCTGACAGTGAGAACAATTAATCAGTGGAACAACTTGCCTCCAGAAGTTGTGAATGCTCCAACACTGGAAGTTTTAAAGAAGATGTTGGATAACCATTTGTCTGAAGTGGTATAGGGTTTCCTGCCTAAGCAGGGGGTTGGACTAGAAGACCTCCAAGGTCCCTTCCAACTCTATTATTCTATTCTAAAACCACACCCTCTCCGGTCCGCAGAAAAACCCTCTCTCCACGGAACCAGTCCCTGGTGCCCAAAAGGCTAGGGGCCGCCGGCCTAGGGTCTCCTGCTTGAGCGGTGGGGGGGTAGACTAGAAGGCCTCTAAGGTCCCTTTCCAACTCGGATAGTCTGTATTTTTTACTGCTCCTGAGCCAAACGAAGAGCAGAGACCGAATAAGAGAGCGAGACAGCCCTGCTGGATTCGGAGAAGCAGAAAGGGCCTCTCCGTAGCGGCTCACTATTCACGGACACCAGCTGTTCCGCCGTCGGCCAGTTCATAGGCCACTTGACGGGTTTGGGGAACCATTCCCAAGCCGGTGGGGTCATTAAGATTACGATGCAAGTCATTTTCTGCAGAGTTACGGGGCAATTTCACTCTACGCGATCAAGTAGCAAATAATCAAAGCCGGATGAGCTGTGCGGCGGGACACATTTAGAGGGGAGACAACCCGTGTTTCTTCTTACCTAAGCAATTATCAGGATATTACTGCTCTGGGGGCAAACCTACGCATCGTTTCATTAACATTCACCCCCATTGTCGCAGCGTGAAGGGAAAGATTTCAGGACAGAGGAACACAAGCAAAGATTATCAAGTTAGGCGAGTGTGTGTGTGTGTGTGTGTGTGTGTGTGTGTGTGTGTGTGTGTGTGTGTGTTTAATGGTCTAAGCAACGGGGATTCAGTACACTGTCTAGAGAGAAGGAAGATACAATCAGGCAACTTGCTGCCGACTTGGCAATTTGCAGGTAATCCTCGACGTACGACCACAATAAGCACTGGAAAATTTGCCATTAAGAGATGTGGCTGTTTGTGTGAGACATCAGGTGACCGCAACTTGCAAAATTTCCCTGCCGGCTTCCCCAATGACTTTACGTGTCAAAAACCAGCTGGGAAGCAGAGGTGGGATTCAGCAGGTTCTGACCAGTTTTGGAGAACCGGTAGCGGAAATTTTGAGTAGTTCGGAGAACCAGTAAATACCACCTCTGACTGGCTCCGCCCCCATCTATTCTCTGCCTCCCGAGTCCCAGCTGATCGGTAGGAAATGGGGATTTTGCAGCGACCTTCCCTTGGAGTGGGGTGGGAATGAAGATTTTACAGTATCCTTCCCCTGCCATGCCCACCAAGCCAAGCCCACCAAGCCACACCCACAGAACCGGTAGTAAAAATTTTGAATCCCACCACTGCAGGAAAAGTAGCAAATTTAAGGTTGCAGATCCTTCCATAGAAGGAAGAGAAGGAGAGGAGAGGGAGGAGAAGGAGAACGATGACTGTGGGGTCCCTGGTGCTTTCTGAGCTTGGTTGTTTTGTTGCAGATCCAACTAGGAAACATCAGTGCTAGAAAGAAGTGGGGTTTGTGAAGAGGAGGAGGAGGAGGAAAAAGGAGAAGAGGATGGAAAAGGAGAAGAAGAGGGAAAGGGAAGGGAAGACGAGGAGGACTGTGGAGTCCTTGCTGCTGTCTGAACTTGGTTGTTTCCTTGCAGACGTTTCATTACCCAAACTAGGTAACATCATCAGTGCTAGAAGGGAATGGGAGAGGAGGAGGAGGAGGACTGTGGGGTCCTTGGTGCTCTCTGAGCTTGATTGTTTCCTTGCAGATGTTTCATGATCCAACTAGGTAACATCATCAGTGCTAGAAGGGAGTGGGGTATGTGGACTGGAGGAGAAATAGAAGGGGAGAAGAGAGGGAAGAGTGGGGAGGAGGATAGAGAGGAAGAAGAGGAAGAAGAAGGAGGAGGATTGTAAGTACCTTGGTGCTCTCTGAGCTTGTTTTCTTGCAAATGTTTCATTACCCAACTCGGTAACATCATCAGTGCTAGAAGGGAATGGGGGTTGCTCTCTGTTTATACACCCTATCTGGTTGGTGGAGGAAAAAGCAATTACAGGGCCATGCCCTGCCTTTCTTCTTGGAGGAATGGTAGGAAACAAATAATGAAGTCCAGCCTGAGAACATCACACTATTCTAGAAAATGCAGCCCAACGCCATTCTGGGACCATCAACCTTTGCAAGCGCTGCAAACCACCTTGGGCTCTTTTTCCTTCTCCATGTCTTCTCCACGCTAAACCTCTCCAGCTTGCTCAGTTCCACCTCACAAGACTTGGGTTTCCAAACCCTCCACCATCTATCTATCTATCTATCTATCTATCTATCTATCTATCTATCTATCTATCTATCTATCTATCTATCTATCTATCTATCTATCATCTATCATCTATCTATCTATCTATCTATCTATCTATCTATCTTTATTTTATTTATTTATTTATTTATTTATTTATTTATTTATTTATTTATTTATTTATTTATTTATTTATTTATTTATTTTGTTGTTGTTGTTGTTATATTTATTTATTTATTTATTTATTTATTTATATTTATATACCGCCTCACAGTGCAAGCACTCTCTAAACCAGTGGTGGCCAACCTGAAGCGTCCCATGCGCCAATTGGCCCAGGCGTCCTGGGTGGGCGGGTCCGCCTGGATGCCGCCATTTGAGTTTTGCCCTCTGCGCATGCGCAGACGGCAAAACAACACAAATGGCAGCATCCAGGTGGGCGGGGGGGGAGGCGGGAGGGAGGCTCTGCTGGCCGCCTCCTTTCCTTGCCTCCCACTGCTTTTTGGCTCTGCCGCTGCTGCTGCCTCCTCCTTTCCTCGCCTCCCGTCGCAGGCTCTCCTGGGCGAGCGAGGCTTCAGGCGGCGGGCGGCGGGGCGAGCGAGGCTTTGGGCGACGGGCGGCGGGGGGAGCGAGCGAGCGCTTGGCCGGATGCGGCCGCCGCCTGCCCGCCGCCCAAAGCCTCGCTCGCTCGCCCGGCCGCCCGCCACCCGAAGCCTCGCTCGCCCCGCTGCCCGGCCGCCGCCCGCCCAGAGCCTCGCTCGCCCGGCCAGCCGGCCACCCTCCGAAGGAGGGAGCCAAGCTCAGGAACGGAGCCCTGCCAAATGGGGAGCTTTGGGGTTCTCTGGCAACACCGGGTTTGCGTGAAGAGCCAAAGCGGGGGATTCCCAGTCCCGGAGGTGAATGCGGTGCAGGCGGGCCTTTCGTGAGTGCGAAGGTGACCCTGCCTCGTTCTTTGTTGTAGGTCCGGGGCTGTTGCGGCGATGGAGCCTCCCCTTCGGCTCCCACAGCTTTTCGGCTTTGGGCGACGGGCGGCGAGCAGGCGGCGGCCGCATCCGGCCAAGCGCTCGCTTGCTCCCCCCGCCGGCCCTCCCAGAGCAGCTCCGGGGACATAAAGGAGGCAGATGGACCTCTTGGAAAGCTGCAGGCGGGGGAAGGGCGCCGAAGGAAGCACTACTTCGGTTGCTGAAGCCGCCTGGCAGAAAGCGCACCCGGGGAGGCGGGCATGGAGGAGCGGCGAAGGCGAGGCGCTCCGGCCCAGGAGAGGGACGGTCGCCGAGGAGGAAGGCCTGCGCCTCCGGAACTTGGCCCCAGCCCGCCGCTCCCCAAAGCCCAGCGCTGCAGGTGCCTTCAGGAGCCCTGAAGCTCTGCCGGCCGCCTCCTTTCCTCGCCTCCCGCCTCCCCTTCGGCTCTGCCGGCAGAACTTCAGGGCTCCTGAAGGCACCTGCGGCGCTGGGCTTTGGGGAGCGGCGGGCTAGGGCCAAGTTCCGCACGCGGGAGGCGAGGAAAGGAGGCAGCCAGCAGAGCCTCCCCTTCGGCTCTGCCGGCCGCTTCCTTTCCTCGCCTCCCACCGCCCCTTCGGCTCTGCGCGCGGCGGGGAGAGCTGCGAGACGCGCGTCCTACCTGGGACTTGTTCCGTCGCGTTCCTCGGTAGTGTGTCCAGGGCAGCCCATTCTAAAAGAGAAAGTCTCGCGAGTTCAAACTTCTCAAACTCACGAGACGATCTCTTTTAGAACGGGCTGCCCTGGACACAATACTGAGGAACGCGACGGTGGATGCGCCACTTGAAATCGTGGAATGCGCCACGTTTGGCGCATGCGCCACGGTTTGGCCACCCCTGCTCTAAACGGTTTACACCAGTAAGCAATGTATATTTACATTGCCCCCATCAATCTGGGTCCTCATTTTACCGACCTCGGAAGGATGGAAGGCTGAGTCAACCTTGAGCCGGTGAGATTTGAACCGCTGACCTGCGGATCACAGTCAGCTAAAGTGACCTGCAGTACCTGCCTCTAACCGCTTATCCTCCTTATCTTCCTCCTCCGATGTTTTCCCTCATCAGGAAACCCCTGTCGGTCTTGCGAGCATCCCACCCTATCCTTGTGTAAAAAACTAAAATTCTAAAGAAAAGGAGGAGGAAAAACACTGCAAGCCCCAACCAACTTTAGCCCTTCATCTCCCCCTCTTCATTTCCCCTCTGGTTCCCTGCCTCCTTCTCCTCCTCCTCCTTAGTCAAACTATCCTTTGACACAACATTCCTAATTAGATGATTAGTGTGTGGAAGGGCAAGAGATAAATCATTTGCATAATTTAATCATAAAGAGAAGTGAAAGACAGTGGCTTCACTGTTCGTTCGGACAATAATCTTCCCCAGCCGAGAGACAGGGGTGTTTGGGCAAGGAGAGGAGAGGAGGGTAAGTATAGTTTAGTGAAGAGAAGGGAAAAAAGGAGAAGGCGAGATCCTAATGTGATTAAACAGTATTTCTGAAAAGCAAGCAACTGCATGCCCCATATTAACAGACCTGGAGGCAAACGAAAGATTAATTTCAGAAGACAATCAATTTTATTCCACATGACTGTAATAAATAACAGCTCATCTGCAGACAGGCCATTAGGCGGGGAGTTGGGGACATGTGTCACTAAGTCTAAGTGACACAGGAGGACAAAAATTCCACCCAAAGAAAATGAGGAATTATCACGGCCGTTCTGAGCTAGAAATCTGGGGAGATCAAACCAGGAATTGTGTTAAAAATATTTAGATAGATAGATAGATGATAGATAGATAGATAGATAGATAGATAGATAGATAGATAGATAGATAGATAGATAGATAGATAGATAGATAGATAGATAGATAGATAGATAGATAGATAGATAGATAGATAGATAGATGATAGGTAGGTAGGTAGGTAGGTAGATAGATAGATATAGATGATAGATAGATAGGTAGGTAGGTAGGTAGGTAGGTAGGTAGGGAGAGAGAGAGAGAGAGAGAGAGAGAGATGATAGATAGATAGATAGATAGATAGATAGATAGATAGATAGATAGATAGATAGATAGATAGATAGATGATAGATAGATGATAGATAGAGATGATAGGTAGGTAGGTAGGTAGATAGATACTGTAGGTAGATAGATGGGTGGGTGGGTGGGTGGGCGGACAGATGGACGGACAGACAATAGGTAGGTAGAGTAAGGAGATGATAGATAAATCGATGATAGGTATAATGGTCCCTCTAACGTTAGAAAATGGCGCACGGCAATTGGAAACTGCTGTGCGCCGTTCTCTAGCCATGTGCGCGGGCGCGCAGTCGCACAGCCTCTGATATTAGAAAACAGCGCACGGCAGTTGGAAACTGCTGTGCACCGTTCTCTCGTTACGTGCGCAGCCGCGCAGCTTAGATTTCTTTTTCACAATATTACAACCTTGGGCAGCGTCCCCATGATCATGGGAACCAAATTCAGACGCTTGGCAACTGGTTCATGCTTACGACTGCTGCTGTGTCCCAAGGTCATGTGATGATCTCCTTTTGCGACCTTCTGACCCAGCCAAGTCAATGGAGTAGCCAGATTCACTTAACAACCGTGTGACTAACTTATCAACTGCAGTGATTCACTTAACAGCTGTGGCAAGAAAGGTCGTAAAATGAGCCAACACTCACAACGAATGTCTCTCTTAACAACAGAAATTTTGGGCTCGATTGGGGTCTTGTAATCTTGAAAACAGCCATGAGTTAGAGAGGGAAGCCTCAGGCGGTCAGTTGTAACTGTTAATCCAATACACAAACCAATAAATAGACCAATGGATATATATATGTAGCACAGATGTTCATTTCTAATGCAATCTCCATTCAATTTCCTAAGTGCAGTCCCTCTGTGCAAACTAGCTTAGCATTATGTTTAGCTTGCAAATTCTTTTAATAAATAATGAATGCAATAAAACCAGTAGATCAATGGCAAGCTTGAGAAATCATAAAGGGGATTGAAGGGGAAGGGGGAGGAGGGCAGGAGAGAAAGAAAAAACCTTTTGTGTTCAAGCTGTTGCCGATTAAAACGAGGGGGAGAAAAAAAAATACTTTAATCCACGGGCGGATCAATATTACTCTTTTCCTTTTTAACCCAGCACATAAATAGCACATCGTCTCTAAATGCAGTTTAATGCTCTTATACCGAGAGCTTCATCTCAAAACAACCGATGCAACTGCGGTACGCAAGGAGCGACTGAAATCTTTCCGAAAAACTTTTTGAAATGTTAGAAGGGGAGGGGAGGGGAGGGAGTTAGGGAGTTAGGGAGGAAGGAAGGAAGGAAGGAAGGAAGGAAGGAAGGAAGGAAGGAAGGAAGGAAGGAAGGAAGGAAGGAAGGAAGGAAGGAAGGAAGGAATGTAGCTAACATATATGACTGTCTGTTTGGAAGGAAGGAAGGAAGGAATCTAGATAATATATGTCTGTCTTGAAGGAAGGAGGGAGGGAGGGAGGGAAGGAAGGAAGGAAGGAACGAAGGAAGGAAGGAAGGAAGGAAGGAGAAGGGCGATGAGGCAGGGAGAGAAGGAAGGAAGGAAGGAAGGAAGGAAGGAAGGAAGGAAGGAAGGAAGGAAGGAAGGAAGGAAGATGAGGCAGGGAGGGAAGGAAGGAAAGATAAAGGAAGGAAGGAAGGAAGGAAGGAAGGAAGGAAGGAAGGAAGGAAGGAAGGAAGGAAGGAAGGAAGGAAGGAAGGAGAAAGGGAGATGAAGCAGGGAGGGAAGGAAGGAAGGAAGGAAGGAAGGAAGGAAGGAAGGAAGGAAGGAAGGAAGGAAGGAAGGAAGGAAGGAAGGGAGATGAAGCAGGGAGGGAAGGAAGGAAAGATAGAGGGAAGGAAGGAAGGAAGGAAGGAAAGATAAAGAAAGGGAGGGAGGGAGGGAAGGAAGGAAGGAAGGAAGGAGAAGAAAGGGAGATGAGGCAGGGAGGGAAGGAAGGAAAGATAAAGGAAGGAAGGAAGGAAGGAAGGAAGGAAGGAAGGAAGGAAGGAAGGAAGGAAGGAGAAAGGGAGATGAAGCAGGGAGGGAGGGAAGGAAGGAAGGAAGGAAGGAAGGAAGGAAGGAGAAGGGAGATGAGGCAGGGAGGGAAGGAAGGAAGGAAGGAAGGAAGGAGAAAGGGAGATGAAGCAGGGAGGGAAGGAAGGAAGGAAGGAGAAGGGAGATGAGGCAGGGAGGGAAGGAAGGAAGGAAGGAAGGAGAAGGGAGATGAGGCAGGGAGGGAAGAAAGGAAAGATAAAGGGAGGGAGGGAGGGAGGGAGGGAGGGAGGGAGGGAAGGAAGGAAGGAAGGAAGGGAGGGAGGGAGGGAGGGAGCCCATTACAGACTGCATAATTTAGGCTTCTCCAGAAGACATTCCAAAAAAGATGCTGGCCCTGCACGAAGCATCAAACGAAGCAGAAGAGAAGAGCATGAGGGACACATAATCACCTGACATTCACAGTGGACAATCCACAGAGAAGGAAGTCCATGGGAAAAAGGACACGGAGCTGCCTGTGAGCTGTATCATTCATTACAGAGACATAAAGGCATGCACTGAAACTTTGCAGAGCAGGCATTTTGGGTCTATTCAGATTTCAGATTTTCCAACTGTAAAAACATCAGGACGGACGATACCAAAAGCCAGTGGTCCGGCAGAAGTAGGCAATACATAACGGTCCCCAAGTTTAAAAATGCACCACCCCTCGGGGAAACGTCTAATATTTTGAGCAGAATACATCCAATTGCAGAGAAGCCTTACGGGTTATTGTTCTTAGCAACTCATTTCTCATCCAAATATTTTTTTTAAAAAAAATAGGTATTCATAGCCTCTAAAAATGAAATTCAAGTCGGCTTAACATTTGCAAAGTGTTGTTTGTAAGCCCGAACCTTCTTTATGTTTCCTCTTTTGAATAAAGGGGACAGGTGTTTGTCAAAGACATTTTAAAGTTATAAAAGCGGAGAGAAGAACATTTGCAAATACAGATACAGACAATCCTCGACTTACGACAATTAAGCCCAAAATTTCCACTGTGAAGCAAGGCAGCCGTTAAGTGAGTTTTGCCCCACTTTTCTTGCTAGTTGTTAAGCGAATCACAGCAATTGTTAAGCGAATCGTGGGGTCGTTAAGCAAATCTGGCTTCATCCAATGACTTGGCTTGTCAGACGTTTGCAAAAAGTGATCATACGACCTTAGGACATGGTCATAAGTACAAACCAGTAGCCAACCATCTGAATGTTAATCACGGGATGCTGGAAAGGTCGTAACTGTGAAAACGGTTATAAGTCACTTTTTTCAGCGTTGTTGTAACTATGAACGGTCACTAAATGAATTGTTGTAAATTGAGGACTACCTATATAAGGATAATGCTCAACATCACAAGCTGAAACAGACTCAATTCACAGACCTAAGATGCAAAGTGGAACTTATTTCTAAGAATGTGTCTGTCTGTGTCTGTGTGTGTGTCTGTGTGTGTGTGTGTGTATGCATACATATACATACATACATACATATACGTGTGTGCATGCGTCTGTGTATACCGTATTTTTCGGAGTATAAGACACAGCTTTTTACCCCCCAAAAGAGGGTGAAAACTTGGGTGTGTCTTATACACCGAATGTAGCCCCACCCACCCAGCCACCCCCACCCTTTGGCCTCTGTCTTCCAGCAATTTACCTATTTGCAGCAAAGAGGGAAGAGCCTGTAAAGCCAAGTAAGTCAGTAGCAGCTTCCCGACCTACAGCTGATTTGCCATGTGCTAAAATGAAAGTGAAACTAGTTGCAAAGAGGCAAATAGCTGGGAGAGACACACAGATTTTTATTTTCTGCTGGATGCAAGGGGGTAAATGAATAACTATAAATGTCTGTAGAATGTTCAAATTATTAGACTTATTTTTTAAAGACTGCTTTGTTAGCTTTGCTGGCTGTAGAATTCTGGGAGTTGAAGTCCACAAGTCTTAAAGTTGCCAAGGTTGGAGACCTCTAGACAACTTAACAAAATAAAGAAGCTTTTTAAAATAAATGCTTGCTTTGAAGAGGCCCAGTGCTATTGTATCTTTTAAATAATAGAGAATAATGTATACTTCCAGAAATTTTAATTAATTTTAACAGCTCTGTACAAGTATAGTATGAAATGTAACAGTGTCCTGTTTATATTAGAGTTAAATCCTGACTTACCTTGGAGTAGATCTATTTAAATAATTGGGAGGAGTTAGTGTGACTACATTTAAGAAAACTTTCTGGCATAATGTACATTTCTCCAATTCTTTGCTATTTCTATGGGTCAGGCACACATGCAAAGAAATACACAGCAAACAGTGTATATCATCTGTGCTGTTTGCTGTTTGGCAAATTGCTTGGAGGCAGAGGCCTTTTTTCCTTGTTTTCCTCCCCCAAAACTAAGGTGCGTCTTATACTTCGGTGCATCTTATACTCCGAAAAATACGGTATATATACGTGTGTGTGTGTGTTTGTGCGTGCAATTAAGGTATCAAGATAAAAGCCAACAGTACTTTAATATTTATGTCTAAATTTACAGTGCATGGAGATTTTCCCCTCTTAAGGCATTACTAGATTTGCACACTTATTCTCCAGTAAAAGAAATTACCTCTTTGGTCTTGAAATAAGAACTTACACTCTAAAATGAGAGATAAAAGTTCAAAGATTTGACACAGGGAAACATCTATTTGCTGTCCTTTTATACAGCAGGATTCATCCATCCCTCTCTTCACTTTCTCAATATTCAATTACATAACTCCTTTGAAAAGCTATTTAAAGCAAAAACTAAAAAGAAGAAGAAAAAGAACCTTCTGCGGAATAAAACAAAACAAAAAATGCTTTTTTCAAAAGTAACCACATTCACTAATTTTTTTAAGTTACACAATTAACACACGGAGCACATTCAATTTAGCAATTAAATGGAAAAGGTCCTGAACCAGGAAAGTAACTGAAATGTTTTTAAGGCAAATGCACGCAAAAAAAGAGCTGTTGGCCAGGAATAAGTAACTGAAGCCTCCATGTCAAATCATACATATAGGTCAGTGATGGCAAACCTTTTTTGGTTCGCGTGCCAAAAGGGGGGGGATGTGGGGGATCACATGTGTGCGTGCCTACACTCATAATTCCATGCACCCCCGCACATGCACGCATGACCCCCCTGCTCCCAGCATGCAATGGCACGCCCATTTTTCGCTCTCCCCAGGCTCCAGAGCCTTTCTAGGAGCCTGGGGAGGGCGAAAACGGCCTTCCCCACCCCCTCTGGAGGCTGGAAACAGCCTGTTTCCCGACTCCCAGTGGGCCCAGAAGGCCCGAAAATCAGCCGGCTGGTGCACACATGCACGCCGAACCTGAGCTCGCGTGCCCACCGATATGGCTCCGCGTGCCACTTGTGGCACCCGTGCCATAGGTTCGCCATCACGGATATAGGTCGTCCTCAACTTACCACCACAACTGAGCCCAAAATTTCCAGTGCTAAGTAAGACAGTTGTTAAGTGAGTTTTGCCCCATTTTACGACTTTTCTCGTCGCGGTTGTTAAGTGAATCGCTCCAGCTGCTAAGTTAGTAATTTGTTTGCTAAGTAAATCTGGCTTCCCCACGGACTTTTATCAGTAAAAGCTGACCCCGAAAGCTTTTTTCCCAGTCCTGTTGTAACTTCAAATGGTCACTAAATGAATGGTCGTAAGCCGAAGACTACCTGTGTATCCAATCATCAGGATAAGCAAAGATATGTGAAGGGCACAACGAGTACAAAATTGTAAAGTAAAGAAATGAAAGCCACGAAAATAACAAAAACAGCTAATCTGCATTTTATCTGGATACATATTCAAAAAAAAAATCTGTTTGCCATATTTCACTAAATCATGACAATGTCAAAATGATGGATGCAGTGATTTCATTTCCTAAATGCAACCATTATATACTTGTATCTTGATATATGTCCATTGCGACATTTGTAGGAAGATGTTTTCACGCAGATCTCATTATAGTTACGTTATTAAAAGGCCTTGGTTTATATTTAGTTTTATATATTGATATATAGTTTCATATATTGATATGTTCCATTGGGGTGGGATAATTAGTCATTCAGAACAAAATTCCATATTGAATAACCTAGGAAGGAAGTTATTATATCCACTAACTCTGAAAAGTTTTGTGGCTTTGATTTTCTCTTTTCCCAAAAAGCCCAGTTTTGGTTTTAGAGGAATAATTTCTTTTCTTCCTCCACTCCTCAGAAAACCTGGGGAGAGAGACACACACAGAGAGAAAGAGAGAAAGAGAAAAAGAAAAAGAAAGAGAAAGGATACGGCTACTTTAAAAGCTTCAATCGCTCGAACACTGCCTTGTTACTTTCTCTAACCCCCATACCTTTTACCTTAAACTGTCTACTGTAGACCTTACACGTTTCTTAAGAGGTTCCTAAGGGGGCGTGCATAAGTGCACCGATGTGCCTACCGTCCCTGTCCTACTGTACCCATTTGTATGTACTCGTTTTATGTGTTTATGGCTGTTTTGCTTCTTTATATCCATTTATTTGTGCCATTTTTTTCATGTGTTCTGTTTCCTTGCACTTGTTGACAAATATAAATAAATAAATAAATAAATAAATAAATAAATGTTTGTGAGAACATTAATGCATCTGTCACAACAAACCTTAACGTCCACTAAATTTGAAAAGTCTTATTATAATTTTCTGAATTCCTCTCTCTTCCTAAACATTATGTTGGTTTTGATGAAATAATTCGTTTTCTCCCCACTCAGGAAACCCGAAGAGGGACAGAGTAGAAAAAAGGAGAGAGAAAGGATATGGCTACTTTAAAAACCTCAATCTCTTTGAGGCTGCCGTGTACGAGAACATTAATGCATCTGTCACGATAACAAGCTAAGAATAACATCCAGACATCAAACCGAGCAAATAATCCATCTGAGGTGATTCACTCGGATCTGTCTCATTGATTTATTAAACGCAGAGCAACATCTGCAGCCTCGCAGAGGCGCTTGGCAAAATTAATGCAAGATCAATTCAAACGAAAAAAGGAAAAAGGAAAGAAAGAAAACAGATAAATTGACGCATTATTTGCATGCAGTTCCACAAACGAGCTCATTGTTATATTTCGTCTCGCTGGAGCCAATGAGTTTAAAAGTGCACGTTCTCTGATCAGGCGGCGTTAAAGGAGAGCTGGCGTCAGAGGGCAGCAAAATAGTTTCCAAACACTTTTTGAATATACAGCAAGAATATCAACCAGGTCTAATTATTTGGCTTCAAGGCTCAAGGAGCAAAAAATAGGTTGGAGGAGGTTCAGGACAGCAGGTGGAGGAGACCAGGAGTGAGCAAAATGTCGCTATACCAGGTTCAAATGTGTTACACAAATGTACAGACCCTACCCTACCTACCAGTACTTTGTGTTTTGGGAAAAACTAGAACTCCTGGGTAATCGGAAAGAGAGAGATAAAAATCACAGCTCCTTCACAATAGGTTTTGCTGTAACGGAACTCACAGGAGAATTAACTATTCTTACGCGCCCACACCCAAATTCTCTAAAGTTCTAGAAAGCATTTCACTGCCCGCAAAGATATTGCTAAACCAGATATACCGCCCAACTGCGTTTGAAAAAGTTTACGCAGCATGAACAGAATTTCTGGAGGTCATCTATTGGCATCAGGTGGTTTGTTTGTGTTCCCATATTACGGGGACTAGTCATTCTGGTTGATGGTTCACAGTCTAGGACAGGTAGTCCTCGAGTTATGACCACAATTGAGCCAAAATTTATGTTCTTCAGTGAGAAATGTGCTAAGTGGGTTTCGCCCCATTTTACAACTTTCCTTGCCACATTTGTTAAGTGAATGGCTGAAGTTATTAAATTAGTAACACGGTTGTTAAGTGAATCTGGCTTCCCCATTGACTTGGCTTGTCAGAAGGTCACAGAAGGCTTGTCCGTAAGTGTGAAAAACGGTTATAAGACACTTTTTTTAGTGCCACTGTAACTTTGAACGGTCACTAAACGAACGGTTATAAGTCAAGGACTACCTGTATATTGTTTAAAACCAGTCAATTCTATTTTCTTTAAAAACCACAAGTACAGGTGGTCCTCAACTTACAATTGTTTATTTAGTAACCGCTCAAAGTTACAACGGCACTGAAAAAAGTGACTTATGACCGTTTTTCACACTTACAGCCACTGCAGAATCCCCATGGTCACATGATCAAAATTCAGCTGCTTGGTAACTGGTTCGTATTTATGACGGTTGCAGTGTCCCAGGGTCACCTAATCGCCTTTTGTGACCTTCTGACAAGCCAAGTCAATGGGGAAGCCAGATTCACTTAACAACCGTGTTACTCACTTAACAAATGCAATGATTCGCTCAACAACTGCGGCAAGGAAAGTCGCAAATTGGGACAAACTCACTTAACAAGTGTTTTACTTAGCAACAGAAAGTTTGGGTGCAATTGTGGTTGCAAGTTGAGGACTACCTGTAAACAAATATTACTTATTCAATATATGAATAAGTCAATGCCTTTTAACCAATACAGTTTACTAGAGTTTATCATTGTTCAGTTGGATTACCTCTTACAATGTCATGGAAAGATATGTTGTGTATTTTATGACTAACCCTCCCGTACTTTCTGCTCACAAATAAAGGAAAACAAGAGTTACGCAGTGCTTAACAGTTACTCTACCCATTCTGCAGGCAAGAGGTGAGAAGTGAAAGAAAACCGTTTTTCAAAACATACAAAATAAGCAGCCGGATTAAATCTAAAAGGTAACCCCAAGAATTTTCCAGCTCACACTCTACACATCAGTAAGCAGAGCACTTCAACATTCACACCCGTCTACAAGCTGGCAAGTTAATAAATATTTCTCTTTTTAAAAAATATCAAGCGCATCCGTCAACTCATTGACTAACCATTCTGGACAGGTCTGAATTCATGCAAACCACTTGACATTCAAAATGTGGTCTTGTTTATGTGAAGATTATTGTGGGCATTCGAAACTTGTGATGTGACAAAGATTGTAACTTTTGGATTGTCTGCATCAAATACAGCAACTGCAAGATTTATGGGTTTCTTTTCAAACAGATGCTACAACCAGAAAGAATTATGTCACAAAAGCAAGGCCCAGAGTCAGTGTTGGTTGATGCTTTTCTTTTAAAGCATATACCCTTTTTTATGGGAGAACTGATCACGGTTTTAAATACATATTTTTTAAAAAAATTAAAACTTTACTAGCTCATTTATGAGTTCCCTCTTTTTCCGAAGACCTTTTAAAACTTGCTTGAGATTCCTGATTTCCGTAACTATGCGTGATTGACGTGGCAGAGACATCATTTTGCAAATGTTTTGATTCAAACATCAGGATTTAAAGTAAGACTTTATTAGTTGCTTGACCTAACCAATTGTATTCGGAAGTCAAATTAATGGTCTTACCCTCTAAGTAAATATAGGCACGTAAATGATTTTTAGGTATATGCCTAACATTATCCATAGGATCCTAGAAGATAAAAAGGCCAGAATTAATTACTTGCCTGAATTTCCACAGCAATCTATAAAATACTCTATTATTGGAATTCCCAAGAGGGTCACCAATGAACACACATATATAATATTGAATAAGGAGATTTACTGGAAACAGTACTTCTACCCAAAACTAAAAGGACAGCACGTGGAATTTAAAAAAGGGGCTACGATGGAAAATAATTTGGATTTCAACAACAGAAACACATTTCCTTGTTTCCCCAAACTTTCAACAAGAGTTCAGCTGAACACTTCAGGAAACAAGTGATGTTCTTAACTTACTATCTACTACTACTGTTGCCGTACTAGAAAAAAGTAATTTAAGAAACATGGCATTTAAAAAAAAAATATCTTTGCTTCCAGAAGAGGAAGGGATGGTGATGGAAGATGAAGAGGAAGAAGAAGAAGAAGAAGAGGAAGAAGAAGAAGAGGAAGAGGAGGAGGAAGAGGAGGAGGAAGAAGTAAAAAAGGAAGAAGAATATAGATTGTAATGGTCAAATAACATTCAGGAGGCCAATGCAAAGTTGCATCCCAGCTGCACAAAGACATCCAAAGTCTCTTGACAATTTCACATTCCAGGTGCAGACATCGACCTACTACTGCAGGGTTACCATGTCAGAATGCCCTGTTGAATTCAAAGTCATACACTTAAGATTAATTAAGAAATGTTGACATAAGAAAGAGAGAGGATCCAGACCTCTTATACATTCTCCTTTCACAGGTCTGCAGCCCACTTTCTATACGTATAGGAACAGTTCAGCTGTCAGTTACGGCAACACCAAAGATAAATATCGCACGGCTTTTTTTTTTATTCTAATCAAAGGACAGCTGTTTGTCATTTCCCCAAGAGAAGGTTATTCCACGTCCTTCGTCACCAAAACATGAAGTCAAAGTAACGGGATCTTTTTGCTTTCCAAGGGGAAAAAAAAAAGTAGACTCAGAATTCAATCGTAGGATCGGATGGATAAGAAGTGCGACAATTACTTACAGCATATTTAGAAGAAAGTCTCAATTATGTTAACGGGATTAATTTCCAAGGAGATGCGTACAGGATGACAAAATAAGGAACAGCCAAACCGTGCCTTCCCTTACTTACTTCTTTTAAAGCTTTCTGGTTTTCATTAGACATCTACTTCTGTTTTTAAAAAATCTGCTCTGTTTTATGATTTCTATCGATCTGGAGATTGCCATGTAGTTGCTCCCCAATTAAAGTTTCCTTAAATCCATCTCCTGGCTGGATTTTAAAAAGCTTCTAGAAGCCATGAGTCTCTCTGCTCACAATGCCGTAATATTTTACTTAATGCATCCCGTTAAGTTGTACTTTCTGCGCACAAAAACCAGCCGAGACTTTACTTAAGACTTCTGCAAAGTTTCATTGGGTCTGAAGAAATAAATACCCAATTTGTTCTTTTTTGCCTGGCTACTTTTATAGACTCCAAACCGCATCTAGCAAACTCCTTTTAAAAGATGCCCCCAAGCTTGGGCACCAAGATTTGATTTTTATTTGATTTCATTGTCGGCTGAACTAACTCCTGCCTCTCCAGTTACAAGCGGCTTTAGGAAGTAGCCACCTCTGCTTCAATTTGGCTTCAATGAGGAGACGGAAGGCTAAGGGCTTATTATACATTTTATGTAACCCGCCCACATCATTTTGACTTGACATGGTTTAAAGACAGCAACTTCACAGAGAAGGCACAAGCTAAAGGCATGATGCCCTTCTCTGAAATGAAGGAAACGCCTTAGCCATCTGTTCCCGTCTTATTTGAATACCAAGCGACGCTTACGTGCGAGCAACCTTAAAGTAGAAATCATTTCTACTGCAAGGAGCCTAAATGCACAGGAAAAGCGAGTGAGACCAAAGGGGAGACGTCAACACTACACACAAGACACCAAAAAGTGAGTGTCTGAATCCTTCAAGACAGGCAACTGGACTTCCTTGGTTTTGCTTTCCTTTGAAAAGGTTTCACTTCTCATCCAAGAAGCTTCTTCAGTTCTGAAGAAGCTTCTTAGATGAGAAGCAAAACGTTTTTTAAACAAAAGAAAAAACCAAGGCAGTCCAACTGCCTTTTGAAAAAGCCCCTTTGGGACAGTCAGGCTAAAACTTTTACCTATATTCTACTCAACATGTGACAATCCAAGGACTCTAGTCTTTTGATCGCCATGTTGAGCAGAGAGAAATACATTTTTTCCAGAATTTTAGAAATGTGTACGACGCCGTTTCTAGCCCTCTAAAATTGGGGCTTGGGATAATGCAAAGAGTGTGCCACCGTGTGCAAAATAAAATCAGGTTTTTATACAGGCAGCAAGTTCTAAGGGGGAACACATGTACACCCCAAGAAACTTCAACCTGAAGGGGAAACTTCAGATTTCCCAATCTGAGAGCTCAATCCAACGGCTTGGTGTGTTCCTTTTAAACTAAACAAAAATAAGAAAAGATAACAAAGGAGAAAATGTTTTAAATAATAAACAATGATCAAATAATAAACAATGATCTAATAACAAACAATGAGTAGAAACAAAAGTTGGCAAGTTGTGTATTCATTCTAGGAGCTCAGAAAACACATTAACAAGAAAGTCAGATTTGTGGCAGCTTAGTTTCTTAAAAATCAAGATTGTTGGGTTCTTTTGATCCGAACTGGAGATTTTTCCTTCCCCAATCTTTTTTCCTACTGAAAACTTCCTCTGGTTTGAATGTTCTTGTACATTTACAATATGCAGAAAACTTTTCTACGTATTGTTTTACAGGATGAGATAAAAGAACTATACTATTTGGAGAAACTGGAGGCCACTTTTTGACTGTAACTATTTCAATAACTCAGGAGACAGTAGGGCAAATAATACTTTTGAGAATGTTCCTTTAATTTACTATACTAAAGAGCAGTTTGTAATGGTCATTCAGTTCTGATCTTACACAACTCCTAATGTTTTCTAGTAATCTGCAAGGTGACATCTTCTGTGTGCATTGCAAATTATAATTCCAGCCACAAGAATTTAAGGAAATACGAAGTTTTAAAGTTTCATAACAAAGGAACTGGGGAAACGTCTCACATACATAAAATTTGAAGAACAAGCATATTTTGGTGCCTTATGAAAGAAATTCAGAGTTTCATTTGTATTAACAAAAAAAAAAAGATTACCAAAACCTTGAATTAATCCTACTTCTGTCTACTCTATGTATTTATAAAAGCGTATTTTCCTGCCTGCATTTTGACTGAGCAGACAGACTCACTTATCTCTCATATGAATATTGCAAAGGTTTTTGCAGTAAGGACATTAAACAAAATTAGTTCCAATATTACAATATGATCACCTTTCTTTAAGAAAATTTGCTCCGGGCTTTTTTGCCTGCTATTTACATAATCTCATTCAACCATAACTTCCCTCTGGGGAACCAAGCATCCAATAGATCTTCGTCCCACTTCTGGGGTTTACAGCCAAGGACTCGGGAGAGCAGATGGTAGCCTGCATAAACCTCGCTTGGACCTTTTCCTTATGGCAGGCTCCTCAAATTGCAACCCAGTTTGTCTTGTTGGCTAGGTTCGAGCCACATGTGAAGCCAGCAAAAATCTGGGGATCTTTGAATCTACCATTACTGAGATAGGACCACTTAGATGTTCAGCAGCCTTTTATCCCAACCTCCAAAACCTTAAACCCAAGGATACAATCAACTTCTAAGCAGTTTCTATCCCAACCAAGTTTTCGATTAGGGCAGAGACAATATGCAAAATTCAGAGAAAGCGGTTTAAAAGAAATAGAAAGGGGTCCTCAGCCTTTCACTTCCTTCAAGAATTATCCTTGCCAACTCGCTAGAAGTTGTTTCTAGGTAGAAAGGTTTAGGATATTGCTGTTAAGTACAATCTTGAATCTCTTTTTTCCAAATAATTCTTTTTTTCCCAAAGAATTTCTCTACTCAATAGTCAACTTTCCCTCCATCTTTTAAAGAAGATGAAAAGAACTTCGGAACTCTGAAGTGAATATGGAAACTGAAGTGGAACTCAACAGCTTGATACCCTAACAAAAGCAATTTCCCTGTTCCAAAGGAGACCTTCGTTTTTTCCCAAGCCAAGATTAAGTACCCAGAGGCATCCTTTAAAAAAAAAAGTGGAACTTATTTTAAAGTATAAGATGCAACCTGGCCTTAAATCCCAAAGCCTGTGCCCCCTCCCACTTGCTTGCAAAGGAATAAGCCCTGCAACACCTCTGAAACCAAATGCCCCCTATTTTTAAATCATGGGCTTAGCTCCACATTGCTCGCATGGGGTCTTAATAATTGGCGAACAAATTCTGTGTTTTGCAACCAGCCTTGTTCCTCGACTTCAGTGGAGTTCTTTTTACAACCCAGCTTAGGGCACCATCTCAAAGAGCCGTCTTTTATGGTGGGACGGGCCCGATTCCCCAGAAACTTGCTTAAAAGTTGCACCACCTCTCTCCTCACCCTTCTCGATTCCCACCCCTTGCCTTCCGAAGCCCCCTAATTTTCACAGCGACAAAGTTTTGGGTCAGGGGTTCAGGTCTCACAATCCTGGACAAAGCGACTGGGAGGGACCTTGCACTTCCTAGAGAAGTATCTCCTTTTTCTATGAATAAACAGCCCCCCCTTCTCCCAATCCAGACAGGCAGGGGGGTTCAAAAGCATTCTGTCCCCCACTCCTTAAGTTCCCCACTCTCCCAACCCCTTGCAACTTGTCCCACTATTCCAGGAGTCAAACTCCCTCCCCAAAAAAGCCTTCTTCACAGACTCTCACTCCTTTAAAGGTCCTAGAGGAGATGCAAATCCTGACCTTTTCTTTCTTTCTTTCTTTCTTTCTTTCTTTCTTTCTTTCTTTCTTTCTTTCTCTCTCTTCTTTCTTTCTTTCTTTCTTTCTTTCTTTCTTTCTCTTTCCTTCCTTCCTTCTTCTTTCTTTCTTTCTCTCCCCTCCCTCCCTCCCTCCCTCCTCTTTCTTTCTTTCTTTCCTTTCCCCCCTTCATTATGATATTGTGTGCATTACTTTCTAAAGGCAAGAGCCCGCTAGCTAGAATTGGTTCTTAATCCCAAACCGGGGTGGACGGCGGAGGGGAATCCCAAGGCCCCCGTTAGAGACCCATGCAACGAAGCGCGACCTCTCGCCTGCCCGCGTTAAGCACCCCGCACGCCCGTAACCCCATTCACACGTTCGCAAGCGAATTCTCTCGCCTAGGAGGGGTTTTTTTCCCCCCTTCTGTTTCCCAGCATCCGAAGGGTCTGCTTCTTTCCTCCCCTCCTGTAGCTCTCCCCCCCCTCCCCAAATGACGGGTCTGGTCTTCTTTCCCCGCAAAAGAGACCCCCCGTCTCTCTCTCTCTCTCTCTCTCTCTCACACACACACACACACACACCGACCCGCGCTCACCTGGCGTTGGTGCAGTCGCTGTACAAAGTTTCGAAGTCTTTGCGCGTGATGAGCTTGCACCGGTTGACGCCCGGCTGGATGGCGCCCAGCCCGCGCAGGATGCGCACTTGCTCCACGGTGCAAACCACGGGCGCGATGTCCAGCCGCTTGAGCTTGGTGTAGACGGTGTGCAGCCCGCCGACCAGGTGCTTGAGGAAGAGGTCGAAGACCTGCGGCAGGCAGATCAGCTCCTGCCCGTCCACCACGAAGGACGCCACCTTCACCCCGTGCAGGTCCACCATCTTGCACTCGTTGCCCACCAGCGGAGCCGACGCCGCGGCCCCGGAGACCCCCGCTCCGACGCCCGCGACCCCCACCCCTCCGACGCCCGCGGGCGCCGCGTTGGCGATGAAGCCGTGGATGAGACTACTAGCGCTGCTGCTGCTGCTGCTGCTGCTGCTCCCGCCGCCGGCCAGCCGCGGAGACTCGGAGAGGCTGGGGGAATAAAGAGGGTCCGCCCGGAACAAGCCGGCCGAGCCCCCCGCGCTGCTGCTGCTGCTGCCGTTGCTTCCACCGCTGCTGCAGCCGCTGCCGCCTTCCCCGGCTCCACTGCTACTGCCGCCTCCTCCTCCTCTTCCTCCTCCTCCTCCTCCTCCGGGGTTGGAAGTTGCGGGAATGCTCGGGGGAGAAGACACGGCCATGCTCTCTACTCCTCCGCCCCGGCCGCCTGGCTCGGCGTCGGCTTCGGCAGCCGCATCCAACCCGGCCGGCTCCACTTTTTCCTCCAAACTGTTTGCGCTTCCTCGAGGAAAGGAGGCGAAAGCAGCCGGCGAGCGATGCAAGGAGGGGGGGCGGAGGGTTGGGGGTTGGGGGCGTGGGAAGGATGGACCCTGGCCCGGCCCCGCCCACGCCCCGCCCCTTTCCCCGGGGAGCGCCGAGAA
Organism: Diadophis punctatus similis; assembly: GCA_023053685.1. Taxonomy (NCBI): domain Eukaryota; kingdom Metazoa; phylum Chordata; class Lepidosauria; order Squamata; family Dipsadidae; genus Diadophis; species Diadophis punctatus. Next base: position 9,392,759 of record JALIGW010000014.1, on the reverse strand, counting down.
GCAGCGCTTGCAAGCCCAGGCGCCGCCTCCCTCTCCTTTCCCCCCCCCTCACACCCTCCACGCGCCCGGGGCCAGGGGTGGGAGGGGTCCTCCTTGGCTCCGCCCACCCGGAGCGCTGGTAGGGGTCCCAGCCCGAGCAAAGGGGCTTTGGAGAAGCCTCCGGAGCGTCTCTTGCCTTGCCCAGTAGCCTTTTTTTTTGCTGCGGGCGCCCGGTTGGAGATCGTGCGGCCGGATGGCCAAGTTAAGCAGCAGCGGGGAAGTTGATGATGCTGGAGGCGGGCATGCCACACGCGCGCACACACATCTGCATGAGTTTACACGTGTCTCCGGGCTCGGGCAAGCGAGGCGTGGGAGCCCTTTGTGTGTGTAGGGGCAGCCTTGGGACCAGCCCGCTTGGACAAAAGCTTGCGGGGTGGGGAGGGGGTGGAAGAGCTGGAGAGAAGCCGGCGGGGACACGCGCTCGGCGGGGCGAAGAAACTTGTGAAAGGTGTTCAGACTTTGGGAGGGGGGGTCTGTAAAGAGAGATTGGATAGATGCAGCCTGAAATGGCAAGTCTTGAATTAAAGTAAAAATGTGCCGGTTTAATATTTCCTAAAATATTTCATTCTTCTAGGAGAGGGCGTTTTTTTCCCTACAAATGGCATCCTTCTCTTGTCCCGTTTGCTTACCCATCTTAAAGCAGAAACACTCGCCTGCATTGCTGAAAAACTTGATTTTCCTAACCAGAGTGGCTGCGTTCACACAACAAAGCTAAAAAAACCAAGTCTAGCGTGTTAGGAGTTTGCCATGTGCAAATATGCCAGTAACTTATTTTTCAGCCATACAGCAGCATCGAACAAGCAAGACTATAGTTTCCGAAGACTGAAGAAGATTGCTAAAGGCCTATTAAAGCTGCATTCAGGCAGCATTGAGCATGATTGTTCAGCCACTTCAGGCCTGGGTTGCAAAACTCTGGATAACTGCCTGATGGATGGCAGCAGGAATAATGCAGAAAATACACTCTTTTGCAATCTAGATCTGCTAATCTCACATTGGACTAACCACGGTTAGCTTGATTCAGCCAGATTGCTAAACTGTAAAACATGGTTTAGAAAGCAGACAGGGCTCAAAAACGTTAACTGCAAACCATCAGTTGGCCAAGCACCCAGCTTTTGATCACATGACCATAAGGGTGCTGCCAACAGTCATGTGCGAGAACTGGTCACGCATCACTTTTGTCACTGCCGTTGTAACTTCCAACAGTTGCTAAACAATGCTTGTAAGTCAAGGCCTACCTTTACATAATTAAATATTTTATTAAATATTATTATTATAATTATTATCCTGTGTTGATTATTATTACTTTATTGTTTTGCATGTACACTGAGAGCTTATGCAGCAGAGACAAATTCCTTGTCAAATCACACTTGGCCAATAAAGAACTATTCTATTCTATCCTATCCTATTCTATATTCTATTCTATTTCCTATATTCTATTTTCTATACTATTTTCTATATTCTATTCTATTTGCTATCCTATCCTATATTCTATTCTATTTTCTATTCTATCCTACCCTATTCTATTTTCTATTCTATTTTCTATCCTATATTCTATTTTCTATCCTATCCTATATTCTATTTTCTATCCTATCCTATATTCTATTTTCTATCCTATATTCTATTCTATTTTCTATCCTATTTTCTATTCTATATTTTATTTTATTTTCTATCCTATTTTATGTTCTATATTCTATTTTCTATATTCTATTCTATTTTCTATTCTGTAGTCTATTCTATTTTCAATCTCTGTATTACAGGGGTTGAGCCAGTGCAACTGCCTGCTTTGAACTTGTGTAGACCAAATGAAGAACTAAACCACAGAGGGAGTTTCAATCATACGGTTACACAGTACTTTACTTGCACCAACTTAAATCAGGTTTTTTTAAAACGTTCTCCCTAAGTGGTTTGCAAGAGTGAAGCCCAATTACAGTTGGCTAATCTGTAGTGAGAACAGATTGACGCAGGACTACAGCAACCTCAGCCTTGCCGGTCTGGCTGCAGGCAGACTGAACCCACTTTCCTGCAGATCAACTAGATCAGTGATGGCGAACCTATGGCACAGGTGCCACAAGTGGCACGCAGAGCCATATCTGCTGGCACACGAGCTGTTGCCCTAGCTCAGCTCCAGTGCGCATGTACGTGCCCGCCAGCTGATTTTTGGCTTGCGCAGAGGCTCTGGGAGGGCGATTTCAGCCTCCGGAGGGCCTCCGGGGTGGCGGGGGGGAGCGTTTTTGCACTCCCCAAGCTCAAGAAAGCCTCTGGAACCTGGGGAGGGCGAAAAATGAGCCTACCGGGCCCACTGGAAGTTGGGAAACAGGGGAGTTGGGGGGGGTCGTGCACACATGCGCAGGGGGGTGGGGCAAGTGGGGGGCTTTGAATTATGTGCGTACGATAGCGTGCGCACGCACTATTTTGGCACCCGAGGAAAAAAAGGTTTGCCATCACTGAACTAGATCCTTGTGTCAGATATTCCAAGATCAAGGTAGCAGCCTCTCCCAGTGATAGCAATTGAGAGTCAGAGATAAGCTGCCTTTAAACACGGTCTGTCTTGAAAGCGCTGGAAAGCACATCTGTGATTTTAAACCTGTGTTCTTTGTGTAACCCGTCTCCATTGTCTTTTTCTATGCAGAATTACAAACTCATCCCACCAGGTAAGGAGTCAGGTCCTCTACGACAGGGGTTCCCAGCCCCCGGTCCATGGACCGGCACCGGTCCACGGCATGCCAGAAACCGAGCCGTGCAAATAAGCAAAGCCCCATCCGTGGGGTGCAGACAGCATGCAAAACAACGCTCCCTCCGGGCCACGGAAAAACCTCTCCACGGAACCGGTCCCTGATGCCCAAATGTTTGGGGGTTACTCTATGAACAGGTGAACTGGGCCGTCCCCTGGAATTAATTTACAAACCTTGAGCATTTCCTGAGCATGGAAAAGTGCAGTTCTCTTTCCACGGATAGTTGCTTCTCAAGGCTACTGTTTTTATACAGCCTTTATGATTTTATATTGCTTCATGCCACTCTTGACATGAAGCGGAATTGATGTTCAAGGCTTCCATTGGCCTTGCAAAAAAAAAAAACCTCATCCTTATTTAGAAATCTATTTAGCTTATGGAAAGCATTAAAGTCAGGGCGAGGGTGGGTGAGGGGGAGATCCCAGAGCAAGGAATTTGATAGTCTGTAAGTTGGGGGGGAAACGGACAAAATTCCTTGGAAGGAAGGAAGGAAAATAACAACAGTGCAAAACCTATACATTAGGTTTTATATTTCCTGTCTGAAGATCTTTGCAGGAGTCGTCTTGTTTAGAATTAAAGATTCAACCCTTAAAAGTGGACAGGATGTAAAAAAAAAAAATTGGGGCTAATTCTCTCAATTAGAAATTTGGGTGGTCCAGGCCTTTTTCTCTCAGGAATCTGGAAACCGAATCCTCATGGCTGTTGACAAGATAAATGGCTTGAATGTATGTTGATCTTTTTTTAATACCGTACAAAAAGTTGACTGGGTTTGCATAAACAAACTGAACTAGCTAGTTACATTTTAATGTTGCGTACTGTAAAAAAGGTAAAGGTTCCCCTCGCACATATGTGCTAGTTGTTCCCGACTCTAGGGGGTGGTGCTCATCTCCGTTTCAAAGCCGAAGAACCAGTGCTCTCCGAAGACGTCTCCGTGGTCATGTGGCCGGCATGACTAAATGCCGAAGGCGCACGGAAAGCTGTTACCTTCCCACCAAAGGTGGTCCCTATTTTTCTACTTGCATTTTTACGTGCTTTTGAACTGCTAGGTTGGCCGAAACGGGGACAAGTAACAGGAGCTCACTTTCGAACCGCCAAACTGCCAACCTTTCGATCAGCAAGCTCAGCATCTTAGCCACTGAGCCACCGCGTCCCTTCCTAATACATACTGTAATATGTACTGAATTAATTAATGAGGACCCAGATTGTTGGGGGCAATATAAATATACATTGCTTACTGGTGTAAACCGCTTAGAGAGTACTTGCACTATGAGGCGGTATATAAATCTCACAAAATAAACAAAAAATAAATACTGTATTAATACGTACTGTATTAAGTGAATTTAGCCTATACGATCACTCAGTGCACCCGTGCAAACCCAAAAAACTGAATTCATGGAGTAATTCAGGAGTAAGCCTGGTCTACAAACCCAGCCACAATATTCTTTTTCTGAAAGAACTGACTTAGAGGAATCTGACAACAGCTATCGCAATTAAGACTTCAAAGAGAAATCAACTTTGAAAGACTTAAAGCAGGGGTCTCCAACCTTGGCAACTTTAAGACTTGTAGACTTCAACTCCCAGAATTCCTCAGCCAGCAAAGTCCACAAGTCTTAAAGTTGCCAAGGTTGGAGACCCCTGACTTAAAGCAGCAACCAGTAAAAAACCAGTAAAGAACTAAAAAAAAAAAAAACAAGACATCTGAACCAGATCGATTAAAGCATCAATTAAAATGAGAAAAGAAGAGCCGAGGTGGCGCAGCGTTTAGAGGCAGGTACTGCAGGCCACTTTAGCTGACACTGATCCGCAGGTCAGCGGTTCAAATCTCACCAGCTCAAGGTTGACTCAGCCTTCCATCCTTCCGAGGTAGGTAAAATGAGGACCCAGATTGTTGGGGGCAATATAAATATACATTGCTTACTGGTGTAAACCGCTTAGAGAGTGCTTGCACTGTGAGGCGGTATATAAATCTCACAAAAATAAATAAATAAATAAAATGATCCTTAAAAGTTTCTTGCAGGTAGTTCTCCACTTAACAACCGCAATTGAGCCCAATATTTTCTATTCCTAAGCAAGACAGTTGTTAAGTTGGTTTTGCCACATTTTACAATCCTTTTTTGCCACGGTTGTTAAGCGAATAACTGCAGTTGTTAAGTGACTAATATGGCTGTTAAGTGAATCTGGCTTCCCCATTGACTTTGCTTTTCAGAAGGTCGCGAAAGGGAACGCCGCAACCATCACAAATATGAGCCAGTTGCCAAGCATTTTGACCATATGATCATGGGAATGCTGTAATGGTCGTGTGAAAAATGGTCATAAGTCACTTTTTCAGTGCCATTATATCTTTGAATGGTCATTAAATGACCTGTTGTAAGTCAAGGACTATCTGTATTTTCCCTTAACTCACCCACTACCGTATTTAGTGGCACACTGGCACAGGCTGACCCTGGTCCTAATTTTATAATGGGGTTCTTTTCCACCATCCATATTCTCCGAAAAACTTCCTACTAAGCATTCAATACCTCTAAAGAATTCAGAAGAAGCTAACTTTAAACATGGCACTAAGTCCAGGACATTCAGTGTCAACTGCAGGGATCATTACAGATTAACAGAGTTGGAAGGGACCTTGTAGGTCATCTAGTCCAACCCCCCAAGCAGGAGACCCACACCATTTCTGACAAATGGCAGTCCAGTCTCTTCTTGAAGGCTTCCGGTGTTGAAGCTCCCACAACTTCTGAAGGCAACTTCTGTTCCATTGGTTGGTTGTTCTCACTGTCAGAAAATTTCTCCTTATTTCCAGGTTGAATCTCTCCTTGTTCCATCCATTATTCCTTGTCTGGCCTTCAGGTGCCTTGGAAAATAGCTTGACCCCTTCCTCTCTGTGGCAGCCCCACAAATATTGGAAGACTGCTATCCTGTCTCCCCTATGACAGTTCGGTTGAATTCACAAAGCTTCAATTCTTAAAAATGATCAGGAATACCTAAGGAAGCTAGGATTGCCCTCCTGGTATTCCAGCATCCAACGTTAAGTCTGTTCATACAGATTCTGAGAGCGATCTGTTATGTTTGCAATGAATGATTTCATTAGGGTACTTTGCTGGCTTCCCAGGAGTCTTTTAACATTTGTAGGTTCCCCTCTCTTGGCATTATCAGAAGATAGATATTCTTAGAGAGCTGTAGCTTTTTGACAAGTTCTTTAGCTCTTTGCTTCTTACTAGCAGACTTTCCCAATAGTGAGAGATTGGACTGTGTCTGTTACGGAGGGTTTTGTGGGAGTAGAGCAGGGGTGGGTTCTAACTTACTTCGCCACCGGTTCGCTTCTTCCCGCACCACGTGGGCACGCGGACATCCAGTGCCAAAAACTCAGCTTCTGCACATGCACAGAAGCAAAAAACAGCTTCTGCGCATGTGCAAAGCCAAAAACAAGATGGTGGCACCAAAGGCACTGCCAAGAGAGCCAGTTCAGGGGCGTGGCCAGCCAGCCATCGCTCCCAGTTCGGCAAGCGGGTGGAAATTCCCACTACCGGTTCTATAGAACCAGTCCGAACTGGGAGCAACCCACCTGTACGTTTCTTATCCATGTTGTACGCCGCCCTGAGTCCTACGGGATTGGGCGGCCTATAAGAGCGTTTATAAATAAATACCGTATTTTTCGGAGTATAAGACGCACCTTTTTCCTCCCTAAAAGTGGCTGAAAATTTGGGTGCATCTTAGACTTCGAATGTAGCTTTTTTTTTTCAGCCCTAACTAGGTGCTAACAGATCTTCCCAGCTCTTACCTTGCAGGCTTTTTCATTGTTACTCTCTCCAAAGAATGTTTTTCCAGCCCTAAGTCTTTGCAGAATTTTTTTTATTGCTCTACTTGCTCCGAATAAGTTTTTTTCTAGCCCTAACCAGGTGCTAACTATCTTCCCAGCTCTTACCCGCTTGCAGGCTCTTTCATTGTTATTCTCTCAGAAGAAGGTTTTTTTAAGTCCTAACCAGGGGATAAAATAATGTGCTGAAGCTGACCAGACTAAGGACGCTAGCCAGATGAATGCCTGGTAGGCAGATTGTTTTCCCCTATTTTCCTCCCCAAAAACTAAGGTGCGTCTTATACTCCGGTGCGTCTTATACTCCGAAAAATACGGTAAATAAATAAACCTCTGGAGTAGAGCAGGGGTCCCCAAACTTGGCAACTTTAAGACTTGTGGGATTCAACTCCCAGAATTCTCCAGCCAACTGGCTGGAGAATTCTGGGAGTTGAAGTCCACAAGTCTTAAAGTTGCCAGGTTTGAAGACCTTTGGAGTAGAGGGTCCGTGCTTTTGAAGAAATACAGCTATATCTATACTCTGGTTTCTCTTCGGATCGTATAACCTTGATCATTTAAATCCCAACATCATTTTTTTTAAAAAATTAAGTGTACAACTATTGATCATATATCAAAGAAAAAGCAACAATAATTTGGTATAAGAAAATGAAAAAGAAAAGAGGCATTCACATGGTATCTATGAGCCATAACTAATATTAAAGATTTGACAAACTTCCTGGAAATTATTAATTTCCTCCATCTCATAGGTATCTTTCCAATAGTTCTGGAACTTTTAAGAAATTGCAGAATTCTGGGAGTTGGAAGACTGCACATCTTAAAATTGTTGAGCCACAGTGGTTTTAATCTATATTTTAGATTAGTCACAGTTCATAATAGTAATCCAGTTCTTTAAAAAAAAAAGAAAAGGGAAAAAACAGATATGAGTGTCCAGGTTCGCACTGCACATTGTAGAACAGAGGCAGGACAAGAAATAATGGGTGGAAGATCATTAAAGAGAGATCCAATGTAGAGTTAAAAGAGAAATTTCCTGACAGTAAAAACAATTAGCCAGAGCTTGAGCAGCGGGTTGGACTAAAAGACCTCCAAGGTCCCTTCCAACTCTTTATTTATTTATTTATTTATTTATTTATTTATTTATTTATTTATTTATTTATTTATTTATTTATTTATTTATGTTGTGGCTTGTCCACGTCCCGCGCAGCTGGTAGCGGATCCGGAGGACCAAGAGCCGACCGTGGTACGGCACTATCATCCCATGTACCTGGCACCTGAGTCTGACAGCGAGGAGGACTCAGTGCCAGTGGAGGAAGACCAGCCAGGGCCTTCTGCACCTTCTCAGCTGGTGCAGAGTGAGTCATCAGAAGAGGAGGAGCCTCTGCTGGATGCTAGGGCATGCAGAGCAGCTAGCAGGCAGGAATGGCTCTACAAACGGAGGTCTCCTCGCATGTTGAGCTGAGGGCTAATGGGCCACGCCCTCAGGCTACTTAAGGCTGGTGCACTCGGTAGTTGTGATCTGTTAGCACTCAAGAGTTCTTTGCATCAGCGTTCCTGCTCCGAGTCCTGTATTTTGAATTATCAGCTCCTTTGATACTGGTTTCTGGGATTCCAGCCAACTCTAGTGAGTAAAAGATAAGCACGGAGTAATTGCCTGTTTGTTTTGGACACTGAACTCTGGCTAAAAGCTCACGAAGAGAATATTGAACTTTATTCACCAAGACTTTCTTTCTGTTGGTTCCTGGACTTTAAACCCTGACTTTTTACTAAGCCTTTTTATTAGTAAAAACTCCTTTATTTCTTTAGCAAACAGTTGTGTGTGTGTGTCCTTTCTGGGGGTTCCTGTGCTGGGACATAACAATTTATTTGTCAAGCTTAACAGATATAAGTATAAACATGATTATGAATACAAGAAATGGATACAAATAAATGGGGACAGTAGGACAGGGACGGTAGGCACGTTGGTGCGCTTATGCACGCCCCTTACTCTGTTATTAATAACTCTGTCATTCTGTATTCTGTAAAGTTGTGTAAATACAACCTATTTTTTTTATTATTTTGGCAAAGAAGCTGGCTTTCCTGTTACTTCATTTAAGCTTCTTTGGAAATACCGTAGCAAGCAAGCCTGAATTCAGAAATTACACATATACCTGGTATGTATATCCGTCATGCAATTCCCTTTTGGTTTTCAGCAATATATTCTAAAGTCTAAAATATTTATCAGTTTGAGCTTTAGAAAACTAACTTCTTAACCCCACTCCTCGGTCTCGGAAACCAGGGAAAATATCAGGGCATTCTCATTACATATCAAAGCTGATGGACAGATCCGAGGCGAAGATAAAATATGAGAAAATAAACAAGGGGGATTCAGCTCTTTCACAGCCGTTTGAGAAGGGGGGGGCAGACAAAACAGGCACAGGAGAAACTTAGTTTGTGACGTAGTAAAATGTGGGGGTTCTTTTAAAATTTGGGAAAGTGTATTGCCATCTATTTCAAAAGGATAAGCCTTAGTAAATGATTTCTCCTGTTTTAGGACAGTGTGCCACAGGTAGTCCTCAACTTACAGAAGTTACAATGGCACTGGTAAAAGTAACTTATGACCATTTTTACAGATTATTAGAGTTGGAAGGGACCTTGTAGGTCATCTAGTCCAACCCCCTGCTCAAGCAGGAGTCCCTACACCATTTCGGATAAATGGCAGTCCAATCTCCCTTTGAAAGTCTCAAGTGTTGGAGCTCTCACAACTTCCGCAGGCAAGCTGTTCCACTGGTTGATTGCTCTCACTGTCAGAAAGTTTCTCCTTATTTCCTGGTTGAATCTCTCCTTGGTCAGCTTCCATCCATTGTTCCTTGTCTGGCCTTCTGGTGCTTTGGAAAACAGCCTGACCCCCTCCTCTCTGTGGTAGCCCCTCAAGTATTGGAACACTGTTATCATGTCAACCCTGGTCTTTCTCTTCGCCAGACTGGCCATGCCCAGTTCCTGCAATCGCTCTTCGTATGTTATAGTTTCCAGTCCCCTAATCATCCTGGTTGCTCTCCTCTGCACTTTCTCTAGAGTTTCAATGTCTTTTTTCACATGACTGTTGCAGCATTCCCACGGTCATGCGATCAAAATTCAGACACTTGGCAATTGTCTCATCTTTACGACGGTTGCAGTGTCCCCGGGGTCATGCGATCCCCTTTTGCGACCTTCTGACAAGCAAAGTCAAGAGGAAAGACAGATTCACTTAACAACCGTGCTACCAACTTAACAACTGCAGTGATTCACTTAACCATTGTGGCAGAAAGGTCGTAAAAATTGGCGAAATTCACTTAACCAATGTTTCGCTTAGCAACAGAAATGTTGGCCTCAGTGATGGTCGTATGTCGAGAACTGCCGGTCGTTTAAATTCCAGTTCGGGCTACCTGGAAGAGGTCACAGCTCCGGATCTAACCTTAGAGACATCCTAGACTTCAGTTTAAAATGTCACATTAATCACACCGAAGCCTTGTGTCATGGACACACATCGAATCGGACAGTTTATACACAGGGTGGATCACCTAATAGCATGGCTAATATATAAAAACTCTGCAGAAACAGGGTATGAAAACATAGAAGCCTAATTAAATGGATTTCATAGGCTTGACTTTCAACAAAGCAATGATACCCTTTCATGTAATTAAATGCATTGTATTAATATGTGCATAAGGCAAAATCAATAAATAATGAATTACTCCTGATTGTAATTGAATGTTTTCTTAATTTTATTGTCAGCCATGATAAATAATCAGTACTTTTATACTGCATTAAATTAATTAGAGTGTCATTTCTGCTACATACATCAGCAGTGAAGAAAACAAAGTGACATCTGTTTCTAATGTCTCGAAGATGTGATATTCCTTATTAAGTATTAGGTATGGCTTCTTTGTTCCTGTGATTGGCAGCTCTGCTGAACAGGCAAAAGTTGGAGGTGGGGGGAAAGCCAGAGAATATAAGATTTGCATGCAAAACAGGTAAGAAACGCTGATTGACATTCCACCTTCTGAAGGCCAACATCGCCTGCAATCTTGCAAATGATTCTGATCACCTGATGGGATCTGAGCCCATGTTTTTTTTATTCCAATATCAACTTGAACAAGGGAAGGAGGCACACATCGCCCTAAACCAGTGACTAGTTTTACACACCCCAGAAACAATAATGTACAGGTTAATCCAGGGGTGGACTGCTGGGGGTTCGCAGGGGTTTGGGAGAATCTCTAGCTAAGATTCTGTGCAGTTCGGAGAACCTCCAAATCCCACTGATGGCTGGCCCCACCCACCCTTCCCCTACCAGGAGTCTCCACATGGCCCATTTTGGATGCCAGGTAAGTGCAGGGCACGTGGGGAGTCTTGGGGAGGGTGAAAAACGGGCCTACCAAAAGTTGGGGAAGGCCGGAAATGGGCCCGTTTCCGGCCTCCAGAGGGCCTCCGGAACCTGGTGAGGCCGTTTTCACCCTCCCAGAGGCTCAAGGAAAGCCTCCGGAGCCGCAGGAGGGCAAAAACGCTCCCCCCTGCCATGGTGCAGGAGGCCGACTAGGCCACGCCCACCATGGCCACACCCACCCAGCAACCAGGCAGAGAACCTCTTGCTAAAATGTTTGAAGCCCACCCCTGGGTTAATCCTCAAACTTGGAACCATTCGTGTACTGACCATTTGAAGTTACAACAGCACTGAAAAAAGTGACTTATGACCATTTTTCACACTTAACAACCGTTGCAGCATCCCCACAGTTACATCATCAGAATTAGTATTCTTGGCAATTGGTTCATATTTATGACCATTGCTGTGTCCCGGGGCCACGTGATCCCATTTTGCGACTTTCTCACATGCAAAGTCAACAGGGAAGCCAGATTCACTTAACAACCATGTTCCTAACTTAACAGCTGCAGTGATTCACTTAACAACCATGGCCGGAAAGGTCGTAACATGGGGCAAAATTCACTTAACAACTGTCTCACTTAGCAACGGAAATTTTGGGCTCGATTGTGGCCTTAAGTTGAGGATTACCTGTACTCTGGTTTGGCCGAGTTTGCTGGTTGGTACTTGATTAATTGTGGTTTGTTAGAAAAATGACAGTTCAACAAGCCACAACTTTGTTAAAGGATGAGGCTACTGCCTGCAACAGGTGTAAATTTGATCTGGGACTAAAATCTGTTTTATTTAATTTATAAATTTATTTAATTGTTAAACGTAATTTTTAAAGTATTTATAGTTATGTTTTTACACTATTATAAGTTGCCCTGAGTCACTCGAAACTGGGGCGGGTGGCATAATAATTTAATAAATAAATCCACCAATGGTTCACAGTGCAGCCAATCACAGGGGATTTCACCCAACCAAAAAGGTTGATCGTGGCCATATTTTCCCATCGCATAAACGGCAATGTGTAGGAGAGGGACAGCCAGAGCCTGGGAGTGGAGTCAAGCGAGGAATCAGCCTGGAATCATTACGTTCCCACAAGCGGTGTAAGTCAAACTCCTCTTGAATTTCATTGACTCTTAGCTAGTGCCAATTTGATATTTAGTTGAGTAGATTCTTATGAATAGGCATAAGCAATACATCAGCTTAACTGGAACTTAACATGTGGATCCCTTGCATCTAACACAGTTCAGGGATGCACTAACTGAAAACATGATGTCTTGGTGTGATCAGTGACCTCAAGCTTGAAAAGATCCTGGATTATTGTTGTTGTTGTTTTAGTTAATTTAAAATTTGAGGGTATGGACTCCTTGCAAACAATCTACGTTTCTGATCATATCTCTGCATAGGAAAACCTGAAAGCCAGGTTCACAAAACACAACTGGCTGTCCGCTAGCCAACCATATATCCCAAAGCAGGGGTGGGTTCTAACTTACCTTGCTGCCAGTTCGCTTCATCCTGCGCCACGTGGGGCGGGCACGTTGCGTGCTGCACAGCTGCGTGCGTGCTTCGTGTGCACGCATGCGCAGTGCCAAGAACCCAGCTTCTGCGCACACACAGAATCAAAAAACAGCTTCTGCGCGTGCACAGAAACGAAAACCAAGATGGCGGCACCTACAGTGCCGCTGAGAGAGCCGGTTTGGGGGCCTGGCCAGTCAGCCATCGCTGCCGGTTTGGTGATCGGAGGGGGGGGATTCCCGCTACCGGTTCTATAGAACCGGTCCAAACCGGCAGGAACCCACCTCTGTCCCAAAGGTGCTTTTTTCAGGAGGCAACTGACTTTCTTGTTTTTTCTTTGAAGACGTTTCACTTCTCATCCAAGACGCTTCTTCAGCTGTGACAGGATAGTGGAGAATGGAAGGATTTATACTCCTTGCAGACAGCTAGTCATTTGCATCAATTTGCAAAAAAAAGAAGATGCAAATGACCGGCTCTCTGCAATATTAGAGAGGACTGTGAAGCACTGTAAAGCGGTATATAAGTCTAAGTGCTATTGTTAGTGCTATTGCTAATATAAATCCTTCCATTCCCCACTATCCTGTCAGAGCTGAAGAAGCTTCTTGGATGAGAAGCGAAACGTCTTCAAAGAAAAACAAGAAAGTTTTCCAGTTGCCTCCTGAAAAAAGCAACTTTGGGACAACCATGACCTGGATGACTGAGAATCTCTGCAGACTTTTAGCCAACCATATTTTAGCCTAATGTGCAAACAGTGGGTAACTCTACTTAGCAATGAGGGATGCTGTGTGAGCCCATAAAAGTATGTAAACTTGATTAACAGTAGTTAGGGGAAACCTGAATGCATAAATATGTCCTGAATGGACAGAGCTGGGTTCCATGCCACAAACACTTTCACACACACACACAAACACGTTTTATTAAAAAGTTTCACTTTGGATAGTAAGATGGGTGGCATATAAATTTTTGTAAATAAATAAATAAAAAGTAAAATAGTTTTCCAAAGAACTCACAGAAACTAATAAAAAGTACATGGAACAAAAAAAAGGAAAGGAAGCAAAGCTGCAGAAAGAAAGAATATAAAAGAAACAAAAGTTTTCTGATTTCCTTTGCAGCAAACACAAGTTCAATTGCAAAATTATCTCTTACTCTATAATTACAAAAAAGAAAAAGAATTTTTTTTCTGTTGTCCAATTTTCTTCTAATCCCCCACACACCTTAAATTATAAGTGCATTTTTTCCCATTCCATGCAAAATATCTATAAAGCATTCCCAGTCAGCCAGAAATGTAGCTATTGTGTTTTCTGTAATCGAGAAAGTCAATTGAACTATCTTTGCAAGTTCCACTATACTCACCAACCGTTGCTCCCTGGTGATTAGTGCCAAAAATTTCCACGTTTGAGCCTATAGTAGTCTATACTATCATGTGCTCCGAGCATGTTCCCTCTGGCTGTTACTCTCCCTTTTGCCAGACCCCTAAAAAAAAGGGGACAAGCCACAAACCCTGATCCGAAAGTCCTGCCACCTAGTGATGTGAGAAAGCAATGCCGGCTTTCCGCTTCAGAGGCTCAACAAAACTCAACTGTCCAGAGCTGCACACAGTTTCCTGACACTTGCGCAAAGGAGGAATTGTTTTGTCAGCATTCTGCCACGGCGGACAACACCGAGCAAGAGAAACAGGGTGTAGCACGGGCTGTCTGTATTCGTTTACTCCATGTGTTCATTTACGCAGCAATCGTTGTTGCAAACTGACCCCTGGAATTATAAAACAAAAATCTGAAGAGCATGGAGTAGGAAGTTTCATCGTACAATCCTCCAATTTGATTCTCCCGTTGCACTAAACCATGGTTTCTTGCATAAAGTTCACGAGACATGAAATGAAATGAAATTACACATATTGGGAACTGAGTTTTAGTTCAAACTCAGCCACTTCTCTAATATTGCTTCTGATAAAAGGAAGCAATGGATGAGCAATGGATGAGCAATATGGTCATCACTTTAACCTATTATCTGTTTAATCTTGATTTTTTGAATAAACCACAGGTGTCTGTATTCTCAAGTTAAACTCAAACCATATTTACCTGTTCAGATGACGTACCCAGGCTAGGCCACTTCTACTCGCAAATACAGGTTGTCCGTGACTTACAACAGAAGAGCCGTGGTGGTGCAGTGGTCAGAATGTAGTATTGCAGGCTAACTCACTGCTGTGTCAAAAGACCTTAACCAGCATTTGAAAACAATAAACATTGATAAAATCACGATCTGTCAGTTGCAAAAGGCCACCGTACTTGGATCTGCACGCATCATACGAAAATACATCACACAGTCCTAGACGCTTGACTTGTGATATAGTGATACGAAATCCAGCATATAAATCTCATTTGCTGTGTATTACATTTTTTGTGAATAAATAATAATAATAATAATAATAATAATAATAATAATAATAATAATAATAATAATAATAATAATAATAATAATAATAATAATAATAATAATAATAATAATAATAATAACAACCAACGTGATGTCTGGTACTGGCGCATAATACACCAGACATCACGTTGGTCGAGAACAACAAGGTGACTATAATTGACATTGCAATACCAGGAGATAGCAAGGTCGATGAAAAGGAACACGAAAAAATTGCAAAATACCAGGACTTAAAAATTGAAATCCAACGATTATGGCACAAACCAGCAGTGGTAATTCCAGTAGTGATTGGAACACTGGGTGCTATCCCAAAAGCACTGGAATTACATTTAAAACAGCTCAAAATTGACAAAATCACCATCAGTCAAATGCAGAAAGCCGCACTGCTCGGTTCCGCACATATACTTCGAAAATACATTACGACTTCCTAGGCCCCTGGGTGGGGCTCGACTAGTAATCAATGCCAAATCCGGCGAAACAACTGGCCGCTGTGATACAATTGTATAATAATAATAATAATAACAACAACAATAACAATAACAATAACAATAATAATAGAGCCGAGGTGGCACAGTGGTTAAAGTGCAGCACTGCAGGCTACTTCAGCTGACTGCTAATTCAGCAGTTCAGCAGTTCGAATCTCACCAGGCTCAAGGTTGACTCAGCCTTCCATCCTTCTGAGGTCGGTAAAATGAGGACCCAGATTGTTGGGGGCAATATGCTGAACTCTGTAAACCGCTTAGAGAGGGCTGTAAAGCACTATGAAGCGGTATATAAGTCTCAGTGCTAATAATAATAATAATAATAATAATTGTTGTTGTTGTTGTTGTTTTTGTTGTTGTCCAATTGTGGTTGGTATCAGGCTGTTGAAAGGAATTCACCCAAGTTTGATTCTCACGGAATCTTCTTTAACAAAAATTTTTGATGGGTCAAGTTCCTGCTTGTATGATTTCTATGCATTTTATGTAATTTTAGATATTTTCATTTTATTTTGTAATTTTATATATGATCACACTTTATGTAAATCTTAGATATCATTATCATCATCATCATCATCATCATTATTATTTTGTCATTTTAGAGGTTATCATGTTTTGTTTAATTTTAGACGCTATCTTATAACCTAGATATAGATGACTTCTTTTCAAGGATTCTAGTCAGGTTGATTTAGAGATGTCTTTTAATTTTGTCTTACCTTTTATTTACTGTCTCGTCAGGTAGATTTATAAGTACTTACAGAGCACTCATGGACACTTTCTTTGTCCTGGCCTTAAAATGTAATAAACAGACTGACTGAGATGAAAAGGAAAGTGATCCCAAGATCATCATCAACTGAATGGTTTCAATCTAGAGCCAATTTTTGCCTCAATGCATGATAGGAAATGTTTTCTTCTGTTCTTTCTAATTGGGCTTTCTTGTGAATGGACCACAAGGTGGTTACCGTATTTTTCGGAGTATAAGACCACTTTAGTTTTGGGGGAGGAAAACAAGGAAAAAAGGCCTCTGCCTCCAAGCAATTTGCCAAACAGCAAACAGCAAACAGCACAGATGATATACACTGTTTGCTGTGTATTTCTGTGCATGTGTGCCTGACCCATAGAAATAGAAAAGAACTGGAGAAATGTACATTATGCCAGAAAGTTTTCTTAAATGTAGTCACACTAACTCCTCCAAATTATTTAAATAGATCTACTCCAAGGTAAGTCAGGATTCAACTCTAATACTAAACAGGACACTGTTACATTTCAGACTATACTTGTACAGAGCTGTTAAAATTAATTAAAATTTCTGGAAGTATACATTATTCTCTATTATTTAAAAGAATATACAATAGCACTGGGCCTCTTCAGAGCAAGCATTTATTTTAAAAAGCCTCTTTATTTTGTAAAGTTGTCTAGATTTGTTAAGTTGTCTAGATTTACAGGGGTCTCCAACCTTGGCAACTTTAAGACTTGTGGACTTCAATTCCCAGAATTCCACAGCCACAAGTCTTAAAATTGGAGCCAAGGTTGGAGACCCCTGGCTCTAGAACAATAATAAAGCAATCTTTAAAAAATAAGTCTAATAATTTGAACATTCTACAGTCATTTATAATTATTCACTTACCTCCTTGCATCTAGTTCAGCAGAAAATAAAAATCTGTGTGTCTCTCCCAGCTATTTGCCTCTTTGCAACTAGTTTCACTTTCATTTTAGCACATGGCAAATCAGCTGTAGGTCGGGAAGCTGCTAATAACTTGCTTGGCTTTACAGGCTCTTCCCTCTTTGCTGCAAACAGGTAAATTGCTGGAAGACAGAAGCCAAAGGGTGGGGGTGGCTGGGTGGGTGGGGCTACATTCGGTGTATAAGATGCACCCAAGTTTTCACCCTCTTTTGGGGGGTAAAAAGGTGCGTCTTATACTCTAAAAAATACAGTATTTGCCCTGGTTAAAGAAGGGCTTTGGATGTGACATCTCTTATGCCCGTGGGTGTAAGGTTTCTTCTAAGATTAACAGTGTTGGAAGGGATCTTGTAAGCAAACTCTTTTAAATTTGGCAAATCTGTTCTTCTGGATAAACGTGCTTGTGGGTGCTTGGACACCAAGGGAAAGGATTAAACAGCATAGCAAAAGCAGCCCCTTTCCCCCCCCCCAAAAAAGAGAGCAGAGGGCAAGATGCTTAATGCAAACACAGCCCTCTTCAAAAAAGGCAGCATCTTAAATTTGTGCCCAAGCAAAGGGAGTGCATTATTTGGAGATGATTATAATTGACAATGTCATCAAAGATAATCATCGTAATTATTATTATTTTTTGTAAGCCTTCAAAAAAGAAAAGAACCCCGATGTCATTTTAATCTTTCTCTTGTGCCAGTGTGCTTGAAGCGTTTACCTGCATTCTTAAGCTCCTAAACTTTTCAACATGCAGCTGTCATCTTTAAACCAGTTTTGGAAGGAAAGAAAGAAAGAGAGAGAGGGGGGGGAGGAAGGAAGGAAGGAAGGAAGGAAGGAAGAAAGAAAGAAAAGAAAAAAGAAAAGAAAAGAAAAAAGAAAAGAAAAAAGAAAAGAAAAAAGAAAAGAAAAAAGAAAAGAAAAAAGAAAAGAAAAGAGGGAGGGAGGAAGAAAGAAAGAAGAAAAGAAAGAAGAAAGAAAGAAAGAAGAAAGAGAGAGAAAGAAAGAAGGAAAGAGAAAGAGAGACAGAGAGAAAGAAAGAGGGAGAAAGAAAGAGAGAGAGAGAGAAAGAGAGAGAGAAAGAAAAAGAAAGATAAAAAGAAAGATAAAGAAAAGAGGGAGAAAGAAAAGAGAAAGAGAGAGAGAGACAGAGAGAAATGAAGGAAGAGAGAGAAAGAGGAAGGAAGGAAGGAAGGAAGGAAGGAAGGAAGAAGGAAGGAAGGAAGAGGGTTGTTTTTTCTCCAAAAAATAACATTTTCTTATTCGATTTCTGTGTGTGGCTTAGGTCTGGTTTTTGAATGCACACAGAGGTCTCAATACAGATAATGGACAATAAATGGCTGCTGAGACAATTGCATTTGTTCAGGCTGCAAGGCTATGGATGTTTCTTTTCCAAAGCGAATCATATTCATTTCAGTGGATTTTATTCCTGGGCAAGTGAATGTAGAATTATAAACTGAATCCTGTCGAATCGTGAGGTTTTCTTAAGAGCCATCAATCCATAGAAATGGATGAAAAACAGGAAGTGAAACATAAATAGTCCTCAACTTACAACCCATTTCTTTAGTTATTTTTTCGAAGTTACAACGGCACTGAAAAAGTGACTTACAACTGGTGCTCACGCTTACGACCGTCCCAGCAGCCTCATGGTCACATGATCAAAATCCAGATGCTTGGCAATGGGCATGTATTGACGAGGGTTGCGTGCTCATGGGATCACCATTTGTGACCTTCCAACAAGCCACATCTGTGGTGATTCATTTAATCGTGGCAAAAAAGTAAAATGTAAAATTATGCATGACTCATTTAACAAGTGACTTGCTTAGCAATGGAAATTCTGGTCCCAAGTGTGGACATAAGTCAAGGACCTGAAAACGGAGCCAGAGCCGTGCCGCCGCCACCTTCCTCCTCCCCCCAGCGCCGCCTCCGCCCAGTAGGAGGGAGCCTAAAAGCTGAGTCGCTAGTCAGGCTCCCTCCCGAGGTGGGGAGACACGCCACCAAAGCCCACCATGGCCACTAAGGTGAGGAGACCATATCGGCTGGCCTCACTCACCTGCCCCAGGTTTTGGGAGCGCTGGCCCCCTTGGTTTTGTTTGTGTTGTGAAATGAGTCGGGGATGTGTGTGGCGCGCGAGGGAATCCTGGGAGGAGGGCGAGGTGCACCTGAGCTGGCCGGTAGCTCTTGCCCTTCCCCCTGCAGCTGTCGCTGCTTTTCTGGGATGGTGGGGCTGCGCAGGAGGAACGCTGGGAGCCAACTCAGGTGCACAGAGCAGCATTTGCAGGCTGGGTGGCCACCTGCCCCGCCCTCTGCTCTTTCCCCGGCTCGGCTCGGCTGGCGGCAGGCATGGCGGGGTTTGGGTGGGGGCGCCGCACCGCCTGCGGTTGACTTTGCACCTCCGCAATTCTATCAAGCAAATTCTGAATGGTGCGCATGCGCCACGCGGCGCGGGAGGAAGCGAACTGGCGGCAAGGTAAGTTAGAACCCACCCCTGCCTGAAAGACTGAGAATCTCCATAGATGGCAAGCAGGCAAGCAAGCAAGCAAATTATGGTTTAAGCAAGCTGGGGGAACACAACCAACATTTTGCAGAGAAGAATGTCAGATATGCTATTCATATTCTGCCTGTGTGACAGATCAGCATTTTCAGCTGCGCATATCTGTACAAAACCATTAGCTGTGGTTCAAGAACGACTTCTTTGCACGAACTCACCCACACTGATGTCTTTCCAGCTTTATGCTTATGCAGTTAAATCCTTATGCAGTTAAAAATAGTGAAACGTCACTTTACTTGCCTCTAGGGATCGCCTTCAAACCATTTTCAGTAGTATGTATTTTTCCGATGGAGTTTGCAACACAGGGTTCAGAGTCAGAATAATAGTGTTTACTTTCGTTATGAAGTTATCCAAAGGAGATTGGCGTGAATTCTTTTGTTCATTTTCAGGAGTATCTTCTAGAGAAAATGGTTAAAAAAAATAGTTGGGATGGTACTGCTGTTTTTATATTTTATTGCAATAGCTGTATATGTAATAGATTAGGGGGGGGGGAAAGACTCTTCAAAAATTCCCCTTGGCCTCCTCACCACATCGTAACTTAAAATACTACGACTTCAGTTTTAAATATTTTGCCAACATTCAACATCCTACCTGTCAACGACTACTTCAGCTTCAACCGCAATAATACACAAGCAAACAATAGATACAAACTCAAGGTAAACCGCTCCAAACTCGATTGCAGAAAATACGACTTCAGCAACAGAGTGGTCAACGCCTGGAATGCTCTACCTGACTTCTATTACTTCCTCAAACCCCAATAGTTTCAACCTTAAACTGTCTACCGTGGACCAGAGGTGGGTTTCTACCGGTCCGGACGTGTTCTATAGAACTGGTAATAACTTGGTGGCCTGGGTCACTGGAACTGGCAGCGACCCAGACCTGCCACGCCCCCGAGCCGGTCTCTACGGTGCCACCATCTTGTTTTTTGCTTCTGCGCATGCACAGCAGCATTTTTTTTTGTACTGCGCATGCACCCCAGCAAAGCACACACACAATGCGCAACACGCACGCACCCGGCGTGGCACATCCCTGAGCGAACCAGCAGTAAAGCAATCTGGAACCCACCCCTGCCGTGGACCTCACACCATTCCTAAGAGGTCCGTAAAGAGGGTGTGCATAAGCGCACCGGCGTGCCTACCGTCCCTGTCCTACTGTCCCCATTTATTTGTACTCATTTCATGTGCTCATGTCCATGTTTATACTTACACCTGTTATCTCATACATGTTTGACTAAATAAATAAACAAACAAACAAACAAATAAATAAATAAATTCTCTTCTCTTTTGCAAGAAACTGCAAAGCAAAATTCTCTGGGTTCAAAGAAAAAAAAGCAAAAAAACCACTCAAATCGGGAGAATTTCCCAATTCCTGTCAGTACGGTACAGCCAATTTGGACCCTTCTAAATATTTCAATCTGTTGGTGCAGATGCAATAACATAGCGGAGTGATACTTATTAATAGAGCAATAACACTTGCACTTATAAATCAAGGTTGGTGAATTATCCCCTGTTCACAAGTCGTGATTTACAGCTCAGCTTTTCGTACCTACTGAAGAATGCCGGCATTTCTCGGGCAATTTGCTGTCCGTGGCTTCCTTCCTTACCGTTTCTGAAAGGAATGTCATTAAAAAATACACACCGACTTGGTGCTGAAAAGATGGTACAGAATAGTAATGGGTGTATAAGGTGACTGGGAGGACACAATACGGCCCAGTTTTGCTATCAGTTTATTAAGAAGAGGGGGAAATGAGACCATTAACCGCCCTCACAATTTCCTGGGTTCCTTTCAGATCACACAACAGCTGGTTCCCACTCCATGCTAAGCCATAATGTTGTTTATTTAATTCTGGCTTCTTTGTTTACAAATCTAGTCCTGATTCACACAGCTGTACAAGTCGTTCCCGATGTACCACAGTTCCATCCATCCATCCATCGCATAATAATAGAGTTGGAAGGGACCTTGGAGGTCTTGTAGTCCAACCCCCTGCTCAGGCAGGAAATCCTATATCATTTCAGACAAGTGGTTGTCCAATCTCTTCTTAAAAACTTCCAGTGTTGGAGCATTCACAACTTCTGGAGGCAAGTCGTTTTACTGATTAATTGTTCTAACTGTCAAGAAAGCTACAGTCATAATAGGTGCAGCATATTTGTTTCTTGTGATAGCTGAGTTTAAATCTTGTAGTTTGATTAAAGTGACCAGATTTATTTATTTTTAAGCGGAACGGGGGGGGCGCCTGGGCGCCGCCATTTGTTTTGCCCTCTGCGCATGCGCAGAACGCTGCGCATGCGCAGAGGGCAAAACAGCAAATGTCGGCGTCCAGGTGGGGGGGGAGGCGGGAGGGCGCTTGGATGCCTGGAGCTCGCAACAGGTAAGCTGCCGGCTGCCTCCTTTCCCCGTCTCCACCTCCCGTTCGTTGCTTGCCAGCCCGGCCGAAGGGGAGGCGGGAGGCGAGGAAAGGCCTCCCGAAGGGGAGGCGGGCTCCCGAAGGGCTGCCGGCTCCCGAAGGGGAGGCGGGAGGCCTTTCCTCGCCTCCCGCCTCCCCTTCGGGAGCCAGCAGCCCTTCGGGAGGCCTTTCCTCGCCTCCCGCCTCCCCTTCGGGAGCCGGCAGCCCTTCGGGAGGCCTTTCCTCGCCTCCCGCCTCCCCTTCGGCCGGGCTGGCAAGCAACGAACGGGAGGCGGGAGACGGGGAAAGGAGGCAGCCGGCAGCTTACCTGCTCCAGGCATCCAAGCGCCGCGGTCTCCCGGTCGCCCGCCCGGCCCCAGGGCAACGGCGGCAGCGAGGCAACGGGGGGAAGAAAGGGGAGGGGGACGAGGAAGGGCTGTTTGCGCCGCCAGAGGGGCCGCTCGTGAGCTCAAAGCGGCGACGGCTCCTCGTCCCTCACCCCTCCCAACAGCAGCGGCGCCTCCGAGGGCGGGGCTAGGGATGGGGCGGGGGAAGGAGAGGAGGAGCAGCCTCCCTTCCCCCTCCCCCCAGCAGGCAGCCGCCTCGCTGGAATTCCGCCCGACTTGCTTCCGGTACCTCTCTTTTGCTTCCCCTCTAAAGTGACCAGACGTCCCGCTGTTTCCGCATTCTTTTAAAAAAAGCGGGACTTTTTGAAAAGAATGCGGGACGCGGGACACACGCTTGAAAAGCGTGTCTGTCCCGCCAAAAGCGGGACGTCTGGTCACCTTAAGTTTGATTGCAGTTGCAATGTTAAGCTTCACTAAATCCAATTCTTGCTTCGGAATAAATCATAGTTGATATAGTAAAAACTATGTTTAACAGTCAAATAGTCAAAATAGGCAAATCTATGTTTGCCATAATCAATCATGGTATAACAACAAATTTGACTCCTTTTCGGAGAGGACAATAACACAACTTACTGCATAACTCTGTTAATGAGACGGAGACAAAAATACTTATTAGAGACATGAAGTAAGGCTGAAGGTTACCATTTTGATAGCAATGATACTAAAACAGACATTTATCAATGGATCGACTTAAACAAAAACACGCTTTCGGAATTCCCCACTCCCTCCGTGAAACTGTATATTATAAACTGTATATTAAAGTCACTTATAAAGAGAGAAGCATTTGACGGTTGCGAGGGAAGAATTAAAAACAAACAAACCGCTAAATCCAATTTTGCACATTTTGTTTTGCACATTTTATTGTTACACGGTTGTTCATCATTCTGCACCTACTCATTAATTGCACTTGTTTGTTCAAAGGCCACCCCTAGATTACAAATGCATCCAGAAGTGTACTGATAAGATAAAGATGGGAAAGAAAGCAACTGTAGTGTAATTGAATGACTGCAAAGGGCTGTTTCTCCCCCCCCCCCAGTGTAATCTTACTCCTCCTTGAATAGGTGTAAGCTATTGTAATTGACAAAAGGGCTTGTTCTGTGAAATATAAGGAAATTTTTCACTCACGCTGTTGAATATGCTGGGACAATGCTGGGCCTTTCTGTTTATTTCCAATGTAGAGGATGTATTGGTAAAACGAATGTCATTTTGTGGTCTGTTATGCAGAAAATGTTTAAACCAGTGTTTGACTGACTGTTAAATCTTTTTTTATTGAATGTGCTTATTCATCCGTGCAGAATTGAGTGTGCTCCTTTTTGGTTACTATGACACTGCAATTAAATAGCTAAAGGGGTGGAGGGGGGGGGAAAGACCGTAAGACATTTTTCTAATGGGCCGTGCCAACGGCTATAAAAATTATTCATACCTGTGTTTTTCCCCTTCCCTCGTTCCTCTCCTCCATGAGGTTTTAATCCAGCGATGGGGGTGCTGCAAAAAATATTCTGTGGAAAAGCAGGGAAAAATAACAAATCCTGCAGGAAAAAAAAACAAACTTGGATGTCCATTTGGCCAACTCCGCTGCTCCTGAAAACAGCTTCCCCACACACGCACACACCCAGCTCAGTGAGGAATGACTATCAGGATGAAATGATATTTTCTTGACTGTGGGTTTATGGATGAATTTAACGGGAGCTAAGGAAAGCTAGCTGGTTGTTCTATCTGGAGAAATACTCAAAGGATCACGGGGTTGGAAGATTTGGAAGTCTTCTACTCTAATAAAGGAGAATATTTGTAGATCAGACTTGGAGCTCTCTGAGCTTGGTGGTTTTCTTGCAGATTTCTGACAGATGGCAGTCCAGTCTCTTCTTGAAAGCCTCCAGTGATGAAGCTCCCACAACTTCCGAAGGCAACTTCTGTTCCATTGGTTGATTGTTCTCACTGTCAGAAAATTTCTCCTTATTTCCAGGTTGAATCTCTCCTTGATCAGTTTCCATTCATTATTTCTTGTCTGGCCTTCGGGTGCTTTGGAAAATAGGTTGACCCCCTCCTCTCTGTGGCAGCCCCTCAAATATTGGAAGACTGCTATCCTGTCTCCCCTGGTCCTTCTCTTCACTAGACTAGCAATGCCCAGTTCCTGTAACCGTTCATCGTATGTTTTAGCCTCCAGTCCCCTAATCATCCTGGTTGCTCTTCTCTGCACTTTTTCTAGAGTCTCAACATATTTTTTATAGTGTGGTGACCAAAACTGGATGCAGTATTCTAGGTGTGGTGCAGTATTCTAGCCTCTTACTAAGGCTTTATAGAGTGGTATTAGTACCTCACTTGATCTTGATTGAATTTAGGATTGCATTGGCTTTTTTGGCTGCCACCGCACACTGCTGGCTCATATTGAATTGGTTGTCCACTAAGACTCCAAGATCCCTCTCACAATTACTGCTATTAAGCCTAGTTTCACCCAGTCTATATGTGTACTTTGGGTTTTTCTTGCCTAAGTGCAAGACTTTACTTTTCTCTACATTGAATTTCATTTTGTTAGATAGGGCCCAGTGTACAAGTCTGTCAAGATACATCTGGATCTTAAGCCTATCTTCTTTTGCTGTTGCAACCATTATCACTTCTCAGCTTCCAATGAACCAGGGGGGAGGGAAGGGGGCGATGGAATGTGGGCTCCAGACATCAAGAAGACATCCTTGAGAACCAAGGACACGTTACCAGGTGTTTTCCAGAGTCCAAGTATTTTTCTCCAAACAATATAATGAGACTCAATTGGACAATGTGACCTGCTCTAATAGGGGGAGGGAGAATCCTTTACTTTAATTATGTAGGTTTGCGCGAGAATTAGTTAGATCTGGTTTTGCCCTAATCAGTGCCGAAATGATGTACTCAATAGAGTTTTACATTCAGAGATTGGATTGTTTCACTCATCCACTCACTGGATGAGTTCGTCAGTCGGAACATTGACAATGTGACTTAATTTTGTTATAGTATCTGTAAAACTAAATTGTGCTCTACTTGCCTCGATCCCCTAGCTATGATTGTGTGGTGTCTTTATTTGAAATCAAATCAGTGTTTAATGATTGCAATTATACAGTTCACTCAAGAGAACTCTGGTCCACAACAATAATAAAACTGCCAGGATATGTTTGTCAACAGTTTTTCATCATGGTGGTTTGTAGCTGATGCCAAGGTCAAAGCTTTCCACAGCCAGGAGTCACAGTAAACAATCCAAATTCTGGATTGATTATTTATTTATTTATTTATTTATTTATTTATTTATTTATTTATTTATTTATTTATTTATTTATTTATTTATTAGTTGCATTTGTATGCCGCCCACTCCACAGAGACTCTGGGCGGCTCACAACAATAAAAATTCACAAGCAACAATAAATATAAAAAGCATTAAAAACAATAAGTATTAAAACATTTAAAAGCATTTTAAAACCACAGTTTAAAAACCCAGACAATAATTCATTCATGGGGCCAAGAATAATCGGTGTTGTATTAAAATCATTGGCCCCAGGCCTGTCGATAAAGCCATGTTTTTTTTTAATTGTTTTTTATTGAACATACAAAACAAGACAAAACAAAACGTATAACAAACAGGTGGGGCATTTGTAGCCCCCTTTCCATCAAAAGCTGTTGTCGGATGATTACATTTTATACAGTATACAGTATTACAGTATTATAAAGCATTAAAAACATGGCTTTAAACGAAATAAACGATAAAGCCATGTTTTTAATGCTTTTCTGAAGGCTGGCAGGGTGGGAATAATGCGGATCTCGGGGGGGGGGTAGTGTATTCCAGAGAGCCGGTGCTGCCACAGAGAAGGCCCTCGTTTGTGGGCCCGCCAGCCAACATTGCTAGCAGCACATGCTTTTTCATACACTGTGTTAATCCATAATGTGGCTTGATTTTGGTCACTGACTAAAGTAAATATAGTCTATGTATCCATAACATGCGTCATTTTGCACACTGGTTTCACTGGGCATCTGGGTGATTGGCAAGGAACACCAAACACATTATAACATCCACTTGCAAATGCATCATTTTTGTGGTGATGTCATAGAACACATTATATTATTACGCGTCTATTCAATCATTTCTCTATCCTTTCTATCATGTTTCACGACACTGTACTTTTATACCCACAGGTACAGAAATCAGATCTGAGATATCTCCTCAATTTTAAAGAATTTCCCCCTCTCTTTTAATGAAAAAGCTCAACATATTACAGGTGGTCCTCAACTTACAACCGTTTATTTAGTGACAGCTCAAAGTTACAACAGCACTGAAAAAAGTGATTTGTGATCTTTTTTCACACTTATGACCATTGCAGCATCCCCATGGTCATGTGATCAAAATTCAGATGCTTGGCAACTGACTCATATTTATGACGGTTGCAGTATCCCGGTGGGGCCATTTGATCCCCTTTTGCGACCTTCTGACACGCAAAGTCCATGGGGAAGTCAGATTCACTTAACCACCGTGTTAGTAACTGAACTACAGTGATTCACTTAACAACTGCAGCAAGAAAGTTTGTAAAATGGGGCAAATCTCACTTAACAACTGTCTCACACAGCAACCAAATTTTGGGCTCAATTTTGGTCATAAGTCAAGGACCACCTGTATGTCTATTCCTTGTGGGAAATACAAATCTGGATTTTTTATTCTTTTAGTTTTTCCCTTTGGCTGTTTTTTAAATTACTTTATTATTGTCATTGTATGTATATACACAGTTGCTCTGTCCTACAATATGTATATACAATTGTATATACAACAAATGCCCTGTCCTACACATTGGCAAAAAGAATCAGAATACAAAATACAAACTTGGAGGAAACGAACTTGTAGACGACCCTCACTCTGTCAAAGACCTTGGAGTACTCATATCCAACGACCTAAATGCTAGAGCCCACTGTAACAACATTGCCAAAAAGGCTCTAAGAGTTGTTAATCTAATCTTGCGTAGCTTCTTCTCTGGCAATATTACACTGCTAACCAGAGCATACAAAACATTTGTTAGACCAATTCCTGTGGTCTAACAAATAGGATACAGCTCAACTGTCTGGAACCCACATTGCATATCAGACATAAATACAATTTATTTATTTATTTATTTTGTGAGATTTATATACCGCCTCAGAGTGCAAGCACTCTCTAAGCGGTTTACACCAGTAAGCAATGTATATTTATATTGCCCCCAACAATCTGGGTCCTCATTTTACCTACCTCGGAAGGATGGAAGGCTGAATCAACCTTGAGCCGGTGAGATTTGAACCGCTGACCTGCGGATCAGTGTCAGCTAAAGTGGCCTGCAGTACCTGCCTCTAACCGCTGCGCCACCTCGGCTCTTTTTAATCGAGAGAGTCCAGAAATATTTCACAAGAAGAGTCCTTCACTCCTCCGCTCACAACAAAATACCTTATTCCACCAGACTTGAAATACTGGGATTAGACAATTTAGAACTACGTCGCCTCTGATCTGATCTAAATGTAGTTCATAAAATCATATACCAAAAAGTCCTTCCTGTCAATGATTACTTCAGCTTCAACTGCAACAATACACGAGCACATAATAGATTCAAACTTAATGTAAACTGCTCCAAACTCCACTGCAGAAAATCCGACTTCAGCAACAGAGTGATCAATGCCTGGAATGCACTACCTGACTCTGTGGTTTCTTCCCCAAACCCCCAAAACTTTAACCTTAGACTGTCTACAGTAGACCTCTCTTCATTTCTAAGAGGTCTGTAAGGGGCGTGCATAAGCGCACTACTGTGCCCACCGTCCCTGTCCTACTGTCATATTGTCCTCTTTATCGGAACTTTTTACTTATGTTATGTTTATACAAACAACTACTATCCTGTACATGTTTGACAAATAAATAAATAAATAAATAAATAAATAAATAAATAAATAAATAAATAAATAAATAAATAAATAAATAAATAAATAAATAAATAAATAGTGTACCCATACAAAGAAATTCACATGATGCCTAAAGACCAGTCCCCAACACACATAACAATCCCTAAAACACGCCCCACCCGCCACAAATTCCCCACCCTCAACCACCCAAACATCCATACAACAGACCAAGTAATACTGTCCAACAGCTCACTGTTGGTGACCCTTTAGTTCATTATTAAATACAATTATAGCTCTGGGATAAAAACTGTTCAGAAAGCGTGTGGTCTGAGTTTTAATTGTTCTATACTTCATACTTCATGTTGTGCAACTTCCTAGAACAGCGAGATGCAAAGATATCATCCAGGGCTGGTAGCTGGAGCCCAATGATATTCTGGACAGTTGTAATGATTCTCTGTAGAGCATTTTTGTCTGCTGCAGAGCTGCTCCCATGCCATGCTAGAATACCATATGTCAAGACACTCAATAGTGCTGTGATAGTAGGACAACAGTAGATGCTGAGATAGATTTATCTTCCTGAGCATTCTCAGGAAGTACAGCCTCTTCTGTGCCTTCTTCACAAGCATGTTAACATTCATGGTCCATGAGAGGTCCTCTGAGATATAAACACCCAGAAACTTAAAACTACTAACCCTCTCCACCTCCTCGCCATTTATGTGCAATGGTAAATGTACATCTCTCTTTCTCCTGAAGTCAATTATCAGTTCTTTAGTTTTTTTGGTGTTAAGTGTAAGATTATTTTCTTTACACCACAATATCAGCCCTTGTACTTCCTTTCTATAAGCAGACTCATTGTTCTTATTAAGGAGCCCCACCACTTTTGAGTTCTACAATCTCTGATTTAGAGATTAACATCTCAAATTTTTCACTGAGTCAATTTCTAGTCACCATCTCATAACCAAGGTAAAATGCAGTAAAATTATATAAAGTATTACAATGAGATAAAATAGAATAATATATAATATATAATATATAGATAAAAATCTAGAATAAAAATATGGATAAAATAAGATAATTGTATGTCAATATCACCCCTACAATCTACTCCAATCAATCCCACGTATGCCAATCTCAACCGGACCATTTTGCTTCAGATCCTGTCCCGTGTTAATTATTTTAACATTCTGGCCACACATAAGGTAAGTTGTTTTTGATATAGGGTTCCCATTGGGTCATTCGTTTAGTATATAGACCAAGGTACCTGTTTCTCCCCCTCTTATACAGACAATCAAATAGGATGTGAGCCAGGTCCTTAGCCATATAAAGCTGGCTGGGATGACTTTGGTCCAGTCTCTCTCCCTCTCCAACCCACCTCACAGGGTTGTTGTTGTTGTTGTTAAGAAAATAGGAGGAAGAAGTAGTGTTGGCTATGTTCACTGTATTATTTGTAAAAATAATAAAGCCAGAATACGAATTCATACAATTTGTAGAACATAGAACATTTCATACGTTAGCATCCCAAACTGTAGTTACTTAATTCAGCAATTCCTCCCTACTGTTGTTTCCCCATAAGGGGTAGACTGCTTTATAGTATGGAGGTTCTACTTCTATATATATTTAAAAACTTTTTAATTTATACTTTATACTTTAATATAAAAAGTTTTTTAATATAAAATATATATTTTACTTTATACTTTAATATAAAAACGTTTTAAAATATAAAATATATATAAAATATATTTTACTTTATACTTTAATATAAAAACGTTTTAAAATATATATAGAAGTAGAGCCTCCATACTATAAAGCAGTCTACCCCTTATGCAGCCGTTGAGCAAACAGCAGTAGGGAGGAATTGCTGAATTAAGTTTGCAAATCTTGCAACTTTAATCTAACATTGATATGGATTAGGAAGAAGAGGGGGATTAGATTTAAAAAAGGCGCTCAAGATAAACGGGCGCAAACGTTTTGCGCGCAAGCAAAGCGGAGGAGAAAACAAAACTCCGATTCGAACGGTCGCTCTGGTGGCAAGTTCGAAAAGCGAACTACACTCCCCACAATGCCCCGCGGAAGACCTTCCGGCCGCCTCTCTGCCTCGACTCGCTTCCGGCAGCACTCGGGCGACGCAGAGGCGTCACGTGACCGCGGGTGAAAAAAAAATTCCCCTCCCAAGATGGCGGACCACCTGCCTTCCGAGTTTGATGTGGTGGTCATAGGAACGGGTGAGGGAACTCGCGTGAATGTAACGTGCGAATGGCTGGGCGGGGTTAGGGAAGCGCTTCCGAGGCTGGAGCGAGGGCGAGGTTGGCCAGGACTTTGAAAGCCTTTGGAAGGGGGAGAAGGAAGCAGCTTTGGAAATAAACCTGATCCTTTCCTGCATCGGGTGCAGCCCCCTAGGGGGTGGACTACAATTACCATCATCCCCAGCCAAGTCCAGATTTGGAAGGGGAGATGATGCCAGACCAATGGGTGGTCGCTGCACCGTTGAGAGAAAAGGGGACAGGGTGCTGGTGGCTTTTTGGATGATGATGATGATGATGATTAGATTTATGTCCTCCTGCCTTTCCTGTAGGTCAGGCGTGATCCATTTTTTGGCTTTCCTGGGTCGCATTGAGTGAAGAGGAAATGTCTTGGGCCATATATAATGTGTGTGCGTGTGTGTGTGTTTATAAATAAATATATATTTAAATCTATCATCCACCCACCCACCCACCCACCCACCTACTCACTCTCTCTCTCTCTCTCTCTCTCTCTCTCTCTCTCTCTCTCTCTCTCTCTCTCTCTCTCTCTCTCTTCCATCCATCTATGTACTCTTGTCAGTCCATCCATCCATCCATCCCTGTACTCTGTCCGTCCATCCATCCATCCACACACAAAAACAGAGTTGGAAGGGACCTTGGAGATCTTCTAGTCCAACCCCCTGCTTAGGCAGGGAACCCAATACAATTTCAGACAAATGGTTGTCCAAACTCTTCTTAAAAGCCTCCCGTGTTAAGAGCATTCACAACTTCTGGAGGCAAGTTGTTCCACTGATTTAATTGTTCTCAATTTCAGGGAAATTGCTCCTTAGTTCTAGGTTGGTTCTCTCATTGATATGATCTTGCTGTAGGTGCTTGAGTTGTACTGGTCTACATTGACTCTGTTCCTCTGCTTTTTCTCTCATAGCAAAGGGGTGGGGTTGGTCTGGGGCCGGGTTGAAAAAGAGTGACTTCAGTTCTAGTACAACACTTAACGCTGTCAATGAACTACATTGATTGCTGTTTCTGACAGTGGGCAGGCACATGTGAGAATCCCTTAGTAATTGTCTTCCTAATGATAATTCTAACTGTATAAAGATAGTATCAGCTTAAATGAAATATCTCTGTCTCAGTGTCTACTCCTGACAAGAGCAGTGGGTAAGTCACCTGCAGGTTTCTTGGCAAGATTTTCTGACGTGGTTTGCCATTGCCTCCTTCCTAGGGCTGAGAGAGAGGGACTGGCCCAAGGTCACCCAGCTGTCTGAGGCGCGTGTCTTAAGAACTCATAAACAGCATCAAGTTGGCTTTCCAGTGGATATGGCTTGCCTTTTTCCATTGCTGTTGCTGTTCTGGGAGTGTGTGTGTGTGAGAAAAGGAGTGGTCCAAAGTCACCCACCCACCCAACTGGCTTTGTGTCTAAAGCAGGATTAGAATTCATGATCTCTGGATTATTATCTTGATTTATTATTAGAGTTGGAAGGGACCTTGTAGGTCGTCTAGTGCAACCCCCTGCTCAAGCAGGAGTTCCTACACCCTTTGAGACAGATGGCAGTCCAGTCTCTCCTTGAAGGTCGCAAGTGTTGGGGCTCTCACAACCTCCGCTGGCAAGCTGTTCCACTGGTTGATCGCTCTCACCGTCAGAAAGTTTCTCCTCACTTCCAGGTTGAATCTCTCCTTGGTCAGCTTCCATCCATTATTCCTTGTTTGGCTTTCTGGTGCCATAGAGAACAGCCTGACCCCCTCCTCTCTGTGGCACCCCCTCAAGTATTGGAACACTGCTATCATGTCACCCCTGGTCCTTCTCTTCGCCAGACTGGCCAAGCTCAGTTCCTGCAACAGCTCTTTGTATGTTTTATTTTCCAGACCCTTTATCATCCTGGTTGCTCTCTTCTGCACTTTCTCTAGAGTTTCAATGTCTTTTTTTGTAGTGTGGTGACCAAAACTGGATGCAGTACTCTAGGTGTGGTCTGACCAAGGCTTTATAGAGTGGTACTAGTACCTCTGGTCCTTGATTGTATCCCTCTATTTATGCAGCTCAGGACTGCGTTGGCCTTTTAGGTTGTTTGTTAATTTACCACTACACCAAACAGGCCTTCCAAGGGAAGTGGTTTGCCATGGCCTTCATCCATTTCCATTGCTTTCCTGGAGCTGAGATGGAAGGACTGGTCCAAAGTTCCTCAATTGCCTTCATGTTGATGGCAAGACTAGAACTTAACGGTCTCTTCGTTTCTATTCTGGCGCTTTAACTACTGTACCAAACTGGCTCTCCTTGCCTTCAAGTCAGTCTTGAGCTCTGGTGACTGCGTGGACTAGTCCCTGCAGTTTCCTTGACAACTTTTTGGAAGTGTTTTGCCGCTTTCTTCTAGAGATGAGGGAGAAGAACTGGCTCAAAGTCATCCAACTGGCCTTGTGCCTAAGGCAGGACTAGAATTCAAAGCTTGGATTTGTGTTTGCTTATGGGACTGACAGAACCTTCTGGGTATTTACTGGGGAGTGAAAAATTGGATGGATACATTGGATGGATAAAACAAAGCCTCATACAATTCAGAATCCTTAGTTTTCTTGCCCATTGCTGGAAAGTACGCCTTTTCTTTCTGTAACTGCATTTACAGTAGCTCATTTGCTGTAATTGCTTTTGCTGTTGGGTCTGAAAGCACTGCAGATGCAAGTTCTTTTTATTTTATTTTAATATAGCTAATATGGATGCTGAATGCTTTAAGGGTTTCAAGCCAGGTTATAAATAAATCCATCAAATGCATGCAGTAAAGTGAAATAAAACTCTTTTAAAATTAAAATTATTTGCATTTCCAATTATTTATTTGTCCACACATTTTTTTTAAAAAAAAATTGGATCTATACTCTGTAGACTGTTCAGCATGTAGTTCTTTGCGGACATTAACAGAAGCCAGACATATCATCCGGATGAATAATGCTATTATCAGTAGCTAGCCTGGCTATAGAAAAGCTCTGAGTTCAGAGTGCCTGACAAAGACTGTCTAACACATTAAGCTATGGTTTATTTAACCAAATGTTATTGAATAAGCCACGCCTGCAGTATGCTTCACTAAAATCAACTAGAACATTTTGGTTTTACATGCTTTGAGAATGCAGATAATTGTGTTTCATTCAAACTTCAATAAACCACAAGTTAAAATGGAATGTCTTGTTCTCCTTTGTCAGGGACTATATTTATTTATTCCTAGTAATTTATTCTTCTCTTCCCCCCCCTTCTCTTTAGCTACCTGCTTAGTTCTAAAGTGCTTGTGCTCATTTACATATTTATTTTCCCTTCATGAATATTAAAAATGGCAAATGTGTAGGATCTGTCATGCATGAACATTATTGCCGTTCTGAAAGTACCACAAGGTACTGTGATTGAGTTTCTTCATTGTTTTCTTTAACTATGGTTTCTTTAGTCTCAATTGGATGGGTTTCTGTGTCACTCTAAATCAGGGGTGTCAAACTCAATTTCATTGAGGGCCGCCTCAGGGTTGTGTTTGACCTCGGGGGACAGGGTGGGCGTGAACAGGGTGGGCATGGCCAGCTCGGCGTCACTCGTGTCAGGGCGCCTGTGGTGGGCCAAGTGCTCTGCCAGCAAAAACGGGCTTCTAAGCTCCGTTTTTGGCTGTGACGGCTTCCTGCAACCTTCTGCCAGCGAAAACGGAGCTTTGGAGGAGCTTCTGAGCTCCATTTTTGCTGACAGAGACACCACAGGCTGGTCCTTTGCTGTTTCCAGGACAGCCCCGTGGGCCAGATCTAAGCACCCCGCGGGCCAGATCTGGCCCCTCGGCCTTGAGTTTGACACTCTTGCTCTAAATCATAAACCATGATGACTAACGTTTTACAGTGCAATAAGAAATGTGTTTAGCCCAATATAGCAACCCAGCCTATATGACTGTGATTTTGAATATATTCAAAATGCATTCAGTATGTTTCAAACAATAGCTAAACTATGCCAAATATATTTAAATTGTGCTGTAAGTTACAGCTGCCAGATGTCAGGGCATCTAGCAGCAAGATGAGGTAGACCTATTCTAAATTAGACTGGGGAAAAAAATGGCAGGGCTGAAGGTTAAGGAGATTAACAGGTCTAGAAATTGATTTTTGCTGCAAAAGCCTGTGCATTAAACATTCAATTCAGATAAGAATTTGTTTCAATATCTGTTTATAGGAATCTGTTCCTTATTTCAGTATATGGAAGTTTGTCATGAACCAACTAATCGGCATCTGCTTATTGAGATTTCAGTTTAAAAAACAAACAAACTTCTGGACTTTAAAGCTTGCTCTAAAGGTTATGTTAGCCCAAGATCAAGAATCACTTGGTTCAGACTCTTACTTCATATATAAAGTTTATTAGGTGTCCCTGAGTGAGGAAAATTACACAGACTGGCTCAAACTCCTTCATATGTAGGAAGGAAAGCTAAAAACATTCTTGAATTCAGCACAATTCCTGGTGACTCTATCTTCCTGTATTTTTGCCAAAAATACAGAATTACCTTGTGGTAATTACCTTCCCCCCCACTTTGTAAATTTAGCCTACAGCCCTAGTACTGTAGTTCTTGGTAGTCTCCAGCAAGTACTAATCAATACTGATACCTTTAGCTTTTGTAGGAAGTTAGCACCCACCTCTCTCCTAGGAAAATGAGATATTTTAGGAAATATTAAAAGGGCAGAATATTTCCCCTAAAAGGGAGGCAGAAACTCAGCCCCCCCTCTTTATCAATGGGCCATTAAGGCCTGGGCCAGTCTATTCTACATAACAAAGATCTACCTCCTTCAGGCAGAGCCATAATAGGAATTGCCCAAAGCCCTTTCATTACATCATCACCCAGCAAGAGTCAACCAAGCCTGGGGCTCAAAAGACAACCTACAAAGTTACCCTTGCATGGCCCCATGGGAGTTTGACAATCAATCAGAACACAAGCTCGAATTCAAAGCCCAACAGAGGGCATAAAACCCAGATACTCTCAGCATCTCTACCCTTTTTCTGCCTAGGATCTCAAGCCATGTGATCCTGTCCACCATTAAACCATCTTCCCAAGCAGCTTCCATGTTTCCAGTATCTTTCTCCCCACTTGGAACTGAACCCAGATGGACATTTCTTTCAACATTTTCTAGGCCAGTTATGGTCAGCCATGGGTTACCACCAACTGAGATTCTTAATGGAGAGGATAAAAAGCTATACAATATTTCATACAATGAAATATATTAATAAAAGGACAGTTAATGGGGGGGATTGGTCGGTGCCAGTCCGTGGACGCCGCCATATTTTTTTGAATTTTTTTGAATTTTTTTATTTTTTCTTTCCTTCTGAGCATGCGCAGAAGCTGAATTCTGGCACTTCCTTTTAAATTTCTTGTGTTCCCGAGGGAAGAGCAGGACCAGGGAGGAAGTAATCTCATCCGGAACTCTGATCCTGTTGTCTTCTGTGAGATGTAGGGTGGTTAGAGGAACTGCAGAACGTAATCAAATGAATTGAGGAACTTTATGCAGGGG
Organism: Diadophis punctatus similis; assembly: GCA_023053685.1. Lineage (NCBI taxonomy): Eukaryota > Metazoa > Chordata > Lepidosauria > Squamata > Dipsadidae > Diadophis > Diadophis punctatus. The sequence continues at coordinate 9,356,776 of JALIGW010000014.1, read as the reverse complement.
CACAAAGAAGGCCAGGTGTTAGGAAAGCCTTGGTGGACTTGTAAAAGAATCTGTTTCAATAAGAAATGGGTTCATCATAGCCATCATCAAAGCAGTTATTTCTCCAGTTTGGATCAGAACGCCAGTTCAGATTTTGTGTTTCTAGTAGGGTTATTGGTTGTACACAAATGTGTACAGTTTTTTTTTTGAAAGATAGATTACTGCTAGATGGCCTATGTTTTGCTGCAATTAAATTTGGGAAACATTAAAAAAACAAAAAAAACCAATTCCTTCAGTCCCTATTTTAACCAGAACTTGAGAGGATTCATTAGAAATGGAGACCTCAGACTGTATCTTCTGATAACATTCAAGTATTTTGTCAAGCTACGTGGATTCTGTAGGGTCTTTTAGCCCAATGTCTGAGGCCAACCAGTTGTAGCTTAATAAACAAATTATGATTGAAACACAGCATAGTTCTGTTTGATGTAAATCTCAGAGTCAGTGCTGTTTTTGAAATATGGACTGGGAATGGTGCCAAGTATTTTCATCTTTGGATCACAGTATATCTCTCTGTTCTTCATCCTAACTGGGATATTGTGCTAGTTAACTATTGTTTAACTTATAACCTACACTTTGTCCCCACCTGAAAGGTGTTTGTGGTTTCTGGCTGTATGTCAAACTAAGTCTCTTCTCTCTGTTTTTCCCTTCTAAAAAGTAGTTTTATATATTTAAAAAAAACAACACCAAAGCCCAACCACTGTAAATTTTCTGGTTCCATGCAATTTTTCCCCTTCTTTCTGTTTCTGATCTTCCGCTAGTTATAAATAACACATGAAATGACTTTCAAGGTAGAAGGCAGGAATCCATTTTGAAATATTCTATAAAATAAAGCGTGATTTATAGCTCCCTGTGATTTTGGCTGAAAGCATTTGGGCTTCGCCCAGTCATCAGAGTCCTGTCAGAGGAAGCTGTTATTTATTGGTCGATATGCCAGGAATGGTGGTGATAGTACTTTATGTTTATCTTATGTAAGTATAATGTTAAGAAAAATCAATTCCAAATACTAATACGATTTTTAAAATGTATCATGGCACACTAGCCAAACAGAGACACTGGGGCATCTAAGAAAGCTGGTTTTTTTTAACCCCCTGCCTAGTTTAATTGCTTTGAATGTTTTGAGGTGTAATCTTTTGCAAGTTCTTTGATATTTTGTGTTCTAATGTTTAATACTAAATTGGGCTTTTATCTAGCCCCCAGATTATCAATATCACTGATCATTTTCAGGAGTTTTCTAGCCAGAATCTGCACAAAACCCGTGTGCTCAGCAGCTGCTGCTATGTAAAGAAATGTTTTGATAGCATTGCCCCAGGATGTAACATTCACACCCTTTCTTGGTGTTAACATTCACAACAGGAGATCCATTTCAGTTTCTTTTTGTACTGTAAAATAACAGTATTTAAGATTCCCTGAGGCGGCAGCCATGAGTGGAGTCTGGGGCATTGCATATAAGGAGTTTTTGCAAAGGAGCAAAGTAAGTTTTATAGCACAAGGTAGTCCCATTTTGACCATGTGCCCACAAGATGCTGCAGAACAGGGCTCTCCATCCTTGGCCACTTTAAGACTTGTGGGCTTCAACTCCCAGAATTCCCCAGGTAGCCCATGCTGGCTGAGGAATTCTGGGAGTTAAAGTCCACAAGTCATAAAGTGGCCAAGGTTGGAGACTCCTGCTGTAGAACAAAGTGCATTTAGTGGAGGTCGAATTTCAGCACCTTGGATAGTTCCATGTATACCACTTCCTGCAGCTTATTCAGGCTTGGTTGAAAGTTAAAACTTTCCTATAACATCTCCTAGTTGATTTCTTTTGGCATTTTCTGCAGAGATCTTTATTTTTGCAATAAATATAGCACGCAACAACCAGAGGTACTTATAAACCACTTTCAGGCTTTTGTGATAAGCTGGTTAGAGTAGGTGAGAATATAGCCTGGCACCCATCCCTTCTTTCAGTTTACACATCATACTGAATCACAGTTTGGTTTAACTATAGGCAGTTGAATAGCCACAATATCTGGGACTCCATAAACGTTAACCAATGAGTATGAGTTGTCCAGAATTTTTTTTCTCAGTGGAAATTTGCTTTAATGCAAGAATGAACAATATGTTTGACAAAGTAAGCACATTCAGAGTTTTGAGGGTGTTTCATTGGCATTCTCACAAGAAGATGTACCCAACTGCAAAGAAGACATTTACTAAAAATAAATTTATAGTCCGCAAGGGTGCTTTCTAGCACCCTCCCAATTTCTCTTGGTGGTTTTTGGGAGATGGGTTAAGTAGACACTCGAACACAGAAGTTATTAGCTGCAACCACACATGAACATCAATTTTGTTTTCAAAAAAGGGGATAGGATCTACAAGTATTTTTGCGAATCTCAATAACACTAGGTTGATGCTTCTTTTTATAGCAGATCCGGTCTTCATTCAAGTTGAATGAAGGGCACTTGGCACCCGTGTTTGCATGTCAATCTTACTCATCCGTTGTTTACTTGTGGTTTGTTGATATAGCTACTTTTGGCTGAGTTTGCACAACATCTGAAACCAATGGTTCTCAACCTTTTCTTCACCACGAACCCCCTTTAAATACCTTTTGTGGCCACGGAACATGGCTACGGACCCCCAAGACTTAACTCAAGATTTAAATCATAACATTTTTTCCTAGCCTTCATGGATCTCCTGTGATGACATCGTGGCCTTCCAGGGGTCCCGCGGACCACCAGTTGAGAACCACTGTCCTAAACCATAATTCAGAGTATACAAACCACAATGGTTGTGTACCAAACTTCCTTCCTTGAATCATTTGGAAATAATCCAAAAAAGTCACTTACGATCGACGGAAAATAGTTTGATTCCTAGTGGTTTCATTTTTTTCCTACTGCAACTTGCTGCCTTCCAGGTATATTGTTCTGATCTAGGATTCCACAAACCACGAAGCAGACTCCTTGTCCCGACAAAAAACCCTTTTTATTGAGTTACTGTGAATTCTTCTCATTCACATCCAGCAAAGTCTTTCAAGGGTAAATTTACAGTCACAGACCTTATCTGGCTTGGAGAGCTGCCAGGCCGATATCTTCAAAACTTGGCAAGGAGTCTCTGAGAGTCACGAACCAATTAAGGGAACTAATTGTCTCCTGCAAACTCCCCTCCCTGTTTGCTCCTCTTTTATTCCCTGTGGGAGGGGCCATTCATCGTCCACCTGTGGCCTTACTCCCAAGTCTACCCTTGTTCCTTAGCTGTTCCCTTCGTCTGGCAACTCTGCGCATGCACACACTGGGAACAGGCTCCAGCTGTTCGTCTGCCTCGCTGATGGCTGACTTCAAAGGCAACTGATAACTGTCAGACTGCCCTGGCCCCATCTCTGTCTCCTACGCAGAGCACTCATCAGAGCCTTCCACAGACTCCAAGACTGGCCCATGTTCCTCCCCAACCTCCTCACTGTCTGAATCTGGCGGACCACAGCATATATTGAGAAAGACTAGCTTAACACAAGAAAGTTCTTCACTAGGCAAGTTATGCTTTTGAATAGATTTTTATGCAGTTTTGTAAGTATAAATCGCTCAGTTTTGGAGTTCTCACATTGAACTGGATAACTGGTTCCTTTCTCTTACTATTTAGGTTCTGTCACCCTCTCTTCTCCCTGTCTCTTTATACCAGGAAATTAATTTTTACTAGGGTGGATAATCTTTGAAATTCTATTTACAAACCGCATTCTACAACTTGATGTCTAACTGTCTCTGATCAATGTCTTTTCTTTTTCTTTCTTTCTTTTTTACTGTGAAGCACTTTCCTTTTATTGCCTCCAGCAGTATTCCACATATTGCCTTTTATTGCTTCAGGTGATATTCCAGATATTGAATTCTGATGTATGAATCATTTGAAGTTGTATCCTCTCCCAGGTAAAAGGATTAAGGACCACTTACTGCCATTTAGTTCCTCTGAATCCCAGTTTGTTAAAACAAAGCTGGCAAGGTTTTAGGCTTGCGGATCTGCTTGTTTTATTTATTTATTTGCTATTGATTGATTGATTGATTTTTTACTTTGGCATATATATTTTGCCCTTCAAAACATTGCAACTCTAACATACCCTAAGCCCATCGTCTAGAGCAGATCTCTCAAACTCAAGACCCGCGGGCCTGTGGGGTGCTTAGATCTGGCCCGCGGTGCTGCCCTGGAAACAGCAAAGGACCGGCCCACGGTGCCTCTGCCAGCCCTCCTGGGCTCTGCTTTCGATGACAGAGGGCTGCAGGACGTTGAGCTGGCCACACCTACCCTACCCTGAGGCTGTCGCAGCCGAAAACGGAACTCGGGAGCCCATTTTCACTGGCAGAGTGCTCAGGCCACCACAAGCGCCCCGACACAAGTGACGTCGAGCTGTCCACGCCCCCTCCCCAGCCATGCTCCCCCCCCAGATCAAACACAACCCTGATGCTGCCCTCAATGAAATCGAGTTTGACACTCCTGGTTTAGAGCAATGTTTCTCAACCTTGGCTATTTTAATACAGGTGAAATTCAACTCCCAGAATTCTCCAGACAGCCCAGCAATGCTGGCTGCGGAATTCTGGGACTTGGGAGTTAGCAATAGCAATAGCAATAGCACTTAGACTTATATACCACTTCATAGTGCTTTACAGCCCTCTCTAAGCGGTTTACAGAGTTCAGCATATTGCCCCCAACAATCTGGGTCCTCATTTTACCCACCTCGGAAGGATGGAAGGCTGAGTCAACCTTGAGCCGGTGAGATTTGAACAGCTGAACTGCTGAACTAGCAGTAGCCTGCAGCGCTGCATTTAACCACTGTGCTATCTCGGCTCCGGAGTTCACACATCTTAAAACGGCTAACGTTGAGAAACACTGATCTAGATCAAAGCTCATAATAGTGATACTGGGTGAATGAGAAAAGACAGAAATCAATAACCAAATTACGATTCGCTTCTCTACATTTTGAGATATTAAAATGAATGTCTAGATATGAGAACCTCAAATCAAGAACCCCTTACATGCCTGAGGAAGATCAAGGAAATAAGAACTGCAAGATTCCTTTTGGAAAGAATCTCTCATAGAAAGTACCAATAAAGGAGAATATTTGTAGCTCAGGGTTGAAATGAGGTGCTCTCTGAGCTTGCTTGTTTTCTTGCAGACATTTCATTACTCAAACTAGCTAACATTAGTGCATCAATGAAGTTACCTAGTTTGGTAACCTGCAATAAAACAAGCAACCTCTAAGAGCACCAAGGAGCTCTCATAGAAAGTAATGGAAGAGAGAATAGACAATAACTAATCTGGAGATACAGTAGAACTATCTCCATTAGTGTCAGAGAAAAATAAAATCACAATGCGTCATTTTTTTGGGGGGGGGGAAACGGTCTTTCTTCAAAATGCATGGATCTTAAAATATTTTATCATAACTTATTTAATTAAAACCTTGTCTCTTTTATAGGCTTACCCGAGTCTATCGTTGCGGCAGCATGTGCAAGGAGTGGCCAACGGGTTCTTCATGTAGATTCGTAAGTCCTTCCATCAATGTACATTGCGGCTATAGGTCAGCGTTTCCCAACCTTGGGAACTTCGTGACGCGTGGACTTTTCAACTCCCAGAAGTTGAAGTGGAAGTTTAAACTTCTTAAAGTTCTCACATTTGGGAAACACTGCTATAGGTCCTAACAACCATTGACACGGGTTGTTGATTCGTCAACAAAGATACAACTTTCTTTCTTCATTCACATCTTCTAGGGCAGTGATAGCGAACCTTTTTTGGTTCGCGTGCCAAAAGGGGGGGGGAATGCGGGGGATCACGTGTGTGCGTGCCCACACTCATAATTCCATGCACCCCCGCACATGCACGCATGACCCCCCTGCTCCCAGCATGCAATGGCATGCCCATTTTTCGCTCTCCCCAGGCTCCAGAGCCTTTCTAGGAGCCTGGGGAGGGCGAAAACGGCCTTCCCCACCACCTCTGGAAGCTGGAAACAGCCTGTTTCCCGACTCCCAGTGGGCCTAGAAGGCCCGAAAATCAGCTGGCCGGTGCGCACATGCACGCCGGACCTGAGCTCGCGTGCCCACCGATATGGCTCCGCGTGCCACTTGTGGCACCCGTGCCATAGGTTCGCCATCACGGTTCTAGGGGTTGAGATAGATGTCTGGAGAATGTGACTGAAAACTATTCCAAATCTCTTCTTATTTAACCAAGTTGGATTTTGATAGGGTCTAGTATAGGGGTGTCAAACTCAATTTCATTGAGGGCCGCATCAGGGTTGTTTGGCCTGGGGGTGGGGGTGAGGGGCGTGGACAGGGGGGGCGTGGACAGCTCGACATCATTTGTGTCGGGGGCGCTTGTGGTGGCCTGAGCACTCTGCCAATTAAAATGGGCTCCCGAGTTCCGTTTTCGGCTGCGACGGCCTCCTAGAACCCTCTGCCAGCGAAAACGGAGTTTGGGAGGGCAGCGCCATTTTCACTGGCACAGGCACCGTGGACCGGTCCGTTGCTGTTTCTCGGGCAGCCCCACGGGCCAGATCTAAGCGCCCTGTGGGCCGGATGTGGCCCGCGGGCCCTTGGTCTAATAGCAGGAAAGAAAATAGCAATGGAATGCCAGCGCTCTTCATTATTTGCAAAGCTAATTTGTTGATTTGACAGCTCTGTATGTTTGTTTCTAAAGGGAAAAAAGTGTAATTCCTAACACTTTTTTTCCCCTCAGAGTTGGGAAGAAAAAGTGTTAAGCTTTAAATTGTGCTAAGCAATATCTTAGCAGTTTACTTTTCTCTATTAATAGGTTTAGGTACAATATTTATATAAAGGTTGCTCACTCCCTTATTCCCTTGTTATAACAGTTATACGTATTTGCACTTCCCAAACCTGAATTAGGAAAAAAGGTTCTTGCTTTCATTTAACTCACAAGCCTGCAGTTGTTCCTTCTGCAGGCAATTCCATCATTTTGAAATAATTGTTCCCTCCCCTCCTCCAGAAATACAACTCCCAAGAGAAGAGGATGCAACTAAAATTTAGTTAAAAGAAAAGGCAGAAACTGCTACCGGATTTACCTCTCAAAATTTAAATCCATCAATTTTGCATGGGTTTCTTAGGCGAGCAGCATAGGAGATGGAGAATCTGTATATTGGCCACCGTTATAAATCTGCTCTTTATTGGTGCTGGGTAAACTTTAAATCTTCCCCGGGTAGTCCTTAACTTACGACAACAATTGAGCCCAACATTTCTGTTGCTAAGTGAGACATTTGAGTTTTGCCCCCATCTTACGACCTTTTTTGCCACCTTTGTTAAGTGAATCATTGCAGTTATTAAGTCCGTTACACGGTGGTTAAGTGAATCTGGCTTCCCCACTGACCTTGCTTATTAGAAGGTCGCAAAAGGGGATCACGTGACCCCGGGACACTGCAACCGTCATAAATATGAGTCAATTGCCAAGCATCTGACTTTTGATCATGTGAGCATGGGGATGCTGCAGCAGTCGTAAGTGTGAAAAATGGCTATAAGTCGCTTTTTCCAGTACTGTTGAACGGTCACTAAATGAACTGTTGGAAGTGTTCTGACCTAGGCTTTTCCCAAACCACGAAGCAGACTCCTTGCCCCGATAAAACCTCTTTTATTTAATGTACAGTGAATTTCTCTCCAGCAAAGTCTTTCCTCTCCCACAGTCTTTCAAGATAGTTCACAATTACCGACCTTTATCAGGCTTGGAGAGTGGCCAAGCCGATACCTTTCAGACGCCGCAATACTTGGCAAAGAATGCAGGAATGAACTAATTAAGCGAACTAATTGTCTTCTGCAAACTCCCTGTTTGCTCCTCCTTTATTCCCTATGGGAGGGGCCATTCATCATTCACCTGTGGCCTTACTCCCAAGTCGACCCTTGTTCCTCAGCTGTTCCCTTCGTCTGGCAACTCTGCGCATGCACACACTGGGAACAGGCTCCAGCTGTTCGTCTGCCTCACTGATGTCTGACTTCAAAGGCAACTGATAACTGTCAGACGGCCCTGGCCCCATCTCTGCCTCCAACACAGAGCGCTTGTCAGTGCCTTCCCCGGACTCCAGGACTGGCCCATGTTCCTCCCCAACCTGCTCACTGTCCGAATCTGCTGCCTGCCCACAACAGTAAGTCAAGGATGACCTTTCCTTTCTGATGGGAATTAGATGGAAAACTTATGTGGTTGGGTGGAAGAAACTTGAGAGTCAAAGGAAACTTTTGATCTACTTTTTGGTGCCAATGCCGCTTGAATTCATTACCAATCTTATCACTTTTAATCTCCCACCACTGTTTTGTGTTTATCATAATATACCACTTAGGTGATGATGGTGGATGATCTGAAGTGAACCATTATAAACCACTGAGCAGCAGCACCTCTGTTGATTTATAAACACCGTCCTGAGTGTCTCCTTCTCCAGACCGCTAATCATATTCAAAATAGTCACTTCCATTGTAGCCCGGTCATAAATTCCTATAATCGTGTTTTAAAACCAAAGTTAGCTTCTGCCAAATTGTAATTGAAGGAGGCTTTCTTTAGCTATCTGTCTCAATAAAATGTTATAAAAAAACCCCAACCATTGGTTCTTTTTCAGAGAGCTACATTTACTGTAAGGTATTAATGAGCTGTTGACATGTGGAATTTCAAGGATGGATGCTAAGTGATTTAGAAAAGTAATTTGCAATTCAGAATACGCCGGCTTGGCATTGAGTTTAAACTTGGAAGTTGCAAAAGTTTGAATGGAAATTTAGTTGGGGGGAAGCAATTTGTGTACACATGAAGATTTTCCTCCCCAGTCACCTCTCTTCCGTCTTTGCAAATCTTATTTGGGGGGGGGCACTGCTCTTGTTTATCCGCCAGTTGGGTTGCTTTGATGGCAGAGGGAAAAAAGGAAACAGGAGAGCAATTGATTTCCTTAACTTCCCCAACTTCTATGTAGCAATAAAATTCGGTTTATCATTCAACACTTTTTTTTGGTCAGTAAGGCATGATTTTTCAATTGATTTTCAATTAATTGATCAAAGCTCAGGCGTTTCAGAGACCTTGATAGAGCTATAATGGAAGTATTATTGGTAAGGCTTAAGAGCAAAACTTAACTTAGTCATTGTGGAAGGAGAAACTTTGCTTTGGTTTTAATCTATCTTGTTCCTATTGAAGTAAGACATTGCAATTAATGACTGGAATTAGTGGCTGATTTCTCATATTGTACTAAGCCATGAGTGTTTAATCATTGTTTACTGAATAAATGTGGATGGATTTGCCTGACATGGCTTGTTAAAAGCGGAAAGCCATTATCTTTTAGGTCTTGGAATTATCTCTGCCTCCAACCAATTTGAATTAGGATCCAAATGGTCAATAAAGCCATGCCTGTCACGATGTGAATATATTGCCAGTTGAGCCTCTGTGCTATATTTTTTAGTCTTCTACTATATTTCTAGATCTCTCTCTCTCTCTGGGGTATCTCTCTCTGGGCCTGAGGTACTCTCTATTGAATTTGAGGTTTTGACTTTGGCCTCAAGTAAGTAAACCTGACCAATCACAATTGTGTCAGCAATAATATGGCCATCCTTAAAAATGTAACTGGCGTTATTTAAATGAAGGACATAAAAATGTAAAACAGCAGACAAATGATTTTGACTAAGCAAATTACAATTAGCTGTAGGAATATAGTAAACGTCAGGTACTAGGGTACCTAACTCTTCGATAAAGACAGTCCCTTTTCCTTCAACCTCCGCCCGAGGCAGATGTGAATTCTTGACTGGGACAATGTAGCTTAATTAAGATTTATGTTTTGTTACTTTTATACTGAAATAAATATTTTGTTAGTTAGAATTAAATCTCGATTTCATTTTCTACGTAAGGATGACTTCAAGGGAACAAGATCTATATCGCCTCGGTAGGAATAAATTCCTATCCCATCAATGCCATTACAATATCCTATAAGGGCATTTAAATTCTTTTTCTTTTTTAAAAAAAAAAACAATTTCTCATCTCTATCTCCTTTCTGTCGAAGCCCTGATCACACTGGGACATATTCCGGAGGAATGTGCTATCAGGAATCAGAAACTTAACCTGTCCCTTTAATTCAGGAGTGTCAAACTGGATTTCTTTGAGGGCCGGATTAGCATTGTAGTTCTCCGCGGGCTGGCGGGGGGGGGGAGACGGGACGGACGCCTCCTGCAGCACCCTGCCGGCCAAAATGGGGCACGGGGGGCGCACGCGGTTCCCCCGTGCCTTGTTTTCTCCCTCCATGGCCTCCTGCAACACTCTGCCAGCTGAAAATGGGGCAAGAACGGGCTGCGCGAGGTCCCTCGCAGCCTGTTTTTGGCCAGCAGAGGCACTGCAGGCCGGTCCTTTGATATTTCCAAGCCGTCCCCATGAGGCTGGATTTAAGCACCCCGCGGGCCGGATCCGGTCTGCGGGCCTTGAGTTTGACACCCCCTGCTTTACTGGATATATTTCCATATTCTGCCTGCACATGAAAACGTTTGAACCCCCCACACTGCATTTGATGACAATAGCCTCGGTGTAGACTGTTGCTGTACGGTTTTTGAACTGAACTTTTTCTTTTCAGATTAAATGGTGCATTCTGCTAACTCTTTGTCAATGCAGCTTGTGGGCCAGAAGGTTTTTGTTTTTGTTCGGTTCTATTACTTTATATAATATTTCAAGGTAGCAAACATGGATTGATACATCTTCCTCCTCCTATTTTCTCCACAACAATAACCCTATGGAACTGAGTGATGCTTATAGAAATAGGTTGGCCCATAGTCACCCAGCTGGCTTTCATGGCTAAGGCAGAACTAGAACTCACCATCTCCTGGTTTCTAGGGCAGCACCTTAACCATCACCCCACTGGTACTTTAACAGATTAACAGAGTTGGAAGGGACCTTGCAGGTCATCTAGTCCAACCCGCTGCCCAAGCAGGAGACCCTACATCTGCCTCTACTTAGGATCAAACTCACAACCTCCTGATTGTGAGGCAAGCGCTCCACCTCTAGGCCACAGCAGCATTCTCTTGTAACAAACAGACTGCAGGGTCCTGAATCCAACCTAGCTATGCTACCTTCTTCCTTCATTGGAAGCAGGAAACATTGAACAACACATTTGGCTCTGCCTAGTTTTAGGCAGTCTGTCCTTAGTGGATCCAGTGACAGTGCGCTAACGAAGCACTTGTAATTTTCAAATTAAACCCCGATCTAATTGGCCAGACTTGCATTTCAAAGCCAGAAAGGAGTGGGGGGTGGGGGGAGAAGAATCATTTGAGGTATGCAGAGCTCCTCATACCTTCGGGATGAGGTTAGAGCCAGGATGGCGAACCTATGGCCCGCGTGGCATGCAGAGCCCTCTCTGCGGGCACACGAGCCGTCGCCCAGCCTCCCGCCAGCCACCTGATTTTTGGGATGTGCAGGGGACAGGCAGCATGTGGGAGTTGCACGCGCGGGGGCGGGGGTCATGTGGCGCCCCCTCCCCACGGCCCGTTTTTGGTCCTAGGAGGCTGCAGGGTAGGCCTGCTAGCCCCAAAATGGGGGGCGGGGGGGTCAAGCATGCATATGCGTGGGGGGGCATGGGGGGCGTGTGTGCATGCACAGGGGAGCATGGGGGGTGCGTGCACGCATGTGCAGAGGGTGGGTGCATTACATTATGGGTGCCAGCTCACGTGCACTCCGTTGTGCATGCGCGCTTTCGACACACAACAAGAAAAAGGTTAGCCATCAAAAGGGCTGGCGATGAGCAAAGCTAACACTAATTACAGCTTCATCAAGAAGACGGTTGGTTGGAACTTCTACGATTTGATGCAGATGACTTTGTACATCCTTGCTTTTAACATGGATGCAGGAGAAAGTTTGCTAGTTAAGGGAGAAGTCACTCGGATGACAGCCCGGACCTCCTTTTCTTCCCCTTCCTTCTCCCTCCGGACAGTGATCAAATAGAGAAAGACATGTGCAAGCAGGTCTCTGGAGAAATCACCAGGCATCAGCAGCTCCTTCCCAGACGTTGCCTTTGATTCATTCCCCCCCACCCCCAGGGCGATGACTGTATTGAAAGAGGCGGCTTTCCTAACTGGCATTCATGGCAAAAACTAGGCTTTCCCCCTGCAAAACCTGCCCTTGCATTTCTATCGATGACACTTTTCTAAAATCCCCGACATTTATGAAGGTCTCCTTTGGCTCGGAGACCAGAGGCTTAGTGGAGCTCTATTGCTGAACTGCGATTAGCGGCTAGGCCAGTGATGGCGAACCTTTTTTTGCTCGGGTGCCAAAAGGGTGCGCACATGTGCAATGGCATATGCCTATACCCATAATGCAATGGCCTCCCCTTGTGCATGCGCCACACAACCCCACCCCCCCGCACTGCCCCTGCATTTCCAAACTTTTGGTTGGCCTGTTGGGCAGTTTTTTGCCATCCACAAGCTCCGGAGGCTTTCCTGAAGCCTGGGGAGGGCGAAAAACAGCCCAATAGGTGAAAACAGCCTCCCCCCACCTTCCAGAAGGCTGAAAATCAGCTGGCCAGCGCGCACATGCGTGCTGGAGTTGACATAGGGCAAAGCCTCGTGTGCCCTCAGATACAGCTCCGCGTGCCACCTGTGGCATCCGTGCCATAGGTTCGCCATCACTGGGCTAGGCTGACCCATCGAAGCCTTGATGAGCTTTGGAATGTAATGTGTCAGGACGATAACCAGAAGCTGACCAACCAATATGTATGATCTACGATCCCGAGTAATCAAGAATTGGAATATCCAGTTTTGAAAAATTTGACAGCCCCATGTTTTAAGAATTCTTAAAAGACGGTTCTTACTGTTTAGAGAGTTTTATCGTTTTGTTTTGTATTTATCGGATTCCCCAAAGAAAGTTTTCAAATAGATCTCTCTCTCTCTCTCTCTCTCTCTCTCTCTCTCTCTCTCTCTCTCTCTCTCTCTCTCTCTCTCTCTCTCTCTCTCTCTCTCTCTCTGTGTGTGTGTGTGTGTGTGTGTGTGTGTGTGTGTGTGCGCGCGCGTGTTTTGCTATTGTAAAAATGCTTTTTGACTCCTTGGATTTGGTCCTGTTCTTGTATGGCTCCAGTTTGGTTTCAACTCATTGCAGATGTTACTACAGGTAGTTCTCGACTTATGACCACAATTGAGCCCAAAATGTCTGTTGCTGAGCAGGACAGTTGTTAGGTGAATTTTGTCCCATTTTATGACCGTTCTTGCCACGCTTGTTAAGCGAATCACTGCAGTTGCTAAGTTACTAACGCAGTTGTTAGTGAATCCGGCGTCCCTGTTGACTTTGCTTGGCAGAAGGTTGCAAAAGGGGATCACATGAGCCCGGGACACTGTAACAGTCATAAATATGAATTAGTTGCCAAGCATCTGAATTTTGATCCTGTGACTATGGGAATGCTGCAACGGTCAAAAAGTGTGAAAAACGGTCATAAGTCACTTTTTTCAGTGCTGTTGTAACTTCGAATGGTCACTTAACGAACTGTTGTCTTCAGTTAATGATGTAAATTATTATTTATTAAACTATTATTTTTTATTATTCGCCAGAGTGGTGCGGGGGCCTAGAGGTTGCGAGTTCAATCCTAGGTAGAGGCAGATATTTCTCTCTCTGGGCACAATGTGAATATATCTGCTGAGAAAAAAACTCAGCATTGGCGACAGGAAGGGCATCTGGCCAGTATATACTCGGCTCCATTCAGTTGCCACACATACACACACAAGAGATTATGGGGTATTTTAAAGACGATGATGATTTATTCGCCACCCTGAGTCACCTTGTAGAAGAGGTGGGTGGCATAAAAATTTAATAAATAGTAAAGTTGTAAATGTGAGGCTCAATTATGCTTACGCTCCTGATCAAAACGTTGTCGGTGAATACACTGCATGCCTATAAGAAATTATATCCCACTTTTAAATGGCAACTATGGTTACTAAATGGAAAAGGGAAGAGGGGGTTTTGCTTTTTGGAGTTGGTTTGCATATTTATTATTCTCTTCATTTATAGAGGCATGTGAAAGTGTCTTTTCTGGGACATCTTTCTCCATGTCTGTAGGTAATCCTTGCAATAAGAAAATTGCTGACCTTTTTTTCTTCTTCTCCCTCTTCTTCCCTTCTCCCCTCTGCTGCCACAGGAGAAATTACTATGGAGGAAATTGGGCAAGTTTTAGCTTCTCAGGATTATTGTCCTGGATAAAAGAAAACCAAGTAAGGAGCAGTTCTATTGTTTTATCTCAAATTCTATTGTTTTTGGTTGAAGCATTCGTTTTAATTTAAGTGTAAGTCTTCCTGGCCTCTTTTCCATTGTTTTAGGAACCAGAGTTGAGAATTCTCACATAGGTGGGGAGATAAGGAGACATGTTCCCACTTCCTAATTTTAAATTACTTTAATTTAAAGCCGAAGTGGTGCAGTTGTTAGAATGCAGTACAGGCTACTTCTGCTGACTGCAGGCTGCCAGCAGTTTGGCAGTTCAAATCTCACCTGGTTCATGATTCATTTTTTTTCTTAAGGCTACTGTTATTTGGTGTTTTTTTTTAAATTCCTAAAATGAAGAAAATGACTGAAAATTCCAATAATACTATCATGTCCTACATAGCCTTTAACCTTCTTTTTTTTTAAATGGTTCTTTAAAAAAAAAGTCGTCATCCATATAATAATTGTCTTCCTACGGTATGTTGTAGGAATCATGAGTCAGTCAGAATTATCTATAGCAGTGTTGGCGAACCTTTTCGGCACCAAGTGCCGAAATAAGCGCATGCGCGCGCGGGAGCGTCGTAAACCTGAAGCTCTTCTGGTTTCCTGCGCATGCATGCGCATCGCCTAGCTGGTCTTTGCGCGCGTATGCATGCCAGAAACCGGAAGACCAGGTGGCCGGAGTGCATGCACGCGCCGGAAACCGTTGCATGCATGCCCACCGGGCGGCTGCTCTTCATGTTGCCGGTGTTCTCACGCACGTGAAGACCAGCTCGCCAACGCACCGGAACCCGGAAGAGCAACGGGCGACGGCTCCCGTGCCTGGAGAGATGGCTCTGCGTGCCACTTCCGGCACATGTGCCTTAGGTTCGCCATCACAGATCTATAGGTATATTTGTGGTCTGCATTCTGTTACGCTGTACTTTGCAGAAGTTTAAAAAGGTTCAACTTGCTTTCAAAAACCACCTTGCAACTCGATAAGCCTCTATCAGCTTGATCTTATATACAGTGGGGCCAAGATTTTTATTCCTGCCATTTTAAAAGTTTAAACGAAACAAAAAAAAATATTACAGTGCTATTTGGTTTCCCCCCTGTCTTTTCTAATATAAACTTTATTTTCTTTGTTCCTGTTATTACAAGGAACAAGCGGATCCATGTGAGGAAAGTACAGCTTGGCAAGAACTAATTCTTGAAAATGAGGAAGCAGTTCCTCTTAACAAGGAAGATCAGACCATCCAAAATATAGAATATTTCTGCTATGTTAGGTGAGTACAAAATGATATGCATTTAATTTAATAGATATGTTTGCATATTCTACGAAGTCCTGTTTTTAAACTATGAATTATTCAATTAGTCACAATCTAGTGTGTGGAGGGTCCCAGGTTGATATAATGCAGTGTGTAACTTCAATTAGGGTGGTTATTTGGAAGGGGATAACGAAAAGTAAAATTTTCAACTTTCTAGAGAAGATATTTGGAGCTGCTCGCCAATTCAAGCTTTTTGAAAGTCTAAGTGACTTCAGGAATCTAATCCACCCTTCTCTATACTAAACTTGAAAACTTGTGATGAAAAAAAGATTTGTCTACTCACTGAGACCATCCTAGCCCTACCAATGCAGCAGTTTCATTCTCATTATAAGATATCATGAGTCTGGCTTGAGTGTGGCTTGTGGAAATAGACAAGATACATTTTGGGCAATGGGAAATAGCTATGCTTTCATATATTATAAAAGCTTGACTTTTCCTTGATTTGAGTGGCAATTGGGAAAAACAAATTGTCCTTAAACACGGAGAAAAGTAGCCATGTTATAATTGAACATTTTATCTGTTTACTAGTAGCTGGATACCCGTGCTTCGCTACGAAACTATGTGATTGGGCTTGATAAATTGACAGTTAAAGCTTGAAAATTAATGAGTAGTTACGATCGGGCTTGATACCTTGACACTTAAAGCTTGAAAATGTATGTAGAATGTGTAACTCCTTAGCATCAGAGCATGTTAATATAAGGCAACTGGCAGTTGGAACAGAGTTCTTTTCAGGTGGGGAGTGGGAGTAGAACATCTAAACTCACAGCCCGCAGGCCGGATGAGTCATGCGCTGGCCATGCCCATGCCCGGTTTAGTGAAGGGGTAGCATCAGAGCGTGTTAATATAAGGCAACTGCCAGTTGGAACAGAGTTCTTTTCAGGTGGGGAGGGGGAGTAGAACGTCTAACTCCTTAGTATCAGAGCATGTTAATATAATTACTGTATAAGAAATACTAATGATCTGAAGGTCATTTCGAAAAATCCTTTCTTAGCGAGCATCTAGAAGCCAAGAAGAACATACGTGCCAAGTTTCAAGTTTGTAGGCTTTACAGTTCTGGAGATTTCGTGATGAGTGAGTGGTATTTGGCTTTTATATATATAGATAACCCACTCAAGTCTGTAGCAATCACCAAAGCATTTGGTAGCCAATCCCCTTGTGTATCTTACTTATTTATAGTTTATTCGGTGTGTACCCTGCTTTTTGTTTTTTGTACTGTATAAACAATTTATAGTGAGTGTAATAAATATTTCCTTTTGTCTATCTCATTTTGCCTACAAATTGGTTTCATCAGGTGACCGGAATTATGAAGAAAGATAGATATATTATATCTTATGATTTATGAAGTATTATGAGTAAAGAAAAAGAATGCTTGTTGCTTTCTTCACAGCATATAACATTAATTAACGTCTATTGTTTTCTGTCTCTTTTTTCTCTCTTATTAAACATCTCCAAACATTTGCAGTTCTTTCATATTAGGAAGTGAGTTGCTCCTAATCCTTGACTATTTTGGGGTGGGGGTGGGGTTGTTTACATCTTTCCTTCTTCTAGATCAGAGGTGTCAAACTCAAGGCCCGCGGGCCGAATCCGGCCCATGGTGTGCTTAGATCTGGCCATGGGGCTGCCTTGGAAACAACAAAAGACTGGCCCACGGTGCCTCTGCCAGCCAAAACGGAGCTCGGGAGGGCGACACACAGCCCTCCCTGGCTCCGTTTTTGGCCACAACAGCCTCCTGCAGCCCTCTGCCAGTGAAAATGAAGCTCGGGGACCTCTGTTTTCGCTGGCAGAAGGCTGCAGGAGGCTATCGCAGCCAAAAACGGAGCCTGGGTGGACCGTGTGCGGCTTCCCCGAGCTCCGTTTTTGCTGGCAGAGGGTTGCAGGAGACCGTCGCTGCCAAAAACGGAGCCTCGACAAGTGATGTTGAGCTGGCCATGCCCACCCCGGCCATGCCCATCCCGGCCATGCCTCTGGGCTCTCGAGGTCAAACACCACCCTGATGCGGCCCTCAATTAAATCGAGTTTGACACCTCTGTTCTAGACTGTTCTTGTAGCTCTGCATTGGTTATTGCATCTGCACCAGCTCTTTGCTTGTGTGTGTGTGTGTGTGTGTGTGTGTGTGTGTGTGTGTGTGTGTGTGTGTGTGTGTATAGTCTCCCTTTATTTTCTTTTATCAGCAAAAAATCCTACACATATAGAATAGTGTGTCGGCTATATAAAAAACAGCCTGCATGGTCTCTCCCATATTTGGGTACACCAGGATAACCGACAGAAAAACATATATAACCCTTGCCTGGTGAAAGAGCTGATTGGGAACAGAGCCTATGGCCTAGTGGTTAAGTTGCTGCCTTACAAGGCAGCCGGCCCGGGTTCAAATCCCAGTAAGGGGTATGGCTATCTGACGAGAGCAAAATAAGCTCGAAATAGATCTGTAATAGTCTCCCTTTATTTTCATTTATCAGCAAAAAATCCTACATATACATATGTATGTATGTATGTATGTATGTATGTATGTATGTATGTATGTATGTATGTATGTTTTTCTGTCTCCCTTTATTTTCATTTATCAGCAAAAAATGCTACACACACACACACACACAGATATATATATATATATATATATATATATATATATATATATATATATATATATATATATATATATATATATATATATATATATATATATATATAAATAAATAAATTGAGCCCATTTAAAAAAGAAAAGCTGATTCAAACCAAACAAAACCCCAAATCTCTGCATCCAATTTATGCTCCAGAAACAGTTGATTCGACTCCGTTCTGTTGGTTTACGTGCTTCAGGTGTTTTGCTTCTTAACTTGCTTGAACTCCTATGAAGTTGCCATTAAACGTTTATTTTGAAAGGATAAAACAGCTGGGTAGCAGCGGTAATAGAACATACAAAAGCTGAACCGCCGGCCACCAAATAAAATGCATCCATCAAAGGAAGAGAATACCATCTCTGCAACAAGTGGGATAGAGAAAAAGATTTTTTTTTTTTTAAAAAAAAGGAAAACGACTGAAAAATAAATAGAGAACACCTGTGCTGCATAAATTAACCAGCTGGTTGGCAGTTTTTCTTTTGACCTATTGGAAGGGCGACTGTGGCAAAGCATTAATAAGACACATTGGCTTTGAGAGATTCCTTTGTTGGGACCATTAATTAATGAACGACACTAGATAATGTTCAGGATTTACACCACAATTGGTGCTGCAGATGTATCCCTTTTTGTGAGATAGCATGACCGAAAAAGGAGCGAGCGGGGTGGGAGATTTTCCTCCCCCCCCCACCAGACCTGTACAAAGATTTAAATGTGAACATTTCCCCCCACTCCCTGCTTCTGTTTTTGTTGCCGCATCTATTCTGTTTGAAAATTATGGCCTTGGGTGAAAAAATATCTGGGATGGTGATTACCGTATTTTTCGGAGTATAAGACGCACCTTAGTTTTTGGGGAGGAAAATAGGGGAAAACAATCTGCCTACCAGGTATTCATCTGGCTAGCATCCTTAGTCTGGTCAGCTTCAGCACATTATTTTATCCCCTGGTTAGGACTTAAAAAAACCTTCTTCTGAGAGAGTAACAATGAAAGAGCCTGCAAGCCAGTAAGAGCTGGGAAGATAGTTAGCACCTGGTTAGGGTTAGAAAATAACTTACTCGGAGCAAGTAGAGCAATGGAAAAAAACCCTGCAAAGACTTAGTGCTGGAAAAACATTCTTCTGAGAGAGTAACAATGAAAGAGCCTGCAAGCCAGTAAGAGCTGGGAAGATAGTTAGCACCTGGTTAGGGCTAGAAAATAACTTACTCGGAGCAAGTAGAGCAATGGAAAAAAATTCTGCAAAGACTTAGGGCTGGAAAAACATTCTTTGGAGAGAGTAACAATGAAAAAGCCTGCAAGGTAAGAGCTGGGAAGATCTGTTAGCACCTAGTTAGGGCTGGCAAAAAAAAAAAAAAGCTACATTCGAAGTATACGACGCACCCAAATTTTCAGCCACTTTTAGGGAGGAAAAAGGTGCGTCTTATACTCCAAAAAGTATGGTATAAATTTCAGATTCGTATTCCAGATTCAGGGCAGCGAGTTGCCTTTTTCATTCATTGTTGTTGCGGGAAGATTAGATAGAAGTTTCTGCTTAGTTGGAGGCTGGCAGGGAGCAATTTTCAGTTCTTTGCAGACGAAATGAATTGGATTTCTCCCCAATGGGAGTCCAGCAACAACTCAACTGCACGTAGTCCTCGACTTACGATCACAACCAAGCCCAAAATTTATGTTGCTAAGTGACACCTTTGTTCGGTGGATTTTTGCCTCGTTTTTACGACCTTTCTGGCCACCATTGTTAAGTGAATAACTGCAGTTGTTAAGTTAGTCGCACGGCGGTTAAGTGAATCTGGCTTCCCCATTGACGTCGGAAGGTTGTAAAAGGGGATCACATGACCCCAGGACACTGCAACCATCATACATATGAATTTTGATCACATGACAACAGAGATGCTTCAACGGTCATAATTGTGAAAAATTGTCAATGCAATTCAATTCAGTTTATTACAGTCATAGACCAGAGACTAGTCTAGAGCAAATAAAAACACTCAGTAAATATACAATTAAAAGTTATAAAATAAAATAATAAATATCAGATAAAATCTATGATAAAATCCAGTCTGTCAATTACACATGGTCTACACTACTAAAATTACAGTCCATAAGCTGTGAGGCCTATAGTCAGTTTAATACTAAAAGGGAAGGGAATAAACAGGGTTTGCCACATTTGTTGTGTAAATTAGCTATGGTGGATTAGACACTTAAAGGTTAGCCACAGTTGGTATATACCAGTGATGGCGAACCTATGGCACGCGTGCCACAGGTGGCACGCGGAGCCATATCTGCCGGCACGCGAGCCGTTGCCCTAGGTCAACTCCAGCATGCATGTGTGTGCCGGCCAGCTAATTTTTGGCTCGTGTGGAGGCTCTGTGAGGGCATTTTAGGTTTCCAGAGGGCCTCCGAGGGGGTGTTTTCGCCCTCCCCAGGCTCCAGAGAAGCCTCTGGAGCTTGGGGAGGGCGAAAAATGGGCCTACCAGGCCCACCGGAAGTCGGGAAATGGGCCATTTCTGGCCTCCAGAGGGCCTCTGTGGGGGCGGGAGAGGCCGTTTTCACACTCCCCAGGCATTGAATTATGGGTGTGGGCACTCACACGTGCGTGACAGCGCGTGCGCACGCGTTTTCGGCACCCGAGGGAAAAAAGGTTCGCCATCACTGGTATATACAATATATCGCTATGGTGAGGAAGACCCATATTTGCAACAAATCCCCACTACTGATGCGCAGAATCTGGCCACCTGTGCTGTAGTTATGGCCCATTCATCCTTAAGCAGCCACTGAAGATAGGTAGTGTCGGAATGGCCAGGATATCTTGCAATTATTGGCAGAATATGTTTTTTCCTAATCTCCGTATAAAAGGAGCATCTAAGGAGCATGTGTCCCACAGTCTCCACCTCTCCTGAGCTGCAGGGGCAGAGTCTTTCCATGAGTGGTATTCTTTTATACTTGCCATACAAAACGGCCGATGGAAGCGCATGGCACCGTGCAAGTGCAAATGCTTTTCGGTGGTTTGCCGACTCCAACCGACCAAGATAGCTGGCAGGAGAAAAATGGTCATAGGTTACTTTTTCCAGCGATGTTGTAACTTTGAACGGTCACTAAATGAATTATTGTAAGTCAAGGACTACCTGTACCATGCCTATACACACACACACACACACACAAATTTGGGAGGTGGGAGAAGAATTACAATCCTGGCCCAATTCAGGTATAAAATGCCTCTCATCTACTTGGCTATCATCCTTCATGTACTGTAGCTTTTGCCATAGTTTAAGATGTGGTCTCTGTAACGGCTTTCAGGTTTCCATGTTCAGATTATTATAACTCCAGTGAAAGTTGATCAAAGCGGAAAGGCATAGCTCTTGTTGTGCCAAAGGTGCTTTTTCCAAAAGGCAACCGACCTTCCTTGTTGTTGTTGTTTTAGCCCTGGAAAACATTGTGCTTCCCATGCAAGGAACTTCTTCAGTTCTGAAGAAGTTCGCTTCCAGGGTGAGAAGTTCTCTTTTTGGATGAGACGCTAAATGTTTTCAAGGGGCGGGGGCAAGAAAGTCTAGTTCAGAGACTTGGAAAACTTGGAAAAAGTTCAGAGAAGAGCAACTAAGATGACCAAAGGCCTGGATACTAAAACATATGAAGAACGGCTGCAGGATTTGGGTTTGGCCAATCTAAAGAAAAGAAGAATTAGGGGTGACATGATAGCAGTATTCCAGTACTTGAGGGGCTGCCACAGAGAAGAGGGGGTCAGATTATTCTCCAAAGCACCAGAGGGCAGGACAAAAAACAATGGATGGAAACTAATCAAAGAGAAAAGCAACCTAGAATTAAGTAGAAACTTCCTAACAGTGAGGACGATTAACCAGTGGAACAGCTTGCCTCCAGAAATTGTGGGCACTCCATCACTGGAGGTTTTTAAGAAGAAACTAGACAGCCACTTATCTGAAATAGTATAGGTATTCTTGCTTGAGCAGCGGGCTGGACTAGAAGACCTCTAAGATCCCTTCCAACTCTATTTCTATTTCTCTATTTCTATGTCTATTATTTCTATTTCATTCCATTCCATTCAGTAGTGGGTTCTAAATGCTGTTGCTACTGGGTGGGTGGGTGAAGCATCCCAAGCTGGTGGGCGGAGCCTCCCGCTGCTGCTGCTGCTACCAGTTCATAGAACCGGGCCGAACCGGGAGCAACCCACTGCTGATTCCATTCCATTATTGTTCTGTTCTGTTCTGTTCGTCTTTTGGAAAAAGCGTCTTTGGGACAAATGTGACCTGGATGATTGAGAATCTCCATAGACATCATAGTTCCTGCTGCACTGACTACGTTGGGGAAGCCTCTACTTGCACTGGGCCGTTGCAAATCAGGGTTGTTGAGGAACTGATTTTTCTTTCTCTCTTTGGGGGAAAAAAAACCCAGCCAGGACTCAGACGAAGATGTTGAAGAAGCTGGTGCACTACCAAGACCATCTGCCTCAGCCACTTCCGCCTTTAATAAGGATTCGGAGGAGACCACTGCGGTCACTGAGGCCGAGAATGGATGCTTATCTTCAGACGGTGGAGCCAAAGGCGAAGAGATCTGCCCTCAAAGTGATGCAGGAAGTGATCCACAAGGTACCAGTGATGAAGAGGATACAGGAGGGACTTCTCTGGAAGTGCCCAATTCAACGGCATTGGAAACAGGAGACCATAAAACCGAGCCAGTCCCTGAAGCTGCAGCTGAACCAAGGAAAATAACCTATCCCCAAATTGTAAAAGAAGGCAGGCGGTTTAATATTGATTTAATTTCTAAGGTAAGGGACTTAACTATATTTTTCTGGTTTTTTTAAAAAAAGTCACTTCTGCTTATTAATAATGCAGATAGTTTTCGACTTACGAACTACAATTGAGCCCCAAATTTCGGTTGCTAAGCGAGACATTTGTAAAGTGAGCTTTACCCCGTTTTACAACCTTACCCCAGTTACTAAATGAATTGCAGGTGTTCATTGATCTGGCATCCCCGTTGACTTTGCTGGTCAGAAGGTTGCAGAAGGGGGAATCACATGACCGCGGGCCACTGACTCCGTCATAAATATGAGTCTGCTGCCAAGCGTCTGAATTTTGATCGTGTGTGACCATGGGGATGCTGCAACGGTCATAAGTGCGGAAAAACGGTCCTAAGCCACTCTTTTCAATGCCGTTGTAACTTGGAATGGCCACTAAACGAACTGCTGTGAGTCGAGGACTATCTGTACGCATGGAAAACCATTAAAGGCTAAGAATGTAATAGCAATATTAGGACCCGACTATTCAGGGAGCATAAGTAAATTTAGAAAAGAACATTTGGCAATTTTGAAGAAGGGTTCACTTACACCAGAGGTCTTCAAACTTGGCAACTTTAAGACTTGTGGACTTCAACTCATAGCTGGCTGGAGAATTCTGGGAGTTGAAGTCCACAAGTCTTAAAGTTGCAAAGTTTGGAGACTCCTGACTTACACACACAGAGGTTCTCAGAGAAGGAAAAGCTAACATTGTATTTTGATCATAACTTCCAGGAAACAAAAAATAGTTTCCAAACAGCACCTGGTCTATCCCACAAATCCCATATCACAGAGCCTAAGGAGGCTTCAAACTTCATGGGACTTTCCAAAATTAATGGAGGGAATGTACTATAAAATCACTTCCCATTTAAGAAATTGAAACATTCCTTACCGAGCATACGAACTGAGCTAATAAATGCTGTACTTCCATGCAACCCTAAAGTTTATTTACTTATGTATTAGAATTGTGTGCTCCCCATTTCGCCTAGAGCAACTCTGGGTGGCTTACAAACGTTAAAAGCCAGTAAAACATTACACAATAAATCATAATAATTTAGCAACATCAACCATCCACATTGCCTATCCCACGTCCTTGGGACGGACTCTCTAGGTCAGGGGTCTCCAACCTTGGCAACTTTAAGATTTGTGGACTTCAACTCCCAACTCTGGGAGTTGAAGTCCACAAGTCTTAAAGTTGCCAAGATTGAAGACCCCTGCCTAGGTGGGTAAAAATGCCAAATCCAGTCTGAACATCTGGCTGACTGTGTGACGAACAAAACATTTACAATTAAAAGATGGGGAGGGAGCACGATGCACAAGGGGAGAGATGAAGTCTTCTCTTAATCCGATACCCACTTCCAGACAGGGGTGAAATGCTACCGGTTCAGCCCGGTACGTGCGTACTGGTAGCGGTAGCCGCCAGTGGTTCGGAGAACCGGTAGCGGTGGCAGTGCGAGGCTCCGTCCACCCTCCCGGACATCGGCATTTTCTTTTTTTTAACCCTCTGCGCATGCGCAAAGCCCTCTGCGCATGCGCAAAGCCCTCTGCGCATGCGCAAAGCGCGCACTTCCGAACCGGTAGGGAAGGTAAGTAGATTTCCCCGCTGCTTCCAAAGCGATGCACCCTTGTTGGGGTCCCAAGTCAATTGACAGAGCCGGGTCTTCAGGTCCTCATCCTAAGAGAATCTCATCATAGGGCTTATTTCCTAGAATTATTAGTCTAGTAAGAAAATGATAATTGGAAGGGAACTTGGAGGTCTTCTAGTCCAACTCCCTGCTCAAGCAGAGCCCTCAACCTTTTGGGCACCAGGGACTGGTTCCACGAAGGTTTTTTTTTTCCTGTAAACTGGAGGGGGTGTGGTTTCATGTGCTGCCTGCATCCCGTGAATGGGGCTTCACTTGTTTGCGCGGACCATTTTCTCCAGCTGCATAGGACTGATTTGGTGCTGCTTTTCAAAATGTCATTATTTATTTTTAAGACTGTTTGCGTTCCAGTTCCTCAGCCAGAAGAGTCACTTTTTAAATTTACAAACATGCCTAGCATTCTTGGCAGTGGGTTCCTTGCAAGCAATAACAGCAAGGAAGAAAAAGCTTATTTAAATAGCAATCATGTTTTCTTGGAAGAATTTGTATACATGTTCTTTCTCTCTCTCTCCTGCAGCTCCTCTATTCCCGAGGATTGCTGATTGACCTCCTCATTAAGTCGAATGTCAGCCGATATGCCGAGTTCAAAAACGTTACCCGTATTCTTGTATTGAGAGATGGCAGAGTGGAACAGGTACGCTCATCGACCAAATTACAAAATTGAACTCACGGCTCTTTGGAAAGGGTTCCTTTTCACTGAGCCGTGGGGGCGCTGTGGTTTAAAGTGCAGTATTGCAGACTGACTCTGCCCACTGCCGAGAGTTCGATCCTGACCGGCTCAAGGTTGACTCAGCCTTCCATCTTTCTGAGGTCGGTAAAATAAGGACCCAGATTGTTGGGGGCAAGAGGCTGACTCTGTGAACTGCTTAGTAAGGGCTGTAAAAGCACTGTAAAGCGGTGTATAAGTCTAAGTGGTATTGCACTTCCTTCCTTCCTTCCTTCCTTCCTTCCCTCCCTCCCTCCCTCCCTCCCTCCTTCGTTAGAATGCAGTATTGCAGGCCAAATCTGCCCACTGTCATGAGTTCGATCCTGACTGTCTCAAGGTTGACTCAAGGTTGCTTAGAAAAAGCTGTAAAAGCACTGTGAAGCTGTATATAAGTCTAAGTGCTGTTGCTATTGCTATTTTCATGAATATGGTCCTGTTGGTTCCCGGCTCTTACTTCCATCTATTCAGCATTTATTTTATTTTATTTTATTTTATTATTTTATTTTATTTTATTTTATTTTATATTTTATTTTATTTTATTTATTTTATTTTATTTTATTTTATTTTATTTTATTTTATTTATTTTATTTTATTTATTTTATTTTATTTTATTTTATTTATTTTATTTTATTATTTATTTTATTTTATTTTATTCTTTTATTTTATTCTTTTATATTGTATTTTATTTTATTCTTTTATTTTATTTTATTTTTATTTTTATTTTTATTATTTTATTTTATTATTTTATTTTATTATTTTATTTATTTTATTTTATTATTTTATTTATTTTATTTTATTATTTATTTTTTAATTTAATTTATTTAATTTATTTAATTTATTTAATTTATTATTATTTGTATTTCTTATTTCTAAACCACCCAACTCCTTCAAAGAGAGGGAGCCTCTGGGTGGCGTACAATATAATGCAACTGATAAATAAAGCAACGCATAAAAAAAATAACATTAAAAGTAAAAATTAAATTAGGATTTTTTTAAAAAATTCTAGAATCATGACAATTAAAAATCAAAAGAGGGGGAAATCTTAAAATGGCCATTTAACGTTGGGACAGGGTGGGACTCTCAAGGGAGTTGTGGGCCATTTCTGCCTTTTTGCTTGAGCCAAGTGGAAAAGGGAGGGTGACCCAAAACTCTTGTTTCAGGTCCCATGTTCCAGAGCGGACATTTTCAATAACAAACAGCTGACGATGGTGGAAAAAAGAATGCTGATGAGATTTCTGACCTTTTGCCTGGATTTTGAACAGCGCCCTGATGAATACCAAGGTGAGTGTCTTTCCCCAAATGGTGAAATCCTCCGTCTCCTTATTTTTCAATGACTGGAACCTCTCTGAAAACCTCATGGCCCTATCTACCGTGGGAGCATGTCAGGAAGTGCCAGGTGGCTGCAGTTCCCAAATGCTTTCCATTGTTGGGTTGCTGTGGTGGAGATGTTCTGACCATTCATGAGGGTCGCGGACACCTATTGACAGCTCTGTGCTCAATCTGGACATTGGCGTTCATGATGCCCCTGTTGGCCAACCCTAGATCGGAAAGTGATGATCTTGGAACCTTGGATTAAGATAACACAGAATGGTCGCTAAGCAATCAGTCGTAAGTAAAGGACTACTTGTAACTGAGCACCTTGTGTTTTCTTGACATATATAAAGATGGTCATGCTGAAATTACTCCTCTCCCCCTCCCCTCCTTTCTCCTCTCTTCTCCTCTCCTCTCCCTCTCCTCTCCCCCTCCCCCTCCCTTCTCCTCTCCTCTCCCCCTCCCCTCTTTTCTCCTCTCCTCTCCCCCCTCCTTTCTCCTCTCCTCTCCCCTCCCTTCTCCTCTCCTCTGTCCCCTCCTCTCCTCTCCCCCTCCTCTCTCCTCTCCTCCTCCCCTCCCTTCTCTCCTCTGCCCCCTCCCTTCCTCTCTCCTCTACTCTCCCCCTCCCCTCCTTCCTCCCCTCCCCTCCCCTCTTCTCTTCTCTTCTCCTGAGACAGCTCAGAAGGATTGCAAGTTTGCTGACTATTTAAAAACCCAGAAGTTAACTCCCAACCTGCAGCATTTCATTCTGCATTCCATTGCGATGGTCTCGGAGGCCGATTGCTGCACCATAGATGGACTGAAGGCCACTCAAAAATTTCTGCAGTGCCTGGGGCGCTACGGCAACACCCCCTTCTTATTTCCTTTGTACGGCCAAGGGGAAATCCCTCAGTGTTTTTGTCGGTAAGTGTATTTCCCTTCTCTCTCTCTCTCTCTCTCTCTCTCTCTCTCTCTCTCTCTCTCTCTCTCTCTCTCTCTCTTAGGCACTCTAGTATGTTTTTTAAAAACATCTTTATCGTTTTCCTTTTGACATATCTTTAAGTGTTTTGAGTTAGAAAATATGCATCTGCAGTTTAAGCAAATATGGCTTGTTGCTTTGCCCTTGGACGGACAGAAGTCGAGAAAGTGACTCTTAGTTTGGCGAAGCCTTGATACTTTAGAGCAGGGTTCTCCTACCTTGGCAACTTTAAAATGTGTGGATTTCAACTCCCAGAATCCCTCAGCCATGTAAGCCTTGTTGCTGTGGTTTTATTTACCATATTGTGGTTAAAGCAAACCATGGCTTAGCATTTATTTATGTAGAACACGAGAAAGCGATGCCTGGGAGAACAGAATTGGTAACATGGGCCATTGGTAGCAGTCCAAAGAGACCCAGACTGACAAAAAGTTCATTACAATTAAAAATTTGTTGAAAGCAAATCACTTTTGTGTCAAAAATGAGCACAGGTAGCTTACAACCCTTCGTTTAGTGATGATTGAAAGTCTCAAGTAATCCTTGACTTACGTCCACAATTGAGCGCAACATTTCTCTTGCTAAGTGAAAAATTTGTCAGGTGAATTTTGCCCTATTTTACGACCTGATCTTTCTTGCCTCAGTTGTTAAGTGAATCACTGCAGTTTGTTAAGTTAGTCACATGATTGTTAAGTGAATCTGGCTTCCCCATTAATTTTGGTCGCAAAAGGTGATCACATGACCTCGGGACACTGCAACCATCATAAATACGAATTGGTTGCCAAGTGGTCGAAGTTTGATCATGTTGCAGTGGTTTTAAGTGTGAAAAATGGTCATAAGTCACTTTTTTCCAGTGCTTCGAACGGTCACTGAGTTCAGAACAATGCAAGTCAAGGACTATCTGTACTATCTTTGAAAGAAGTGACTTATGACCAACTTGCACACTTATGACCGTTGCAGCATCCCTATAGTCACGTGATCAAACTTTGGGCACTTTGGCAACTGGCATGTACTTATGACAGTTGTATTGTCCTGTAGTCATGTGATCACCATTGGTAACTTTCCCAGCTGGTAAGCATAGTCAAGGTGGGATTTGCTTAATGACCATATGACTGTCTTAACGGTTGCAGTCATTCTCTTAACACTGGTGGCACACGTCATTAAATGGGGCACAACTCACTTAACAACTGTCTTGCTTAACAACAAAAAGTTCTGTCTGAATTATGGTCCTTAGTTGAGAACTAAGTGTATATATGTGTCTAATACTCTCTTACTGCATATTCATCAACTTATATGCCTGTGAGTCTTTCTTTAAAGATTCCCCCGTCTTACAATTCTTTTATTTTCAAAATACGCGGCTTCCTTCATCCTTGTACAGTAGTCCTCGACATACAACAGTTCACTTAGTGTCCATTCGAACTTAACAACGGCACTGAAAAAATGACTTCTGACCC
This sequence comes from Diadophis punctatus similis, assembly GCA_023053685.1. Lineage (NCBI taxonomy): Eukaryota > Metazoa > Chordata > Lepidosauria > Squamata > Dipsadidae > Diadophis > Diadophis punctatus. Next base: position 9,327,832 of record JALIGW010000014.1, on the reverse strand, counting down.
TTTTTCACACTTACGACCTCTCTGGCATCCCCATGGTCGTGTGATCAAAATTCAGATGTTTGACCACTGACTCATATGTATGACGGTTGCAGCGTCCCGCGGTGGTGTGATCCCCTTTTGCGACCTTCTGACTAGCGAAGTCCACGGGGAAGCCAGATTCACTTAATGACCGTGTTACTAACTTAACATTGGCAGGGATTCACTTAGCAACTGTGACAAGAAATATTGTAATATTGGGCAAAATTCAGTTAACTAATGTTTTTCGCTTAGCAACAGAAATTTTGGGCTCAATTGCGGTCATACGTCGAGGACTACCTGTCCCCTGGTATAATAATAATAACAGCAACAGCAACAGCAACAACAGAGTTGGAAGGGATCTTGGAGGTCTTCTAGTCCAACCCCCTGCTTAGGCAGGAAACCCTATACCACTTCAGACAAATGGTTATCTAATCTCTTCTTAAAAACTTCCAGTGTTGGAGCATTCACAACTTCTGGAGGCAAGTCGTTCCATTGATTAATTGTTCTAACTGTCAGGAAATTTCTCCTTAGTTCCAGGTTGCTTCTCTCCTTGTTTAGTTTCCACCCATTGCTTCTTGTCCTATCCTCAGGTGCTTTGGAGAATAGTTTGACTCCCTCTTCTTTGTGGCAACCCCTGAGATATTGGAACATTGCTATCATATCTCCCCTGATCCTTCTTTTCATTAAACTGGACATACCCAGTTCCTGCAACCGTTCTTCATATGTTTTAGCCTCCAGTCCCCTAATCATCTTTGTTGCTCTTCTCTGCACTCTTTCTAGATTCTAGATTCTTTCTAGATCTTTTTTACATTGTGGCGACCAAAACTGGATGTAGTATTCCAAGTGTGGCCTTACCAAGGCATTATAAAGTGGTATTAACACTTTATGTGATCTTGATTGTATCCCTCTGTTAATTCAGCCTAAAACTGTGTTGGCTTTTTTGGCAGTTGCAGTACACGGCTGGCTCATATTTAAATGTTTGTCCACTAGGACTCCCAAGATCCCTCTCACAGTTACTACTATTGAGCAAGGTACCACATATACTGTACTTGTGCATTTTGTATGTGTTTCCCAGTTCTGCCTGGCCTGTAAGATTTCCAGGAAGAGTGTTCAACCGGTCTACCAAGTGGCAACAACTCTGCCTATACATCATAGGCTACAATTTTTTATCGCCGGGTTATCAGAATAAGGTGTCACTTGCCCTGTGATTTCTAACCGCCTCTTCATATTCTGTTTTAATGTAACCCTCTTAAGCATTCCTTGCGCTCAGTTATCCTATGTCTTCTCATCAAGGCTACTGTTATAAACCTCATGCATGCATATTTATGTGAATGATTCAAAGACATTTGTAAGTCATATCCTTGCATTCCGAATGAGCTGGGCATCAACTCTGCAACGTTCCCGAGAACTGTGGTGGTCCTTGAAGCGTACGTAAAATCAGGAGTTATTCTGAAACAGTTGTGAGCCAACCCGACTTCTATTTTTATTTTTATTTTTATTTTTATTTTTATTATTATTATTATTATTATTATTATTATTATTATTATTATTATTATTATTATTATTATTATTATTATTATTATTATTATTATTATTATTATTATTATTATTATTATTATCTCTTTTATTCATTAAACATGAAACTCAGTCAACTGAACATTTAAAAAAGTGTCACAAATACCACTGACTGGTGCTAATGGTTGATGCGGGTTGCTGCCAGCATCCTAGGTATCAACCAAATATCTTCTTAAAATATATGATGTTCCGAGTAGCAATAGCAATAGCAATAGCACTTAGACTTATATACCGCTTCATAGTGCTTTACAGCCCTCTCTAAGCGGTTTACAGAGTTTAGCCTATTGCCCCCAACAATCTGGGTCCTCATTTTACCCACCTCAGAAGGATGGAAGGCTGAGTCAACCTTGAGCCGGTGAGATTTGAACAGCAGAACTGCTGAACTAGCAGCAGCCTGCAGTGCTGCATTTAACCACTGTACCATCTCACACCTCCTCCTCTTCTGATTCCACAATACTAGCCCATTCGTCTGGCAAACTCGCAAGATTCATTTTTCTCGCCATGTACATGTATACATCCGAGCTAGACTGTTGTTTTTCTGTGTCATATAGTATATGTGGATATATGCATAATTTTGCATTTGTTTGTTTGTTTGTTTGTTTATTTTGTCATGTTTATGTAGCATACAGACTATTGGAGGTGGTGACCCTTTGAGAGCTGCATGCAACAACATTTCATTTTAATGTATGCCGATTAGTGTACATTCAAAGGGACAATAAAGTTATTCTAAGTCTAAGGTTAAGTCTAGATCTAACCACTGCATAGTTTCTTCCTGACGAATGGGTTCCTTTTCTGTGTGTGAGTGAATTGGAACCTCGGATTCCTTTCCTTTGATGGAAGGAGTCTCCCTTCAGTGGAGGCTGGGAACTTCTGACAACTTTATGGCGGGGGTTTCAAAATACATCTGGCAATAAAAATGAAAGCATTCCATTGTTTCAAAAGAGGGACAATCGACTATTTTTCTTCCTGGGGGCTGTTTTTCTTCTCTCCCATCCTCTTTGTCCCCAAAACCACACAAAAAGATATTTACATTTTTCTAGAGTTACGAAAGAAGGACTTGATGTTTAGAGAGGAGTCTTTGAATCACTGTCTGTCATGGAACTATTCTAAAGAATAATAACACAATGCTGATTCACAAGGTTTAGCCCCAGCACAGTAAGATCAGATAGTTGTTTGGTTAGAAGCTCAGGGTTGAACTGTGGCGTCCTTGGTGCTCTCTGAGCTTGGTTGTTTCATGAAGATCTTTCATTACCCAACTAGGGAACATCATCAGTGCTAGAAGGTAGGGCAGTTGCAGGGAGGAGGAGGACTGTGGGGTCCTTGGTACTCTCTGAGCTTGGTTGATCTGTTGTGGACATTTCATGAGCCAACTAGGTAACATCATCAGTGCTAGAAAGGAGAGGAGGAGGAGGAAGCAAGGAGGACTTTGGGGTCCTTGCTGCTCTCCAGGGGTGGTTTTCACTTACCATGTTTCCCCGAAAATAAGACACCCCCAAAAATAAGCCCTCCTCCGAAAATAACCCCACCCCCAAAATAAGCCCTCCCAAAAAATATTTAAACGCATTCGCAGCCAGTCCCCGCCATTTCCTCTGGTTAGGGTTAGGGAGACAGAGCTGGAAATCAGCTAAGAGGGCAAGAGGAGCCCCGTCTTGCTCCACGCACCCCAAAATAATAACACCTCCCAGAAAATAAGGCCAAGCGCTTATTTCGGGGTTCAAAAAAATATAAGACAGGGTCTTATTTTCGGGGACACACGGTACCTTCCCTACCGGTTCGCAAATGTGACTGCGCACAGCCTCCCGCGCATGCTCTTTGCTCACACGTGCACCTTCCGCGCATGCGCCCAGCCACCAAAACGTGGCTAAATAGGACGGCATTGCAGTTGGAGCTACCGGTTCATCCGAACCGGTCCGAACCGACAGCATACCACCCCTGCTGCTCTCCATCCATGACCTGGATGACTGAGAATCTCTACAGGCTCCCAACAAATGTACATTAGAGTGATGCCCAACTCTCTGTTTCCTAAAGGGGAAGCCACAGTGCGTATGGTGGATTAGGGTTAAGTGGGTGGGAAATGTTGCTGGGTCTCCGGTTTGATGTGGATCATCCCCGATAGCATTGAGTTTTTGCCAAGACTAAGGATCAAGAAGCTCTTCTGATCTTTGCATGTTCCTTTTCTTTGGCTCCAGTGTAGAAGATGGCAGCTTTTTATTGTTTGACTGCTGTACATAAGCCGGGCCCAAAATAAAGCTGGCGAAAAGTACAGAAGCTTAGCTAACTTGGTTTCTTAGTTTTTTAAAAAATAAATCCTTTAATTCAGCCTTCTCCAGCCACGCTCGACTTCTTCCCATTACCCCAGACTATCCTGGCACTGCCACCTCACATTTGAAGATCCAAAGTTCATTAAGGGCTAATTTTAATCAGGAGTGCGCATGTTTCATTGTGTTAGTTCTACCCGTCTGCAAGCACAAGACCTCTCTGTCTCGTAGATCCTTGACTTTACAGATGCGCAGAGGTGTTAATTGGCAATTTAATAATAAATGACACCCAATTTCAAGCATGATGAAAATCTTTATCACCAGTTTTAAAGAGCCAATTTGCATTCTGTGTGCCTCTCTCGCACAGAAGGTAGAAGGAAGAAGAGGAGAACGGCAGCTCCACATTGAGTTGCAGAAAGAAGAATCTTAGTTGGTGGGAAGTGAGTGGCTAGGACATCAACACAAAATTGAACAAACGGAATCCAAAGCAGCTTCTGAAATCATCGTTCGAGTGGTCCCCCATTTAGAACCACAGTCGGGACAGGAAACTCTGGTTGCCAAGCATCCTAATTTTGATCACGTGACCATGTGTCTGTCGTGACAGATGTAAGTGCATGGATTGGTAGTAACTCACAGTAAAATGGGCAAAATTTGCTCAGCACTTAACAAATTTCTCACTTAGCAGCAATTTTGGGCTCCATTGCTGTCATAAGTCCAGTACCACCTGTATGCAGTTTGTTAGTTGTTGTTTTTTTTACTTTGCATCTGTTTCATTTTTTTTTATTATTCCTGGTAGCAGAACTTTAACCACAGCAATGAAATTGTTTGGTTTGAACCACTTTCTGGAGTGAGTTTTGCATTCTTCTTAGGATGTGTGTTGAAGTATGAAAAACATGGCTGTACTTGTGTTAGGTGGATGAGTGTGTTTTTTCCTTTCTTTTTTCCTTCCTTCCTTCCTTCCTTCCTTCCTTCCTTCCTTCCTTCCTTCCTTCCTTCCTTCCTTCCTTCCTTCCTTCCTTCCTTCCTTCCTTAGTTTGGGACAAATATCAGTGAAGTGAGACAATCCATCATGCCTGAGACCTGCTGTCCAATGATGGATGGATAGATTGGTAAAGTAACTCAATAATCTTCCCTTTTTCTCTCTCGGTTATTCACAGATCAGTGAGCGCTGTCGTTAATAAAGCTATGGAATGCTTTTGTTGTCCTTGCCCGTATTATTTCTCAAGTTTTGACAGGACAGGCCTTTTAATTTGAAAGTAACCTTTGTTGTTGAAACATGCCTCCTAAGCACACAAAGGCCTTTGTGAGAGTTCCACTTCACAATCTGTTGTGAGGAAACTGTTTCTCGGAAAATACCATTCAGAATTCTTCGAGATTGTGTTGTTGTTGTTGTTGTTAAATAGTCAGTTGCTGGATACAGGCAGTCCTCAACTTACAACAGTTTGCTTAGTGACCATTTGAGGTTACAACGGCACTGAAAAAAAAGTGACATGATCATTTTTCACACTTAACGACCATTGCAGCATGCCCGCGGTGATCAAAATTCAGACGCTTGGCAACTGACTCACATTTCTGACGGTGGCAGGGTCATGTGATCCCCTTTTGCAACCTTCTGACAAGCCTAACCCAAAGCCAGATTCACTTAACAATCGTGTTTCTCACTTAACAACGGCAGTGATTCACTTAACAAATGTGGCAAGAATGGTTGTAAAATGACACACAACACACTTAATAAACATCTCATTTAGCAACGGAAATTTTGGGCTCAATTGTGGTTGCAAGTGCACGTGTTTAACATACACAAGATTATTAAATCCACAAGCAAACTAAGTTCAACCTTCCTTGAATTCTTGCCACGGTTGTTAAGTGAATCTGGCTTCCCCATTGACTTTGCTTGTCAGAAGGTCGCAAAAGATTGATCACATGACCCCGGGACTCTGCAACCGTCATAAATACGAATCAGTTGCCAAGCGCCTGAATTTTGATCACATGACCATGGGACCAAAGAGCTGGGTGATACACCTGGATGCCATATTTCTATTTTATGTTCACAACAACTGTACATAGTTGAATAAGAGTGTTTTTTCCTCATTATTACACAGACCGAAAAGAGAGAGAGAGAGGGAAAAAAATAAACTGAACCATAAAAGGAGAAATCAAAACAACAGCAGCAAATTAGTGAATAATCCAAAATAATCCACTGAGCTTCAGGATGGAGTAATTATTTGAATCCTGTCCATCTATTACATAAAGAAACTCAGTCAATTTGGCTTTTTGGCTGATTATGTTGATGAAATCATGGTTTATGATAACACAATTAACACATTAACAGAGTTGGAAGGAACCTTGTAGGTCATCTAGTCCAACCCCCCACCCAAGCAGGAGACCCTACACCATTTCTTAAAAATTTCGCAGTCCAGTCTCTTTTTGAAAGCCTCCAGTGATGAAGCTCCCACAACTTCCGAAGGCAACTTCTGTTCCATTGGTTGATTGTTCTCACTGTCAGAAAATTTCTCCTTATTTCTAGGTTGAATCTCTCCTTGATCAGTTTCCATCCATTATTCCTTGTCTGGCCTTCAGGTGCTTTGGAAAATATCTTGACCTTCTCCTCTCTGTGGCAGCCCCTCAAATATTGGAAGATTGCTATCATGTCTCCCCTGGTCCTTCTCTTCACTAGACTAGCCATGCACAGTTCCTACAACCGTTCATCGTATGTTTTAGCTTCTAGTACCCTAATAATCTTGGTTGCTCTTATCTGCACTCTTTCTAGAGTCTCAACATCTTTTTTATAGTTTGGTGACCAAAACTGGATGCAGTATTCTAGGTGTGGGTCTTACTAAGGCTTTATAGAGTGGTATTAGTACCTCACTTCATCTTGACTGTATCCCTCTGTTAGTGCAATTTAGGAGCCGAGGTGGTGCAGTGGTTAAAAGCAGCACTGCAATCTACTTCAGCTGACTGCTAGTTCAGCAGTTCAGCTGTTCAAATCTCACGGGCTCAAGGTTGACTCAGCCTTCCATCCTTCCGAGGTGGGTAAAATGAGAACCCAGATTGTTGGGGGCAAGATGCTGAACTCTGTAAACCGCTTAGAGAGGGCTGTAAAGCACTATGAAGCGGTATGTAAGTCTAAGTGCTATTGCTATTGCTACGTTGGGTTTTTGGCTGCCTCCGCACACTGCTGGCTCATATTTCATTGGAGTCCACTAAGACTCCAAGATCTCTCTCACAGTTACTGCTATTAAACCTGGTTTCACCCAGTCTATTTGTGTACTTTGGGTTTTTCTTGCCTAAGTGTAAGACTTTACTTTTCTCTACATTGAATTTCATTTTGTTAGGTCAATGGGTAAAATCAGTACGATTGTGTTTACCGTGTATTGTTGAAAGCGCGATCAAAGTTGATGCTGAATCACCCACCAAGTGCAGTCTCCCATTCAGTTTCTGCCAAAACTGCTTTATTGCTCAAAGTAACAAAGTTAAATCAGTCACATGGTGGTTAAAGTGAATTTGGCTTCCCCGTTGGCTTTGCTTGTCAGAAGGTCTCAACAGAGGATCGCATGACCCCGGGACATGTCATAAACGTGAGTCGGTTGTCAAGCCTCTGAATTTTGGTCACGTGACAGCATTTTTGTTTTATTTTTTATAGTTTTTATGTATGATTGTACACTGAAGATGGCACTTAATTTCATTGTACGAGCTGCAGTGACAATAAAGTAAACTAACTAACTAACATGGGGATGCTTCGGCGGTCATAAGTGTGAAAAACGGTCACACGTCATTTTTTTCAGTGCCGTTGTCTTCAGGCGGTCACTAAATGAACTGTGGTAAGTCAAGGACTACCTACCTTGAAAGTATCTGATAAAGAAGCATTTGAATTGTTTTTATTGCCTTCTTCCCAATGTTCTGATCCAATAGACTCTCCCGGGCTTGTCAACCTCCCGCCCGGCACCAGACACGCCAAGCCCGAAGCCTCTTGTAACATTCATGTTTTAATTAAAGAAAACAACCCGTTAGAGGCAGTTATTTTCTGCGGAAGAATAATGAAGATTTATTTTAGGGAGTGACCTTCACTGGATTAGCTCTAGCAGTAATCAGTAGAATTAATAGAATAATCAAATTATATACAAACTCATAAATCACAGCGAACGGCGCTGTCAGAAGTTCGGCTATTAATGGGCCCCATTGTTGTGCTGTTGTATTAGAAATTGCAGTGGCTGATTTTTTTTCTTACTTTTCTTTTCTTTTTTTGCCGTGATAGAAACTGAAATGGCATTTGAAGGCTAGGGAGGAGGGGGCAGGGGGAGCAGAGAGGCGACTAGCAGGGCAAAAATTTTCACAACTGTTAATTTAGCTGTAATGTGGTTTGATGTCAGGAGGGCAGAGTTGAAGTGGAGTGCAGAGCAGGCGTGATCTTTCAGCAGAGGCGGAATTATGGGCAGAGACAGTAGCCGGTTAATTAGAAGAAATATCAGTTTAAATGTCTATTTAGGGTTAATACCGTAGTAATCAGAAGTACTTTGTGCTTGGGCCCCAGCCAAACCAAGCCTCTGAGATTAGTCTATTTTAAATAAAGGAGGGGAACAAAAAATAACATGGGTACGATAATGGGTTTGGTTGTCACAAAAGATTTCAACTTTTCTATTTTTTTTTAAACCTAATGCCATATTTCACATGTTTTCTATGTTTCCTGACAGAGGTGATATAAAGGAGTCCTCGATTTTTGAGCCCAAGATTTCTGTTGCTAAGTGAGACATTTGTTAAGTGAGTTTTATGCCCCAGGGTCAGGTAATCCGCTTCTGTGACCTTCTGGCAAGCAAAGTTGATGGGGAAGCCAGATTCACTTAACAACCAGGTTATACTAACTTATCAGCTGCAGGGATTCACTTAACGGTGGCAACGAAGGTTGTAAAACGGGGCAAAACTCACTTAACAACAGAAATGTTGGCCTCAATTGGGGTCATAAGTCGAGGACTACCTGCATTCAGGTGACACTATTCAGAGGCACAGATAAACGTCCAAGTGGCCTCCACGGCTCTCAGAAAGAGTGCTAACGACCACATGACTGCAAGGATCTGCAAGAATCCTCCACCATTCAGTCAGAAGTTAAGAAGCTTCTTGGATGAGAAGTGAAACGTCTTCAAGGAAAAAACAAAAGTCCAGTTGCCTTTTGACAAAGCACCTTTGGGATTATAGTGTATGCTTTTGGTGTGTGCATAATGTCCATCCATTGATGGCATTCGCCACGTTCGCTCGTTCGTCCATTCCATCTTACGTTCAGAGCTAGGCATGAGATAAACTTTCAGAATGGAGATTGTCAACTCCATAGGTTTTTTTCCCAGTTGTTCTCTTCTCCAACAGCCTTACTGCTTTTTTGGATTCTGGAAGTTGAGGCCCATCACATTTAGGCTTCATGGAATCGAGGAAAGCTGGCTTGTCAAACATGAGTAATTGATGAACATTGGAGCTTGAAAACGTACAATTGGCTATTGGTTGTCCCTCTAAACTAGACTCTCAGGCTATTACCTAGGCCAATGCCTATGGCGGGACCCTTTTCATAGTCCCCGGGCCCATAATATCCATACTAAACTTTTGAAGATCGGGATTTCTCCCAGTGAAGTTTTTATCTTAGGCCCTGATGCTGCCAAATCGTTGATTTTTCAACGGCTGGATGACATTGATAGACAACTCAATCTGGCAAACGGATCAGGAACTTGCTCACCGTTTTCCCTTGGTATTGTTCCCTTGCTTCACCCCCCGCCTTACCTTTCCGCGTTACACTCTATCAAACATAGGCTTGCATTTATGAAGGCACGATTTAATGTGATCCCCTCGAATGTCCTCGACAGTAGGCTCTCGGGGGGAGTAAAATCCACCTATTGTACATGTGATGGCCGATCCCCGGAATCTCTGCTCCATATTACATTCGTATGCCCCCACTATCGAGACATAAGATCAAGATTCATCTCCCCTATTTCCCGGAGATTCCCTGGTTCACCGGATCTGTTCAGCCTTTATTTCCTACTCCAGGATATAGACCCTAATATAACCTCAAAGGTGGCAAAAAAATTTGCTGCAGTCGTGGCTGAAAAACGGAGGAAAAGACGGGTAACCCCTACGGCAGAGGATCACTAGTATTGACGGTATAGATTGCAGTAGATGGTGTACTGTCAAATGAGCTATCTATATTTGTAAAATTTACCCCCCTTATTATGTGTATTTTAAATTGGTCTCCGACCGCAATAAAAGCTATCATTGGAGCGTGGTTTTCTGTCCTGGCTAAGTAGGCAAGAGAAGAACATTTAGGACAGTGTTTCCCAACCTTGGCAACTTGAAGATGTCTGGACTTCAACTCCCAGAATTCCCCAGCCAGCGAATGCTGGCTGGGGAATTCTGGGAGTTGAAGTCCAGACATCTTCAAGTTGCCAAGGTTGGGAAACACTGATTTAGGACTTACTTTCAGCGGCAGGCCAATCAGACTCTTATTACTTTATCCTCAGAGTATGAAAATAATCCTGGCGGCTCAGCTTTTCAACTTGTTGATTCAGCTGGATGTGGCAGGGGAAAAAAAAGTAGTGATTTAACTGGGGGGGGGGAATTACTAAGTGCTTTTGCTGTCATTGTGAGTTGCTGCATGTTGCTCGTTGTTTTATTGTTTTCAGCAGACATTTCTCCAACAAACACATACGTTTAGTTTCCTCTGCCGAATTGCCAAAAAACTCTGCCTCCTATTATGGGAGAAACAAATCTGATCATTTCGCTTTTGGAAATACATATTTTTCTTTTCATATTTTATAGACAAAAAGATCCAACCTTTTCATTTGGTGCTGTCTTCGGTAGTATTTCCTACTCTTTGTTTTTAAGCTGCTAAGAGTCACACTGGTTTTGCATTCGGTGACCTTTCTTTTAATTGAGAGAGGGACCTTTATTGAAGGCACAAAAGCATTGTCCCAACATCTGCCATATCATTTGTCACTTGATCTTGATTATTGTTCTCCAGCCAGGGATCCGGGGTGACAATCTCTAGTCGAAAGACAGCTGTTTTAAGAGCAGGGCGGTAAGTCAGTGGATTTTGGCAGTAGGAAGCGAAACGGCAATGATGGCAGGAGGTAGAACCACCAGATTTTATTAACTGAAAGCACCATGGTGCTCTTTTATATGAAGCCACTAGTAACCGTTACCGAAATACAGACATTTGTACCTACGTTCTTTTGATGTTTGTAACGAACCTTGAGGTGTTAAGACAGGGGTCGGCAACCTGTGACTCTGGAGCCGCATGTGGCTCTTTCATCCCTCTGCTGCGGCTCCCTGTTGTCGGTCGGCTCCACAATTGATAGGGCTTTCGGTTAGGACAGGTAGAGGAAAAAGGACGCCATGCTAGGAGGAGACTCTATGGTGGGGGAACCGGACTTCCGATCACCTCCAGAATTGAACGGGGGCCTTCCGGTTAGGACCTTCATGGCTCTTTGAGAGTTTAAGGTTGCCGACCTCTGTGTTAGGACATCATCATGTAAACAATGTCATAACCGTTAACAGTTTTTGGCACAAGTATGTAAGTCAAAGCCTTTGCACCAGTAGTGGGTTCCTACCGGTGCGGTCCACTCTACCGCACCGGTAGCGGCCGGCTGATGACGTAATTTGCGTGCGACACCGGTCCGTCATCTTCACCGGTCCGTCGCGTGTCGCCATCTTTTTTCAGAATTTTTGGGCTTTTTTTTTGCTTTCTGCGCATGCGCGGAAGCAAAATCTCGCGAGGGGACGCGCACATGTGTGAGATTTTGGCGATTTTTTGCTTCCACGCATGCGCAAAAGCAAAAAATCACCAAAATCACTCATGCATGCACGTGCCCTCGCAAGATTTTGCTTCCGTGCATGCACAGAAGCAAAATTGCGCAAGGGGCGCGCACGCATAGCGTGCGCATATGAAACATGGAGATGTGCGCGCAGTGTACCAGTAGCAACTTCGATAGCAACCCGCCCCTGCTTTGCACCATGGGGTCATGACACAAAATGTCGTCACCCGCCCCATTTGCACCCATGTAGGCTCATGGACATCTCACACCAAGAGTAATCTGATAGCTTTAGATTTGGCTTCAAATGTGGTTTATAGCCGCATTGTGTGGAATCAGATTTGTCCAGTACGCCATGTCTAACCGAACCATGGTCCATCAAATCAGAGACTTCAGAACAGATGAAAAATGTGTAAGGCCAGGCTGTTAATAGATTACTGATATGTATGACTCTTTATTACTTTCTGAACCCTAGGCAACGAGACTGGTTTCTAGGAAGTAACTAGCAGGTGATGATTGTCCTCCATAGCAGCTTATGCTGAAGGCTTCTGGTTGAATGCATTAGTTCATATAGTCAACTGTGATAGGGGCGTACGGTTTGATCCAGTTTGCTCTTCCTACATTTTTATTAAAAGCTTTCTAGAGATACTTGGTAGCCCATGTGCCAACGTTCCGACTGACGGACCCAATCAAATCAAGTACGATTGAGACGATCCAATCTCTTAATGCAAAACTTACAATGAGTGCATCACATTGGCAAAGATGAGGGCAAAACCAGATCTGAGTATTTCCCACGCAAATCCACATACTTAAAGTTCAAGTTTTCCCTCCCCCCCCCTGTTAGGCCAGGTCACATCGTCCAATGGAGACTTCTACTATTGTTGTGAGAAAGTCTTTTTCGGCTTTGGTAAACACCTGCCAAAATCTCCTTGGTTCCCATGGCTGGCATCTTGATGTCTGGAGCTTCGTTCTAGCTCCCCCTCCCCCCCCATATTTTGTTGGCAAGCTGAGAAGTGATAATGGTTGCAACAGCAAAAACGCCATTTGAAGCTTGACGCCATGTTTGTTGTGTTGCTGCTGCTACCTCCACATGGACGAGTCGTTTCAAGTGGGCTCTGATCAAAGATCTAGTTAATGTTCACCGTGGTTAACAGCTCTAATGCCAAACTCTTAAACTGATTAAGGTAAGAAGATAGAATTTGCCACAGGAAGGAGAACTGAAATAATTCAAAGTTGACTCTTGATTATATTCACCATGATCTTCGGGGAAAGAAACTTAATTTCAGCAATTCCCCGAGCCAAGTTATGAATGAAATATTATTTGTGATTATACAAAGTTTTAATGATTACTTAGTTTTTTTTTTCACTGAAAAAAGAATTCAGATGGCATATGATTTGAGTTCTTGGAGATCCTTTACAAGTTTTCCTTACATAAACCTTGCCAGAGTTGTTTTATATATTCTAGGAATCCCGTATTCTTGGAATCCTGGCTTAATAAATCATGATGTGAACAAACAAGGTTTGCTTGCAGGGCATTCCTCTTTTCTTGAGAGCAGCCAATCAAACCATAAAGGATAACTTCTTGTTATATACACGTCCACCATGACTGTTAAATGGACCCGAATAGGTCAGGATGGCAAGCCAGCTCTAAACCAAGATTATTTGCTCAAATTCTACCTTGATTTCCCCTTACACGATATGCAACTATGCCTAGGAGATTATTCCTAAAACATTTGTATTGAATTGACAACTTATTGGAGGTCGCAATGCTTCCTATTTCATGGCTTGATTTAAATAAATCAAAGTGAACATTCTTGTTTTTAGAGAAAAACATAGACCTAAAGTGCTCTAAACTCGATGCCTTTGTTTTCTTGATTTCTGACGTTCCTTTAGGATGTGTGCAGTATTTGGTGGGATCTATTGCCTCCGGCACTCCATAAAGTGTCTTGTGTTAGACAAAGAACTTAGAAGGTAAGTCTCGAGCGAGGTAACCTTCTCTCTCTTTTATCTAAACGCAACTACGAGATGAAAAATGCCAGGGTCTTATTTTTTTAAAAAAACGATTCTTCAAAGATCTTCCTTGGTATTAATAACACATCAACCTTGATTAAAAATAATTTGTGTGTAGGTCCTCCAGAACTAGGAAAGTGGGTTTAGAATAAAGAAACTAAATTAATTTCCCTCTGATATTACTGCAGCCTCCTGATCATCCAAGCTTGGAAGACAGATCATTTCAGTTGCCAGGGGTCTGGTGATGAGTGATGTTAGTTTTCCTTGTGGCCTTACCTACTCTAATTGATTTTCATCAGATGACAACAAAGCCCTCTGTTATTGCATTTTTAAAAATGAAGCTCACCTAAAGATTCATCAGATTAATCTTTGCTGATAATGCATGTCACTCTAAGAGAAAAAGCTTTAATGAGTTTCTAGGTAGATTGTTGTCATAAACTACGCTGCCCTCTTAGCCTAGAATGAATTATTTTTCCACCGGTATTGGGCTTTTGAGCAACTTTTTTTTTTAAAGTTGGAACCAAATCAACTGATGTTTTTGGAGCTGCAAAATTTATACCAGTAAGATGGTGCAGAGCGCAAAACATGACCGGCTTGTTCAGTGTACTAAAGCATAGGGTGGTTAGGTTTAGCATGACATCTGCACTTAATTTTATCAACTAAATGTTATGTTTGTTTGTTTATTTATTTATTTATTTGTAAGATTTATATACCGCCTCACAGTGCAAGCACTCTCTAAGCGGTTTACACCAGTAAGCAATGTATATTTACCGTATTTTTCAGAGTATAAGACGCACCGGAGTATAAGACGCACCTTAGTTTTTGGGGAGGAAAATAGGGGAAAACAATCTGCCTACCAGGTATTCATCTGGCTAGCATCCTTAGTCTGGTCAGCTTCAGCACATTATTTTATCCCCTGATTAGGACTTAAAAAAACCTTCTTCTGAGAGAGTAACAATGAAAGAGCATGCAAGCCAGTAAGAGCTGGGAAGATAGATAGCACCTGGTTAGGGCTAGAAAAAAACTTATTCGGAGCAAGTAGAGCAATGAAAAAAATTCTGCAAAGACTTAGGGCTGGAAAAACATTCTTTGGAGAGAGTAACAATGAAAAAGCCTGCAAGGTAAGAGCTGGGAAGATCTGTTAGCACCTAGTTAGGGCTGGAAAAAAAAGCTGCATTCGAAGTATAAGACGCACCCAAATTTTCAGCCACTTTTAGGGAGGAAAAAGGTGCGTCTTATACTCCGAAAAATACGGTATATTTCCCCAAACAATCTGGGTCCTCATTTTACCTACCTCGGAAGGATGGAAGGCTGAGTCAACCTTGAGCCGGTGAGATTTGAACCGCTGACCTGCGGATCACAGTCAGCTAAAGTGGCCTGCAGTACTACACTCTTAACCACTGCGCCACCTCGGCTCGTTGTTATAAAGTGCCTTAACCAGAATTTGGGTTACTTAAATATCATACGATAAACAAGACAGGGAATGGATCTATGGCTAATTTACCTTTCTGGTTTCTAGGTATGGAACCAGGACAGAAGTCTCCAAACTGGACAACATTAAGACTTGTGGACTTCTAACTCCCAGAATTCCTCAGCCAGCCATTTCTGGAACTCCACAAGCCTTAAAGTTGCCAGGTTTGAAGATCCCTGAATTAGGATAATGGAGTAGCTTCAGATGGGGCTGCGTTAGTGTGACTCCCATTTGTGTTTCGTTGCCTCCCATGCAGAACTGGGACCCAAAAGGTAGGGGATGTAGCCTTCCCTCTTCCCTGTACGTAGCAGTTCCAACTCATCAAAATGCTACCCTTACATCATTAACCAAAATCAAAACCATAAAACCTCATCCCAGAAGTTCTTATCAAATTGTCACTGGAAAAAAATAAAGATGGGACATTATCTTATACAAGAAAGTGTATTTGGATGTGGTTGACTATGGCATGTACCACAGCATCCATGAGTTATTGCTGTATTCTGTAGATTTTGTTGAACTACAACTCCCAACTTCCCCATCCAGCATGTTAGGGAGCTGGTAATAGTTATTTAAGGGGACGCGGTGGCTCAGTGGCTAAGACGCTGAGTTTGTTGATCAGAAAGGTTGGCAGTTTGGCGGTTTGAATCCCTAGCGCCGCATAACGGAGTGAGCTCCCATTACTTGCCCCAGCTTCTGCCAACCTAGCAGTTCGAAAGCATGTAAAAATTGGTGGGAAGGTAACAGCGTTCCGTGCACCTGTGGCATTTAGTCATGCCGGCCACATGACCACGGAGACGTCTTCAGACAGCGCTGGCTCTTCGGCTTTGAAACGGAGATGAGCACCGCCCCCTAGAGTCAGGAACGACTAGCACATATGTGTGAGGGGAACCTTTACCTTTACCTTAATATCATTCAGCAACATCTGGAGGGTCACCTAGTGTGGGGTACACCACATCCACATATCTTTCAAGTGAGAACAGTTACATAGACATGCTATTACTAAGAATACAGGCAGATTAATAAAACCGTTCATTACTTAAATATTTGTACATATAGACACTATCTACAACCAGAAAAATTAGAACCACAATAGCCCTTTGCCAACCAATGTATGAATACTGCTCTAAAGTATGTAGGCCCATCTGTACGTAACCTACTTTGTGGCTTGTTTGTGTAGATTATACTTTTTCTCCAGACCGAGAAGTTGAGATTTGCAGCCAAATGTTGACAATGGCAAGTCACTTCCATACTGTCCCCATGAAAATTTCACAGATGTGCCCATGAAATAACTAAAAGTCAAACTTGATTCAAGAGGCTTTATCTTTTAAAGGTTTTTTCTCCCCACCTCTAATGATGATCAGAAAAGTTTGGAATGAGCCCACTTGGGAGGGGGATAGTAGGGTTCTATAGGTAATTGATGAAAAACAAGGTATGTCAGTCCACATTATTGTTGTACAGATAAATTTAATGCTGAGTTTAAAATGCCATTTTTTTCTGTTGCTTTGTTGAATGTTATGTTTGGAATGCAGTCCAGTCTAGCATTTGTGAGAAAAGGTGGGTGTGGTAGAGTTTTTAAAAGGGGGGGATGGAATGATTAAGAAGCTAAGGCAATTCTCTATCAAGGAAATGTAAAATTTGGGGCAAGTCAGCTTAGGAAAACGAGTAGCTAAGGGAGGATATAATATAGACTTATAAAATTATACACGCTCCATTACATCACCAAAATCTAGGATAATACAATTAAGTTGAGGGGAGGATTCAGAAAAGATAGGCCCAAGAGCTTCCTCATACAGAATATAGTCAACATGTTAAATTTGCTACCATCAGAGCCGGACTGAGTTCATGTATTACGCAAATTCAATGTTTTGCTTAATCATAACTCCCTAAGCTATGGTAAATATATTGCAAAGCATCTGAAGGCAGAACAAGAAGCAACAGGAGCCTAGGTGGCGCAGCAGTTAGAGTGCAGTACTGCAGGCTACTTTAGCTGACTGTGATCAGCAGTTCAGCTGTTCAAATCTCACCGGCTCAAGGTTGACTCAGCCTTCCATCCTTCCGAGGTACAGTAGGTGAAAATGAGGACCCAGATTGTTGGGGGCAATATAAATATACATTGCTTAATGGTATAAACCGTTTAGAGAGTGCTTGCACTGTGAGGCGGTATATAAGTCTCACTAATAAATAAATAAATAAATAAACAGATGAAAGCTTATGAAGGAAAGATCCTACTTAGAAATAAGAAGAAATTCCAGACAGCGAGAACAATTAATCAGTGGGATGGTTTGCCTCCAGAAGGTGTGAGTGCTCCATCATTGGAGGCCTTAAAGAAGAGATTGGACAGACATTTGTCTGGAATAGTATATGGTCTTCTTTTCAAGCAGGGGACTGGACAAGTAGACCTCCGAGATGTCTTCCAACTCTCTTTTTCTATTTCCAATTCTATTCCATCCCATCCCATTCCATAAAGTGGCTAAATTCACAATACTAATCCAAGAAATCAAATAAGCCACATTTTTGCTTTGAGTCAGGTTGTAGTGATGGCCAACCAACTGACCTGAGGAGGAAGGTTAGAAAAATCCACTGAAGATTAGACTTGCATCCATAGCTCCAGTGCTCTCTGGAATATGAGCATGAAGATATCACATCTCTCATGTCCTCGTTGTATACACTTTGGAGATAGTGTACAGAGGTAGAATTTGGAACCAGACAGGCCTTTGATTTGATTCATCAGGCTCTTCATATGTATTTATGACAGTCACGTCTTGAAAGTTGGAAATCAGATGACTAACGATTCCAGACTCTGCTTGCCCATAGACTCCCACGTGACCCCAAGTATAGGAGATGGATAGGCAGAGAGAGACTGGGGGCATAATCAGCATAGAGTCCTTTATGTTCCCATAAGCCATCTAAGTCCAACCCTTCCTGAATTCCATTGACTCTTATCTAGTGCCAATTCCTCTATATAAAGGTAAAGATAAAGGTTCCCCTCGCATATACCTGCTAGTTGACTCTAGGGGGCGGTGCTCATCTCCGTTTCTAAGCGGAAGGGCCAGCGCTGCCTGATGACGATTCTGTGGTCATGTGGCCGGCATGTCTAAACGCCGAAGATAACGCTGTTATCTTCCCACCAAAGGTGGTGCCCCTATTTTTCTACTTTTTACATGCTTTCGAACTGCTAGGTTGGCAGAAGCTGGGGCAAGTAATGGGCGCTCACTCCGTTACCCGGCGCTAGGGATTCGAGCCGCCGAACTGCCGACCTTTCTGATCGACAAGCTCAGCATCTTAGTCACTGAGCCACCGCATCCCCACTATATTCCTCTATATAGGCATGAGCAATACCTTAACTAGAACTTAACATGTGGTCCTGATTCTTCCTGCCTGGCATTGATTTACACAAGCAGAAGGGAAGTTGGGAAGTTGCTTCCGGTCCACAGAGCTTCATGTTCTGGATGATACAAATGTCCCATCTTTGTATCATGCAGCTTTCTATTTGGCAGGTCTCCTGGTCCTAAGGAATGGTTGAACCAAATGATGGCATTGGATTAATAAACTTGGCTATCCCCACACTCAACATTTGTCCTTCCAAGACGACATTCTCAATTATTGCAGATAAGGCTTGTGTCCCCAGAAGTTTGGATATCTGCATTTATATCTTAAAATAATGCCAAGGAGAGTGGTTGTTGTTGTTGTTAGTTGCGAAGTCATGTCCAACCCATCGCGACCCCATGGACAACGTTCCTCCATTCCTTCCTGTCCTCTACTATCCTCTGGAGTCCATTTAAGCTCACGCCGACTGCTTCAGTGACTCCATCCAGCCACCTCATTCTCTGTCATCCCCTTCTTCTTTTGCCCTCAATTGTTCCCAGCATTAGGCTCTTCTCCAGTGAGTCCTTCCTTCTCATTTGGTGGCCAAAGTATTTGAGTTTCGTCTTCAGGATCTGGCCTTCTAAAGAGCAGTCAGGGTTGATCTCCTCTAGGACTGACCGGTTTGATTGTCTTGCAGTCCAAGGGACTCGCAGGAGTCTTCTCCAGCACCCTAGTTCAAAGGTCTCCATTCTTTGGTGCTCAGCCTTCCTTATGGTCCAACTTTCACAGCCGCCAAGGAGAGGGAATGGGGGAATAAAATGTTTACATCTATAAACAGTCCTAATTAAACCAAGAATTGTATTTCTGCTAATGCAGCCAAAAGCCAATTAAATTTGTTGCCTGTTTGGAATTATTACTATTATTATTTTTTGCCTTTAGGGTGCTGAATAGTGCATTTCCTTCCTGTTTAGCTTCCTTTCCCCCCTTTTAATTTAAACTTTCAGGGTTTTTTATGGTACATAGCTATTGTTTATGGAGTTTCATTTCCATAGATTTCAAATGTTTCAATTTGTGTTTGTGGGTTTTGTGATCTACATTTAAAGACCATCATCCCTGTTTTGCTTCGAGCCCAATTTTGAGCGTGTTTCCAAAGAAGCCGCCGGCCTCCAAGCGAAATGACAAATGTAAATTTATCTTTTCACAATAATAATTAAAAAATATAGCAAACACTGTAATTTACATATCTCTCCTGAATTATTGCTTGCTGGCTTTGTCAGTGCTGGTAAGTCCATTTCAAGGATGTCGCCCTTAGTCCATTAGTTTGGATAATGAGCCCTATAAAGTACATTTATAACTGGTGGCACTTGGGAAGGAGATGGATTCTAATTTTCATCCTTTTATCTAGACACATTGAAGAAGGTCAATGGAGGTTCTGTATGATTCATTGTCTGAACAGATATCAGATGACAGAGAGACCTGATAATGTCATTGTATAAGTGGCTCCCTTATTTGAGCCTGGCACTTAAAAGAATTCTTCTGCTGATCCTCCTTTTTTTAAAAAAGTAAAGATCGGTTTGAAGAGGGACGTTGAGTTCTTTTTCTCTGCTTGTGAACAAATCTCTGGCATTAGCCGTTGTTGAATGATGAAGCAAGAAAAAAAAGATATATATATCTTTTATACCCCCAAAATAAGACATCCCCTGATAATAAGCCCAATTGGGCTTTTGAGTGCATGGCAATAAGGCCAAGTGCTTATTTCAGGGTTCAAAAGAATATAAGACAGGGTCTTATTTTCGGGGAAACACGGTACATACATACATACATACATACATACATACATACATACATACATACATTCATACATACATACCAGTGGTGGGTTCCTACCAGTGCAGTCCACTCTATAGCACCGGTAGTGGCCCGCTGGTGACATCACAGTACCGGTGCGGTCGGTTGCCGGTGCCTGGGCGCTGCCATTTTTTTTTAAAAAAAATTTTTTTTAATTTTTTTTTAATTTTCTTCTACACATGCCCAGAAGCCGAGCTTCCGGCACCGCGCATGTGCTGCCTTCCTACCCCACAATGAGTCCAAGCAGGGGAGGATGGCTGAGGGAGCACGTGAGACACTGAAAGAACGGGCGGCAGGAGCTATCTCCATTCCCCTCCCTTCAGCAGTCCGAGAAGCCACGAACACGCGGTGATGATCCTAGGCATTTTTGTATGTTTGAGGTTTCTCGAGCTGCTGAGGGGAGGGGGAACAGGCGGCAGGACCTATCTCAGTTCCCCTCCCTTCAGCAGTCCGAGAAGCCACGAACGCGCGGTGATGATCCCAGGCATTTTTGCATGTTCAAGGCTTCTCGAGCTGCTGAGGGGAGGGGGAACTCCCGAGGCCCATGCCCACCCGGTCACATGGCTGGCAAGCCACACCCACAAAATAAGCCACGCCCAGAGAGTGGTAGTAAAAAAATTAGGAACCTGCCCCTGATACATACATACATACGTATAGTCTATCTGTGGGATCCTGTAATACGACATTTAATCAACCTTCCCCCTCCTCTCTTCCCCCATGCAAGAATGTACAAAACAGCTTCATAAATGGGAGCAAAGAATTTAGTTTGATGTAAATGGTGATTCCAGCATTTTGGATTGCATTCTTGGCAGTATTCAGTAAATCGATAGCAAAACAAATTTGGGCCGTATAAATAAAAACACTTAACTTCCACAAGCAGAATAAATTCCTCCGTTTCTCTCTAATCCAGTTCATGGTGTTCATTTATCATTTCCCCTGTTGAAAATTCAGTTGTGATGATTCTTATGTAACTGATTCAACACCACCAAATACAAAAGGGAGATGGAAGTATAGGAAGGATTGCAAATATTTTTTTTTCAAAAAAAAATTGTGTGTGTGTGTGTGTGAATCTCTAAGTGGTAGTCTTTCTGGTCCTGGAATGCTGTTCTGTTGGGTGAGAAGCAGAGGTGGGATCCTGCCTCTGATTGCCGGTGCGGTTAATCGCTGAGTTCGGCGCAGAGCCGAAGAAGCTGCTCCCGTTCGCGGAGCGGGAGCTTTCCCCGGGCGCTTTCCCCGCCCGCATGGATGTCGCCAATTGCGTTCTTTTGCCCTCTGCGCATGCCCAAAGCGTTCCGCATGCGCAGAGGGCAAAAGAACGCAATCGGCGGCATCCATGCGGGCGGGGAAAGCGCCCGGGGAAAGCTCCCGTTCCGCGAACGGGAGCAGCTTCTTCCGCTCTGCGCCGAACTCAGCGATTAACCGCACCGGCAATCAGAGGCAGGAACCCACCTCTGGTGAGAAGAAGGGAGGATAATGTGGTAACACTGGAAGGAAACACTGTGACTTTCAGCTGAGTATTTCATTTATTTTTCTGCAGCTAAATTTATCTAAAACATGGTTTGCGTGAATTTAATTAAACATTCTAACCATGGTTTATAAACCATGATTTCTATACCTAGAAACTAGAAAAGTAAATTAGCCATAGAGTCATTTTCTGTCTTGTTTATCGTATGATATTTAAGTAACCCAAATCCTGGTTAAGGCACTCTATAATATCATAACATTTAGTTGATAAAATTAAGTGCAGATGTCATGCTAAACCTAACCACCCTATACCAGGGGTCGGCAACCTTAAACACTCAAAGAGCCATTTGGATCCGTTTCCCACAGAAAAGAAAACACCGGGAGCCACAAAACCCTTCCCGTGCCTATTTCCTGAGTGGCCACAGAACTAGCATATGTAATTGAATTAAACGTTCTGTTTTCTTCTGAAACTTTTCTTAGATTTATCCATGGTGGGCCTACCGGGGTTCAAAAAGCTCAATAAATCATGTGCCGGCGGGTATCACACATTGGCGGTTGTTACACATATTTTGAGCGACAGGGAGCCGCAGCAGAGGGATGGAAGAGCCACATGCGGCTCCAGAGCCACTGATTGCTGACCCCTGCCCTATACTGTAGTACACTGAACAAGCCGGTCATGTTTTGCACTATGCACCATCTCTTTGGTAGAAATTTTGCAGCCCCCAAACATCAGTTGATTTGGTTCCAACTTTTTTTTAAAAAGCTCAAAAGTCCAATACTGGTGGAAAAATAATTCATTGTAGGGCAGCATAGTTTATGACAACAATCTACCTAGAAACTCATTAAAGCTTTTTCTCTTAGAGTGACATGCCTTATGAGCAAAGATTAATCTGATGAATCTTTAGGTGAGCTTCATTTTTAACAATTTTATCTAAAAATGGTTTGCGTGATTTTGATTAAAAATTCTGACCATGGTTTACAAACCATGATTCAAATCTTGGGGTGTGATACAAATCTAGCCAGTTGTGAATCATTTAATTAACTACAGCATAATTAAAGAGACCGGACCTTACCTCCTTGTATGATGAAGTAAATACATTTTTTAATTAAAAAAAATTAAGATTATCATGATTTGAAATAAAAATAGTGGGGAAATGGGAAAGGGAAAGAAAGAGAAAAAAGAAGTGTAGAATAAAAAGGGAAAGAAAAAAATAATTGACTTCCACTTTTTTCTGCAAAGTAGAATACAATACAAAGTAAAACTTTTTACTTTTACATAGTTAGTAAATACTAGCCATTTCTATAAACCAATTTAATCAGCAAATCCATAAAAAAGCTCATAGTTCTTTTCATTTTCTTCTGTCTCCAGCACAAAGTCTAAAAGCTGTTTCCAAAGTCTACTGTACACTCAAAAATATTCTTAAAAGAAATGAGGGAGGGAAGGATGGATGGATGGATGGATAGGTAGATAGATTCAGGGTGGTAGATTGATTGCTTCAGATTTATAATCTGGGGAAACATTTCCCCTGGTACAGAAAGAATAACAGGTTAAAGAAGATAATGTTCTGGGAAAGGTACTAAAGATAGTTACCGGTAAATGTTCAAAGCCTCCTAAATCATTACAAAACCGTTGTTAACTTTCTTTTTGTCAAATTATTTTTTTTTAAAAAAAATCCAAACACATTTTTGTGTAAACAGTGTTGAAAATAATCCACGTTGACAGAGTTTCACATAATAAAACCAAGAGCAGACTAAAACAAGGCAGACATTAAAAAAAGGCACACAAAACTCTTAATTCAAGCTAAAAGTTCAAATGAAAGAAAACATACTGGTTTGGGGTTTTTTTTTAATACTCTGTAAATATTTTATATTCCTCAATCTAAGAAACACAAGTCGTTTTGCTTTTTAAAAAACATTTTCCTCTTATTTTCCAACAGGTGTAAAGCGGTCATCGATCATTTCGGTCAAAGAATAAATGCAAGTTATTTTGTTGTGGAGGATAGTTATCTTTCAGAAAAAATATGCAAAAACGTACCTTACAGGTAAATATCGACATGAGAATAGCTAACAGTGCATGCTTACTCAGAAGTAAATCTCACTGCATTCAGCCAGACCTAATTTCAGATACACTTCTAATTTCGTGTATCCTCATGTTCTGGTTTTGGAAGTCAACATTTGTGCATATCCATCTCAGCCTCAACAATTAATTTTGTCAGGTTCTCTGGATTACTGTGAAATTACTGCTGATTGGTCAAGGAAAAAATTCTACGTAGACCAATTCCCTCTTGCATCCTCCACCTAGTTACTCATGTGTGATTTATATACGAGGGTGAGTCAAAACGTAATGCCATTTTCTTTAGGACAGGTATAATTACCAACACAGGAACATGTAGCATACATCAAAATGAAGCTGGTCCTCTGTGGATCACATCCCTACTTCTCAACATAGTCACCTTTTCTCTCAATAGCAATGTTCCACCTTCGAATGAGAGCAGGTATCCCTGCCTTGTAAAATTCTGTTGACTGTTCTTTGAGCCACTTCTTCACTGCAGTTTTCACTTCCTCGTCACTGGAATAATGTTTGCCTCTCAAACCCTCTTTCATGGGGCCGAAGAGATGATAGTCTGAAGGCGCTAAATCTGGTGAGTATGGAGGATTATTATTCCAGTGATGAGGAAGTGAAAACTGCAGTGAACCACCACCCCCGCGCTCCCCCCCTTTTGGCACGCGAACCAAAAAAGGTTCGCCATCACTGGCATAGACTATTTAGCCCTGACAAAGTCACGTAGCCTGGGGTGCACCATGGCCAGCCTACATTGCACCCAAAGGAATAGCTTGCCCGCTGGAGTTGTGGATACTCCATCCCTAGAGGTTTTCAAGAAGAGATTGGACAGCCATTTGTCCAGAAGGTTATAAAGTCTTCTACTTGAGCAGAGGGTTGGACCTGAAGACCTCCAAGGTCCCTTCCAACCCTATTATTCTATGTTCTATTCATAAAATCACAGGCTGTTGGTTGAAATCCAAAGAGCTCTTTCTGGCAAGCTCAGGTCATCAATTAGATCTGGAGCACAAGGCGATAATCCTAGTGCCCTTCCTGGTCATTGACATGGATAGTCTAACCATCTGGAAGCCACTAGCCCGCTCACGCTGGGGCTTCTTCTAAACATTTCCCGCTGCCACAGCATTCTTGATTATCTCTTTAGTTCTCCAAGTGGCTTGCACAAAGCAGGAGAAAGCAGTTGGGAGCTTTAAGGGAGCTTTAATCATAGACACGTACAACAACTTCTGATTGGCATTTGAATTTCAGCATTTGAATGACTGCGCATTACAGTAACTGTGGCAAACTGTTTGCACGCTAGCTCTCTGCACGACGATTTGCTGTTTGAAATAACTTCAAGATGGCTAAACATCGCATTCCGTACGGAGTCCTCGGTGTCTTCATTACATTTTGATGGCTATTAAGCAAGCGCTGTAACCTTTATATAAGCCTGATTTGAGTCATTATTAATTTCTTAACTTAAGCAGACCATATGTGAAAATGTCATTAACCGTGTTCAGACTGCCGAGTGTAGAACATTACTTGCATTGGGGCAATGTGTGTTGTTTTTGATGAAATGTGGATCCATATGGCTTATTATTATTATTTCCAGTTCCAAGGAAAGCTGCCTTCTGCAATTGACTGTGGTGAATCTGTCAATGCCAATGGTGTTCTATTATTGTTGTTGTTGTTGTTGTTGTTGTTGTTGTTGTTGTTGTTATTATTCACAAAAAGCAGTAGTACACAGCAAACGAGATTTATATGCTGGATTTCGTATCACTATATCACAAGTCGAACACTTCCCAAACGTCTGTATTTTTGTATGATGTGCGCAGATCCAAGTACGGTGGCCTTTTGCAACTGACAGATCGTGATTTTGTCAATGTTTATTGGTTTCAAATGCTGGCTAAGGTCTTTTGGCACAGCACCCAGTGTGCCGATTACCACTGGGACCACCTGTACTGGTTTATGCCAGAGTCGTTGTAATTCGATTTTAAGATCCTGATATCGGTTAAGTTTTTCTTGTTGTTTTTCATCAATTCGGCTGTCACCTGGTATGGTGACATCAATGATCCACACATCATCATCATCATCATCATCATCATCATCATCATCATCATCATCATTATTATTTTATTCATTAAACACGAAACTCAGCCAACTGAACATTTATAAATGTATCACAAATACCATTGACTGATGCTGATGGTTGATACGGATTGCTGCCAGCATCCTAGGTATTGACCAAGTATCTTCTAAAGATGTATGTTATTCCAAGTAGCGCAGTCTTTTGCCGCTCCGCTGGCGCTAAAGCAGGAAGCTGCAACTTCTTTATGTATTTTGCAAAATTCTTGGACATGGTACCAAGTGCCCTGATGACAATGGGTATTACTGTTACATGTTTCATCCATAATCATGTAGTTTCGATGGCCAGGTCGCGGTATTTCATGATTTTTTTCCAGTTCTTTTTCTCACAAAATATCACGACCTGGCCATCAAATCTACGCGATTATGGATGAAACATGTTGTTGTTATTATATACTTTATTCATTAAACATGAAACTCCGTCAACTGAACATTTAAAAAAGTGTCACAAATACCACTGACTGGTGCTAATGGTTGATACGGGTTGCTGCCAGCGTCCTAGGTATCAACCAAGTATTTCTTAAAATGTATGATGTTCCGAGTAGCGCAGTTTTTTGCAGTTCCGCTAGCGTTATTGCAGAAAGCTGCAATATTTTGTACAATTCTTTTTGTAAAATATTTTGTACAATTCTTGGACATGGTACCAAGTGCCCCGATGACAATGGGTATCACTGTCACATGTTTCATCCATAATCGTGTAGTTTTGATGGCCAGGTCATGAACATTTAAAAATGTATCACAAATATCATTGACTGGCGCTTATGGTTGATATGGGTTGCTGCCAGCATCCTAGGTATCAGCCAAGTATCAACCAAGTATTGTTGTTGTTGTTTTGTTGTTGTTGTTGTTGTTAATATGCTTGATGATGGAGCTTTGCTTATTCATTGGCAGGCAGATCTCCAGAGCGATTCTCATAACTGATCGATCCATACAGAATAATGAGAGCTCTGATCAGCAGGTGAGCCTCAAGATCATTTCCCCTTTCCTCGTGACCATTTAATATCCTGGATTAATGTTTGTCTAGTTTGTAAAACTAGAGCCGAGATGGCGCAGCGGTTATAGAGCAGTACTGCAGGCTACTTTAGCTGACTGTGATCAGCAGTTCAGCTGTTCAAATCTCACCGACTCAGGGTTGACTCAGCCTTCCATCCTTCCGAGGTAGGTAAAATGAGGACCCAGATTGTTGGAGGCAATGTAAATATATACATTGCTTAATGGTGTAAACCGCTTAGAGAATGCTTGCACTGTGAGGCGGTATATAAATCTCACTAATAAATAATGAATAAACAAATAAAAACGGATTTGGCTTTGCCATCTCTGGATTCTTTGCTAGTTAATAAGAAGGCCTTATGTCCTAGAACTCAAATTTTGGAAATATTCGTAAACTTTTGATTGGTGAAATATTTGTTAAAAGTAAAAACGGATTCACATTTGATCCCACTGAAAATCAAAAAAGTTACTTGTAGATTTCAGTTTATTTAGGGGGGGGGGGGAAATGCACGTAGAACTTAGAAGACCAGGTGGTGGGACCTCAAGCTGATGCAGGTTGAAGTAAGAATTTCTTTCTGGCTTTTTCACCATGCCAACTGGGCAAATGGTGGCTCCAAACTGGGGGAAATCCCAGTGGGGATGGAGCCTTGTTGAAATCAAACCTTTCTAATCCCTCCCATTTCCTTTTAAGTCCAATGATTTTCTGGAAAGAGTTTCATGCATGGAGGTTAGGCCATACTACGTAGACTCTGTGTGTGTTTATGTATGTATCTATGAGGTATACATAAGGTCTTTTGTTTCCATTCCAGATTTCCATTTTGACTATCCCACCTCAGGAGAAAGACCAGCCAGCTGTTTGCCTTGTAGAATTGTGTTCTTCAGCTATGATCTGCATGAAAAATACATGTGAGTAGACCCAGTTTCCCCAGGGGTACGTCTGAACTGGAGATCAGACACAATTACATGGAAGCACAGGTTGTTTTATTGATAGGATCGGTACCAGAGATGGAAGAGAAAGAGCTTAAAGAAGAGAAGAGATTAGAAGTCCAACTTTACAGTTGTATGCAAATCACCCTTTTATTTGATAGGTTACCTTCCAATCACAGATACTCATTAGTTATGCAATAGACTAGAACAATCAATGTGATTGATTAGGTTAACCTTGATCATCATCATCTTTTAATGACCCCATAATCCCTTGCGGGGTGGAGTCTGGGCAACTGAATGGAGCTGAGTGTTTACTGGCCGGATGCCCTTCCTATTGCCAATGTGGAGTTTTTCCCCCAGCAGATACATTCTCATTGTGCCGAGAGAGAGAAATATCTGCCTCTATTTATTTATTATTTATTTATTTTGGTATTCTTATATGCCGCCCAACTCCCGAAGGACTCAGGGCGGCGTACCTAGGATCGGACTCACAGCCTGCTGGTTGTGAGGCGAAAGCTCCACCTCTACGTCACCGCACCACTCATTAGGTTAACCTTGATGATTGGATTGATTCACATGTGTATTGAAATTTATTATAAGGAATGGATAGGATGAATATATCTTCTATAAAATGGATCCCTTGGATTTTGGCAGTGGTTTGCTCTCCGAGCTTGTTTCAATTTAGTTTCTGAACGTTTCGTTACCAGACTAGGTAACATCATCAGCAGGATTTTCTTGTCCTATTCTCCTTAGCTTACAAATGTCTTGTGGATACTTTGGATTAAATCAGGGGTGTCCAACCTCGGCAACTTGAAGAACGGAAATCTGAATTCCATGTTGGCTGGGGAATTCTGGGAGTTGCAGTCCAAAAGTCTTAAAGTTACCAAGGTTGGACACCCCTGGATTTAAATAAAGGAGTTTAGTATCTAAACCTGTTGATTTCGGTTTTAGCTTCTTTATACAAAGCTTGGGTTCCCAGTCCTCATTGTTAATCCTTCACTCCTTTCTTGTTTTTATCGATTGGATTGTGCTCAGTTCAGCCACAGTTAAAACTCTGTAAGGATCAGAAACACCACGCTTAAAACTGCATTGTTATAAGGACTAGAAACTGTTTTGGAAAGAAATAGAAGTACTTTTCCGATTTCCCCCTGCTTTCATATTTGTGGGGATAGTAGGTTACTGCGGATAAGACACGTATTCCCTCCCTTTGTAGAAATTGTTGTCCCCACTTTTCAGCGAGGTCCCATGGGGTGGCCACTTCTCCCCCCCTTCCCAAAATGCTGCCAGTCCTTGGATTAGAAACTTGGCAGGACCCGCTCCCCCTTTTGCCACCGACGTTGTAAATTGGGAAATTCTGCTCTAAGCGTAAGACGTCATTCGCCTCATTACTTACCTGCACTTGCTTCTCTCTGCCTATTTCTTCCCCCTGTTATTAGAATCATTTTAATAAGCTTTGGAGAAAAATTATGTATTTACACTTCAGGTCAACGGGACCATTAATGCTCATTCATTAGAATGACAGATGGTTATCTTAATTTTTTTAAACTCCGTAAGAAGACGCTACAGGATGGGAGCATTTGACACACAGCTCTTTTTAAAACCCCTCCTGAATTATAACTGCACTGCCAAATGAAGGATGCAGGAAAACCCTTGGCAGGAATTCCCAGATGGTTGACTCAGCACGGCTGGCTGGACTCAAAGCTCAACATAGGCTGAAAGTTCTCAAGCCCAGGAAGAAAATAGAAAAAAAAAAACATACTCACAGGTGGCCCTTGACTTACCACCACAATCGAGCCCCACGTTTCTGTTGCTAATCGTGACGTCGAGTGAGTTTTGCCCCATTTTACGATCTTTCTCGCCCCAGTTGTTAAAGTGAATGCCTGCAGCGGTTTAGTTAGCAACCCGGTCATTAAGCGAATCTGGCTTCCCCATTGACATTGCTGGTCAGAAGGTTGCAAAAGGGGATCCCCATGACCCCGGGACTCTGCAGCCGTCATAAATACGAGCCAGTTGCCAAGGGACTGAATGTTGATCAT
This sequence comes from Diadophis punctatus similis, assembly GCA_023053685.1. Taxonomy (NCBI): domain Eukaryota; kingdom Metazoa; phylum Chordata; class Lepidosauria; order Squamata; family Dipsadidae; genus Diadophis; species Diadophis punctatus. The sequence continues at coordinate 9,297,962 of JALIGW010000014.1, read as the reverse complement.
GTGACCGCGGGGAATTAGTGGACAATTAGTTGTCTTAGTGGACAACCAGTTAAATATGAGCCAGCAGTGTGTGGCGGCAGCCAAAAACCCAACGTAATCCTAAATTGCAGTAACAGAGTGGTTCAATCAAGATCGAGTGAGGTACTAATGCCACTCTATAAAGCCTTAGTTAGACCACACCTAGAATACTGCATCCAGTTTTGGTCACCACACTATAAAAATATGTTGAGACTCTAGAAAGAGTGCAGAGAAGAGCAACTAAGATGATTAGGGTACTAGAAGCTAAAACATATGATGAACGGTTGTAGGAAGTGGGCATGGCTAGTCTAATGAAGAGAAGGACCAGGGGAGACAGGATAGCAGTCTTCCAATATTTGAGGGGCTGCCACAGAGAGGAGGGGGTCAAGCTATTTTCCAAAGCACCCAAAGGCCAGACTAGGAATAATGGATGGAAACTGATCAAAGAGAGATTCAACCTGGAAATAAGGAGAAATTTTTTGACAGTGAGAACAATCAACCAATGGAACAGAAGTTGCCTTCAGAAGTTGTGGAAGCTTCATCACTGGAAGCTTTCAAGAAGAGACTGGACTGCCATCTGTCAGCAATGGTGTAGGCTGGATGTCCTGCTTGGGTGGGGGGTTGGACTAGATGACCTACAAAGGTCCCTTCCAGCTCTGTTAATCTGTTACAAGTCGTCGTTGCTTTGGAGAAGCAGAAGTTAAAATATTGGTGTGACACTTCAAGACACAAAGCACAACGATTCTACTTCTATCACACTGCCCTGACATTGAAACCTGTAGGAGATCACATGGCTTACATAGGCAACCTGTCATCTTCACCTGCATTGCTTCCAAGCATGCTTTGGTTCAAACCCAAATAATTTCGAGTCATCCAAACATTCAAATAATTGAAATCAGTCAATTCATGGATCCAAACACTCTTGGCTCCGATTCAACCGAGATCTACATCTCTTCCACCAGGCCTTGAATCCTCAACGGTTGCTGTTTAAACCTTCTTTGTTAATCTTCGGTTTTTGTGTTTTGGGGGGGTCCTTCTGTATCGTCGCTGGTCACCTTGAGTTTTCATTACCAATAGCAAGACAGGATATAAATGGAGTGAATGAATCAGCGCCTTGAATAACCACTTTGCTCTTCCATTCTTTCAACAGATTTGGTTCATTTGACCTGTCCTTCCATTCAAACCGCTAAAGAAGACTTGACAGACGTAGTGGAGCAGTTATTCAGTGTTGCAGAAACAGGTGAAGTGGGGGATGGGGGGGAGTTTAACATTAAACAAAAATGAAGATTTGCCATTTTTCTTCCCATTCAAGGTGCCCGATTCCCATTCTGTAATCATCATCTGGCTACATGGTTCTCCCTCCCCACTCCTGCTTTTCTGCCAAATGTGTGCCCCTGTATAGTTTTTTCCCCCCCAAGTGTGAAGTGGGCGTGAAGCAGTAATGGGTTGCAAATCCCGTCACTACCGGTTCGCTCGCATGTGTGCGTGACGCTTCTGCGCATGTGCAGAAGTGTCCGGGGCGGGTGTCCACTGGCATGAAGGTTTCAAATCTTTCCACCAGCAGCCAAAAAGGCCAATGCAGTCCTGAGCTGCATAAATAGAGGGATACAATCAAAGACCAGAGAGGTACTAGTACCACTCTATAAAGCCTTGGTCAGACCACACCTAGAGTACTGCATCCAGTTTTGGTCATCACACTACAAAAAAGACATTGAAACCCTAGAGAAAGTGCAGAAGAGAGCAACCAGGATGATAAAGGGTCTGGAAAATAAAACATACAAAGAGCGGTTGCAGGAACTGAGCTTGGCCAGTCTGGCGAAGAGAAGGACCAGGGGTGACATGATAGCAGTGTTCCAATACTTGAGGGGATGCCACAGAGAGGAGGGGGTCAGGCTGTTCTCTATGGCACCAGAAAGCCAAACAAGGAATAACGGATGGAAGCTGACCAAGGAGAGATTCAACCTGGAAGTGAAGAGAAACTTTCTGACGGTGAGAGCGATCAACCAGTGGAACAGCTTGCCAGCAGAGGTCGTGAGAGCCCCAACACTTGCGACCTTCAAGGGGAGACTGGACTGCCATCTGTCTCAAATGGTGTAGGGACTCCTGCTTGAGCAGGGGGTTGGACTAGATGACCTTCAAGGTCCCTTCCAACTCTAATAATAAATCTAAATCTAATAAATCTAAATCTAAAATTTTCACCATCTCTAAGGCAGGGCTGGGCAACTATGGCCTCTTTACGGCTTGTGGACTTCAACTCCCAGAATTCCTGTGCCCCAGCCATTTTCAGCATGCTCATGGCTGTCTTGGGAATTCTGGGGAGTTGAAGGCCACAGGTCATAGAGGGGCCATAGTTGTCCAGCCCTGCTCTAAAGGGTGAGAAACGGCTTCAGAAAAATAACATTTGCTCCTCCAGTGAATAGTAGCCATGTGAGAGCAAATTTGTAGCCCCTCTTCCTACAATTACAGTGGTCCTCAACTTACGACCACAACCGAGCCCAAAATTTCTGTTGCTAAGTGAGACAGTTGTTAAATGAATTTTGCCCCATTTTACAACCTTTCTTGCCACAGCTGTTAAGGGAGTCGCTGCAGTGGTTGAGTTAGTACCACAGTTGTTAAGTGAATCTGGTTTCCCCACACTGAGAGGGCTGTAAAAGCACTGTGAAGCAGTATAGAAGTCTGAATGCTATTTCCATTGCTATTGCCCTTCCCTTCCTTCCTTCCTTCCTCCCTCCCTCCCTCCCTCCCTCCCTCCCTCCCTCCTTCCTTCCTTCCTTCCTTCCTTTCTTCCCTCCCAGTGGTTAGAGTGCAGTATTGCAGGTTAATTCTGCCCACTGCCAGCATTTCGATCCTGACTGGCTCAAGGTTGACTCAGCCTTCCATCCTTCCCAGGTCGGTAAAATGAGGATCCAGATTGTTGGGGGCCATATGCTGACTCTGTAAACTGCTTAAAGAGGGTTGTAAAAGCACTGTGAAGCGGTATATATGTCTAAGTGCTATTATTATTATTATTATATACACAAAAAACAGTAATACACAGCAAACGAGATTTATATAAACGTATCACTATATCACAAGTCGAACATTTCCCAAGCGTCTAGGACTGTGTGATGTATTTTTGTAAATGATGCGCGCACATCCAAGTGGGGTGGCCTTTTGCAACTGACAGATCATGATTTTGTCAATGTTTATTGTTTTCAAGTGCCGGCTAAGTCCTTTTGGCACAGCACCCATCATTATTATTATTGTTGTTGTTGTTGTTGTTATTATTATTATCATCATCATCATCATCATCATCATCATCATCATCATCATCATCATCATCATCATCATCATTATTATTATTTTCTTTTTTAAAAAGATAGGTGGGGTAGAGCATCTAGCAGGCAACAAGGGATATTATCCAGAGTCTTATTTGTGCCTGTGAATAAATCCTTGCCTGTAATCTTCAAACAACTGTTCCCAAAAATAATAGTTCGTTTCTTCTCGTATCGTTTGGGAGGCACCGTCCGCCAGGAGAGAATGGAGCCTTTTCTCGAATATTATTAAAAGTTCCTCCTGCTCCTATTTAAAAAAAAAAGTTACTTCTTCATAATTTAGGCAGGAAAATGAATAAAGTCCTCTTCCTTTAGGTGACTTTGCTTCTCTGACCTGCCATGGCCCAGTGCTCGCTTTATCTGGTGATTCATTTTCAATAACTCCAACAGTATTTGTTCTGACATTTTAATTAAAATACGACTACTACCTCATCTTGATGATAAAAAGGCCTATGTGTCAGTGAAAACTACCTTCTCAGTGCCTCAGTGCACCTGAGGACTCTTTCTGATCAGAGGCTTCCTCTCAACGAACTCCGGGCAGCTTCTAAACAATACATCACTTCAAAACTAGACCATTTTAAACATTAAGATTAATGCTAAGAAAGAAAGAAAGGGGGGAGGGGAAGCCGGGAGGAAAGAGAAGGGAAGGCAATGTTCAGAGGCAGCCTAGCTTTTTTTTTCTTTCTTTCCTGTTTAGGCTCTGGTAGTTCTTGATCGCAGTAAAAGTTAGAAAATTTAAGTTTGAGAAGCTATGTTTGAAGCAAAGGAGCTACCAAGGTTTATTTCAACTCTCTGTTAGTGATAACAGAGTAGTAGAAAACTTCTTCTTCTCCTTCTCCTTCTCCTCCTTCCTCCTCCTTCTTCCTTTTCTTTCTCCTCCTCCTCCTTCTCCTCCTCCTTTCCTCCTCCTCTTCTCTTCCTCATCCTCTCCTCCTCCACTCCTCCTCTTCTCCTTCTCCTCCTCCTCTCCTCCTCCTCCTCCTCCTCCTCCTCCTCCTCCTTCTCCTCCTCCTCCTCCTCCTCCTCCTCCTCCTCCTCCTTCTTCTTCTTCTTCTTCTTCTTCTTCTTCTTCTTCTTCTTCTTCTTCTTCTTCTTCTTCGTCTTCTTCGTCTTCTTCATCTTCTTCTTCTTCCTCCTCCTCCTCCTTCTCCTCTTTTCCTCCTCTCCTCCTCCTTCTCCTCCTCCTCTTCTCCTCCTCCTCCTCCTTGATGAACTGATGCTGGGGATCTTTTGAAGTCTGCATTACAGGTAATCCTTGACTTACAACAGTTCATTTAGAGCCGACAAATGGTTATCCAACATCTTCTTAAAAACGCCCAGTGTTGGAGCATTCACAACTTCTGGAGGCAAGCTGTTCCACTGATTAATTGTTCTAACTGTCAGGAAATTTCTCCTTAGTTCTAAGTTGCTTCTCTCCTTGATTAGTTTCCACCCATTGCTTCTTGTTCTACCCTCAGATGCTTTGGAGAATAGCTTGACTCCCTCTTCTTTGTGGCAACCCCTGAGATATTGGAACACTGCTATCATGTCTCCCCTGGTCCTTCTTTTCATCAAACTAGACATACCCAATTCCAGCAACTGTTCTTTATATGTTTTAGCCTCCAGTCCCCTAATCATCTTTGTTGCTCTTCTCTGCACTCTTTCTAGAGTCTCAACATCCTTTATGCATCGTGGTGACCAAAACTGAATGCAGTATTCCAAGTGTGGCCTTACCAAGGCATTATAAAGTGGTTTTAACTCTTCACGTGATCTTGATTCTATCCCTCTGTTAATGCAGCCTAGAACTGTGTTGGTTTTTTTGGCAGCTGCTGCACACTGCTGGCTCATATTTAAATGGTTGTCCACTAGGACTCCAAGGTCCCTCTCACAGTTACTACTGTTGAGTAAGGTACCACATATACTGTACCTGTGCATTTTGTTTTTCTTGCATAAATGTAGAACCTTACTTTTATCACCATTGAATTTCATTTTGTTTGATAGCGCCCAATGCTCAAGTCTGTCAAGATCCTTCTGTATCTTGAGCCTATCTTCTGGAGTGTTGGTTATTCTTGCCAGTTTGGTGTCATCTACAAATTTGATGAGTTCCCCATCTATCCCCTCGTCCAAGTCATTGATGAAGATGTTGAAGAGTACTGGGCCTAAAACAGAGCCTTGGGGTACTCCACTGCATACTTCTCTCCATGTAGATGCAGTTCTATTGAGCACTACTCGTTGAGTGCAGTTGGTCAGCCAGTTTCGAATCCATCTGGTGGTGTTGCTGTCACCTTCTTGCCACTTTCTCCCAGCAATGGACCAATTGTTTCCTTGACATTTTTCTTGTTTTTAATATGTTGGAAGAAGCTTTTTTGTTATTTTTTACTTTTGTCGCAAGCCTTTGTTCATTGTGAGCCTTAGCTTTCCTCACTTCATCTTTACAGGCTCGGGCTATTTGCTGATATTCTGCCTTAGTTATTTCCCCCTCTTTCCACTTTTTATACTTGTCCTTTCTGTCTTTCAATTTGTCAGAGAGTTCTTTATGCAGCCATGCTGGTTTCTTTTGAGAGCTATTATTTTTCTTCTTCATTGGTATTGTGCTAGACTGGGCTTTTATAATATCGTTTTTCAAAATTTCCCAAGCTTCTTGAGTTGTTTTCCCCTTGAGGATTCTCGTCCATGGAATCCTTCCCAAGCTCTCTCTAAGTTTAGTTTGACTTTGTTCTACTGCTTGTGTTTGCATAATGTTGAATTCCAATATTGCATGATCACTTGCCCCCAAGGTTCCTGTAGCTTCAACACCTTCTATCATTTCATCTCTGTTAGTGAGAATTAAGTCCAATATGGCTGATATGTTCCCTTATCTACTTTTTGGGAAACAAAGTTGTCTGCTAGATTTGTTAGGAACCTGTTGGATCTTCCACTTGGTGCAGAGTTTGTCTCCCAGTTGATGTCAGGGTAGTTAAAATCCCCCATTACTATTGTGATGTGCTTCCTACATACCTTAGTTAGCTGACCAGCAAAAAGTTCATCTACTTCCTCTGTTTGGTTAGGTGGCCTATAGTATAGACCTATGGCAATGTCGTTTCCCCCCCCCTTTAATATTGACCCAAATGCATTCAAGATAATTTTCATTATTGTTGTGCTCTATTTCTGTAGAGATGTAGTTGTTTCTTATATATAGTGCAACTCCACCACCCCTTTTATTTGGTCTATTTCTTTTAAAAAATTGAAATCCCTCTAGCTGTATATTCCATTTGTCGGTTTCATCCCATCAAGTTTCTTAATGGCAACAATATCATATCTTCCCTCATTTAAGTCCTTGGTAAGTCCTCGATATGTAGACAAAAATGCCAAACCCGACTGAAAATCTGACTGACTGTGATTAATAATAATAATAATAATAATAATAATAATAATAATAATAATAATAATAATAATAATAATAATAATAATAATAATAATAATAATAATAATCGCAGTCAGTCAGATTTTCAGTCGGGTTTGGCATTTTTGTCTACATATCGAGTCCTTACCAAGGACTTAAATGAGGGAAGATATGATATTTTTAATAATTAAATAATGAAATAATAATGAAATAATTAATTTTTATTTATTTGTTTGTTTGTTCGATCTTATAGGCCGCCCAACTCCTGAAGGACTCTGGGCGGAATAATAATAATAATAATAATAATAATAATAATAATAATAATAATAATAATAATAATAATAATAATAATAATAATAATAATAATAATAATAATAATAATAATAATAATATATTAATTATTAATAAATAATAAATACTTGCAATACCATCAGGCAACATCTATCTATCTCATGTCTTTGTGAAGAACATGGAGAGTGGATAGAAATGCCAAATTTGGTCTAAAGATCTAAATGACAGTGTGACCAACCACCACGATCATCGTCATCATTGTAATAGGCGCCTTGGGTGGGATCCAAAAATAACTGGAGCACCACTTGGTCATCATCATCATTGACAAAATCACCATCTGTCAGTTGCAAAAGGCAGTTTTGCTCAGAACCGTTTATATCCTGCAATGATACTTTTTAACACCATCAAACGTCCACACCTGCCTATCCCAAGTCCCAGGGAAGGATTCGATAGACATATAAAAAAATACCAAATCCAGTCTGAACACCTGGCTGACTCTGCGATGAACCATCATCATAATAAAAAAGATAGGAATCTGAGTTGTTGCGAAACAAAGAAGCCGTCTCTACTAGGAGCTTTGGGGCCTTGCAAAGTTCCGCCTGAGATGGCAGAAAACATTAGTGGACTGCAGTAATTTAGCTTGTCCTCTGATAAACGGAAGTTTTCAAACTGCCTCTGCCCACTGCTAGGGGGTCCCTCAGGGCAGCCAATTTGGGTGCGTAGGCTCTTTAAATTCCATATTGTTCTTTTGTCCCATAAAGCAAGTACTGATCCATGGCCCAGTACTGGGTCGTGGCCTTTTGGGAACCGGGCCACACAAGCAGCAGGCAAGCGCGTGAACGCACAAAGCTCCATTTGCACAAGTTGAGACTATAATAAAAGTGCAGAGAAGAGCAACCAAGATGATTAGGGGACTGGAGGCTAAAACATACGATGAACGGTTGCAGGAACTGGGCATGGCTAGTCTAGTGAAGAGAAGGACCAGGGGAGACATGATAGCAGTCTTCCAATATTTGAGGGGCTGCCACAGAGAGGAAGGGGTCAAGCTATTTTCCAAAGCACCCAAAGGCCAGACTAGGAATAATGGATGGAAACTGATCAAAGAGAGATTCAACCTGGAAATAAGGAGAAATTTTCTGACAGTGAGAGCAATCAACCAATGGAACAGAAGTTGCCTTCGGAAGTTGTGGGAGCTTCATCACTGGAACCTTTCAAGAAGAGACTGGACTGCCATCTGTCAGAAATGGTGTAGGGTCTCCTGCTTGGGTGGGAGGCTGGACTAGATGACCTACAAGGTCCCTTCCAACTCTGTTAATCTGTTAAGTGGCGGGCACGTGTGGGAAACCATCCCCTCTCCTCCTCCACCCCACCCACTGCCATCACCGGTCCACAGCCAGGAAGGTTCCCGACCTTCTTCCTATAAGGAGAATCCCTAATGCTTTGCTGTTCACATTTTACTGAATTCTTCCAAGTCTGAGCTCCTTTGAAAGCTGTTCTCTAAGACTGTTGCTTTGTACTTTCAGAGGGGGAAGATGAAGGAGAAGGAACCAAACCTCAGGTTCTCTGGTCCGTGTATTTCAACATGAGGGATTCCTCCATCGTTGACAGGTCTTCGTATGACAATTTGCCCTCCAACATGTACGTTTGTTCTGGGCCAGACGGGGCACTAGGGAATGACTGTGCTGTCAAACAGGTAACTCATTCACTTTTCTGGGTAAGGTAGGAATATAGATGACTAAGTCAAGCAAGTTCTCTCAGGCCAAATAAATATCAGGTATTTTAGGGGTGGGGGGGGAGAAAAAACCTAAATACTAATTTAAAATACCTTGCATGTCTATTCCCTTGCCTCTATTGTTCAAGAACGAATGGTGACGAGATTCTTTGTGGTTTCAGAACTTGAAAACTTTGCTTGTGTGCTCATACAGAACCACGTGTTAATGAAGCTTCAAGCATATTTATATGCTCTGAGCCGATTTCTAGGTTTAAAACTACCTGTGTTATGGTATAGGGAAAGATCAACATTTCCCTTTGACTCTCCTTCTTTTGCTATCAATTGGATTTAAAGTCTATGGCATTGTGTTCATACTTCTTTACATTGTTCCCTGTCTTTTTAACACACAGGTGAGCTACTTATAGCCCAGGGTCTATAAGTAACTCACTTAGAATCTTCTACTGACAGTGTATTCAGGTAAAAACTATCCTGACAGCTTGGCAGCCTAGGAGGGAACAGAAAGTATGGATGGGAGGGAGGGAGGAAGGAAGGAAGGAAGGAAGGAAGGAAGGAAGAAAGAGAAAGAACTGGGTCAAAGCATCTGGATGCTAAATTGCATTGGCCACCATCTGTTATAAAACCTATTTGAGAAATAGGTCCCTTGAAGAGTGTCCGGCGACTGCAATTGGTGCAAAATGCAGCTGCGTGAGCTGTGGTGGGTGTACCCAGATGCACTCACGTAACACCGATCCTCCGCCAGCTGCATTGGCTGCCCATTAATCTCCAGATCCAATTTAAGGTGTTGGTCGTTACATTTAAAGCCCTACATGGCTCAGGGCCAGGTTACCTTCGGGACCGCATCCTGCCGCATACCTCCCTACGACCGGTTAGGTCCCACAGAGTTGGTCTCCTCCAGGTCCCGTCGACCAAGCAATGCCGGTTGGCGGGGCCGAGGGGGAGGGCCTTCTCTGTGGGAGCCCCCTCCCTTTGGAACCAACTCCCTCCTGAGATCAGGACTATCCCCACCCTGCTGGCCTTCCGTAAAGCAATAAAAACTTGGCTCTTCCGGCAGGCGGGGTATGAGTGAAAGTTCTTTTTAAAATATTGATAGCATTTTAACATGTTTTTTTTTAAAAAATCGCTTTTATTGATTATATGTTTCTATATAATAAGTCCCCCGGGAGTTGGGCGGCATAGAAATTTTAATAAATAAATAAATAAATAAATAAATAAATAAATAAATAAATAAATAAATAAATAAATAAATAATAAATAATAAATAAATAAATAAATAAATAAATAAATAAATAAATAAATAAATAAATAAATAAATAAATAAATTTAATAAATTTAATAAATTTAATAAATAAATAAACCTATTTGTGATTTGATAAAATAACAATATTACACAGGAGGGGGGCCCAGCTAAAATGAAAGATTGCCAAGAAGCCCCCGAGATTTCCAAAATAATATATTGGTTTCCCAACAGGCCGAAGCCATCTTTCAAGAAATGTTCCCCAGTGAAGAATTCTGCCCCCCACCTCCAAATCCAGAAGATATCATCTACGATGGAGACGGAACTCAGCCAGAAGATCCTGGATTCAGCAATCCATCAGAACCCAAGACGGAGAAGGTGCCTGAGAAGAACCTTGAAGAAGAACCTCCTGAGGAATGAGGCAGCGACAAGGCCAGAAGCGGAGCCACGTGGCTCCAGACTCTGAGCAGAGTTCCAACAGTTGTCGTGCATCATGCGTAACTCCAGGAATCTGGGTGGGACCTTTGCGGAGTTGGTTGAATAGACTGAATTGAGTTGGGAATATGAAGGGCCTTCCAGTCATTGGGTTAAAACAGTGTTACATGCTTGGCTCATTTCTCCTAGAAATCCATGTCAATATCTTGTCAATAAGGCTTTCCAGTCTTCAGTGGATTAAGCCAGTTGGCCAAAGTCAACAGTAGCTCCATATGTCATTTGGCTTGTTTTCCAAAAAGAAGGGCAAACTGATTTCCAGGCGTTCCCACCTCCCCAATCCCCTTTGGTTGGGAACATATGTCTGTTAACAGCACACGTCCTTCTTCCTGAAAAGAACATCTTTCAATATTAACACGGTTCTGTTTGGCTTGCTGTACAGAATGATATCTGAAGTGGCTTTAAAACTCACTGTCTTAAACTCAGTAACATTGCGTAATAAAGTAGATAGCGCAGCTTTCTTGGAAATGGTGAGTTGATCGCATTTTTAAACATTCCAACACCTGGGTATTAAATTTGCTACTAGCCAGTTTTGAACGGTTACAAAAAGAATGTTCTAGAACCATTGTGGATTTACGCCACCACCCCTTTATGAATTGCATACATACAGATATGCTAAAAAGGACAATTTGGTTTGGCAAAAAGGAAGGAGGACAAGCAAAGCATGTTAGACAGGTACGGCTCAAAAGATGATACTTTTCCCCCCCAAAGGAGTCATTTATCTGTAGGATAATTAATCATGTTAAAGAAAGATAAGGTTAATTGAATTTTTTAACGAGTGGCGGTGTTATCCTTCAAGCCTGTTGAAGTTCATTCAATATTCACACCTTTTTATTCCCCTGCTGCTCAAGTGATCCAGTAGAAAATGAATCCTTTTAAGCAATATTTCTAAAATAAAAACTGTATTTATGAGCAAACGTCTTGAGGAGGGCCTGCAACATACCAGTGGTGAAATCCAATTTTTTTTTACTACCGGTTCTGTGGGCGTGGCTTTGGTGGGTGTGGCTTTGGTGGGCGTGGCAGGGGAACGATACTATAAAATCCCCATTCCCTCCCCACTTCTGGGGGAAGGATACTGCAAAATCTCCATTCCCTCCCCACTCTGGGGCCAGCCAGAGGTGGTATTTGCCGGTTCTCCGAACTACTCAAAATTTCCGCTACCAGTTCTCCAGAACCTGTCAGAACCTGCTGGATTTCACCCCTGGCCCACACCTTGGCTGAGGGAGGTGATGACACCACCTGTGGGTGCCACCATATTTGGGGTTGAAGCAGAAGAAAGCAAGAAAGATGCAACCTCCTTGTACATTGAAACAAAACAACCACTTCACAAACACGTGGCGCAACATAGAAGAGCAAACCCATCGGGACAAGATTTAGCAGTCCATCTGCGTCTGAAAGAAAAAGGTCACTCTTTCGAAGACAGCAAAGTCCACCTTCTGGATAGAGAAGACCATTGGTTTGAAACGGGTAAGAGAGGCTATTTATGTTAACATTTAAGCAGCCCTCTCTTAACAGAGGGGGAGGGATAAGACACCCTCTATCTCCTGTCTACAACATACCGTATTTTTTGGAGTATAAGACACACCTTTTTCCTCCCTAAAAGTGGCTGAAAATTTGGGTGCGTCTTATACTCTGAATGTAGCTTTTTCATAGTTTTTTCCCAGCCCTAACTAGGTGCTAACAGATCTTCCCAGTTCTTACCTTGCAGGCTTTTTCATTGTTACTCTCTCCGAAGAATGTTTTTCCAGCCCTAAGTCTTTGCAGGTTTTTTTTTCATTGCTCTACTTGCTCCAAATAAGTTTTTTTCTAGCCCTAACCAGGTGCTAACTATCTTCCCAGCTCTTACTGGCTTGCAGGTTCTTTCATTGTTATTCTCTCAGAAGAAGGTTTTTTTAAGTCCTAACCAGGGGATAAAATAATGTGCTGAAGCTGCTCCGAATAAGTTTTCTTTTAGCCCTAACCAGGTGCTAATAATCTTCCCAGCTCTTACTGGCTTGCAGGCTCTTTCATTGTTACTCTCTCAGAAGAATGTTTTTCCAGCCCTAAGTCTTTGCAGGGTTTTTTTCATTGCTCTACTTGCTCCGAATAAGTTTTTTTCCAGCCCTAACCAGGTGCTAACGATCTTCCCAGCTCTTACTGGCTTGCAGGCTCTTTCATTGTTACTCTCTCCGAAGGAGGTTTTTTTAAGTCCTAACCAGGGGATAAAATAATGTGCTGAAGCTGACCAAACTAAGGACGCTAGCCAGATGAATACCTGGTAGGCAGATTTTTCCCCTCTATTTTCCTCCCCAAAAACTAAGGTGCGTCTTATACTCCGAAAAATACGGTAGTCCTTTCCAAGGAGATTCCACAACCAATTGCACCCTGATTCAGGTTGTCAAATAGGAATTTTCCTATGAAGAGGCGATTTAGGATCTTGCTTCCCTGAAGTCATTCGTACTTAGAAAATAAAACCGAGATTCAATTCTAATTAACAAAATATTTATCTTAGTACAAAAATAACAAAAGAATAAACCTTTAATAAGCTATATCTTCTCAGCTAATGGATTCACGTCTGCCTCGGGCGAGGCATCGAAGAGGGGAAGTAGGAGGAGACAAACTCCTGGAATGCACGCATGCGTAGTAAAACATATCACATGTCTGCTTGGTTAGAAATTACAGTAAACCTAGAAATATTGTAGAGGTGCTCAACTGGCAATTATTCACATCGTGACACAGGTGATCCTGAGGGCATAGCTAAATGCCCAAGTGGCCTCAAGAGCTCTCAGGGAGAGTGCTAATGACCAGATGACTGCAAAGCAATATGATCCTTCCAATCCCCCTTCTCGTCTTGTCAGAACTAATCCTTCCATCGCCCTCACCATCCTGCCAGAATCGATGAAGTTTCTTGGATGAGAAACGAAACTTACTACTACTTCTTAACTCAAGGGAAAAAACCAGTTCAGTTGCCTTTTGAAAAAAGCACCTTTGAGATGCAACCTTCATGTGCTCTGACCATCTTTAAAAGGTGGTTGTCCCAAAGCAACCTTCCCTAATTTCCCAGGCAAACAATTCGTATTTAGCAACATGATCTGCATTTAGCTTAGAAGCCACCTGAGATGGACTGTAGAGAAAGGGATAGGAAGAAAAGAGAACTCGACAGCGAGGAGAAATGTAAAGGGATGGGAGAAACTGAAGCAAAAAGGACAGAAAGAGGGGAGGTATCAAAGAAAGGGATTGGTTGAAAGATGTCTTGGTCTCACCTTCCATCAGTTGATGGCCTTCAATTCCAGAAGCCTATTCAGAAATGTGCAGGGACGCGGTGGCTCAGTGGCTAAGATGCTGAGCTTGTCAATCAGAAAGGTCGGCAGTTCGGTGGTTCGAATCCCTAGCGTCACATAACGGAGTGAGCTCCCGTTACTTGTCCCAGCTTCTGCCAACCTAGCAATTCGAAAGCATGTAAAAATGCAAGTAGAAAAATAGGGACCACCTTCGGTGGTAAGGTAACAGCATTCCGTGCGCCTTTACCTTTATCTTATTCAGAAATGTAGACGTAGTCTCCTTGTTTAGAATCTGCAACAATATGGAACCTCCATGGACGAATATAAATCAATACGGTAGTCAATAGCAATAGCACTTAGACTTATATACCGCTTCATAGTGCTTTACAGCCCTCTCTAAGCGGTTTACAGAGTTCAGCATATTGCCCCCAACAATCTGGGTCCTCATTTTACCGACCTCAGAAGGATGGAAAGCTGAGTCAACTTTGAGCCCTGTCAGGATCGAACTCCAGGCTGTGGGCAAAATTAACCTGCAATATTGTATTCTGACCACTGCGCCACCAAGCTCCTAATAGCACTAGCAATAGCACTTAGACTTAGATACCACTTCACAGTGCTTTACAGCCCTCTCACAGCAGTTTACAGAATCAGCTTATTGCCCCCAACAATCTGGGTCCTCATTTTACCCACCTCGGAAGGATGGAAGGCTGAGTCAACCTTGAGCCTGGTGAGATTTGAACAGCTGAACTGCTGAACTAGCAGTCAGCTGAAGTAGGTTGGAGTGCTGCTTTTAACCACTGCGCCACCTCGCCTCCTCAAGTAACTTCATAGAAATAATCCTTGATTTACAACCAGTCATCTAGCAACTGTTCAACAGACCTACCTGTTTATAACCTGGATTCGAAGTTCCAGTGGTCAGGCCCCTCCTCTCCTCTGCAGTCACGTGGCCCAACTTTGGGCATTGAGATTGGCCATTTGCAGCATCCATTCCACAGTCATCTGACCTCGTTTTGTGATGGTTTTTGCCAAAACCCGGCATTTCCTTCAGGTTTCCAGCAAAACCGCGCCCGTAGCGAACTATAGGTTTGCTTAATGACTGCCGCGTTTGCTTAACTGTGGCAGCCACTTTACGATGGAGGCTCCATTATAGACGTAAATGGAGGACAATCTGTCTATCTGCATAAATCATGGCCATGAATTGACGCACTTCAGAAGAGCCCCTGGAACCGAGAGGAATGCTTTCTTTTTTTTTGAAGCAGCTCCTGAACATCCACAAATCCGTAAAGCGTGAATATTCTCGTCCTTGATTTCATCGCAAGCCTCGGGGAATCGGGATGACACGGCGGCCTGCCAATTTAATATACAATCATGTATCGATAATCTAAATTTTACACTGCATTTCACAGGAGGAGGTAGCAGCAGCATCTCCGTTTGCACGCACACCGCTCTTAATGCACGCACGTGCAATTCCAAGCCCACGCACGCTGATGGTTTCCCCCGCCGTTTCCAGCAACCCTCAGTTAGCCTCTGATTTCTGAAGCCCATCAAAAAGTTGTTAAAGCGAATTGTTGCAGCCCTTTTTTTTAATGTCTTTCCCTTTGTTTTCCTGAAAATGGAATCGCGGCAGTATAGCTGTCGCAGGCGTATTAACAAACCAATTCATGGACACCATAACTTAGAAACAGGTGTCTTCTCTGTGCTAGGAAGATCATATTTTTAAAGGCAGAAGCAGGAAAGATTTTTCTCCCCTCTTTCTCTCCTCCTTTCCCAGAGACGAGGATATCTCTCCGTTTAATGTGGCGTACAAGCTGAAGATTGCCTCTCCTATTGAATTATATAATGAAAAATCAATCCGTTTTAATGGTTGACAAACTTTGACATTCAAATAAAAATGTTCCTGGCATTTTCATCAGCGACCTGTAGGCAAAAATTAGGTGCAGTGACTTTAATTTATGCAATACTGAAGCGCTGCCAAAACATTGCACAAATGACTGTATAACGAGGCAATAATAGCTACAAAGAGAGGCAGCAATAAAAAAAACAAAGAGAGTACAACTCAGAGCTAGGCTACCTTAGTTTTTAAGGATTATATCAATTTCCCAGTACTATCATATGAAAAACCATTTTCCTACCTACTGCTTTCTTTGCAACTCTGCTCTTATTGTAAAAGCAATTTCTCAGACAGATCATACATGTATACATATGTTCTACACACACACATGCATGCATGCATATACATACAGATCAGAGGTGGGTTTCAGCAGGATCTGACCAGTTCTGGAGAACTGGTAGCGGAAACTTTGAGTAGTTCGGAGAACCGGTAGCGGAAATTCTGAGTAGTTCGGAGAACCAGTAGTGGAAATTCTGAGTAGTTTGAAGAACCAGTAGCGGAAACTTTGAGTAGTTCAGAGAACCAGTAGCGGAAACTTTGAGTAGTTCGGCGAACCAGTAGCGGAAATTCTGAGTAGTTCGGAGAACCGGTAGCGGAAATTCTGACTAGTTCGGAGAACCGGTAGCGGAAATTCTGAGTAGTTTGGAAAACCGGTTGCGGAAATTCTGAGTAGTTTGAAGAACCAGTAGCGGAAACTTTGAGTAGTTCAGAGAACCAGTAGCGGAAACTTTGAGTAGTTCGGAGAACCAGTAGCGGAAATTCTGAGTAGTTCAGAGAACCGGTAGCGGAAATTCTGAGTAGTTCGGAGAACCAGTAGCGGAAATTCTGAGTAGTTCGAAGAACCAGTAGCGGAAATTCTGAGTAGTTCGGAGAACCGGTAGCGGAAATTTTGAGTAGTTCGGAGAACCGGTAAATACGACCTCTGACTGGCCCCTCCCCCATCTATTCTCTGCCTCCCGAGTCCCAGCTGATCGGGAGGAAATGGGGATTTTGCAGTAACCTTCCCCTGCCACGCCCATCAAGCCATGCCCACCAAGCCACGCCCACAGAACCGGTAGCAAAAAAAATATTGAAACCCACCACTGATACACATGCGTGCACACAGGAAAGGAAAGGAGAGAAAAAAGAAATGGAAAGAAGGAAGGAAAGAAAGAAAAAAAGGAAAGAAAAAAAAAGAATGAATTTTGAATTAAGTTGAAAATGAAACAAAGAAGGAAAAACGTCTTGGCAAAAACTTTGGGGAAATCCAAGAACAAATGTTCCTACGGTATCCTTTTAAACAGCTGCCTTGTCGAGATTAGTCAGGCTTTCCATGAAGTTGAGTAGATACCTATTTAAAACTGAACTCTTGAGGAGCTTCCTTCGACCCAGGCCAAGATTTTTGCTGAAGCCTGCAGCCCTTCAAAGTCATAATTTAGAAACCAAAATAAAGGATGGATCCTGACAGCTGCGTTCCTTCTCTCCTCCAAAGCTTGCTTTCTCAGCATCAAAACTCCCAACGCGTTTGCAGTCCTTCTCTTGTGTCAGCAGCAAAAAATGGAAGGATCCTCTGTCACCTCTCCTGCCGTCAGCAGAATGGAGAAAGAATAGAAAGGGGAGAAAGCCATCCCAGAGAGGCAGAAACATCCTTTCAGCGTTAACGTAAATATCCAGATGATTTACCAGCTTGGAGCTGCCTTCGCTTTCGTCTCAGCTTCCCAGGCTTTCCTTCCAGTAGTGGGTTCCTACCAGTACGGTCCACTCTACCGCACCGGTAGTGGCCGGCCGATGATGTAATTTGCGCGCAACACCGGTCCGTCGTCTTCATTGGTCCGTCGCGCGTCGCCATCTTTTTTCAGAATTTTTTGGCTTCTTTTGCTTCCTGCGCATGCGCAGAAGCAAAATCGTGCAAGGAGCGCGCACGTGTAGCATGCACGCATGCACACGAAACATGGAGATGCGCGCGCAGTGCATTGCTGGCGACTTCGAGATGAAACCGCCCCTGTTTCTTTCATCAAGATTTTTTACTCATGTAGATCTCCCCTCTCTACTGTTGAGTTTGCAAAGCTCCTCAATCAAATGAGAAAGTCGCCACCAACTTTTACACCCAGTGATGGGAGCTCTGGACAGAATGTGGCTTCCATTGGGTTGAGCTGAATTTTGTACCTACTTCGACCTTGACTTCGAGAAGCCAAGATAGCAATAGCACTTAGACTTATATACCGCTTTACCGCTGTTTACAGCCCTCTCTAAGCGGTTTACAGAGTCAGCATATTGCCCCCAATAATTTGGGTCCTCCTTTTACTGACCTCGGAAGGATGGAAGGCTGAGTCAACCTTGAGCCAGTCAGGATCGAACTGCTGGCAGTGAGCAGAGTTAGCTTGCAATAGCAATAGCATTTAGACTTATATACCGCTTCACAGTGCTTTACAGCCGTCTCTAAGTGGTTTACAGAGTCGGCATATTGCCCCCAACAATTTGGGTCCTCATTTTACCGACCTCGGAAGGATGGAAGGCTGAGTCAACCTTGAGCCTGGTGAGATTTGAACTGCCAAATTGCAGGCAGTCAGCAGAAGTAGCCTGCAGTACTGCACTCTAACCACTGTGCCACCATGGTTCTTTTCTGTTTCTAATTGGAGGCCTTCAATGAAAAGGACCCTGTTGTCTTCTAATACCATCTATTGCTGATAAGATGAGAATAACTCTCATTAGAGGCGAAAATAGATCTTTTCCCGGAATTCTGACATTAGAAATGAAACCGCAGTTTAAAGTTCTAAGTAAAAATATTTATTTCGGTACAAAAACAATAAATCCTCATTAATTACATCTCTGATATAAAAAGGCACGTCTTGCTTCGACAGAAGCTAGGAGCAGAAGGACTGAACGGAGAAAGGAATGTACACATGCGTACTAGGAACATGTCAATCACGTGCTCAGGAATAAACCATTATATTAGATAGGGATGCAGCTCCCTGCATATACTTGTAACAGGCAATATAAAAATCACTGCGTGACAATTGCACTCTCAAAAGCTCTTCCATTAGAGAGTTGGTCACCTAAAACTAGCTTCTTAGCCGTTTTCATCCATGCTTCTAGACCAGGAGTGTTCAAACTTGATAGTTCCATCTCTTGTATATGGAGTTAGCCATTTTATTGGGAGGCAGCAGTGAAGGGAAAAGGTTAGAAGACTATGGAAAAATCACTGAACCTTGTTTTCAATTGGGGATGTTCAATCTTTTAAGTCCAGATCTAGTTCATGAATCATTGAATTCTAATTTTTAATGAGACCAGATGAGAGATGTTTAAATATCGCATGGATGGTCTTCTCTTTCAGAGATGGACACTTCCCCCCCCCCCCGTGGAAAACTACCTTTGCAAGAAAAAACCCATTGGCAGGAGATGCTTAACGGGCAATGTACGGAGAGAACTATGCATCATATGCTCAGGACATCATCAACAGAACATTTTTTTTCCATGATGGAAGAAATGAAACAGTTGCCCCTCCTGTTGTTTACAATCAATTGTGAACATTCCCTTCTTTCGCAGGGTTACAAGATACAGAGGCTAAAACTTTCCCCTGGCTGGGAGCCTTGATGATACACTCCCATCATCAAAGTCATTTGAGATCTGGACAAAAGAAAAGGAAATTGATTCAGTTAATTGAAATACATGAAAAACATTAACTGTAGATCATTTGATTAGTTCTGCAATATTTAAACATCTCTCATCTGGTCTCATTAAAAATTAGAATTCAATGATTGCGGAGGCTTGATGAACTACATCTGGACTTAAAAGATTGAACATCCCCAATTAAAAACAAGGTTCGGTGATTTTTCCATAGTCTTCTAACCTCTTCCCTTCACTGCTGCCTCCCAATAAAATGGCTAGCTCCATATACAAGAGATGGAACTATCAGCAGATTATATTCATAAAAGACTTATCCATCACATAGGACGGTGGGTGATGACCAGTAGATGAGTAAAAAACTAGCACCAAAGCTATTAAGAACACAGAACATAGAATAACAAGGTTGGAAGAGACCTTGGAGGTCTTCTAGTCCAACCCCCTGCCCAAGCAGGAGATCCTACATCATTCCAGACAAATGGCTATCCAGTCTGTCCAAGCCATTAAGATACCATCAGGTTAACAGATTTAACAGATTAACAGGGTTGGAAGGGACCTTTGCAGGTCATCTAGTCCAACCCCCTGCCCAGGCAGGAGACCCTACATCTGCCTCTACCTAGGATTGCACTCACAACCTCCTGAATGTGAGGCAAGAGCTCCACCTCTAAGCCACAGCAGCAGATATATTGGCTAATGCAAATATATATCACGTTCCTAAGAAGCTGTGATGATGTCGTTTGTCTTGTGACATCATCACATTAATGATACCAATGTGATATAACTTGCATTCATCACAATACAACTGATGCAAATTACATAACTTTGTGCAATGACATGCTTTGTGTGTCATTGCTTCACTTTCCCACACTCATATTAAATATAGATATATTTGTATATGTATATTTATATACGGTTGTAAAGTGTTAAATATGTTTTTGTTTCACATTACCTTGCAAGGATATTAGGCTTGCATCCTGACATGAGATAGCTATTATGGGATACAATATTACCCTATTGAACTGGATACGACTGCTGTTATAAAATGAAAATGAAAAACACACTTGAAAATTTTCTTTGCAAGCCACAGATGCAAATGCTGGATGATTAAGGAGGAAAGGTCTCCTGATTAAACTCTCATTCTTGTAACTAATAAGCCACAATTGGCTGGATTCGTGCACATAGTTCTAAAACTACAATTTACAAAACATCAGGGCTGGATTCCCACAACAAACCAATTCCAAACCAAACAGACCATGTTGTGGCTTAGTGCAATGTTTAAGCCCTGGCATTGAATCAAATCCATGAATGGGACGCTTGGAGGAGAAGGACATTTAGTCCAACCCCTTGTTCAACACAAGTCCACAAGATCTTCAACTTCTAGTTGGAGGCCTTCAGTGAAAAGGACCCTGTTGTCTTCTAATACCATCTATTGCACTCTCAAACAGCTCTTCCATTAGAGAGTTGGTCACCTAAAACCAGCTTCTTAGCTGTTTTCATCCATGCTTCTAGACAAGGAGTGTCCAAACTTGGTAAAATTAAGACTTGTGGACTTCAACTGGAGAATTCTGGGATCTGAAGTCCACAAGTCTTAAAGCTGCTTGGTCTAGACCAGAGGTCTTCAAACTTGGCAACTTTAAGACTTGTGGACTTCAACTCCCAGAATTCTCCAGCCAGCTATGCTATGCTGGCTGGAGAATTCTGGGAGTTGAAGTCCACAAGTCTTAAAGTTGCCAAGTTTGAAGACCTCTGGTCTAGACCAAGCAGCCAAGAATGGAATTATGGGACACATTTTTAGAAGAAGGCAGAGAACCTGGACCCAACTCACATTTTTCCCAGGTTGAGATCCCCCAAATTCTTTTAGGATTTGAGGTCCCCAGATCCAAATATTGCTTCCATTCTCTCAGGCTCTGCATCGGCCAACCGTGGCTCAAATGAGCATTGCATCTGGACAAGGGGAAAACTCATTAATGCAAGAGAGATGTCAGCTCCATGGTGATAAGAAGCCTCCTTCAAAAAGCAGCCAGGAAATGAATGATTGTGTAGTCACGGGCCAGGAGTGGATGATAAGGCGTGGAGACTGTACGCCAAAAGATGAAGATGAAAAGAACAATGGAATAGCTGTCTCATTCACTGGAGACCATCCATCCTTAGTCCTGACAGGCAGGTCTATGACATCTGAGAGAGAGATATTCCCATCATGCAATTCAACAAGACTTCATGGAACACTGTTTCTTGCACCCCAGTAGCCCCCGTACATGTTGGCTTTGTAGCCAAATGGAAGTAACAGGTAATTTCCTAAATCTGGTGAGAGAAGCATCTGATTATCTTGGTTTAGTATCAGATGGTCTCATTTTCCAAACTTTTTTCAAATAAAGCCTCTTGGGAGAGGGGGGGAAATAATTCAAAATATCCAATGGTAGCAATCCCTTAAACTACACTTTCTTGCAACTCTCTTCAAATTTATTTCCTCTCTTTCCCATCACAAGCTTTGAATTTGGGTTTCTATTTGAAATCAAACCACTATTGCTTAATAGCGACCCCTGCTGGGATTTTTTTAAAGAGGTCTCTTCTTTTTTACATTTTGAATCTTGTGAATTCAGGCTGTGCCAAAACTTCAGTTGTAAACTTTACTTAGTTCTTAGTTTACTTAGTCCACATAGTCACCAGAGGTCACACTAACACAGAAAGACGACCAGTTGCAGTTGGAACATATGGGAAAGATTTTATTGGAGAAGATATGTTATTGGTAAGAAATGGATGGAAAAGACAAATTCCTTGTGAGTCCAATCACACTTGGCCAATAAAGAATTCTATTCTATTCTATTCTATTCTATTCTATTCTATTCTATTCTATTCTATTCTATTCTATTCTATTCTATTCTATTCTATTATTCCATTCCATTCCATTCTATTCTAAGTACCATTTTCAAAAATGATGGTTTAGAAAGGATCTTTTGAAAAACAAACTTTCCAGCAGAGGGCAATATTTTCCTACTTTTCAGACACACTTTATTCTTGCTTACACACATTATTGTTTCCAACTGTAAAAATTAGGTTGTATTAAACAGGAGAGGTTGTGTGTCCTCCCCATTTTTAATTCACTCTTAGGAACATGGCCGGTGTTATATTCAAAACATAACTTTCCATTATGAATATTGCTTTTTAGCCCTCCGCAAGTGATTGTGACTTTGTGTGTGTGTGTGGTGCTGGCCAGCTTGTATATTCTTCATTTAGAAGATTAAGCAAATGCTAATTTGAAAGTTGTTATACACAGGAGGACATCAGGTTGGGGAACCCAACTTAAACCTAGACAGTAGACGTTTTTGTGACTGAGGAAATCTGAGTTTTAGTTCTGAGAGTTAAAATTAAGGAATGTTGTTCTACTTTTAAGAAATGCACTGTGAACTACAGTACATATGGCATGCTCATACACTTTTATATGCAGCTTTTGAGAAGGGAATTGCTTTATAAAAGTGTGGTGGGGGAGATGATGCCTGGCAGCTGCCTGGACAAGTCCCTGCAGTTTTATTGACAAAATTTCAAAAGTTGTTTGCCATTCCCTTCTTCCTGGGGCTGAGAGAGAACGACTGGCCCTAAAATCACAGCTGGCTTCCTATCTATGAGCAGGAACAAAACTCATGTTCTGTTGGTTTGTAGCTGAGTGCAGGGGTGGGTTCCTCCCAGTTCGGACCGGTTCGCCCGAAATGGTAGCAGCCTGCTGGTGATGTCATGATGATGTCACCGAACCAGATTGGTCGGTGCCGGTCCGTGGGTGCCACCATCTTTTTTTGAATTTTTTTTTTATTTTTTTTTATTTTTTTTTTTGATTTTTTTTTTGAATTTTTTTTCTTTCCTTCTGAGCATGTGCAGAAGCTGAGTTCTGGCACTGTGTATGCCATCTTTTTTTGGCTTTTTTTTCTTTTGGCTTTTTTGTTACTGCGCAGGCGTGCGCGTGCAAAGCATGCGCACCCACGTAGCGCGGGAGGGAGGAAGCAAACCGGCAGCGAGGTAAGTTGGAACCCACCCCTGGTTGAGTGCCTAAACCACTAGACAAAACTGCCCCATACTTTTTACAAGTTTTATAAAACTTTATAAAAGAACTGAAGTTAACACCCAAACCACAAAAGAAGCTGATAAATTATACCAAAAAAATTTAAGGTGATTTATTTAATTTTAAAAGGGCAAAATTCTGTGACATCTAGCTCAGCGACCATACCAAAAACTATTGGGATGTTTTCTCATAGTTGGGTTTGCTTTTTCTTTTGATCCCACAGTTATTTGATCCAGACAGATGTTTATCTTGCAGTTCTCCCAGCTAGCCCCTGTTTTTCATTAAACACACCCTGTAGCCTTTTCCTTCATGCTGAGCAGCCAAAAAAAAAAATCATCTTGGCAAATGCAGAGCATCTTGCTTAACTATCAGACCACCAGCCAGACAAGATGAGATCTGGGAAAGCTAATTAAAGCAGAATACTGTTGGGAAGAAGCAAAAATTAGCACCTAGATTAAAACTTAAACAATATAGCTTTCAGGGCGGGGTTCAGCAACCCTTTCTAGCCCCTAGAACAGTGATGGCGAACCTTTTTTGGTTCGTGTGCCAAAAAAGGGGGGGATGCGGGGGATCACATGTGTGCGTGCCCACACCCATAATTCCATGCACCCCTGCGCATGCACGCATGACCCCCCCCCACTCCCAGCATGCAATGGCACGCCCATTTTTTGCTCTCTCCAGGCTCCAGAGCCTTTCTAGGAGCCTGGGAAGGGCGGAAACGGCCTTCTGGAGGCTGGAAACAGCCTGTTTCCTGACTCCCAGTGGGTCCAGAAGGCCCAAAAATCAGCCGGCCGGAGCGCACATGTGCGCCGGACCTGAGCTCGCGTGCCCACCGATATGGCTCCGCGTGCCACTTGTGGCACCCGTGCCATAGGTTCGCCATCACGGCCCTAGAACATTCCTTCTCCATTCTTGTTAAAGATCTGCAGCGTGTTTTTCTGGAAACTTGAAACAAAGAACAACTGACAGATCCACCATAAATAAATTGACCTCCCTTCCTTGAATGGGAAGGAAGGAAGGAAGGAAGGAAGGAGGAAAAGGGAGGAGGGAGGAGGGAGGGAGGGAGGAGAAGGAAGGAGGGAGGGAGGGAGAGAGAGAGAAGAAAAGGAAGGAGGGAGAAGAAAGGAAGGGAGGAAAAGAAAGGAGGAGGGAGAAGAAAAAAGGAAGGAAGGAATAGAAGGAAGGAGGGAGAAGAAAGGAAGGAAGGAAAAAGAAGGAGGGAGGGAGGAAGGAAGGAGAAAGGAAGGAAGGAAGGAAAAAGAAGGAGGGAGGGAGGAGAAAGAGAAAGGAAGGAAGGAAAAGGAAGAAGGAAGGAGAAAGAAAGAAAGAAAGGAAGGAAATATTGAACATCTATTCAAGTTTTGGTCCATTCTACACCTCAACTGTTTTCTACAACCATGAATTGTAGACCTTATCAGCTAAAGCCAATGGGCCATTTCTGCTGCAACGCAGGGATGGGTAAATGTTAGCCTGAAGGACCCAATCAGCACTTTGTGTCTTGAGCAAGTAGGAAAGGTGCTGACATTGTCCCAAGCCTCATTTTGATGCCTCCATTAGTTGCAAGAATGTGCTGGCGGTATCTCTACAATACTTACCGCAAGGAAGTTTCTTCTTACCAGATAGATTAAGAAATATTAGTGGCTTATTCTTGTGACCATGCCAGAGAAGGAAAACAGTTTTACTTTCCAGACTGATGAAAGAAAGATCCTCTAGGACAGGGGTCCCCAATCTTTTGGAACCCAGGAACCACTAAATTCATAATTTTAAATCCCGTGGACCACTAATGTGATCTGGCTGGCTGGGCGTGGCTAGGTGGTCATGTGACTGGGTGGGCATGGCCAACTTGATGTCACTCATGTCAAGGGGTGCCTCGCCAGCCTCTACTCGCCCCTCCCCTCCCAGCCACTCCTCGCCTGTCCGCCTGGGCTCCTTAGGGCCCCAACAGGAAGTAGTTGTTGGAGCTAAGCAGCCACCATGAGAAAGAGTTGGCAAAACAGCTGGCTCAGTTCAAATTGGATCTGACCGAGAAGGAGGCTCCGCAGAAGCACCTCACTGAGGACTACGAGCATAGGCTTTCCAAGCACAGGGAAGACCTGCAG
Organism: Diadophis punctatus similis; assembly: GCA_023053685.1. Taxonomy (NCBI): domain Eukaryota; kingdom Metazoa; phylum Chordata; class Lepidosauria; order Squamata; family Dipsadidae; genus Diadophis; species Diadophis punctatus. The sequence goes on along the minus strand of JALIGW010000014.1, from coordinate 9,272,616 downwards.
GAGTGCGAGGCCAGGTACCGGCACCTGGAGGCTCAGCAGGCTGAGATGGTCAGCCAATTCCAGGCCATGATGCAGTCCCACTGGAACAAGGCCCTCCGGCTCTTTGCCACCAGTGGCCGTTCCCTCCAGCCTTCACCCAAAGCCCCACACCAGGAGGCTGAAGCAGACCCCAAGTTGGAATTTCTCCTCCCCCTCCAACCCGCACAAAAAGACTCCGAAGGGGGAGACTCTCTGCAGCAACACAAGTATTCATTGCACATATCTGGCCCAGGGGCCGTAGTTTGAGGGCCGCTGATTTAGTGCAATATAAAAAATGCAAATAATTTTTCTGCTACCACCAAAATTTTCTCGCGGACCACCAGGGGTCGACAGACCACCAGTTGGTGACCGCTGCTCTAGGAAATGCTACCATCATATCTGGTGGCTCCTTTTAATCCATAAACATTTTGTCATGCAATCCACACATTGTGATGGAATTGAATGACTTAAGAACAATACAATTCCACAACAGTTTTCTTCCTGAGTATAACAAAAGAACTTGAGATTCAGGTTCACACAGTACATTCAACTTTTATCCAGGTTAATTAAGGCTTAATTACCCTATTCACAATCAGTGTAGGGTAGCTGTGAAGTTGCCAGCCTTGGAGAAGGGAGGACAGCTTTGGGTCCCAACAGAGCTCCTGAGCTCATTGGGTGATGTTCAGTTGAAAGATGATTAGACAATTACTTTTGTTTCTATTGTCTATGAAGATTCTCAGTCATCCAGGTCACAGTTATCCCAAAGGTGATTTTTCAAGAGGCAACTGGACTTTCTGGTTTTTCTTTGAAGACATTTCGCTTCTCATCCAAGAAGCTTCTTCAGCTGTGACTGGATGGTGGGGAATGGAAGGATTTATACACCATGCAGACAGCTGGTCATTTGCATTCTTTTAGCGGGTTGTTAAGGCCACCTGGAGATTTATCTGTGTCCTCAGGGTCACCTGAGTGGTGCAAATGAGTGTGGAGCCTTCTTGGAACTGTTGAAAGGACTGTGTTGTTGATTGGAGAGAGATGATGTTGAATCCTTCCTCCTCTGTTGAGAGAGAGCTGTTCAATTTCGACATAAATGGCCTCTGTTTCTATTGGGAAACCGATTCTGGACTTTGTGCCTGAGGGTGGGAAAAAGAATGAAACTTGGATTTTGGGTTTTGTGGATTAGATAGGTGTGTTGTTATAGAAATGGCTAGTATATAATATTATGTAAAAGTAAAAAGTTGAGGTTGTATGTTATTAACTTATGCTATTGGCCAGAAAGAGTTGAAAGTCAATGTTTTTTCTCCTACACTTTTTTCCTTTTCCTTTTCTCCTCCCCCTTTCCCCCACTATTCTCATTTTTTTTGTATTTCTGTAGTTTATATTTTGATGAACTAATACAAAATTTGTAATCTGAAAGTGGATTAGTCCAATTATTTCATTTGATTGTAGCAAGACGGTAGAACAATGGAAGGTACTTTATTCATTTATTATTAAATTTATATACTGGCCTTCTCATTGTTCAGCGGCTCTGGGTGGCTTACAAGCCCCTTAGAAAAAGGCAAAATATGAATGTAATTTCATAATAGTAATAATATCAAAATATGTTCTGAAATGCATAGTTGTTGAGAAATCCCCAGTCAGACAAGGAGGGAATCAAGCAGGGATTTAGCCTGGAGTCTTTGTGCAGTCACAAGAGGTATACAGCTGACCCCCTCCTAAGTTCCATGGGACCTCATCTGTTTGTTCGCATGAGAAGGCAATCAGTCTGGGCAGAAGTGGTATTCACTTACTTTCCCTCCCGGTTCGCAAATGTGAGCGCACGCGCCCCTTCCTCACATGCGCACAGCCTTCTGTGCATGCGCTTTGCTCGTGTGCGTGGCTTGCATGCATGCACACAGCTTAAAATGTGCCTGCATAGGACGGCATAGCGCCGGGGCGGGTGGGCAGCCACCTGCAGGTCGCTACTACCGGTTCTCCTGAACCGGTCCAAACCGACTGAATACCACCGCTGAATCTGGGGAGATTCTTGTACTATAGGTAGAACCCAACAGAGTAGTCAATTTGAATCCTTCACACGTGGATCTGGTTGCTTGAGCCTGACAAGAATAATAATATACTCCAAAAGGAGATTACATATTAGGTGGAAAGGCTGTGTGTGAAAGACAAGTGAAAGTTGATTGCTCCTTATCCAAACCATCATGCTAAAGAAACTTTAGAATCAAAAGTATATGGATATTTGACAGAACACCTTTCTCTAGATATCTCTGCTCAGGTATTAAGATCTTCTAGGGAGATAGGGGGCTTTGGTTCTTCTGTTTATCACCATTAATAATGCTATTTTATAAATTATGGATGACCCTTACTGGCACCCACCCAAAGTTCATCCAGATATCCAAGCGAAGACTTTCTAACCACGTTTTGGGATCTTGGTCACATTAGGCTGTGCTTCCACTATATTGTTGTTGTTTTCCTGTTTTTATTTAGTTAATCTTTCCCTGAGGATCAGTTATAAAAACATCAATAGTTGAAATTAATTTAAACAATTAAGCTGTGCAGTGCCCAACACAGATCATGAATGCGTGTTGATTTGTTCCAGAAGAAATAATCCCCAGGAATGAGAGATCTGCTCAAAGGCTGAGAAATGTCACCGAAGACCATCTTTTAAAAAGAAAAAAAATTATGTATATATTATTCTCAGCACCAGCCTTTAAAGATCAAAGAGTCTAATAAGCCGAAACTTGCCTAAGAATGTACCTTAACTCCATCCTTTGATTTGTGTTCTTAGAAGAAGCCAAGTGAGGGCTCTGAGTCATACATTTATACAGAGAGAATGGCACCTGACCAAATGTGATTCCCAGTTCTCCTTGTTCTAGAAATATGGATGTCTTAGATGAAGTATCGGCATGAGCCAGCCTCACCCTGGGCCTTAGAACCTGCTGAGCCTAGAAGTCTTTTGGCCCATCCCACTTGGCACTGCTTCTCCTTTAGTCCTGGAGTTGAGGATGAAGAGTATCTAAGAAGATGTAGAGCAACTAAGACGATTAAAGGTCTGGAGACTTATGAAGAACGGTTGCAGGAATTGGATATGCAGAGATGGGTTCCTGCCAGAGCTGTCCGGTGCAAAGCTCCGGTAGGGAGCAGCCAATTGTGCAATTTACGCGCGACCGCTCCGGAGCCCTCTCCGCCGGTCCAGCGTGTGTGTCACCATCTTTTTTGGTGAATTTTTGCCCAATTTTGCTTCCGCGCATGCGCGGAAGCAAAATCTCACCAAAATCTCGCATGTGTGTGAGATTTCAGCAAGATTTCAGCCGTCATAATTTTGATTTGATAATTTTGATCACATGACCATGGGAATGCCGCAGTGGTCATAAGTGTGAAAAATGATCATAAGTCACTTTTTTTTAGTGCTATTGAAACTTCAAACGGTCACTAAGCAAACTATTGTAAATCAAAGACTACCTGTAATCTCACTTATTTACCAGGATAGATTCACTTGATGTGACATTTGGGGACTGAAGAAGCTGGAAAAGGCTGGGAAGAGGATTGTTTAGTAATGTCATGAGCAACCTCTCTCTTCTTCATCCATTCTATCTCCCCCCCTTCTAATCTTGTATTTCAGGATAATTCTCAAAGATTTGGGGGTAAAGCTAGGATGAAGTGACTAAGACTGCTCTAATTTCTGGATATGTGAAGTTTTGATAGGGCAAGACACTCTTCAGAAGCCAGAGACCAGTTGCAACATGCGCCTAATTATATACAGTATATATATCTTGCAAACACATTGCTCTTCAGTTTCTATAGGCACCGTTCCAAGAACAACCCAGATTTGTCAACTGCATAGCGCTGGCGAAGTGTGAGAAACAGTACTAACAGTATCAGGCATAAATAATTCTGGCCCTTTTCTCAGAGCACATCATGCGCTGCTTATTATGCGTGGGAGAAAACAAGAAAGCCTGAATCCATCAATTAGGGGGGGACCGAAGATTGGTTGGCCAACCTTGTGGAATACTCAATCCACCTGAGATTCAAAAGTCTTTCCACTTCATGTCGATGTGTCCATTCCTGTATATATCTAGATCAGGGGTGACAAACTCGATTTCATTGAGGGCCACATCAGGGTTGTGCTTGACCTCGGGGAGGCTGGAGTGGGTGTGGCCAGTGTGGGTGTGGCCAGCTTGACATCACTCATGTTGGGGGAGCCTGTGGTGGCCCGATCACTCTGCCAGCGGAATTGGGCTCCTGAGCTCCGTTCTCAGCTGCGACGGCCTCCTGCAACCCTTTGCCAGTGAAAAAGGGGCTCGCGAGGGCCGTGCGCAGCCCTCCCGAGCTCCATTTTTGCTGGCAGAGGCACCATGGGCCGGTCCTTTGCTGTTTCCAGGGCGGCTCCACGGGCCATATCTAAGCACCCCGGGGGCTGGCTCCGGTTCCCGGGCCTTGAGTTTCACACCCCTGATCTAAATAGTTACCGCATTCATACAATATACTTGCGTCAACAACAATCTGATCTAAATGTAGTTCATAAAATCATATACCAAAATGTCCTTCCTGTCAATGATTACTTCAGCTTCAACCGCAACAATACACGAGCACGTAATAGATACAAACTTAATGTAAACCGCTCCAAACTCGACTGCAGAAAATACGACTTCAGCAACAGAGTGGTCAATGCCTGGAATGCACTACCTGACTCTGTGGTTTCTTCCCCAAACCCCCAAAACTTTAACCTTAGACTGTCTACAGTCGATCTCACCCCATTTCTAAGAGGTCTGTAACGGGTGTGCATAAGCGCACCACTGTGCCTACCGTCCCTGTCCTACTGTCCTCTTTCATCGGAACTTTTTACTTATGTTATGTTTATACGAACACCTACTATCTTGTACATGTTTGACAAACAAATAAATAAATAAAAATAAATAAATATTTGTAGTAGACTGTATGAAGATACTAACTCTGACAGAACCGTAACAGGTGAGGGCCAGTTTGAAGTCAAAGCTTCAAAGACCAGAGCAGTAATGTGTTTGGGCATCCCTCTATCAACAGTAACCAGAACAGATCCAAGGATGGGTCAAATACGTTTCTTTGTTGTTGATCATCAGTTTGTAAGGCTCTCCCTAAATTGTCTGCCTTCTCTTGGGAAACAGCAGATACAGACCAAAGGGTGTGACCTCAAATGTTTCCTCTCCTGAATGGACTCTAAGCTAGAATGATTTTTTTTATCCACCACCAGCAATCAGGGCCTCCTCTCCTTCATCAAGTGGTTTCCACCACGCCCTTTGCCAAATCAACTCTACAGTGTGAACTCCAACTTTTAGTGAGCTGTGAGAAGTGGCCCCATTGGTCCGTCAAGGAAACAAAATGGGAAAATAGAAAGCACTCCGTGATGATCACAAGATCTGTCACCTTTAGAATGTACTTCCCACGGTTAGCTGCAGTGCTCAAATCATACTTGCTGCATACATCACCAATGGGAAAGGACCACCAACATAAAAGATTCTCATAGAGTAGGGATTTACTAGGTTACTCAATAGGGCTGGTAGAAATGGTGGTTCTTGACCCAGTTAGGGTGCTTGTGTGTTGCCAGAACCACTGGTAATAAGCTACGGTTAGGTAATGAATAGCTGGGTTAAATGGGTTGTCCCAAGGCTGCTGTTCGATTAAGGCTTCAGATTAAGACATCTCAATTGATTAAAGCTTGCAATGCTATGCACTAACAAGAGATGCTAGTACCAATACCAAAATGTTCATTTAAAGTTTGAATTGTGTCTTATTCAATGAAAAAATATATATCTCGGCTCTATTGTGCAACTTTACACTTAGACAGGAACGACTTGAATAAACTCTCATTTTGTTGCACATGAAGCAATGATTGGTTCATGTAAGCCTATGTTGGTTTGGTGTCTTATAACTGAGGAAATGATCACATGTATTTACTCCACTAAGAATTAATATTCTCAAGTTTTCACATTCTTTCTTCTGTGAACTATATTCCTATCAGATGGAAATTAACATCTGGACAAAGAAAATGGATTCTCTGTACTTAATTTTGGAGCTAAAAGACTTATTATTGAGCATTGGAAGAATAACATGACATCATCAGTCAATGGTCTACAGAATTAATGTTATTAGTGATACCAGTACATGCATTATTAATCAATGTAGAATTACGAGGGACAATTATAATAGCAATAGCAATAGCAATAGCACTTAGACTTACATACCGCTTCATAGTGCTTTACAGCCCTCTCTAAGCGGTTTACAGAGTTCAGCATATTGCCCCCAACAATCTGGGTCCTCATTTTACCGACCTCGGAAGGCTGAGTCAACCTTGAGCCTGGTGAGATTTGAACAGCTGAACTGCTGAACTAGCAGTAGCCTGCAGTGCTGCATTTAACCACTGCGCGCCATCTCGGCTCTAATGAAACATGTGTGTGTGTGTGTGTGTGTGTGTGTGTGTGTGTGTGTGTGTGTGTGTGTGTGTAAGTGTCCAGGAATATGTACTCTGTATGTTTTCTGCCTGTTTTTTAAGATTTTTTTCTTTATAACTGGAGGAATTATTTTTTTCTTCAGGTTTTTTTACTGTTTTTAAAATTAAAAAGCAGGCAGGAATTCTGTTCATATTTACAAGTGAGCATGTTCCATCAAACAGAATAGGATTGAATTCAAGTTAGCACCTACATCATAAGTTGTTTGGGTGTGTACATTAATATATTTACTCGTGTTCTGCCGAGTAAAATAGGTGCAGTAAGAAGATGAACATCTATTAAAAAAACAGATAAAACCCCAGAGCCAAAACACCAGCATCAGACAACCCCAGGAAAGGAAATTTGTTTTGCATATTCTCATATGGGGGTGGGTTGCTTCAAACACCAGTGGCCATTTCGTAAGAGGGTCCTTATCGCAAAGAAAGTCAAATTGGTTGCTGATGTGAACTTTTGCAAGACATGGAAAAATTGCCCCATGGATGAGCAAACAATGAAAGGAAAAATGTAGGAAGTAGGAAGAGCTGTGAACAGCCTGACTCAAGGTCATGTATTATGTTATGGTGTGAAGTATTGTTTTTCTAAATTAACATCCATACATATAAATTAATGCATTAATTTGTATCCTACTTTGCCTCTTTCTTACGGCGGTGCATTTCCAGTTCCTTCGCAATGCCTAACTGGCCACGAAGAGAGGCACGGTGGCTTAGTGGCTTAATGACGCTGGAGATGGTTTCTGCTCCAGCAGTTCGAGTCCTAGCACTGTGTGTCGGGGTGAGCTCCCGTCAGCTTCTGTTCACCTAACAGTTTGAAAGCAATTGTCTATGCGAGTAGATAAATAGGTAGCACTTCAGTGGTGAGGAGTCGAGCTGGTGCTCTGTGCAGGCAGTCAGATTCCAGATGGGTCTGAACCTTTCCGGTTGTGCCCGCTTGTGAGGCAGCTACGGGAAGGGAGGGGGCCGTGGGTGGTGCTGCAGGAGGAGCCACTTGTCTTTCTCACTGGTGCAAAGCCAGCTCCCCTCCTGTGGTGCACCTTGGGAAGCATGTAAGGTTGTACCTGACAGAGCTCATAAACAGGTAGTCAAACTACTACTCTGTAATTGCATTGTAATGTAATTAATGTAACAATGCCATATGATGATGATGATGATGATGATGATGATGATGATGATGATGATGATGATAATGATAATGATAATGATAATGATAATAATAATAATAATAATAATAATAATAATAATAATAATAATAATAATAATGGTCACTTGAAGCTAAAAGAGTATGAGAAGTTAACAGACGTTCTTATAACATGAGCTAGAAGAATTTTGTTAAGGAGAATTTTAATCAATGAACAAGATGGGGCTACCCTTGAAGAGTATTCGGAGACTACAATTGGTGCAAAATGCGGCTGCGCGTGCTGTGGTGGGTGTTTCAAGATACACTCACGTAACACCCATACTCCGCCAGCTGCACTGGTTGCCCATTGGTCTCCGGGTACAATTCAAGGTGTTGATCATCATCTTTAAAGCCCTACATGGCTTAGGACCAGGTTACCTCCGGGACCGCATTCTACCTCATACTTCCCTTCGACCGGTCAGGTCCCACAGAGTTGGTCTCCTCCAGGTCCCGTCAACTAAACAATGTCGGCTGGCGGGGCCTAGGGGGAGGGCCTTCTCTGTGGGGGCCCCTGTTCTCTGGAACCAACTCCCGCCAGAGATATGAATTATCCCCACCTTGCTGGCCTTCCAAAAAGCCGTGAAGACATGGCTCTTCCGGCAGGCGGGGTTTTGAGACAACTTCATCTTGGTCTCCCCCATGTATGTAAGATTGTGTATGCTTTTTAAAATGTATTTTAAATTGTTTTATATGATATTGTTTAGTGGTTCTTCAAATGTTGTATGCCGCCCTGAGTCCCCAGGGAGTAGGGCGGCATATAAGAATCCTAAATAAAATAAAATAAATAAATAAATAAATAAATAAATAAGATAGCCTCTTTGTTCTTGACTTTGGACGACAGTCCCAAACAGTATCAAATTCTCCTCTCATTGTGGCAACAGGGTGAATTGTCCCATCTTGTAAAGTATTGGATGATGAGGTCATTGGATATTTTCTCCATTCCTGATCAGCAGGCAGGAGCAGGAAGTGAAAAAGGTGATGGATAAATCAAGGAGTGATTCAAGAGAGAAGAAGGTAATTTGCTTTGCATGTAAAGTTCAGGTCTGCCTTAAACTTGGTTTCATCAGAGAGGAATGCTGCATTACCAATATTGCATTACCAAAGACTTTTTTTTTAAAAAAATATTATTGATTGGTTGTCTGTTAAGGTGCCGTCAAGGTTACATCAACTTTTAGCAACTCAAGAGATAGGATATCTATGATGATCAACAACAAAGATATTTAGGATGATCTGTCCTTAACAGTGGTGGGTTGCTACCGGTTCGCCCCAGTTCGGGAGAACCAGTAGCGGCGGTGGTGGGAGGCTCCGCCCACCCGCCCAGACGTCATCACAGACGATCTGTGCATGCGCAGAAGCAGCACATGTGCGGGCACATCTCCCAACCAGTAGCAGAGATAAGTGAAACCAATTACTGGTCCTTAACCTTGTAATGAGAACTTCCAATTTTGTATCTGTCCCTGCTGTAATCCAGTCCAACAACTTTGTTGCTTATCGTTCTCTTTCCTTCCATTTTTCTCAGCATGATGAATTTCTCAAGGAAGCTGAGTCTTCACGTCAGGTGTCCAAAGTTCTGTTAATCTGAACCCTGGTCATGTGTGCCTCAAATGAGACCACAGAATGTCAATCATCCCTTTGTTTGCTTTAGATTACAGATTAACAGAGTTGGAAGGGACCTTGGAGGTCATCTAGTCCAACCCCCCCCCATCCAACCAGGAGACCCTGCCTACACCATTTCTGACAGATGGCAGTCCAGTCTCTTCTTGAAAGCTTCCAGTGATGGAGCTCCCACAACTTCCGAAGGCAACTTCTGTTCCATTGGTTGATTGCTCTCACTGTCAGAAAATTTCTCCTTATTTCCAGGTTGAATATCTCCTTGTTCAGTTTCCATCCATTATTCCTTGTCTGGCCTTCAGGTGCCTTGGAAAATAGCTTGACCCCCACCTCTCTGTGGCAGCCCCTCAAATTTGGAAGACTGCTATCATGTCTCCCCTGGTCCTTCTCTGCACTAGACTAGCCATGCCCAGTTCCTGCAACCGTTCTTCGTATGTTTTAGTTTCTGGTCCCCTAATCATCTTGGTTGCTCTTCTCTGCACTCTTTCTAGAGTCTCAACGTCCTTTTTATAGTGTAATGACCAAAACTGGATGCAGTACTCTAGGTGTTGTCTTACTAAGGCTTTATAGAGTGGTATTAGTACCTCACTTGACCTTGATTGTATCCCTCTGTTAATGGAATTTAGGATTGCATTGGCTTTTTTGTCTGTTTTCTTTGTTCTCTATAGCAGGGAGCTCCAATCTTGGCAACTTTAAGTCTTGTGTTCTTCAACTCTCACTTGTCTTAAAAATGGCTGGCTGAGAAATTCTGGGAATTGAAGCCCACAAGTCTTCAAGCTGCCAAGGTTGGAGACACCTGCTCTATAGTATTTTCAGGAGTTTTCTCCAAAATCCAACTTCAAGAGTTGCAATACTCTATCCTGTTTCTTAAAAGTCCGTTCTATGCGATTATTTCAAACCGATTGTCTGGATTCGCACATTATTCCGATCCGATCATAGCTTCCATAGAGGTTCACAGGGGAAATATCTGTGATTCAGAGGTGGCTTCCACTTACCTTCCCTACCAGTTCGCATCACGATGGAAGTGCGTGTTACGCCCCCATCACGTCACGCAAAATACCCTGAAATTACCCTCTGCGCATGCGCAGAAGCCTTTGCGCATGCACAGAGGGGTTTTTTTTGTAAGCCCCGGTGACCAGAGGACCGGTTCGGGAGCGTGGACTGCCAGGGATCACTGCCGGTTCGGCGAGTGGCGGTAAATTTCCGCTACCGGTTCTAAAGAACTAGTCCGACCCGCCAGCAACCCACCACGGCTGTGATTGTATGAGTCTGATTTTTGCAAAGGTGGTCACATTGTGGCATCCGAGTGTCTTTTTCGAGGCCATCATTAACCAAGTGCTAATCTATACATTTTTATTTTTGCTGAAAATCAGAAGCAGAGAAAAGCCATTTCATTTGGCGCTAAAAGATTTGAAGTGCAAAATTAAATTGAAATTTCCCAATTATATTATCCTGCGCCATATTTTATTTGCAGTAAGTGGTCATTTCCCCCCCCACCTCCCCACCTTTTTTGCACATTTTCTGCTATGTTGCTTTTATATCAAATGGTTATTATTTTTGGTTCGTTTACTTTCTCGACATCATGTAATTTTAAAAATTCAATTACTACGGCGCAAACTAAAAGAGAAGGCGGCCATAACTACATAGCTCGTGATTGAAATGCTAGCTTTGTTTTAAGAGGCGGATAATATAATTTGCACAAGCAATAATATAATTACTACTGTCTCAAATGTTGCCTTTTCAACACTAAGACAAGATGATGCAGAGGGATCATAACCAAAAATTGATCTCACTAAAAGAACTAAGTCCCCAGAAGACCATTCGTGAAATGCAATTTGTAATGGCTCTGCGTGTGGCGTGTTTGTGTGCGCACAAAAAAGATGTTGAGCTTGGCAACATTTTACACTTAAAAAAAATATACTAATAAAATAAACAGAATCACATAACTCTTCGATTGCAAATCTTACACCACATTATTTTTGAGTTATTTGCAAAGACATCATTGTCATGAAAGAAAAGTACGGGAGACAAGTGTACTACTACAGGTAGTCCTCAAGTTATGACCACAATTGAGCCCAAAATTTATGTTGGGTAAGTGAGACATTTGTTAGGCGAGCTTTGTCCCATGTTACGACTTTTCTTGCCAACCGTTTTTAAGTGAATCACTGCAGTTGTTAAGTTAATAACATAATTCTTAAGTGAATCTGGTTTACTTCCATTGACTTTGCTTGTCAGAAGGCATCATCATAAATAGGAGTCAATTGCCAAGCGTCTGAATTTGATCACATGACCATGGTCATAAGTGCAAATGGTCATAACTGTGCAAAAATGGTCATAAGTCACTTTTTTCAGTGCTGCTGTAACTTTGAACGGTCACTAAATGAATGTAAGTTGTGGACTGATGATGTTCATCCATTGTATTCGAAGAGGACCTTGACATCTATCAATCAGGGGGGATGTCAAGACTTGCGCGTGAATTGGATTAAAGTGAGGGTGAGGTGTGCATAGTCAGCCTCACTCTCTCTTCCCAGATTCCATCTTGCTCCAAATAGCAGGACAAGAGTCGAGACAGTTGGAGATGGGCTGGGCGCAGTGGTTGACCAGGGCGTCTTTCATGTCTTGCCGTGCTCTTAGAGTACCACATCACTTGCAGAGACCGCCTTCATGACCGTTGTCCTATTCTAGTAGATTTCATCTGCTCAATCCGCCAGAATCTGTCTTCACGTGCTTAGGATAGACAAGTCCCTATCTCACCGAAGGTCGATGACCCAACAGCTACTCTCAACCTGGTTTGGCCAGCCTGTCGAAGCTGTTGCCCGGGGTGTGGCCGCTGTGCATGCTACAGCTGCTAGGAGCCACAGGTGAGAGCTGAGTGACAGGTGGGGACCAAAGGTGAATGAGCTGCCCTAAAAGCTGCCCTAAAATGAGCTGCCTTAAAAGGATACGACATGCCCCGACACCTGAGGTGCTACCCCTCCCTGAGCACCCCATACACCCCAAGTTGTGGACTACCCGCACTTGAAAGTTTGATTGACTGACTGGTTGACTGATTATATGCTATGATGTGTTGACTCTTAGCAACTGCAAACAGATCTTCTCCAAAACAACATATCCCAACAAGGTTCTTTAGATCTTCCAACAGTGCACTCCCTGCTAACAGTAATTGAGTTCAGATACCCTGATGCTGGTTGTCCTCTTCTACTCTTTCTTTACACTTATCCACTTAGCTTGATAGGTTTCTCCAGGAAACTAGGACTTTGCATAATATATCTGAAGGAGGATAACATGAGTCTGGTCATGTGCGCCTTTGAGTGAAGACTTTGGGTTGACTTATTCAACGAGTCCATTGGTTCGTTTTCTTGGTTGTCCATGCTATTCTCAAGAGTCTTCTCCAACAGCAAGACTTACAATACAGAATAAAACAGGTTCTTGCTCTTGAACATTACCTTTGGGTTAACGCATCACACCGAGGGCTAGTTTTGAAAGACGTGATAGCCTGGTTCACACAACGATAAGCCCTAAACCGCATGCGGTGCTGAGCCCAACCCAGACCAGCTATAGCTGTCACCTGTGATTTATGAATACAGGTCCTATGCTTTTCCAGTCCTCCCACACCCACCAGTA
>JALIGW010000014.1:9144711-9254711 GCA_023053685.1 Diadophis punctatus similis | reverse complement strand
TTGCGGTTGAAATTAAAGTACTCTTCCAGTACTTGAGAGGCTATCACAAACAAGAGATGTTCTCCAAAGCACCAGAAGACAGGACAAGAAGAAATGGGTGGAAGATCACAAAAGAGTGATCCAACCTAGAATGAGGAGAAATTTCCTGTCTGGGAGAAGAAATAATCAATGGAATAGCTTGCTTTTGAGTTCTGAGTGCTCCATCACTGGAGGCTTTCAAAAATAGACTGGACAACCATTTGACTGGGATGGCATAAGGCTCCTGCCGTTAGCAGGGGTTGGACTAGAAGACCTCTGAGGTCCCTTCCATTCCTATGATTCTCTGTTCTATGATTCAATGAAAGCCTTAATGATCCTCACATCACTGGGAGTCATAACACGGTTCATTTGTTTATGGAATTAGCTTGCTATGTGAAAATAGCGAACGGTGGCATCTCCAGTAAGTCATGGTTAAGAAATGTATGGCTGAGTGCAACGAGTGACTCCATTTAAACACATTCACAATCGGCCCTGTTTACACAGCTTGCTGAACCGAAATCTGCGCTTAATCATTTAACACTTACACATATATGCACACCAAATGTTGGCTTGGTTTGAAGTCGCATATTAAATATAAGTTGCATTCCTTTCTGTTACATTCTGCTTTCAAGGAACTTTAACTAAAACCTTCCTTTTGTTCAAAATCTTCAATTTTCTTATTGAAATAAATAGATGAGCACGAATCTCTGAATCAGGAAAAGCCATGGCATAATGTTTCAGCACCCATGAAAGATTGGCTCCTGCACCAGTGGTGGGTTCTGAATTAGTCCTTATCGGATTGAGCGGCCTATAAATGCAATTACCGTATTTTTCGGAGTATAAGACGCACCTTTTTCCTCCTTAAAAGTGGCTGAAAATTTGGGTGCGTCTTATACTTTGAATGTAGCTTTTTTTCCAGCCCTAACTACATGCTATCAGATCTTCCCAGCTCTTACCTTGCAGGCCTTTTCATTGTTACTCTCTCCAAAGAATGTTTTTCCAGCCCTAAGTCTTTGCAGAATTTTTTTTCATTGCTCTACTTGCTCCGAATAAGTTTTTTTCTAGCCCTAACCAGGTGCTAATGATCTTCCCAGCTCTTACTGGCTTGCAGGCTCTTTCATTGTTACTCTCTCAGAAGAAGGTTTTTTTAAGTCCTAACCAGGGGATAAAATAATGTGCTGAAGCTGACCAGACTAAGGATGCTAGCCAGATGAATACCTGGTAGGCAGATTGTTTTCCCCTATTTTCCTCCCTAAAAACTAAGGTGCGTCTTATACTCCGGTGCGTCTTATACTCTGAAAAATACGGTAATTAAACAAACAAACAAACAAACAAACAAACAAACAAACAAACAAACAGGTTTGCACTCGCACGCGCAACACTTCTGCGCATGCGCAGAAGCATCCTCGGTGGGTAGGCGGAGCCTCCCGCCACCACCACTTCCGGTTCTAAGAACCGATCCGAACCGGGAGCAACCCACCACTGTCCTGCACCCCCCATACACAATCCTGCTGTACAATCACAATGGGCTCCCCCCAAAAAAGCATGGCTTCCATTTCAATTAAAGTTTTCTCTCGGTGGTGGAAACTGACTTCTGATTGCCTGGAAAAAAAAATTTTTATTTTACTGCATTGATTGGATGTGTGTAACTTATCATGTTTCTTTGCTGATTATAAATAAATTCACAAAAGAGGAACCAAATGAAACAACTTAAAATCTTCAACACTTTGAATATATAATAGATTTGATGTGGATTCAAAGAGATATCTTATTACTTTTAATTCGGAATAACAGAGTTGCAAGGGACCTTGGAGGTCTTCTAGTCCAACCCACTGCTCAAGCAGGAGACCCTATACCCGTGATCAGTAGTGGGTTTCACTCACCTTTGCTACCGGTTCGGAACTGTGAACGCACGCGGGTGCGCGGGGCACTACTGCAAATGCGCAGATCGTCTGTGATGACGTCCAAGCGGGTTGGCAGAGCCTCCCACCGCCGCCGCTACCGGTTCGCCCAAACCGGGGTGAACCGGTAGCAACCCACCACTGGCCGTGATGGCGAACCTATGGCACGCGTGCCATAGGTGGCATGCAGAGCCCTCTCTGTGGGCAGGCAAGCCGTTGCCCAGCTCAGGTCCACCGCGCATGCACGCGCGCCTCCCACTGGCCAGCTGATTTTTGGGTATCTCCCGCACATGCGCAGAGCGTGGGGCACATCCCCAGGCTCTGGAGGCTTTCTTCGAGCCTCCGGGAGGGTGAAAATGGTCTCCCTGGGCTCTGGAGACCCTCCAGAGGCCAGAAACGCGCCCATTTCCAGACTTCTGGAACTTCCCGGAGCCCGTTTTTCGCTCTCCCCGGGCTCCAGAGGCTTTGCTCGAGCCTCCAGGAGGGCAAAAACGCTCAAATATTGGAACACTGCTATCATGTCACCCCTAGTCCTTCTCTTGGTTAGACTAGATTAGATTAAATTCATTAAACCAGGTTAGATTCCTTCCATTAGATTAGATTAGATTATGATTAGATTAGATTAGATTAGATTAGAACTGCTGATGCTCTCAAGATGAAGACGAAATCACAGCATAAGGGTTAAAGACTTTGCTTTGTATGAAGAAGGTGCCAAATCCTCACCTGCTCACCTGGAACCTGGTGAAGCTATTGATACCAGCTACAAGTAGGCCAAATGGAGCAATATCTATCCAACTCTTTTTAAGTCCAAGAGTATGACTTTAACATTCAGGCATGTACATTTGGGCAACGATCTTTAATTGATCACTCGCCTGATATACACCCTTCATCAGGAAGTCCAGCCCTTGTTCAGCACAGGAATCCAAATGAGAACATCCATAAGAGATAGAGATCAGCATTCACCTGACATAATAAAAAGGAATCCACAACTCCCTTCCACGTTTCATTCCATTGTTGAAATATTACTAGTACAAAGCATTGCCTAACATCCACCTAGGATCTGCCTTCTTCTAATTTAAGATTATGATGGTCAACGATGAGCACAGGTAGACCTCAACGGGTCTATCTCCAGGACCGCATTCTGTCTCATACTTCCCTCTGACCGGTTAGGGCCCACAGAGTTGGCCTCCTCCAGGTCCCGTCAGCCAAGCAATGCCGGCTGGCGGGCCCTAGAGGGAGGGCCTTCTCTGTGGCCGGCCCCGCGCTCTGGAACCAACTTCCTCCAGAGACCCGAACCATCCCCACCCTGCTGGCCTTCCGAAAAGCTGTTAAGACATGGCTTTTCCTGCAGGCTGGGGGTAGAGCTTAATTCCATCTGAACTCTCCCCCGGGTATGTCTGGTTGTTGGATGGTTTTTAATATAGTAATTTTTAATTTTTATATTTTGATTTTAATCCAATTGTTTATTGGTTATTCTTGTATTTTTTGTGCTGTACGCCGCCCTGAGTCCCTCGGGAGTTGGGCGGCATATAAGAAAACCAAAATAAATAAATAAATAAATAAATAAACGTACGACCACAATTGAGACCAAAATTTATCTTGCTAAGTGAGACATGTGTTATGTGAGTTTTGCCTCATTTTATGACCTTTCTTGCCACAGCTCTGAAACCAATCACTGCAGTTATTCAGTGAGTAACATGGTTGTTAAGTGAATCTGGCTTCCCGCATTGACTTTGCTTGTCAGAAGGTCGCAAAAGGGGATCATGTGACCCCGGGGACACTGCAGCCGTCATAAATAGGAGTCAGTTGCCAAGCACCTGAATTTTGATCATGTGACCATGGGGGCTGCTGCAACCGTTGTAAGTGTGAGAATCGGTCATAAGTCACAGTGCCGTTGTAACTTTGAATGGTCACGAAACAAACGGTTGTAAGTCAAGGACTCTGCAAAATGGTACACCTCTAAGTAAATGAACTCTGATTCTTGGCTGTTAAAAAATCTTCCATTATCTTCTAGTGAATTTCAATCCTATTCTGCCAATCACACATTCACTCATGATAGCATCTCACTTTCAATCTAATTTCCGACTGAACATGGTACCAGGGGTGGGCTTCAGATCCTTTAGCAATGGGTTCACTGCCCCGTTGCTGGGTGGGCGTGGCCGCCTGCACCACGGCGGGGTGGTGGTGGTTTCACCCTCTTCAGGATCTGAAGGCTTTCCTCAAGCCTCCGGGAGGACGAAAACTGCTTCCCCCGGAGTCCGGAGACCGGAAACAGGCCCGTTTCCGGACTTCCGGAAGGCCCATTTTTTGCCCTCCCCAGGGTCCAGAGGCTTTCCTTGAGCCTCCGGGAGAGCGGAAACTGCTACTCCTGGGGTCCAGAGGCCCTCCGGAGGCCGGAAACAGGCCAGTTTCCGGACTTCCGGAACCTCCGGTAGACCCGTTTTTTGCCCTCCCAGGCCCTCCGTGCGGCCCCTGCACTTACCTGGAATGATGAACGGGCCGCGTGGAGACTTCTGGGAGGGGCGGGGTGGGGGTGGCCAGCCAGGGGTGGCATTTGGGGGCTTGCTGAACCCCAGCGATCCTTGGCTAGAGGATTGCCCAAACCCTGCCGAACCCCCAGGAGCCCACCCCTGCATGGCAGCCAAAACATTAGCCAAGGGATTTTCTTAAAAATAGGAGCTTTGATCTGGTTTTTCTCTTAATTGCTTTGAATAGTTCTTTACACCTGTGATAGGTTTTTATCTCAGTCCACTGCCCAGAGTGCCATTGATAAGATGGGCCACCATATAGAGGTAGTCCTCGATTTATGACCACAACTGAGCCCAATATTTCTGTTGCGAAGAGAAACATTTGTTAAGTGGATTTGGTCCCATTTTATGACCTTTCTTGCCATGGTGGTTAAGTGAATCACTGCAGTTGTTAAATTAGTAACACGGTCATTAAGTGAATCTGGTTTCCCCATTGACGTTGCTTGTCAGAAGGTCACAAAAGGGGATCACGTGACCCCGGGACACTGAAACCGTCATAAATACGAGTCAGCTGCCAAGCATCTGAATTTTGATCACGTGGTCATGGGAATACTGCAATAGTTGTTAAGTGTGAAAAAGGGTCAGAAGTCACTTTTTTTAGTGCCGTTGTAACTTTGAGTGGTCACTAAAGAAACTGTTGTCATTCGAGGATTGTCTGTAAATTATATGTATGTGTGACTGGAATTTCCAACCAAGAAGCCAGGAATTCCTGCGGCTATGATAAATGTAAATGTAAATGTAAATATAAATGTATATAAATACATTTTTATTCACTTTAAGTTACTATAATTATACTTATGAAGTAAAAAATGCAACATAATTATAGAATTATGTTAATTTTAGGAATTGTATAAGCATGAATATACCGTCGATATAAATTGCTGTATGATAACCCTGCAGGGGTGGGCAAACTATGGTTCTTTGAGGACCTGTGGACTTCAACTCCCAGAATTCCTGAGCCAGCTATGCATGCATGGCTGGCTCAGGAATTCTGGGAGTTGAAGTCCACAGGTCCTCAAAGAGCCATAGTTTGCCCACCCCTGCGGGCCTAGAGGTTACAAAGTGTAGATGTATATATGTGATCATATTGTTTTGTTTTGTTTATTGTTTGTATGTATGGTTTTTTATGTTGTCTTTTTTTAAATGTAAATAACCAAATAAAACCTATTTTTATAAATATAAATAAATATAAATATAAATATAAATATAAATATAAATCTAAGACAACATAGGACAAACAATAAAGAAATTCCTGTGGCTAGGACAAACAAACAAAAGTAGAGTTTGTCTTATTCAAATTGTATTTCGGCAATTAATTAAACACAAAAGGGCTACTCCCCATGTGTATAATTGTGTTTCTCTTTTGCCTCATCTTAAATTATGAATCGGTGGCAAATTTTAACAGGGCTCTGGATATCTCCTTGTAATCTTTGGGATTGAGAACATTTAATTTAAACTGATTCACCACTGCAGAACAACAAAGAAATCCTTGCAGTCTTAAATGAACGAAATTAATTGAACATTCTTACATTAATCCCTGTGGATTAAAAAGTTTACCTGCTTTTTTGGATACAGTTCAATTGCACATCGGTGGTTATTTGGAAGAGGGCTCTGGAAGGCTCCAGGGATGTCTTCAAGGAAAGTCTTCCACAGATGCAATGCAAGAAGTCCTTAACTTACGACGGAAATCTGGACTGGAAATCTGTTCTTTAAGCAGAGGTGAGTTCCTCCCGGTTCGGACCGGTTCTATAGAACCGGTAGTAAACCGGTGGTGACATCACGGAGCCGGTTCTATCGGTGCCAGTCTGTGGCCGCCGCCATCTTTTTGTTGGCTTTTTTTTTTTGCTTTTTTTTGCTATTTTTTGCTTCTGCACATGCGCAGAAGCTGAGTTTTTGGCACTTTCCGGCTGCCATCTTTTTTTTTTTGCTATTTTTTGCTGGTTTTTGCTTGCCACGCAGTGCACAATGCATGCGCAGCCGCGCGGCACGGGAGGAAGCGAACCGGCGGCGAGGTCAGTTAGAACCCACCCCTGTCTTTAAGTCACTACCGTCATAGGTCAAGGCGCACACATGAACAGAAATAATTTTACGACTTTTTGTATGGCGGTTCTTAAGCGATTGTGGTAGTTGTATGTGTGAATCTGTTAAACTTGAATGGGTGTTTTTTTGCCAGAAAGTAGCCAAACGCATGGCAACTCACAACTATGGAACGCTGCACCCTGTTGTAAAAATCACGTGACAATGTGGGGGGCAGTGTGATTGTTTGTGATGGCTGGGGGAAGAGGTTGTTTCACAGGTTAGGGTTTGTAAATGCAGTCATTAAGCAACCGGTCATAAGTCAAGGCCTATCAGTCCACCCAAAAGCCGAATGGAGCTCTGATCACACCCTCAGGGCCACTATCTTGTCTTGCAGACTCTACTGGAAGTCTGCCCATGCTTAGGATGCCGAGTTGTTCACCCAATTTTAGTAACATGCCTATACTAGAGCCACTTTGGTCTAGCTAGGGCAGTGATGGCGAACCTATGGCACGCGTGCCACAGGTGGCACACGGAGCCATATCTGCCGGCACGCGAGCCGTTGCCCTAGCTCAGCTCCAGCACACATGTGCGCCCCAGCCAGCTGATTCTCGGCTTGCATGGAGGCTCTGGGGGGGCATTTTAGGCTTCCAGAGGGCTTCTGGGAGGACAAGGGAGGGCGTTTTTGCCCTCCCCAGGCATTGAATTATGGGTGTGGGCACTCGCGCATGCATGATAGACCGTGCGCACACGTTTTTGGCACCCGAGGAAAAAAAGGTTCGCCATCACTGAGCTAGGGGATAAGGCTTCAAGCTGATAAACAGGAGGCCGTGAGTTCTAATCCCGCCTTAGGCATGAAAGGCAGCTGGCTCAGTCTAATTTTAATCTCTTTCTATTCTGACCTCTTTTCTCACCTTCTTGAAGACCAATCAGTTTCCATCTCATGGGTGAGTTTAAAGGTGCTAGTGAAGTTCCAGAAAAATAATAACCGCATCCATAGCTTCATTTAAAACATCAGTGTAAAAACAGAAAGGGACCTTGGAGGTTGGAAGGGACCTTGGAGGTCTTCTAGTCCAACCCCCTGCTTAGGCAGGAAACCCTACACCACTTCAGACAAATGGTTATCCAATATCTTCTTAAAAACTTCCAGTGTTGGAGCATTCACAAAATCACCAGGAGATGGTGAGTTCTAGTCCAATCCTTAGGCATGAAAGCCAGTGGGTAATTTGGGGCCAATCACCAGGTGACCGTGAGTTCTAGTTCCATCTTAGCCATGAAAACCAGCTGGGTAACCTTGGGTTTTTTTCAACCCAACCCACTTCACAGTGTTGTTGTTGTTGTGGTGTTAGGAAAATAGGAGGAGTTGTCTATTCGATAGGTTTGCCACCTTGAGTGCCATGCGCTTCCATCGGCCGTTTTGTATGGCAAGTATAAAAGAATACCATTCACAGAAAGACTTTGCCCCTGCGGCTCAGGAGAGGTGGAGACTGTGGGACACATGCTCCTTAGATGCTCCTTTTATACGGAGATTAGGAAAAAATATATTCTGCCAATAACTGCTAGGTATCCTGGCCGTTCCGACACTACCTATCTTCAGCGGCTGCTTAAGGATGAACGGGCCATAACTACAGCACAGGTGGCCAGATTCTGCGCAGCAGTAGTGGGGATTCATCGCAAATATGTCTTCCTCACCATAGCGTTACAGTATATATATCAACTGTGGCTAACCTTTAAGTATCTAATCCACCCTAGCTAATTTACACAACAAATGTGGCAAACCCTGTTTATTCCCTTTCCTTTTAGTTTTAAACCGACTATAGGCCTCCCAGTTTATGGATTATAATTTTAGTAGTGTAGACCATGTGTAATTGACAGACTGGATTTTATCATGGATTTTACTTTATTTTATTATTTTACTTTATAACTTTTAATTGTATATTTACTGTGTGTTTTTATTTGCTCGAGTCTCTGGTCTATGACTGTAATAAACTGAATTGATTGATTGATATGTTTGCCACCTTGAGTTATTTGTAAAAACAATAAAGGTGAGATTCAAATAAATAGGTAACTAATAAGCATAGCTCATAAAATTATCTGCTACAACGTCCTTCCTGTCAACGACTACTTCAGCTTCAACCACAACAATACACGAGCACACAACAGATACAAACTCAAAGTGAACCGCTCCAAACGTGACTGTAGAAAATACGACTTTAGCAACAGAGTGGTAAATGCCTGGAACTCACTACCTGACATTGTGGTTTCGTCACCAAACCCCCAAAACTTTACCCTTAGACTGTCCACTGTTGACCTCACCCGATTCCTAAGAGGTCAGTAAGGGGCGTGCATAAGTGCACCAGCGTGCCTACCGTCCCTGTCCTAATGTTCCCTCTTATCAGTACCCATCTTATGTATATAAACAATGTTATATCTATGTATATTATCAACACGTACTTGACAAAAATAAATAAATAAATACAATAAATGAAATAAATAAAAAAATAGATTCTACCATTGTATAAACTCTATAACAGTGATGGCGAACCTATGGCACGGGTGCCACAGGTGGCACGCAGAGCCATATCTGCCGGCACGCAAGCCGTTGCCCTAGCTCAGCTCCAGTGCACATGTGCATGCCCGCCAGCTGATTTTTGGCTTGCCGGAGGCTCTGTGAGAGCGATTTTGGCCTTTGGAGGGCCTCCAGGGTGGCAGGGGGAACATTTTCGCCCTCCCCAAGCTCCAAGAAAGCCTCTGGAGCCTGGGGAGGATGAAAAATGGACCCACTGGGCCCACTGGAAGTCAGGAAACGGGGGAGTGTGGGGGGTCACGCACGCATGTGCAGGGGGGTGGGGCAAGTGAGGGGATTTGAATTATGGGTGTGGGCACGCACGCGCGTGCAATAGCGCACACACGCACTATTTCGGCACCCGAAGAAAAAAAGGTTCGCCATCACTGCTCTATAACCTCTGGACTCACTGCAGCAGCTGGGCACCCCAAAATGCAGGCAGTTTTTTTTGATGGGGGAGGGAGGGGCTTCAAAGAATGTGAAGAATGCACAACAGGAATGCCCAATTTTAAGGCAGTGAAAGAGCCTCCCCCCCCACACACACACCTTGAGTCGGAATGGCAGTGGGATCAGGATAAGGAAGTGCGTGAAGTAGGGTTAAAAAAAAAATCAAATAACTTAGTTATGTTTAACTTCAATTCCAAACAGCCTTAAGACCGAATTACTCATCGAAATAATCGTTTTCGTCCTCTGGTGACACTCTTTACAGCAGGCTGTGTTGGCACCTGCCTCAGCTTGTGAGGTTCTGTCTTTAAAAGAAATGATGGGAGGCTCCCACAAACTGATTAACCCTGGACCTTAAGAGAGAGGCAGGAAAAAGAGAAGAAAAAAGTCGCAGCTGAACACAACGTTTAAAAGTAAAAATGCCACAAGAGACTGCAAGATTCCAGTGTGTCTCCTAAATTCTCTATTAGGCTTATGGCGCAGTGTTTTTTATTTATTTATTTATTTATTTATTTATTTATTTATTTATTTATTTATTTATTTATTTATTTATTTATTAATTAATTAATTTGTGAAATATGTATAGGATAGTAGTAGTTTGTATAAACATAAGTAAAAAGTAACGATAAAAGAGACTATAGGACAGTAGGACAGGGATGGTAGGCACGGTGGTGCGCTTATGCATGCTCCTTACAGACCTCTTAGAAACGAGGAGAGGTCGACTGTAGACAGTCTAAGGTTAAAGTTTTTGGGGTTTGGGGGAAGAAACCACAGAGTCAGGTAATGCATTCCAGGCATTGATCACTCTGTTGCTGAAGTCGTATTTTCTGCAGTCGAGTTTGGAGCGGTTTACATTGAGTTTGAATCTATTACGTGCTCGTGTGTTGCTGCGGTTGAAGCTGAAGTAGTCATTAGCAGGAAGGACATTTTGGTATATGATTTTATGAACTACATTTAGATCAGATCGGAGGTGTTTCAGCCTTGGCAACTCTAAGATGTATGGACTTCAACTCAGCGGTAAAATCTACTTACCTTCCCTACCGGTTCGAAAGTGCAGGCTTCGCGTGCACATGCTCGCTCCATTCGCGCACATGCATTTTTACCCTCTGTGCATGCGCAGAATGCTTTGTGCATGTGCAGAGGGTTAAAAAATGAAAATGGCAACGTCCGGGCGTGTGGGCGGAGCCTTGCGCTGCTGTTGCTACCGGTTCTCCGAACCTCCGGCAGCTGTCGCTACCAGTACGCTCGTACCGAGCCGAGCCGGTAGCATTTCACCCCTGCTTCGACTCCCAGAATTGAGAAGCACTGGGCTCATACATAACCCAGCAAGGAAGCAGAGGAAGGAAGTGAGAACTTTCAGCATGGAATAATTAAGAAAGATAACATCTGAAGTGTACATTTTAGCCTGAAGATGAGAGGCTGAGTGGTGCAACAGGATTATGGAATACCACAATACTACTATAATCATTTCATCTTTGGGCCAAAGGCCCATTTAACCCAACATCATATATCAGATATTGGCCAAACTGTAGTAGAGTACTAAAAAGGTTTAATGAAGTTTGCAGAAACTTCTTAACAACTTCTTAAAAACATCTCAGAGAGTCATTTACCTGAGCAAGATTCGAACAGCTTGATTCAGTGGTTAGGTTTGGGAGATTCCATTCTATCCCATAGAATGAACGTACATATATTTGTGGCACTGAAGAGCTACAAGATCCGACTCATATTTTACTAGATTGCGGCTTGTATAAAGGAGCCAGAGATAAGTACCCTGATCCAGATATTAAACGTATGGCCCAATGGGAGGCCCCTAT
Organism: Diadophis punctatus similis; assembly: GCA_023053685.1. Lineage (NCBI taxonomy): Eukaryota > Metazoa > Chordata > Lepidosauria > Squamata > Dipsadidae > Diadophis > Diadophis punctatus. The sequence goes on along the minus strand of JALIGW010000014.1, from coordinate 9,243,424 downwards.
TAAAACATGTGTGGCCAGAATCTGAAAACGACATTTAATACAGCACAATTTCTGACTAAAATGGTCCGACTGAGATCGGCACATGTGGGCCTGATTGGAGTAGATTGCAGGGGTGATACAGAAATACAACTTTAGGTCACTTTATTCTATTTTACATATTTATGTATTAAATTGTTGTATTTTATCCTAAAACTATTGTATTTTACCCTACTCTTATTTTAAATTGTTTGTATAGGATTTTATTGGTGATACGTCTTTGAACCTTGTAGTTGATATGGCCTATAGCAGTGATGGCTAACCTTTTTCTCATCGTGTGCCGAAAGCGCGCAGGCGCAACAGCGCTCACGCGTGCCGGCACCCATAATGTAATGTGCCCCCCTGCGCATTCCCCCCATCCCCCACATCCTGCGCATGCACGCACAACCCCCACATCCCCCGTTTTGGGCCTAGCAGGCCTCCCTGCAGCCTACTGGGACCAAAAACGGGCCCACCCCCATGCATGCACGTGCAACCCCTCCACGAATGCATGTGCATCTCCCGCATGCGCCCCACCACTGCGCAACCCAAAAATCAGCTGGTGGGCGGGAGGAGCATGTACGCATGTGCGTGGAGCTGAGCTGGGCGACGGCTCGCGTGCCCTCAGAGAAGGCTCTGCGGGCCAGATGTGGCACGCATGCCATAGGTTCGCCATCACAGGCCTGTAGGCTAATCAATCAATAGAAATCTTAAAAACCCTATACCAAAACATGGGGGAAAGAATGGAAAATCTCAACTCTCTGGTGTGGGATGCCCTTGGATTGCTTGATTCTGATTTTCACACACCTTCCCCTCCTTGATAATTGTTTTAAATGGGAGATTCTAATCCCTGGAAGGCATGAAGGCATCCTAAACAGCGGAAGGACAATTGATTTAAAACAGGGATATCCACAAGGTAAATCCTGACTTGCAGAATAAGGTAGCGATAATTATTGGTCCTTGTATGAAAAATAAAATAGGAACAACAATCTGGCTGGAAATGTTGAGATGAAGAAGCGGGCTGGGAGTGTTTCGGACGCAGCCCCCACTTGTAAACTTTTGGGTCCGCTCCGCAGCCTCCCTGCTCACTCTCCCAAGCCAGCTTGGCTTCATCAACCAGGGTTGGGCCAACCAAGTTCTTTCTGGTGCTGCAAGCGATGCTCGTCCGCTAGAAGTCCGCAATAAACCCCGCTTCGCTTCTGCCGGGGAGTTGCGCGCAGAGACTTTTTCTTCCCCCCCCGGAGCCCGACCGAAATCTGTCTAGCCTAGCGGAGGAGACCCTCCCTTGGGAAGGCGCAGAGCCAGTTCTGGACCCGCCGCGAAGAACTTCTGAGTTGAACTAAAGTTGCTGGAGGTTTTCAAGAAGAGACTGGACGGCCATTTGGCCGGAATAGTATAGGATCTCCTGCTTGGGCACAGGGTTGGAGTAGAGGACCTCCAAGGTCCCTCTCAACCCTACTGTATGATTCAATGTAATGTCAATGTAATGCAGTGGTTCCCAACCTTTTTGTGATCGAGTACCACTTGGAGGTTCCGTACAGTCGCCGCGTACCACCTGGTTCCAGAGAAACTAAATTCGATCAGATATCACTTTATTTCCATAATTGTACCGTTCCTTTTTTGGCCCCGCGCATCCAGCAACTGGATTCTCGGGCCGCTGGGACCAGGTGGGTGGCGTGTGGCAACAGTTGTGTTAGGCAGTAAACATTTTTGTGAAGTAAAAAATAACTAACTAAAAATCGTTCATGACCCCGAAAGTGTTCGCGTACCACCTGGAAGGCCCTCGCGTGCCACTAGTGGTACACGTACCACAGGTTGGGAACCACAGATGTAATGTAAGGTAACATAATGTAATGTCAATGGGAAGAGAAGAGAAGAGAAGAACGTTGGAGGTCTTCTAGTCCAACTCCCTGCTCAAGCAGGAAAACCTGTACCATTCTGGACAAATGGCTGTCTAATGTCCTATGCAAGAGTTCCCAAAGTTTCATTGTCTCGTTTCCACCTGTGTGTGTGTGTGATGTGTGATGTGTGTGTGTGTGCGCGCGCACACGGGGAGTTTGCATGATTAGCGGAGGTGCCTGCAGGAACATTGTCCTGGCCTAACCCTTGTTGTCCAGCCGGTATCCAACCTTGACGCAACTTTTAAAGCCCCGTGGACTTCAACTCCCAGAATTCCCCAGCCGGCCAGGTTTCCCCAGTCCAGAAGTCTTGCAAAGTTTGCGAGGCTGGACACACAGGCTCACGCGCCCAGACCTCAAGGGAGGCGCGAGGGCCCAACGCGGAGCTTCCACCCCTTCTGCTTGGAGGGGGCCCGCCCGGCCTCTCCCGCAGCCGCAGCTGCAGCGCCCCGCCCGGCTGTGGCTTCCCTGGCGGCGGCAGGTGAGCTGCGGGGCCCGGCGGCGGGCGTGGCCCCGGCGGGGAGGGCGGGCGTCCCGGCTGCCTAACCTCCGCCCGGCGCAGCCCGCCAGCCAGTGCCAGCCAGTGCCCAGCGCCGCGCCAGCATGTTCGGCGTCCAACAACACGTCCAGCCGACGCCGCTGCCTCCGCCCTGGAGCTCCCGCTCGCAGCCGGCCGCCCCGTCTCCGCCCCGCGGCTACTGCCCGGTGCCGCCGCCGCCTCCCTCCCGCTCCTGCTTCGACCCCTGCTTGGCGCCGCCGCCTTCGCTGCCCGCCACGCTGCCCCGCGCCCGCCAGAGCCGCCCGGCCCCGCTGCCTCTGCAGGGCCAGCTGTGCCCCGACCCCTTCCCGCCCCAGGAGAGCTGCAACGGCGGCGGCAGCGTGGTGTACGAGCGCGTCCGCACCTACAGCAGCCCCGGCGGGAAACGGGTTCAGCTCCTGGACGCCCCCAACGGCTGCTCCCCCCGGGCGCTCTCGCCCTTCGACGCCAGTCCGGGATACCAGCAGGTCATCTGGAGCAATGACCCCCCGATGCAGGTAATGGCATCTCTCCCCCACCCCGCGTCAGCCCATTCCCTCTCCCCGTTCCCCGATTGCGTTCCTCCGTGCTCTCACCTGGAGGAGGGGGCAACCCCATGTTCTCACCTGGAGGAAGGGGCACCTCACCTGGAGGAGGGGGCACCTCACCTGGAGGAGGGAGCAACCCCATGTTCTCACTTGTCGGAGGGGGCACCTCACCTGTCGGAGGGAGCACCCCCATGTTCTCACCTGTTGGAGGGGGCACCTCACCTGTCAGAGAGCACCCCCATGTTCTCACCTGGAGGAGGGAGCACCTTACCTGGAGGAGAGAGTACCCCCATGTTCTCACCTGGAGGAGGGAGCACCCCCATGTTCTCATCTGTTGGAGTGGGCACCTTACCTGGAGGAGAGAGCACCCCCATGTTCTCACCTGGAGGAGGAAGCACCTTACCTGGAGGAGAGAGCACCCCCATGTTCTCACCTGGAGGAGGGAGCACCCCTATGTTCTCACCTGTCGGAGGGGGCACCTTACCTGGAGGAGAGAGCACCCCCATGTTCTCACCTGGAGGAGGGAGCACCCCTATGTTCTCACCTGTTGGAGGGGGCACCTCACCTGTTGGAGGGGGCACCCCCATGTTCTCACCTGGAGGAGGAGGCACCTCACCTGGAGGAGAGAACATGTTACGCAGAGAGCAACCCGCTACAAGGGTATAAAGCCCCCCCCCCACCCCTGGAAGAAGGGGTTGGGTCCTATCTATCTAGGGCGCCCCTTGTGTGCATGGATCTGGGGTGGGAGCGCTGGATGAAACTTTACCCTCTCCCAAGTTCACAGGTTGTAAGGGGAGGGGGGCGGCGCTGAGCATCTTTTTTCAAGGTAGAAGGGTCAATGGCTTCTGGCTGCCACCTCCCCCTCCCCTCCCGCCAAACTGGGACTGGATCCAATTGGATCTCCCCACGCTGACTTGCTTCCTCTTTTCTCTCACCCGGATGAGAGCGCACCTTTCACAGGTTACCCAGAGACCCTGCGCTTGCTGACTGTTGCAAGGATATAAGGGCCCAGGGGAGGAAGAGGCTGGGTCATAGCTCTCCATCCAGGGGGCCACTTCTTTTGCAGGGATGTGGGGTCACGAGGGACTGAGTTTCACCCTCTCTTCAAAAAGGTCTCCCCTCGAAATTCACCCACAAAGTTAGGGGCCCTGAGCACCTTTGTTCAAAACAGAAGGGCCAGCCAGCTGCCTTCTGGCTATTGCCACCTTCCCGCCCGAAACCGTGGGATTGGATACAGCTTGCAAATATTCCCAAGCATTATGGGTTTTGTCTGTATCACCTTTGGCAAACACAGCTGAGTGTGCTAAGAAAAGTGTTCAGATAGCAGATCATTTGGGGCCAGGAACAATGAGAAGGGGAGTTTACCCATGTAACTTTTTTTTTTTGCAAGCTCTCTTAAAACAGGCCTGTTTGGCTAACTATTTCCTCAGTTCCTTAAAAGTTGATATCTTCTTCCTCTCCAAAGTCCAATTACTGTATTGTTCTAGATGGAGCAGAAACTTCCTTCTCATATTTTAATGTTGATTCTCTGTGTGCGAAATAGAATAATAACACCTCTAATGTGTACTTCCTGGTCTTCGGTATTTATTTAATTTTCTTAATTTTCGTTTTGTTTATTGCCCTTATATTATAATCTCAATTGACTCTTGTATTCTAGTCTCGATTGACTCATTGCACGCACAACACAAATTATGTATAGAAATCATGCACCAAGTAGGATTCATTCTGACTCACATTAATTTCTAGATGAAATAGAGAGACATAATGTTATTAGGGCCAGAAGCTTGCAAAACAAACAAATGCTGTTTATTGAAAAAATACACCTTTCTAAATGCTTTTGCTTTTGTTTTTTAACAGAACAAGGGTGGTTTAATTTTGTTGACGATGGAATTGTGTTGTTTTTGAAGAGGAGATACAATGTTGTGAGAGGAAGCAATGTGTGTGTATTTGTGAGTGAAAGAAATTGTAATTTCACATTTCTTTGTCATCTTTTCATAGATGACTCCTCTAGCATCAGTTTGCAGTATAAAATGCACCAATTTCAAATTAATATAACGAAACCATGAGCTGGATTTATGCCAGTTTAAAAACCAGCTAATCAGAACAAAGTAAATCGGGAATTTGAAAAATTGTTGAAAATGGCAGATTTTATAAAACTGCTTTTATATTACCGATAGCTTAAATGCATGCTTGGTTTGAAAAGAGCTTTCTTGGCAGGGTGCATATAAATAATTCCAAAAAGTAGTTGGACTTTCAGATGGAGAAGGGGTCTCCAAACTTGGCAACTTTTAAGACTTGTGGACTTCAGCTCCCAAAATTCCCATGGCTGGCAGGGGAATTCTGGGTGTTGAAGTCCACAGGTCTTAAAGTTGGCAAATTTGGAGACCCCTGACCTAGAGATTGGCTGTTCTTGCTTGTTATAGTTCTGCTTTTCAATGATATGGGAAATTATACCTTCTGGAACATTCGGTTATTAGGTTTATATCCTGCATTTCATTCAAGAGGCCCAGGAGATATACAGAGTACTCCCTCCTCCCGTTTCTCCCCCAGAACAACCCCTCGAGGTAGGCTGGTTGAAAGAAATACAAGCGATGGGAAAGTAAGACTATAACAGATACACTTGAATGTGCAACCAGACAGACTGAAGTCCCACCGATAGAGATGTGGGGTTAAAAAACAACAACCCAGCATGGCAATCCTAGTTATCCAACTGAAGCATGTAAAAAAATTGACGGCATGGTTGTGGCTGCTATAATGGACCATTTGGCCCTCCCTGGTGTCCAAGAAGGGCGGATATGGGTTTCTGGCTGTGCTTCTATGACTACCCCATGTCACAGAATTGCAGATTGAATAAATACGGGCATTCAACCGTTGAGTGGAATGAAATGAAAGCAAAACTGTGTTTTCCTAAGATGGGAGGAGAAACGGCGGCAGCGATAAGAGAACAGTAACAAGCAACCGGCAGAAGCACCTGGTCCTTAATAAACGCTGAGAAAAATCTCAACCAGTTAGTGAAGAAATTCCAAACAGTTAGTAAAAAAGAAGAATTTTCCTTTGGTTACTAGAGAGGTGGACTATTGGTATTATTGACATTCTTATTCTGGGATCACTTGAGATAATTGTCTTACTTAGCAATCACCTTGCTAGCAATGGAAATTCTAGTCCCAGTTGTTGTCATAAGTCAAGGACTACAAATATTCTACCTATGCAGGAAATCCTTGACTTACGACCACAATTGAGCCCAAAAATTAGGTTGCTGAGTGAGACATTTGTTAAGTGAGTTTTGCCCCATTTTATGACTTTTCTTGCCACAGTCGTTAAGTGAATCATTGCAATTGTTAAGTTAGTAACCTGGTGGTTAAGTGACTCTGGCTTCTCCAATGACTTTGCTTGTCAGAAGGCCGCAAAAGGGGATCACATGACCCTGGGACACATCAACAGTCATAACTATGAACCAGTTTCTGAGCATCTGCATTTTGACTAACTTAGTTCTGGAGATGATATATTTATTTCTATCTAGCAACCCATCCATCCATCCATCCAATACTGTTCTGCATTCCTTTGCAACCGTGATATGAAATTCTGCCTGGAAGACTTGATTTTTATATGTTTCAAGTATGTTCTTCGGACAGTCCTCATCATTTCCAAACAATATTTATGAACCCGAAATACTCTCTCCCCTTCCCAAACCCTTTGATGATGGATCACTCCACCCATCAAAGAGCAGAACTTAATAGAACATCAAACTGCTGGCTCAGTTTTTATCCCTGGCCCTTAAATTGCTAGAGTTGCATATTTTCTATCCCGTTAAAAAGAGTTTAATTATGGAAGGTTGGACTAATTACCATCTTCTGCAATTGGGAGGGAAGGGGAGTTGTGAGCAGCAATCTTACTTACTCAACAATCTTAATATTCCAGAAGCTTTTCGTCACAGTTATTTGTGTGCCAGAAAAAAAAAGCTGATAATAAGCAACACTTTATTTATTTGTTTATTTGAATGGCCTCCCGTTTCAAATTCATGATTTTGGGCAGCCGACAATATTTTTAAATTTTCACTGTTTTCCTTTTGTTGCAATGTTAGACTAGATTGATGGGCTGCCTTAAGCCACGATGCGGTTTGTTTTAAACTTCATGTCAATTGTTTTAAACCACAAGTGATATGAACCTACGTAAGATGTCCTTTGCCCGTTGTGGTCTAATAATACATTTTTGACCCATCAGGAGTTTTTGTCTGTGAATTCAAATGTAGGTTGTTGCGCTGAAGGGATGAGGGGCTCCCTATGGTCTAATGTTTTTGAGATTTGCAAGCTGGAATTTGTCATTGAAACAGACATTGCCTTAATTCTTCTTATCACCCCTGTTACATTCCTTCGGCTTTATAACTTTTGAGTGCCAGAACAAAAAAATAATTTAATTTTAACTTCTTAATAAACCGTGAGAGTTTTGCAGCCCGTTTGCTGTTCTCCATGCCAGCAAGTGAAAAAACTGCAACTCGTCCCAATTAAAGATATTTGTCTATACAGAGGCGTCTGCGAGATCAAAGGCTTTTGTCAGAACAATAAAAAAAAGGTTGCAAACTCCACCTCTCTCATGCTTGTGTTATGATGTTGCCACATCGGTTTTATCACCCTCTCCCACCCGCCCATGTGTATAGAGCCAGCTCAGCTTTTAACCTGGTATTCAATCTAGATCACAAATTTAATATACTGTATCCCCAAAGCCTTAAATATTAATTATTTCTACCTTCTCGTTCCTTCTCATGTCTTTCTCTTTTCTCAGTTTATCGTTGTTGTTGTTGTTGTTGTTGTTGTTGTTGTTGTTGTTGTTGTTGTTGTTGTTGTTGTTCTTCTTCTTCTTCTTCTTCTTCTTCTTCTTCTTCTTCTTCTTCTTCTTCTTCTTCTTCTTCTTCTTCTTCTTCTTCTTCTTCTTCTTCTTCTTCTTCTTCTCCTCCTCCTCCTCCTCCTCCTCCTCCTCCTCCTCCTCCTCCTCCTCCTCCTCCTCCTCCTCCTCCTTCTTCTTCTTCTTCTTTCATTAGACTAACATTGTGGCATTGTTTCCATCATGTTAACTTATCAAAGAATAAAAACTGTAAAAATAAGGCAAGTGAACAAACTGGTTTATGTTTAAGATTAGCGGTCTGTTTCTTTTTCATGCGAGGTAGGACTCAATCGTTGTTGGACTAAGCCAGGGACCTCCAAATTTGCCAATTAAAAGACTTCTGGACTCACCTCATAGAATTCCTCAGCCAGCCATGTTGGCTGGGAAATTTTGGGAATTGAAGTCCACACGTCTTAAAGTTGCCAAGTTTAGAGACCTCTGGACGAAGCTCATTTCAGGATGTGACTTTTATATTTTATCTTGCTCCAAATGTAATTGCTAACCATTTCAGATAAAGTCCGACTGTTAGAAATGTTTCCTGATTTGGTTCCTCCTTTCAAACATTTCCTGATTTGGTTCTTCCTCCTGCCTTCTGTTTCAATTTAGGAATTTCAGGGCCAGCCAAGGTATCTTTAGCACCTTAAAGATGAACATGTTCCTGACAACGTAAACATTTTTTAGAGCCAGACCCTTTCCCTTGGATACCAGCAAATGTTAATTTGTTTTCCACATGCCTGGAATGCCAAACTGGCCATCTCTTTGTCAATTATTTGTGATTATTGATTGCTCCACATTCTTGCTCCCGTAAAGTGCTGTCTGGTCAAAGGAATGTGGCTTTATGGTGTGGAGAAGGCCACACCTCTGTAATCCTTATACTCTCAACCCTGAAACACATTCTACCGCCCTGTACAACTTTGTGTGCAGAATTTCAGCCGCTGAAAGGAGAACTGGATAAAACGAAAGAAGATCTGATACAGATTGGCTAGCATTAGATTTATTTCATGGAATGATTTGAGGCCAGTGGCTTTCTTGGAACTCTCACCTGCTAGGGCCATGTGGAAATGAAATTCGAAGAAAGGTATGATGTACCTAGTCCAAATAAATAAAAGTGTCTGATGCATAGAATTGTTGTGAGGTTGGGCCCACACAAAAGGTACAGAGAATGAGTTGTCGGTTCTGTTATTTCATCAAATGAGAGCACAGTGTTCTTAACGCTGTTGTGGCTTCTTAGCAAGCATACTACTAAATTCGCTATCCACTACACCCATTGTTCTGAGTCACTGAAATTATTTATTTTTGCTAGTTATATAATTGCATGTTAATCTAGTGGTTGTTGGAATTAATGACAGACGATGAGCTTCAGCAAAATGGCAACCTTTATAATGAATCTCCAAGTTAAGATCTTTTTTTCCTTTTCCTTTTTCATCTTTTTTTTCCTTTCATCCTTTTAAGTTTTTTTTCAAAAGGTTTTTTTTTTAAATGTTCAGTGCAGACTTTGGCTTAAAAAAATAGAATGATTTCCTCTGAATCAGCACCTCTTTGTTAGGCAGATTGCCAGAGAATGTTTAACTTGAAGAGTTCAAGTTAATTAATTAATGATTGATTGATTTATTAAGGGGTTAATTCTAAGAGTTTTGCTACAGTATAGCCCCAAGGCTACCGACCACTATAAAAAGCCATACCGGAGAAGAAAATGCCAAGAGCAATGACCGAGCCAGGCTGTTTTAACAGTGAAATTAAGGAATATCCAGTACATTGTATTTAATAAAGTAAATTATTATTATTATTAGTGACATTTATATACCGCCTCACAGTGCAAGCACTCTCTAATCGGTTTACACCAGTAAGCAATGTATATTTATATTGCCCCCAACAATCTGGGTCCTCCTTTTACCTACCTCGGAAGGATGGAAGGCTGAGTCAACCTTGAGCCGGTGAGATTTGAACCGCTGACCTGCGGATCACAGTCAGCTAAAGTGGCCTGCAGTACTCCACTCTAATCGCTGCGCTGAACAGAAAAACAACAGAACCATGAATATTTTGCTGCAGGTAGCGTTTAAAAACAACAACAGCTTTGGAGCAATTTTAGTATTTGGGAGTTGGGTTTTAAATCCAAATGGTATACAAGTAGTCCTTGACTTATGACGGCAATTGAGCCCAAAATTTCAGTTGCTTATATAACAAGCGAGACAGTTAAGTGAGTTCTGCCCCATTTTACAGCCTTTCTCGCTGCAGTTGTTAAGCGAATCTTTGCAGCGAAGTTAGTAACATGGTTGTTAAGTGAATCTGGCTTCCCCATTGACTTTGCTTGTCAGAAGGTCGCAAGGGTTGATCACGTGACCGTGGGACGCGGTAATCGTCATAAATACGAGTCAGTTGCCAAGCGTCTGAATTTTGATCACGTGACCATGGGGATGCCACAACGATGGGTGTGAAAAACGGTCATGTCACTTTTTTTCAGTGCCATGGTAACTTCGAACGGTCACTAAACTGAACTGTTGTAAGTCGAGGACTACCTGTAATGGAGACACAGGCTCCCTCTGTGACAATGTGTAAAGAACTTCCCCTCGCTTCTACTTTGAAGCTTAAGATTGCTTGCATTCCTTGAAAGGAGAATAATTAGAACAGTATTTCTCAAACTTGCAACTTTAAGAGGTGCGGACTTGGACTCCCAGAATTCCTGGCTAGGGAATTTGGGGAGTCCCAAGTTCACACCTCTTAAAATTGCCAAGTTTGAGAAACACCAGCACATCTCCTGAATGTGCAACTTTGCTATTATTCCTTTTGTGAAAGAGTGATTGTAGGCAAATCTGGATGTTTGACAGGTGTTACAGATATCATAGCAGGATGGAAGCAGTTCCAAGTAGAGCCGCTTTCTGCAATTGACTGATGGCAAATTTGTCAATGCCGATGGTGTTTTAACTGGTGCTCCAGTTTTGGGATTGCACCCAAGGCACCTATTACTATTGGTACTACCTTTGCTTGCCTTTGCCATCATCATCATCATCATCATCATCATCATCATCATCATCATCATCATCATCATCATCATCATCATCATCATCATCATCTCTTTTATTCATTAAATATGAAACTCAGTCAACTGAACATTTAAAAATATATCACAAATACAATTGACTGGCGCTAATGGTTGATATGGGTTGCTGCCAGCATCCCCTAGCTATCAACCAAGTATCTTAAAATATACGATATTCTGAGTAGCACAGTTTTTTTTAGTTCCGCTGGTGTTATTGCAGGAAGCTGCAATTTCTTGATGTATTTTGTAAAAATTATTATTAGTAGTATTAGTATTATTGATTTAATCTTCAATTAGATTCACAATCTGGGATTGGTAAAAACTTAACAATTCAAGTCCTAACCAAGAACCTAAGAGCTGTTAAGGCAGCGTCCGAGTATATAGGCAGTTCCAAGTAAGATGGTTTTTTTTTTTTGCAAAGTCAGAATATTCAGGTCTGATAAGTTCAAAATTTCCATGTATCTAGGCAACCCTTTGGGTATTGCTCTAAGGGCCCCTATTATTACTATTGGTACAACCATTGATTTCTTCCTCCACAATCGCTCAATTTCAATTTGCAGATCGTGGTATTTTGTTATTTTGTCTAGTTGTTTCTCTTCACTTCGTGCATCACCTGATATTGCAATATCGATGAACCAGACTTTTTTTCTTTTCCAAAATAGTGATGTCAGGCGTATTTTGGGCCAGATGTTTGTCTGTTTGGATTCAAAGGTCCCACAAGATCTTGGCCTGTTCAATAACTTTGTCAATTTTGTGTTCCCAGTAATTTTTGCTGCATTCAAACCCAAACTTCTGGCAAAGCTTCCAATGTATGATTTTGGCATTTTTTATTATCATTATCATCATCATCATCATCATCATCATCATCATCATTATTATATTTAAAATGTATCACAAATATTGGCGCGCTGATGGTTGATACGGGTTGATACATCCTTGGTATTTATTTTATTATTATTATTATTATTATTATTATTATTATTATTATTATTATTATTATTATTATTATTATTATTATTATTATTATTATTATTATTATTATTATTATTATTATTATTATTATTATTATTATCTCTTTTATTCATTAAACATGAAACTCAGTCAACTGAACATTTAAAAATGTATTATAAATACCATTGACTGGTGCTGATGGTTGATACGGGTTGCTGCCAGCATCCTAGGTATCAACCAAGTATCTTCTTAAAATATATGATGTTTCGAGTATTATTAGTATTAGTATTAGTAGTATTAGTTTGTTGCACAGTCAGCCAGATGTTCAGATAGGATTTGGCATTTTTGTCTACCTATCGAGTCCTTTCCAAGGACCTGGAATAGATGGATGTGGATGTTTGATGGTGTTACAGATGTTATGATTTGATTGCTTATTTGTACCCTATGACTATCATTAAGTGTTGTACCTTATGATTCTTGACGGATGTATCTTTTCTTTTTATGCACACTGTCACGTAGTGAATATTGTCAGTTGTATGTCTATGCAGGGTGATGCACCCCTATCCTAATATTATGGTACATTCCAATATAAGCAGAACACGTGTTATGACGTTCTTTGTGCATGCGTGCATTCCTAAACCACCATTAATTCTCTTCTGCCTTAGCTGTTGACCTGAATGGTGGTGTTACCCAGCAAAATGTAGTTTATTCAGGATTTATTGTTTTTGTACTGAAATAAATATTTTCTATTAGACTTTTAATCTCGGTTTTATTTTCTAACTGTCTGAATTCCAAGAAAAGATCTAAATCGCCTCTATGAGATCTTATTCTCATTTCAACACACACTGAGAGCATATGCACCAAAGACAAATTCCTTGCGTGTCCAATCACACTTGGCCAATAAACAATTCTAATCTAATATAATCTAATCGGTGCTTCAAATGAAGCTTGGAGAATTAGCTCCAGTTTCTTCAGCTCTTCCCAATGAACGTTGTTCTCTTCAAAGGGGCCAATGGCCCATTGGCCTCACCTGATTCTTGAACCGCTGCAAAAAACAGCTTGCTGGCTCGCTGTTTGTCTGAACTGGGTGGGGTGGAGAAAGGACCATCCTGAGCTGTGCATAGGAAGTGAACTATGTCTGGTAACTATGCAGCCAGGTCATGCCTGGACAGCATTAAAACAAAACCCTTCAGATGTTGTGGAGCTGGAAATACCAGAAAAGTCTGTTTGAGAACAAGGGAAACTAGGTTACCTATTTCAGTGTCTCTCGGTTTTTTTATAGCAGTCCTGGGTTAATATTGAGTTCCGTTCCTAAGACTGTCTTTAACTTGAATTTATACGGATAGTCCTTGACGTAGGGCTGCAGTTGAGCCTAAAATTTCTGTTGTTGAGTGAGCATCGTCCCTTTTTCTGCCACAGCTGTTAAGCAAGTCGCTGCTGTTGTTAAGTGAACCATGCAGTCTTTAAGTGAATCTGGCTTTCCCCCACCACCACCATTGACTTCGCTTGTCGGAAACCAGCTGGGAAGGTTGCAAATGGTGGTCACATGAAGCAGGGACTTTGCAACCGTCATAAATACATGCCAAGCGGCAAAATGTTGATCACATGATCTTGAAGATGCTACAACGGTCGTACGTGTGAAAAACGATCACAAGTCACTCCAGGTTGACTCAGCCTTTCATCCTCCTGAAGTCGGTAAAATGAAGACCCAGATTGTTGGGGGCAACATGCTGACTCTGTAAATCGCTTAGAGAGAGCTGTAAAGCACTGTGAAGCAGTCTATAAGTCTAAGTGCTATTGCTATTTTCAGTGCCGTTGTAACTTCGGTCACTAAACGAATGGCTGTAAGTCGAGGACTTTCCTGTATGCAAGACAGAGCACGTACTTACCAATGGACTGTCTCTTACTAAAAATGGTGGACAGGTTTCTCTTTCCTTGGGCCAAAATAGCCCCCCAAACCCTATTGAAACTGTGAATTTTTTTCATGAACTGCTGAAAACCGCCTGTATATTAAAAGATGTCTCCAAATGACTTAATATTAAATTTGAGTACGCTGAACAAACATAGTTTCAGTGGTTCATGAAAACATGGCATTTACTTGGCAATTCGTTGGCTTGAGGAAGGAGAACACCGTCCGCCGTTTTTAGTATTTATTATTATTATTATTATTATTATTATTATTATTATTATTATTATTATTATTATTATTATTATTATTATTATTATTATTATTATTATTATTATTATTATTGATATTTATATACCGCCTCATAATGCAAGCACTCTCTAAGCGGTTTACACCAGTAAGCAATGTATACATTTACATTGCCCCCAACAATCTGGGTCCTCATTTTACCTACCTCAGAAGGATGGAAGGCTGAGTCAACCCTGAGCCAGTGAGATTTGAACAGCTGAACTCAAATGATCAGTAGCCTGCAGTACTGCTCTCTAACTGCTGCGCCACCTCGGCTCTTCTAGTAATAGGCAACCCAATTCATAGGTACAAGTTGTAAATTGGGCATTCTTAATCCATAGGGAATTCCTATGTTACCGTTTAACTTAGATGTCCCAAAGATGCTTTTTTTCAAGAGGCAACTGGACTTTTGGGTTTTTCTTTGAAGACGTTTTGCTTCTCATCCGAGAAGCTTCTTCAGTTCTGACTGAATGGTGGGGAATGGAAGGATTTATACTCCTTGCAGACAACTGGTCATTTGCATCCTTTTAGAGCAGGGGTCGGCAACCCGCGGCTCTGGAGCAGCATGTGGCTCTTTCATCCCTCTGCTGCGGCTCCCTGTCTCTGGTTGGCACCACAATTTTGAGAGGAGCTTACAGTTGGGGGGCGGGGGGAGCTTGCGCACCAGCAGGAGACTCTATGGCAAGAGGTGGGTTTTCCGGTCGGCTCCACAATTGATAGGGCTTTTGGATAGGACAGGTAGAGGAAAAAGGACGCCGTGCTAGGAGAAGACTCTATGGTGGGGGATCTGGACTTCTGGGCAGCTCCAGAATTGAATGGGGGGCTTCCGGTTAGGACCTTTGTGTTTCTTTGAGTGTTTAAAGTTGCCGACCCCTGTTTTAGAGAGCCCTTGAGGCCACTTGGAGGTTTATCTGTGTCATCAGGGTGACTTGAGAAGTGCAAATGGATGTGGAGCCTTCTTGAAACTGATGGCCAACTATGTCAAAATTGAACAGTCCTTTCTCAACAGAGGGGGAGGGATACGGCATCATCTATCTCCAGTCTACAACACAGTCCTTTCAACAATTCCAAGAAGGCTCCACACCCATTTGCACTATTCAGGTGATCCTGATGACACAGACGAACCTCCAAGTAGCCTCAACAACTCCCTAAAAGAATGCAAATGACCAGCTGTCTGCAAGGAGTATAAATCCTTCCATTCCCCACCATCCATCCAGAGCTGAAGAAGCTTCTTGGATGAGAAGCGAAACGTCTTCAACAGAAAAAACAAGAAAGTCCAGTTGCATCTTGAAAAAGCTCCTTTGGGACAACCATGACCTGGATGATTGAGCATAGATATTTAACTTATTTTAGTTTCTATGGATTTGGAGTTATTTTACAGCAAAATTTGAATAGTATTCTATTGGGAAAATAAGCAGAAAGCTCCCCATTCCCTGGATTCAATATTTTATAAATAGACACTAGGCCTGTCAAAGAACAAAAGAGATAAAAGAGGATCTAGGATGGTGTTTATTATTGTTGTTGTTTTGTCAGAGATTTTAGAGAAGGCTTAAGAAGAAATATTGCGAGGGAGAAACTAATTCCCCATCTTCTTCCTGGAGTAACATCATTCTAGATTCTGGGAAGGTTAAATGTTTAAGTTTGCAGAGATCAATCTGTTGGAGTAGGGGTGGGTTCTAACTTATCTCGCTGCTGGTTCGCTTCCTCTCGCGCCACATGCGCAGTGGCAAAAAATAAAAATAAAAAAAGCCAAAAACAAGATGGTGACACATGCGCAGTGCCAGAAACTCGGCTTCTGCATATGCGCAGAAGAAAAAAAACCTGGGAGGACTTCCGGTTTGGAGCGCTTCATCGCGGACGTCCCCTTGTCGGACGCCTTTCCGTTCTTCGTTAAAAGCCGCCAGAACAGCTGTCTGGCGGCTTTGAAATCTCTTCCCCGGGCAAAGGGGAGAGATGAGAGCCTGACAGGTGGGGTAGAGCCCCCCCAGCGCCCTAGGAGCCATCTGGTAGGGCGCGAAGGGAGAGCTCCCCATGCAGCCTGTCTCCAGCTCCGAAGATCAGGAAACCTCTGCCTTTGCGGAGCTAGATGTCGTGACCAGCCGCTGCTTCAAGAATGGGATTTATAATTATATTTAAACTACAGAAGCAGACAGAGAGAAACAGGCGTGAGATGGGCAAGTACTGAAACCTCTTTTTTCTCTTTTTTTCAACTCCTGGGCAAGCTTTCACTTCGGCAAGGGAACAAAGGAAACAAAGTAACAACATGGCGATTGAGAAGTGAAAGTGACTTTCGTTTTCCCAGAGGCTTTTTTTTTTCTTTCTTTCTCTCTTATGGAAACTTTCAATTTGGAAAAATGGTTTTTTTCCTCTGTCTCCTAACCCTGGATTAAAGTTATAATTGAAAAACTTTCAATAACAAAAGACTACCTGGTTTTTAAACTGGAAAGAATTTTAATCAGGCACCTGGCTTTCTTTCTTCTTTGTACTCTTTTGAAACACCATAATGGCTTCAAAATCTGGAAAGATTGTTCTGACTAAAAGAAATGACTACCCATCTGGATATATTTCTAAAATGCAACTTAATACTGAGTTAACACCTCCACAGCCTTTGACACCTGAAAATTTATTAAATAATTTAAAGATTATGAAACATGAACTTACTCTGGAATTTAATCAGAAAATAAGTGAGATAGACAAAAAAATGCAGGCTGCTTTGAAGAATATGAATCAACAACTCAGATTTGATGTCTTAGAGGTTTGCAAAGGTTTAGCAACAAATATTGAAGTTTTGGCAGAACGTATTGAAACAAATAAACAAGCTTTGGCAACCTCGGTGAATTACATAGATAAAATCCAAAATGATATTGCAAATTTTGAAAAAGAGGTCTTGATGACACAGTTCAGGTCCATGGAAGTTGCTATAAGGGTCAGAGGTTTGAAAGAAGCACTATATGAAAATTTAAAAGGAAGGATGGTTGATGTATTGGATCAGGTGTCTGGAATTTCTAAAGTGGAATTGGCTACACAAATCGATAAAATATACAGAATCAATTCGTGGTATGCTAAACAAAAGCATTTACCAAGGGACATTGTCATATATTTTACCACAAGAGCTTTACGGAATAGAATTATACAAGCAACGTTTAATAATAATCTTATGGTGAATGGTCAGGAACTAAAGATTTGGAAAGAAATCCCCTCTAAAATGCTTAAAACCAGAAAAAACTACACTTTTTTGATTGATGAATTTAAGAGATTAAATTTACAATATAAATGGGAAGCGCCAGTTGGAGTTGCAGTGAAATTTTCTGGAAAAATATACCGGCTCAACACGATAAAAAAAGCTACTGAATTTTATGTCAATGTTTTAAAGGCTGATATATCCAAGATTCCAGAGGAAGGATGTATGAAAATAAAAGAGGAGGAGGAGGGGAAGCCATCTTTGCTGGATCAAAAGGAAAGAGATTCAAAAACCCAAAAGGAGTGCCAGAACCAGACAGCTGGGGAGAAGGAGATGGAGGTTTGGGATCAGATGGGAGACGAGTCGACAAATTCGAATTTACTGAACTATTAAAAGATGAACTATCAAGATACAAAACGATGTGATGTTGAAATATATTGGACGGATGGAGACTAATATGATTGCACTTTTCCTTTTCCCTATTTAATGATTATCTATGCAATATTTAGCTAAGTTTTATATAATTTTGAGGTTACTTTTAATGTTAATAATATTAGATATATATATAGTTTGTTGAAGATTTGTTTGTTTATTCCTTTTTTCTTTTTCTTTTTTTTGTTTATTGAAGTTAGTAAGTTAATTTAGAATAATATGTTATTAATATCGTGATGAAATTTAATATTTGATGATTACTTATGTAATATTTAGTTAAGTTTTATCTTAGAGGTTATTTTTAATGTCAATAATATCACTTTAAGATTTTTGTATTTTATATTTAGTTATTATTTATATAACACTTACTTTGTATAAGATAGAGGATTGAAGGGAGGAGGTAGGAGGTTTGTTTGTTTGTATTGTTAAAGAGATTTCTCTTTCTCTCTTTTTCTTTTTTCTCTTTTTTGTATCTTTACTATTGTATATAAATGCGATATATTATTAGTGTATAATCTGGAGTTGAAGCTTTTTAAAAATAGTGTTCTTTTTTTTTTCCTTTTTTTTCTTTTTATTAACAATTTAAATTTATTATTATGCCCTGTACTATCTCTGGGAAGTCCGGGGGGGGGAGAGGTGGGGAGGGAAGGGGGTGGGTTTGGGGGGGGGAGAAAAAAACAAAAATGTTTGTACTTTATATTTAATATTTTGCTACTACTTATGTAAGTCTGTACTAATAAAACTTTTTGAATAAAAAAAAAAAGAAAGAAAAAAAACCTGGGGGGAAAAATCCCCCCCCCCAAATAGAGAAAAAAAATCTGAAAAAAAAGATGGCGGCGCCCACGGACTGGCACCGACCGAACCGGTTCCGTGGTGTCATCGTGACATCACCAGCAGTTTGCTACTAGTTCGGGCGAACCGGTCCGAACCGGGAGGAACCCACCTCTGTGTTGGAGGCATTTTGTAATTTGTGATTGATCCACTACTCCAAATAAGTTGGCATTAAAAGGTGAAACCATTGTGTGTCAATGCTTTATAGTTTCTGCAATTGTGTATGCTCAAAACTGGAAAAATGGAAATATACCCTCTGAAGAAATGGTAATAAAGAAAATACTAGATTGAGCTGAGATGGACAGGCTGACAATGGAAATTAAGGACATAGGAGAGACAGAATATTATTAGATTTGGGATTTATGGTACAATTGGATAGATAGTAGATGCAAAGATTAGGAAATAAATGAGGAAAGATGATCGACGAATTAGAAATGAGAAATAAGTACAGTATAGGAATAATGATAGATGAAGAATATTTCGAGTCCCTCGGGAGTTGGGCGGCATACAAATCTATTAAATTAAATTAAATTAAATTAAATTTATTATATATAGTATGGTAAGATGTTACAAAAATGAATGATGTAAGAAATATTTAGAATGATGATTATATATTGTATACGTATTGGTATATATAAAAGTAAACAACTGTAAATACATACTGGCACAGAACTGTTGCAAAATGGAAATTGTAAGGTAAAATGAAGAAAAAATGTATAATAAAAATAAATTTAAAAAAGAAAAGAAAAAAGAAAACAGGGCGAAGTTAGATATTTTGATCTCCTTTTTCTCCTTTTGGATTATTTGCACCGAGAAATTTTACAGTTGGAGTTGGAAAAGAGGGTTTTCTGCTAACTTTAATAGGGCTTGAAGTCCGGATAGCAGGTGAAGCTAAAGACCACACAGATGGCACACCTTTCTTTTATATTACTTCCTCCAGCAGGTGAGAACACCTGGCTGGCTCAGAAGCCCTAAGCCGTGCTGGATAGGGTTAATATTTCAATGGGAATCACCAGGGAGTACCAAAGTTGTATTTAATTGGGAAGGTGAAAGATAGTCCCAAAGCTAAACTGCATCTGAGTTGTTGCCAAAAAAATAAGCATGGGTCAGGTTTGACTCAAAGCAGTATTTTCTTGCTAAACAGGCTTTTGGCAGGTTGACAAATTGTCTATGAAATTTGAACTTTGCTTTGGAGTTGGGCAGAGTCATTATGTGTCCATCCTTTCTCAAGAACTCTTGCCTTCCAGGAAGTCCAACCTAGAAACCTTTTTTTTAAAGTGTTTTATTTTATTTTAATACAAACATTTCATCTTCCATTAAACAGTGTGTCGTCTGTGTACAAATATCTAGTGCAGTGATGGCGAACCTATGGCACGGGTGCCACAGGTGGCACGTGGAGCGATATCTGCCGGCACGTGAGCCGTTGCCCTAGCTCAGCTCCAGCGCGCATGTGCGTGCCCACCAGCTGATTTTTGGCTCACACGGAGGCTCTGGGAGGGTGATTGCGGCCTCCAGAGGGGCTCCGGGTTGGCGGGGGGGACGTTTTCGCCCTCCCCAAACTCCAAGAAAGCCTCTGGAACCTGGGGAGGGCAAAAAACGGGCCTACAGGGCCCACTGGAAGTCGGGAACCGGGGGAGTGGGGAGGGTCGTGCACGCATGTGCAGGGGGGTGGGGTGAGTGGGGGGCTTTGAATTATGGGTGTGGGCACGCATGCATGTCCGATAGCGTGCGCACACACTATTTTGGCACCTGAGGGAAAAAAGGTTCGCCATCACTGATCTAGTGCAATGGCAAATAAAAATTTGCAATCATATTCATTACATTGGTATTAATTCTCTATTTCTTATCTTAATACTAATACGCTTGATATACCTAATCATAATAACAATCATCCTCTTAACATATTTAATTCTATCTTCTCTTATATTTTACTAATCTTCTTTTATTTTTGGCTTTCATATTTATTCTCTAACCATCGATAAAAGAAATCCCATATCATATAATATTCAGTTTGTTCCCTTCTCTTTGATTGCAAATAAAGAAATTCCGACGGATGAGAATGTGATCAGAAAAATATTAGAATGCGCAGAAATGAATAGATTAACGCTTGCAATCAACCTAGAAACATTTTGAAGTGCCTTATGAATGTTCGCAGCTTGGGAAGTTTATTCCAAATTTACATTTGCTTTGCCCAGATTTTACGTCTTTCATTTCTGCATCTGAACATCTTAAACTGCTCTGCAGCCAGGACTCTGGTGTTTGGTGATTTTGTTTATTTATTTATTTGTGAGATTTATATACCACCTCACAATGCAAGCACTCTCTAAGCGGTTTACACCAGTAAGCAATGTGTATTTACATTGCCCCCAACAATCTGGGTCCTCATTTTACCCACCTCGGAAGGATGGAAGGCTGAGTCAACCTTGAGCCGGTGAGATTTGAACCGCTGACCTGCGGATCAGTGTCAGCTAAAGTGGCCTGCAGTACCTGCCTCTAACCGCTGCGCCACTTCGGCTCTTCATATATGTGATAAATGTAAAACCCAAGTTGAAAGCAAGGTTATGAAAAGCTATGAAAGATAGAGGTGTGTTTTTTTAAAAAAAGAAGCTGTTTAAAAAAAAATAGTAAAAAGGAGAGAGGTTTGATCTCTCAACTCAGCATTTTTGAACTGCTTCTGCATTTGAATAATTCATTGCCAAGGGAATAATATTTTTTGCAGATGTTTTCCTACAGAGTTTCCCATAATAGAATATTTCAGCTAATGTTGTGTAGCATTATATTGCATTGCCTCTTTAAAGTCTCCATCATTTGTCTCCTAGAGTTGGAATCTTATGTGGGTGGTAGGAATGAGCTGACCTTGGCTTGTGTGCTTGGAGAGGAGTCCATAAAACAAATTCTGGAATTATAGTCTAGGCTAGGAAGTAAAATCATCATCAGAATCAAACTCCTAGAACAGTGTTTCCCAACCTTGGTAAGTTGAAGATATCTGGACTTCAACTCCCAGAATTCCCCAGCCAGCATTCGCTGGCTGGAGAATTCTGGGAGTTGAAGTCCAGACATCTTCAACTTGCCAAGGTTGGGAAACACTGTCCTAGAAGGAGACAATAGCGGACCAGCCATAGATGACAGCATTAGCTAACCTTGGCTAATGTTGAGTCGAACTTCGGGGTCTTTTTGTTAACAGAATAATAGAGTTGGAAGGGACCTTGGAGGTCTTCTGGTCCAACCTCCTGCGCAAGCAGGAGACCCTATACCCGTGATGGTGAACCTATGGCATGCAGAGCCCCCTCTGCTGGCACGCGCGCCATCGCCCAAGGTCAGATCTCCGTGGCGTTTCTTTTGTGAGCTTCTGTTTCTCTGCAAACAACGAAACAGAAGCTGACGAAAGAAAAAGATCTTAGCTCTTGCCGTGCTGCCGGTGTTGGGATGCCCCGCCTCCTGCTGGCCAGCTGGTCTTCGGGTCTCTGCTGCGCATGTGTGCGCATGCACACACACATGCCCACGCATGTCCACGTGTGCGCATGTGCAGTTTGGGCACTTGGTGTCTAAAAGGTTTGCCATCACTGCCCTATACCATTTCAGACAAATGGTTGTCCAATCTCTATTTAAACATCTCCAGTAATGGAGCACTCACAACTTATGAATAAAGGCGAACATACGTGTCCCAGGATAACCTGTGGTGGGAGTCATTTTTTTTACTACCGGTTCTGTGGGCGTGGCTTGGTGGGCGTGGCAGAGGAAGGATACTGCAAAATCCCCATTTCCTCCCAATCAGCTGGGACTCGGGAGGCAGAGAATAGATGGGGGCGGGGCCAGTCAGAGGTGGTATTTACCGGTTCTCCGGACTACTCAAAATTTCCGCTACCGGTTCTCCAGAACTGGTCAGAACCTGCTGAATCCCACCTTTGAGGATAAGATGGAATCTCACCTTTGAGGAGCCGAGGTGGCGCAGTGGTTAAAAGCAGCACTGCAACCTTCAGCTGATTGCTAGTTCAGCAGTTCAGCTGTTCAAATCTCACCGGCTCAAGGTTGACTCAGCCTTCCATCCTTCCGAGGTGGGTAAAATGAGGACCCAGATTGTTGGGGGCAATATGCTGAACTCTGTAAACCGCTTAGAGAGGGCTGTAAAGCACTATGAAGCGGTATATAAGTGCTATTGCTATTGCTATTGCTAATGTTCTAGGATCCAATCTGGGTCGGACATCAGGAGCTGTCTTCTGAGCTTTCGGACTTTTGCTGGAGACTATACTCAGGGAGCCTCTCTCTGGGAACACACACTCTGCTAGAGAGAAGTTCCCTGAGGGAGTCTGAAAGCTCAGAAAACAAAACTTCTGATCCCGGTGACCGACCCAGATTACATTCCGCACCCACAACTTAGGTTAGCTTGGTTAATACTTGCAAAGAAGACTATGAGGAAGTCTTAGGGCTGAAAGCTAGCCTGGAAAATAAGAATAAAAAGTATTCAAAGGAGTCAATAGCAAGCCCCTCCCATAGTATCTCCAAGAAAACTACTTGGGTATGTCCATGTAGTCACCAGGAGCTGAACTTCACTCAAGAAAGACTTGGCTTTACACTGGAATGTCCCAGTTCATGGACGTCTGTGTGATGTGTGTTGGCATGGTTCTTAGCCAGCTGTTTTTTTTGTGTGTGTGTGGCCCTCTTGACATGTCTCTGGGCAGTAGAAGTCATACTTATTTTGTGGTTTTGCCCTTTCGGTGTCTAAAATGTGAGATTGGAGTCTTGTATTTTCCAACAGAAATATGAATTCCTTACTCCATAATCCGTTCCTAATCACGTCAAAAATAGGACGCATGCTATTTTTCAGGGGTGGGAAATTGACCGCCAAATTCCATTTTAGAGGCAGTGTGGCTGCACTGTTGCTTCTGATTTCATTAACTTGACGGGTTGCATTGATGTGTTGTGACACGTGCCAATTACAATAAAAGAAACCTGGATCTCTGCCCCACCTGGGATCTAACGCTTAGCCAATTTGGCGGAATCTCTGCCATCTTACTGGCATCAACCAATCACCATCCCAGTTAAAAATAATATCCCTGTGGTTTTTCCAGCCTCTTATTCTCTGTAGGATTAGGAAAACCTTCCTTAATAAGTCTCGAAAGATCGGTCTTTGATTTCGCTTCATCCTTTCTTTCACTGTCAGCAATAATATGAGTTGGTAGGCCAGGAACAGGCCAATTCATTTTTTTTTAGCTTACTGTGCTTAAACTGGGAAATACACACATGAGTTATGTTATGTTCCAGGTCCCTGAGGCTTCAGGGTGTGGTTTAGACAAGTTTATGAGGATCTCTTAGAGATTATTTGCCTTGAGAAGATAAATGAAGGTTCTTCTTCTCTGATCCTACCAGATTCTAAGATGGCTGTTGAAAATGTAGTCGGCTTACAGCAGAATAGGAAAGATTGACATATTGCTTTCCCCCCTTGATTTATGGATTGTCCTAAACCTGGAGAAATATCTCCCAACGTTGAGATCCAGTTTTCCAATATTTGAGAGGCTGCCACAAAGAAGAGGGGGTCAACCTGTTTTCCAGAGCACCAGAAAGGAAGACAAGGAGCAACCTCCCCCATCCAAGCAGGAGACCGTACACCATTTCTGACAGATGGCAGTCCAGTCTCTTCTTGAAAGCTTCCAGTGATGAAGCTCCCACAGCTTCTGAGGGCAACTTCTGTTCCATTGGTTGATTGTTCTCACTGTCAGAAAATTTCTCCTTATTTCCAGGTTGAATCTCTACTTGATTAGTTTCATTCCATTATTCCTTGTCTGGCCTTCAGATGCCTTGGAAAATAGCTTGACCCCTCCTCTCTGTGGCAGCCTTAAATGATGCTTCCCTGGAACTTGAGCAGGAGGTTGGACTAGAAGACCTCCAAGGTCCCTTCCAAATTTGTTATTCTGTTGTGGGTGAATCCTGGATCCTAGTTTATTGAATCTTCATTGGATCCTTTTATATGTTGAGCTTTATCCAGGCAGAATATAAAGGCAGTATCAAAAGTCCATAGCGCATGGGACAAATAAGCCTGGAAAGTAAACTGGAGATGAACAACTTAGTTTAATCTCTGGGAAGAGGGGAGTTTGAAGATGGATAGTTCAGGAGAGTTAATCCTAACATTGACTTAACTGCATTCTTGACCTGACCCTGGCTGGTTTTTTTTGGGAATGCGGCTTTTAGGTTGAAGAAAGTGATACCCCTGGTTCTTTTATCTATCTGACTGTTTATCCACCAGAGTCCCCTGGGAGGGTTGAAATCTGTGTAGGTCAAGTAGGAACAGACAGTCCCGTGCCTGGCATTTTTCTCAATCATCTGAGATTTAGCCCGTCCTTGTCTTGCCATTCTGGGCTACAGCCATCCTCATTTAACAGTTTAACAAGAGTTGGAAGGGACCTTGTTAGGTCATCTAGTCCAACCCCGCCCAAGCAGGAGACGCTACACCATTTCTGACAAATAGCAGTCCAATCTCTTCTTGAAAGCTTCCAGTGATGAAGCTCCCACAGCTTCTGAGGGCAACTTCTGTTCCATTGGTTGATTGTTCTCACTGTCAGAAAATTTCTCCTTATTTCCAGGTTGAATCTCTCCTTGATTAGTTTCATTCCATTATTCCTTGTCTGGCCTTCAGGTGCTTTGGAAAATAGCTTGACCCCCTCCTCTCTGTGGCAGCCCTCAAATATTGGAAGACTGCTATCATGTCTCCCTTGGTCCTTCTCTTCACTAGACTAGCCATGCCCAGTTCCTGCAACGTTCATCGTATGTTTTAGCCTCCGGTCCCCTAATCATCCTAGTTGCTCTTCTCTGCACTTTTTCTAGAGTCTCAACATCTTTTTTATACTCTGGTGACCAGGATGATAAAGGGGTCTGGAAAATAAAACATACAAAGAGCGGTTGCAGGAACTGAGCTTGGCCAGTCTGGCGAAGAGAAGGACCAGGGGTGACATGATAGCAGTGTTCCAATACTTGAGAGGATGCCACAGAGAGGAGGGGGTCAGGCTGTTCTCTATTGCACCAGAAAGCCAAAAAAGGAATAACGGATGGAAGCTGACCAAGGAGAGATTCAACCTGGAAGTGAGGAGAAACTTTCTGACGGTGAGAGCGATCAACCAGTGGAACAGCTTGCCAGCGGAGGTTGTGAGAGCCCCAACACTTGCGACCTTCAAGGGGAGACTGGACTGCCATCTGTCTCAAATGGTGTAGGAACTCCTGCTTGAGCAGGGGGTTGGACTAGATGACCTACAAGGTCCCTTCCAACTCTAATAATAAATCTAAAACTGGATGCAGTATTCTAGGTGTGGTCTTACTAAGGCTTTGTAGAGTGGTATTAGTACCACTCTATAAAGTTTGATAGCCTGGCTTTTACCTCTGAACTATTTTGTGTTCCGCAGATGTCATCTCTGGCATAGCCTTCCTGTTTCCCCTCCCACTTAGATTAATAATAAGCGTTTATCATCACAATTAAACTCGCCGTGGGAGGTAAAGGGAAGATACCTGCATTGCTATGTGTCAATTCAGCAGCGACAGTTGTAACACTGAGGTTTTTTTTTTAAACTTATAGTAACTGACACAGAGAGAAGGGTGTCTATTCTATATCTGGTCTTTTCTCCTGATTCATCTAGTTTTTGCAAGTAGTATGAGAAGATCCTCGGGGCATTTTGCTTAGAAAGAAAGATAAGGATTCATTCTTATATGTGAGATCCATTGACCTCATTTGAATTCCCTTTATATCTAAGGGAGGGCTTGTTTCTTCCACCCATAATATCTAAGCAATAAATCAACAACAGCCGCCTTCTTTTTTTAAAAAAAAAAGCTTTGAAGGGCAAAATGAATAGTCACAACGAAACATTATTTAGGACACAGTTCATCCCAAAATGTTATTAAAGGCAACATTTGCTATAGTTGATCACAACTGGAGTTTGCCCAGGGGCATTCCAGGTGTAAAGTTTTATAATTATTTTTTTTAACTGTTCTGTGATTGCTTTATATATTTGTTTTGTGGTGGTGGTTAAGATGGGCGGCCATATACGTCTTTTAAATAAACACATTTCCACACACTTGATATTCTGTTGAAGCACCTTCTTTTTAGTTGATTCTTTGTCATCCCATAGGAATAATCTCCAAGGTATTCACATTTGTGTATTCTTTATTATTATTTTATTTTTTATTTATTTATTTTGTCAACACGTGTACAAGATAACAGGTTTGATATAAACATAAACAAAAGCAAAGTATGTATAGGTAAAAATTAGACAATAGGACAGAAGGACAAGGACGGTAGGCATGATGGTGCGCTTATGCACACCCCTTACCACTTAGGGATGGGGTGAGGTCGACAGTAGGCAGTCTAAGGTTAAAGTTTTTGGGGTTTGGGGAAGAAACCACAGAGTCAGGTAGTGCATTCCAGGCATTGATCACTCTGTTGCTGAAGTCGTATTTTCTGCAGTCGAGTTTGGAGCGGTTTACATTGAGTTTGAATCTATGGTGTGCTCGTGTATTGTTGCAGTTGAAGCTGAAGTATTCATTGACAGGTAGGACGTTGTGGCAGATGATTTTATGAACTACATATCTGCAAAGCAAGCAAACACTTGTTTCTCAATCATCCAGGTCATGGCTGTCCCAAACGGTCCTTTTTCCAAAAGGCAACTGAACTAGAGTTTCTTCGTTTGTGTCTTTGAAAACATTTCGCTGCTCATCCAAGAAGCTTCTTCAGTTCTTGGTTTCTTTCTTTGAAACTGAATGGACGAGAAGCAAAACATTTTCAAAAGGGAAAAAAACCAGGAAAGTCTAGTTGTCTTTTGGAGAGAACACCTTTGGGATAAGCAAATACTTAACATCGTTCCCTGATTTTACTCAGTCTAGTACAGGGGTCGGCAACCTTAAACACTCAAAGAGCCACAAATGTCCTAATCAGAAGCCCCCCGTTCAATTCTGGAGCCGACTAGAAGTCCGGTTCCCCCACCACAGAGTCTCCTCCTAGCATAGCATCCTTTTTCCTCTACCTGTCCTAACCAAAAGCCCTATCAATTGTGGAGCTGACCGGAAAACCCACCCCTTGCCATAGAGTCTCCTCCTGGCATGCCCTGCTTCCCCCCCCAACTGGAAGCTCCTCTCAAAATTGTGGTGCCGACCGGTGACAGGGAGCCGCAGCAGAGGGATGAAAGAGCCACATGCGGCTCCAGAGCCGCAGGTTGCTGACCCCTGGTCTAGTACAATGATGGCGAACCTTTTAGACACCGAGTGCCCAAACTGCGCATGCGCACATGCCCAGACTGAAATGCATGCATGCACGTAAATGCACACATGCACAAACATGTGTGCGCGAACATGCGCAGCAGAGACCCGAAGACCAGCTGGTCAGTGGGAGACGGGGCATCCCAACACCGGCAGCGCAGCAAGAGGTAAGATCTTTTTATTTCGTGAGCTTCTGTTTCGTCGTTTGCAGGGAAACAGAAGCTCATGAAAGAAACGCCATGGAGATCTGACCTGGGGTGACGGTGCGCGTGCCAGCAGAGGGGGCTCTGCGTGCCACCTTTGGCACTCGTGCCATAGGTTCGCCATCATGGGTCTAGTACATTAGTGCAGTATAAGTTTTTCCATGAAACAGTTAACACTAGACTTGTTTCCAGTGAAGGACTCCCCATGTGGTTTAATTCTTCCTAAAAAAAACCATTAGTCTTGAGACCGGTTGTTTATCAGAACATCCCATGAGGTCCAGCTGTGATGTCAATCTCATCAACTAGCTAAGTAAGCGCCAAACATTTAATCAGTGATGAAATCAACTCCACCTTAAAAAAAAAACCCACATGATCTGCAACTTTGTCTTAACAAGTCTTATAATTTGCTTTGGGAATGCAGTTCCCATTTTCTGGTTATGTCAACAGATTTTCATCACTTTCCCTCAGTAGGCCATCAAAGGCTGCAAGAATTGTTACACCAGGGAGATATGGTAATGCTTTAAAGAGTCTGCTTAATGCATTCATTTGCTGAAGGGTGAATCTCTGTACCAGCAATTCAATATCAGACTTGTTAGACTATTTATGCAGCCTGTTGCCTGCTTACGTATCCCCCAATTTGATCCTCACCAGTTGTGTAGGACTTCGGCTCCCATAATTCCCCAGCCGGTATGAACCTTAGAGGATCGTGGGAATTGAATCCAGTACATCAGGTTGAATAAAACAGTGTTCTGGATCCTTAGTTGTCCAAGATCTAATCAGAAGCCCAATGTACGCAGAACACCTCAATCTACAAAGACTGAACCACAATTCCCAAGAGCCTCAGCCAGCAATGATCACTAGAGAAGGATTTGGGAGACATAGTTCAGCAATAAACCTCCAATATGAAGAATGGTTGTAGGAACTGAGCATGGCTAGTCTAGTGAAGAGAAGGACCAGGAGAGACATGATAGCAGTCTTCCAATATTTGAGGGGCTGCCACAGAGAGGAGGGGGTCAAGCTATTTTCCAAAGCACCTGAAGGCCAGACAAAGTATAATGGATGGAAACTGATCAAGGAGGGATTCAACCTGGAAATAAGAAGAAATTTCCTGACAGTGAGAACAATCAACCAATGGAACAGAAGTTGCCTTCAGAAGTTGTGGGAGCTTCATTCCTGGAGACTTTCAAGAAGAGATTGGACTGCCATCTGTCAGAAATGGTGTAGGGACTCCTGCTTGGATGGGGGGGGGGGTTTGGACTAGATGACCTCCAAGGTTCCTTCCAACTCTGTTAATCTGTTAAAGGTCCCTTCCAGCTCATTTATTTTAAAGAATATCTAGATAGCCAAGGAGTTTGGTTAACCATTCTTCTGAAGGTGCTTTGTAATTTCCTAGAGATCCATAGTCTTTGGGTCTGTTTTTATTTTCTTCTCTAACCGAACAATACCACAATGTTCTACCTGTCAATGACTACTTCAGCGTCAACCGCAACAATACACGAGCACGTAATAGATTCAAACTCAATGTAAACCGCTCCAAACTCGACTGCAGAAAATACGACTTCAGCAACAGAGTGATTAATGCCTGGAATGCACTACCTGACTCTGTGGTTTCTTCCCCAAACCCCAAAAACTTTAACCTTAGACTGTCTACAGTCGACCTCTCCCCATTCCTAAGAGGTCTGTAAGGGGCGTGCATAAGCGCACCATCGTGCCTACCGTCCCTGTCTTACTGTCCTCATTTATCTGTACTTACTTTGCTTATGTTATGTTTATACAAATACCTGCTATCTTGTGCATGTTTGACAAATAATAAACAAACAAACAAACAAACAAACACATAAATAAATATGGCATTATGTTCCTCGTGAAACAATGCTAACGATGCATTTGCTTTCTTGCAGGAAGTTCCATCTCCAGCCTTGAAATTGTCTCCGTATTCCCAGGGCAATGTTCGAAGGATTATCTTGGAGAATCCTGAAAAGGTAGGAAAGTTGTACTGTTGTTACAATGGCATTGGGTGTAAGATACTGGAAGCAGATTTAAGTATTTGTGTGTGTGTATATGCTAAAGTATAAATGGATCTATAAGCATATACAGGGAGCTCTTGACTTACAGCCATTCATTTAGTGACTGTTCAGAGTTAACAGCAGCACTGAAAAGTGACTTATGGCCGTTTTTCACACTGATGATCCAACTAGTAACATTATCGTTGCACTGTTGTTGTTACATAGTTACACAGAAAACAGAATAACAGAGCTGGAAGGGACCTTGGAGGTCTTCTAGTCCAACCCCCTGCTTAGGCAGGAAACCCTACACCACTTCAGACAAATGGTTATCCAACATCTTCTTAAAAACTTCCAGTGTTGGAGCATTCACAACTTCTGGAGGCAGGTTGTTCCACTGGTTCATTGTTCTAGCTGGGTAATGAAACATCCGCAAGAAAACAACCAACTTCAGAGAGCAACAGGGACTCCACCGTTGAACCCTGAGCTACAGATATTTTCCTCTATTGTAATAAAGTTATTTGAGTTACATGCACGTAGAAATTTACAGTTGCACACACATTTGGAAGGACAGCAGGATTATTTCAAACTCACACAACAGATTGATTCAAAGACTTGATCTTCCATTCACCGTTCTTGAGCCATGGCTGCTGGAAGCATTGCGGATTTTCTAGAAAATCCTGAATCAAAACATTTCTTCCAAAAATGTTAGAAGCAAAAAAAAAAAAACCTTTGGAAAATCCTTTATGCCATGACACTTAATTCTAGGTCCTTGTGTGTTGTGAAGACATTGTGGGCTTATTTCTTCAACCCACAAGCACTGAGATCTTAAACCAGAGGTCTTCAAACTTGGCAACTTTAAGACTTGTGGACTTCAACTCCCAGAATTCTCCAGCCAGCATAGCCAGAATTCTGGGAGTTGAAGTCCGCAAGTCTTAAAGTTGCCAAGTTTGGGGAGCCCTGTCTTAAATGATGCTTCCCTGGAACTTGAGCAGGGGGTTGGACTAGAAGACCTCCAAGGTCCCTTCCAACTTTGTTTATTTATTATTTATTAGTGAGACTTATATACCGCCTCACAGTGCAAGCACTCTCTAAGCGGTTTACACCAGTAAGCAATGTATATTTATATTGCCCCCAACAATCTGAGTCCTCATTTTACCTACCTCGGAAGGATGGGAAGGCTGAGTCAACCCTGAGCCGGTGAGATTTGAACCGCTGACCTGCGGATCACAGTCAGCTAAAGTGGCCTGCAGTACTGCACTCTAACTGCTGCGCCACCTCGGCTCAGCCATATTGCCACCTTGTTATTCTGTTGTGGGTGAATTCTAGATCCTAGTTTATTGAATCTTCATTGGATCCTTTTATATGTTGAGCTTTATCCAGGCAGAATATAAAGCCAGTATCAAAAGTCCATAGCGCATGGGACAAATAAGCCTGGAAAGAAAACTGGAGATGAACAACTTAGTTTAATCTCTGGGAAGAGGGGAGTTTGAAGATGGATAGTTCAGGAGAGTTAATCCTAACATTGACTTAACTGCATTCTTGACCTGACCCTGGCTGGTTTTTTTTGGGAATGCGGCTTTTAGGTTGAAGAAAGTG
The DNA here is from genome assembly GCA_023053685.1 of Diadophis punctatus similis. Classification (NCBI taxonomy): domain Eukaryota; kingdom Metazoa; phylum Chordata; class Lepidosauria; order Squamata; family Dipsadidae; genus Diadophis; species Diadophis punctatus. The sequence continues at coordinate 9,211,903 of JALIGW010000014.1, read as the reverse complement.
ATACCTCTGGTTCTTTTATCTATCTGACTGTTTATCCACCAGAGTCCCCTGGGAGGGTTGAAATGTGTGTAGGTCAAGTAGGAACAGACAGTCCCGTGCCTGGCATTTTTCTCAATCATCTGAGATTTAGCCCGTCCTTGTCTTGCCATTCTGGGCTACAGCCATCCTCATTTAACAGTTTAACAAGAGTTGGAAGGGACCTTGTTAGGTCATCTAGTCCAATCCCCCGCCCAAGCAGAAGACCCTGCACCATTTCTTACAAATGGCAGTCCAATCTCCTCTTGAAAGCTTCCAGTGATGAAGCTCCCACAACTTCCGAAGGCAACTTCTGTTCCATTGCTCGATTGCTCTCACTGTCAGAAAATTCCTCCTTACTTCTAGGATGAATCTCTCCTTGATCAGTTTCCATCCATTATACCTTGTCTGGCCTTCGGGTGCTTTGGAAAATAGCTTGAAACCCACCCCCCTTCTCTGTGGCAACCCCTCAAATATTGGAAGACTGCTATCCTGTCTCCCCTGGTCCTTCTCTTCACTAGACTATCCATGCCCAGTTCCTGTAACCGTTCTTCATGTGTTTTAGTCTCCAGTCCCCTAATCACCATTTTGTAAGATGCTTTGCAGTCTGTGAGAAGCCTGTGTGTAAATAAGGAGTCCACTTTGTTACTTGCAGGAGCCGTTGTCTCCACTTCTGAGAGGAGGGAATAATGTCATCTATGAAAAGACCATAAGGAAATACGAGCTGCTAAATCCAGATGAGGTAAGAGATTCTCCTGCCCCCATTTTCTTTCTTTCCTTCCTTCCTTCCTTCCTTCCTTCCTTCCTTCCTTTTGGTTTCAAAGACAAACCGGATGTTTTAATTTGACTGCTGTGTGGGGGAGTTCAAGAGCTAAAGAGGACAGAATCGTCTTTCGCGGAGGCCTTCAAACTTGGCAACTTTAAGACTTGTGGACTTCAACGCCCAGAATTCTCCAGAATTCGCCTGGAGAATTCTGGGAGTTGAAGTCCACAAGTCTTAAAGTTGCCAAGTTTGAGGACCCCTGGTCTTTCAGTTGTCTGGGCCTTTAGTAGGTTTGTTTCTCTATGGAGGTTTGCACCTTGGGACCCAAACACCTGCCGTCATTTGATCTCCAGGGCAAATGAAAACAACTTAGCCCATTGCACAAAAAGCCGGATGCTGCCCTTGCAACAAAGCTGCCCATTCAATAGGCACCCTGCCCTTTTGAGACAAATGACTACGGAGTCTTGTTTCACCTGGCCCTTTCTTCTCCAGGAGTATAAAGTTCCAAGGTGTTCCCTTTTTAGAGGCTCAGATGAACTCGAAAGGTATTTTTAGAAAGGTTTAGAAGTCTGTGTGTTGAGGAATCGAAAAAGTGGGTGGGTGGGTGGGGGGAGAACAGGTGAACCAGGAAGCCCAAAGCATCAACTTGTGTGAAAACTTGAAGACAAACATCCTTGTGAGAGTCCTTGGTGTTTTCTGAGCTTGCTTGTTTTCCTGCGGACATTTCATTACCCAACTATGTAATAACATCCGTGCTAGAAGGGAGTGGGGTTTGCTCTCTGTTTATATACCTGCAACCCCCCACTGCCTTCTAGCACTGATGATGTTACTTAGTTGGGTATTGAAACGTCTGCAGGAAAGCTCAGAGAGCACCAAGGACCCCACAGTTCAACCCTGAGCTACAAATATTGTCTTCTGTTGAATCCTTGTGATTCCCTGCCTTTCCCTGCAAAATTTCAGTTGAGAACAAAGAGTCTTGCCAAGCTGCTTTTATTTATTTTATTTATTTATTTGTGAGATTTATATACCGCCTCACAGTGCAAGCACTCTCTAAGCGGTTTACACCAGTAAGCAATGTATATTTTATATTGCCCCCAACAATCTGGGTCCTCATTTTACCTACCTCGGAAGGATGGAAAGCTGAGTCAACCTTGAGCCTAGTGAGATTTGAACTGCTGACCTGCGGATCACAGTCAGCTAAAGTGGCCTGCAGTACTGCACTCTAACCGCTGCGCCACCTCGGCTCTTTTGAGGGAGCTGATCAGGATGGAAAGCTAGACAAATATTGGAAGCACAGCTGGACCCCTAAATGAGAGTGGAGCTGAGCATCTGGTACAAAGCCCGGTGGGATTTTTTAAAGGCATTTTTTTGAAGCAGGACACGGTTGGGAAGGAAGATCTTTCATACCCACTAAAATGAACAGTACCAGCAACGTTCAGTTGGAGCAGAGGTCGGCAACCTTAAACACTCAAAGAGCAAAGCAGAAGTTCTTTCTTTTTCCAACCAGGTGTAAAAAGAAACAGGGAGGGACCAGTGTTTGGCTTTGGAAACAAAGCCAAATGGAGAGTTGACTGCGGAGTTCAGTTTGGAAATAGGTTCCCTATGAAAAAAAAACTTTGATATGTTGTAATACTATGTTATTATTATTGTGTTTGATTTTATGCTTAAGTTTAAGGTCTTTGAGGTATAAGGGGTTAGTTTTTAAAACACTGGAATTAACAACTTGATAGAATATGTCAAATATTTAGGCATTTTGAATAGGCATAAATACTCAATGTTTATTTTCATTAGTTTATATATAGATTTCTTTTCTTTATTTCTTTTTTTTAATTAATATTTGTTAGCGATTTAGAATTTTTATTTAAAACTATTAAGTTACAGAAGGATACAATAATTGGATTTAAAATTTGACTGAGAAGAAGGATTGTTTAAAGTTTGCTGTTAGTGTCGAAATTTACAGGATGGATGGAGAGGTTAATATGAATGTATTTTTTTTCCTCCTTTCTCCTTTTTCTTTTATTATTAATATTTTTTAAAGATTCAGAATTTTTGTGAAGTTAATAATTTGATATATTGTAATACTATGTTATTAATATTGTGTTTGATTTTATGATTAAGTTTAAGGTCTTTGAGGTATAAGGGGATTTTATTTTATTTATTTATTATTATTATTATTATTATTATTATTATTATTATTATTATTATTATTATTATTATTATTATTATTATTATTATTATTATTATTATTATTATTATTATTTTGATTATGTTTTAAACACTTTTGAATAATTCGGAGTTAAAGATTTAAAAAATGTGGTAATTAAGAATTTCTTTTAATTTAATTTAAATTTATTTTATTGAACATTATGCCCTGTACTTTCTCTGGGAAGTCCGGGGGGGGGAGAGGGGGGGGAGGGTAAGGGGGTGGGTTGGGGTTAGGGGGGAAGGGGGGGAGAAAAGAGAAAAATGTTTGTACTTTGTACTTTAAAACTTTTTGAATAAAAAAAGAAAAAAAGAAAAAAAACTTTTCTATAAAGTTGTGTCTGCAGTAGGACTGAGTTCACACATTGAACTCACGGCACAATAAGTCATTGTTGGCTGGGTCCACACATGGCCACAGTCAGCTATTAGCTGCGTGTCCCAAAGTTGGCTCACAAACCAACAGTAAGCAACCAAGCTCAGTGTGTAAACAAAACACAGCAATACGGTCAAAGTCAAATTCAGAATTACTTCATTATACCCAGCAGGCTTTATCTTGGAGTCAGGGTTGCTCGGCAGGGAATGCTGGGAGGAAGACGTCTATCTAAAGGGGTGTTTCCCAACCTGGGCAGCCAGAAGATAGGTGGGCTTCTGCTTGAATGATTTCCCAGCTGGGGAATTCTAGGAGTTGGAGTCCACCCCTCTTCAAGCCGCCCAGGTTGAGAAACACGGCTCTACAGGATTTTGAGTGCCAAACTGAACTGAAACTTGTGCCAAACTTTAGAAGGTGAGGATTACGAGGTAGGTCTACCCCTCAGATGGTTTTGCTGGTTAACTAGCACAATAAAGTGATTTAGAAGAATAGAGTAGAGTAGAATTAGAATTAGAATTAATAATAAAATAGAATAGAGTAGAGTAGAGTAGAGTAGAGTAGAGTAGAGTAGAGTAGAGTAGAGTAGAGTAGAGTAGAGTAGAGTAGAGTAGAGTAGAGTAGAGTAGAGTAGAGTAGAGTAGAGTAGAGTAGAGTAGAGTAGAGTAGAATTAGAATTAGAATTAGAATTAATAATAAAATAGAATAGAATAGAGTAGAGTAGAGTAGAGTAGAGTAGAATTAGAATTAGAATTAATAATAAAATAGAGTAGAGTAGAGTAGAGTAGAGTAGAGTAGAGTAGAGTAGAGTAGAGTAGAGTAGAGTAGAATTAGAATTAGAATTAGAATTAGAATTAGAATTAATAATAAAATAGAATAGAGTAGAGTAGAGTAGAGTAGAGTAGAGTAGAATTAGAATTAGAATTAGAATTAATAATAAAATAGAATAGAATAGAGTAGAGTAGAGTAGAGTAGAATTAGAATTAGAATTAGAATTAATAATAAAATAGAATAGAGTAGAGTAGAGTAGAGTAGAGTAGAGTAGGATTAGAATTAGAATTAATGATAGAATAGAATAGAGTAGAATTAGAATTAATAATAGAATAGAGTAGAATTAGAATTAATAATAGAATAGAATAGAGTAGAATTAGAATTAATAATAGAATAGAGTAGAATTAGAATTAATAATAGAATAGAATAGAGTAGAATTAGAATTAATAATAGAATAGAGTAGAATTCGAATTTGAATTCAAATTCAAATTAATAATAGAATAGAATAGAGTAGAATTAGAATTAGAATTAATAATAGAGTAGAGTAGAGTAGAATTAGAATTAAAATTAGAATTAATAGAATAGAATAGAATAATAAAATGGAATAGAAATAGAATAGAATAGAATAGAATTATAGAATAGAACAAAACAGAACAGAACAGAACAACTTTATTGTCACTTTGAATGTACACTAATTGGCATACATTAAAAATGAAATTTCATTGCATACAGCTCTTAAAGGGTCACCACCTCCAATTTTACACTAGATAAACATGACAACATAAATAAATAAATACAAAATTATATATATATACCCACATATATTATATGACACAGAGAAACAACAGTCTAGTTCAGATGTATATATGGACATGGCGAGAGAAATGAATCTTGCGAGTTTACCAGACGGATGGCCTAGGGAACAAAGCGGTTACAGAATCTGGAAGTCCTGCTAGAAATACTTCAAAACCTCCTCCCAGAGGGGAGCAACAGAAACAGACCGTGAAGTGGATGTGTGGGATCTCTAACGATGCTTCAAGCTCTAAGCACATAGCGCTTATAAGCAGTATCCTGAATAAAGGGAACCGAGCTTCTTATAATGTTCTCTACTGCCCTTACCACACTCTGTAGGGACTTTCTATCTGAGGTGCTGCTGCCACCAAACCAAACAGGGATGCAGTTTGTTAAAATGCTATTTGAATTTGACTTCAAATGATCTAGCTTGTTCATTGTATAATTTTGACTTGAACGTTATTATTATTTAAACTCCAGGGTGTCCACTGGGTGGTCAGAGAAGTTTAAGATGGCCATGTCTCTCTGAAACCCGACCTGCTTTTACCTCTATCACGACACCACTGGAAAAGGGGGGTGGGTGTCTCCCAGCTTCCCTTCTTTTTAACACCCATCTCCCACATCTGCATTTACACGTTCAGTTTCCTAACACGAAGTGGGTTATTAACACGAAGGATTTGCGGAAGAGATGGGTGCTTTCAAGAGAATCTCTTTTTCTTAGGAGAAACAGTACCGATACCTGCAGCAAACCCAGCCTGACCAATGCCAAGTCAGCCAGCCAGTGGAACGAGTCCAAGTGGTTCAGCAATGCCAACATACAACCAATTCCTGTGACTCTACTCCTGTCCGTACCCATGATGTCGGAAAGAGCAGCATTAACAAAGTTATCATACAGACATGTGAACCGGTAAGCATGGCTGGGACTCACATAATTTACTTATCGGTTCGCCCAGCAGCACCAAAAATGTGAGCACAGGCATGCGCACAACCTTCAGCGCATGCGCTTGGCTCGCACGCGCAGCTTGAAAACGTGGCAGCACTCAAAGACCTCCCTTGGTGTCAGCGCTGGTGAGCTGAGCTGTTGTTTAGCTCAGCTGAGGCGCGGCAATCCGCTCTGCTGCGCGAATCAGTTGAGCTAAAAAAAAGGGAATATAGGACAGGGAACGGCGTGGGCGGGAGGGTGGGGCCAACCGGAGGTGGTATTTGCCGGTTCTCCGAACTGCTCAAAATGGCCACTACCGGTTCGTCCGAACCGGTCAGAACCGCCTGAATGCCACCTCTGATTTAAACTATCAATACATGTTTCTCAACTTTGGCCACTTTAAGACAGGTGGACTTCAACTCCCAGAATGCCCCAGGCAGCTGGCTGGAGCATTCTGGGAGTTGAAGTCCACTCGTCTCAAGTGGCCAAGGTTGAGAAACTGTTTTAAGTGGATGTTTTCTGCTCCCAAAGGATTCATGCATGGAAGAGTCCACTCAGCTGTATGGAGAGCCACTCTTCGCAGATCAAGTGGCTGCCAGGTTACAGCACAATCAGATCAAATCTAATTTCTGAACCATTTTGCTCAAAGTTGCAAAAGTGGCCCACACCCAGCCTGGCGGGAAAGGATGCTATTGCTCTCAGTTTCATCGCCGAACTTATCAGGGAGTTAAATCAGAAAAGTGTGCCGCTGTTTGCCTCTAGCACAAGAGGCGGGCAAATTTTTGCAGAAGCCTCCGCAAGACAATTCACAACGCAGGTTAGCCACAAGTTATGAAACAAAATGAAATTTAGGTGGAGTGCTTGGGAAAAAGGAGAAGGCTGAATTCTAATTAGGCAAACAGCAGCTACATCTGCATTGTGGTGACTTGAGAGGCTGAAGACGCATCGTGGGAAAATCAAGAAAAAACTGAGGTCCCCCCCCAAAACCCTCCTCCTCCTTTAAAAGAGTGAAGAACAAATCTAAGAGAAAAGTAGAAAGAAGATATACCGTATTTTTCAGAGTATAAGACGCACCTAGATTTTAGAGGAGGAATACAAGGAAAAAAGTATTCTGAACCAAATGGTGCAGTAATATATTATTTAATAAAATACCAGTATAGCAGAATACTTTTTACAATCATGTATACTTTTTACAACCATGTATACTTTTAAAAAACTTCAAACTTGACAGCTTTAAGACTAGTGGTCTTCAACTCCCAGAATTCCTCCTCCAGTCTTGCTAGCTCAGGAATGGGAGTTGAAGTCCACAAGTCTTAAACTTGCCAAGTTTGAAGACCCTTGCACCCCTAACCCCTAACCCAGGGGTCTTCAAACTTGACAGCTTTAAGACTAGTGGACTTCAACTCCCAGAATTCCCCCTCCAGTCATGCTAGATGGGGTAATTAGAAGGCAAAAACGCCCCAATTTTTGCAAAAAACGGCCCATTTTTCGCTCATTTTTTTTTTGCAAAAACAGGGCATGCAGAGGATCTGGGAAGCCTGCAGTGGACTACTAAGGGGTGGGGGAAGGCAAAAACGCCCCAATTTTTGCAAAAAACGGGCCGTTTTTTGCACGTTTTTTTTTGCAAAAACAGGGCATGCAAAGGATCTGGGAAGCCTGCAGAGCACTCCTAGGGGGTGGAAGAAGGTAAACCCCCCCCCCATTTTTGCAAAAAACCGGCCCTTTTTGCAAAAATTGGATGCAGGGGCGGGGCTTTGGGAGGCTACAAAATTGCTGTATTCGGTGTATAAGACGCACCGACATTTCCACCCTCTTTTGGGGTGCAAAAAGGTGCGTCTTATACTCCGAAAAATACGGTAAATTGCTTTCTGCTGTTTAACTGCAGCAGTAAGGTTTTTAACTGTATATTATGCTGTGAACATACCAGACAAGCCTTTCCCCCCACCAAAGTTGATGAGTTTTTAAAGTATTTGCATTTTCTCTTTATACTTTTTTGTTTTGTTTTTTTCCCCTGAAGTTGAAACTGCTTTATTGAAAAGTTGGGCTTGTTCTGCACCATAAGCCATTAATCATGGTTTGAGGGGTCCTTGGTGCTCTCTGAGCTTGCTTGTTTTCTTGCAGACGTTTCATTACCCAAACTGGGTAACCTCATCAGTGTTCTGACTCATCACTGCTGTCAGCACTGATGATGTTACCTAGTTGGGTAATGAAACATCTGCAGGAAAACAAGCAAGCTCAGAGAGCATCAAGGACCCCTCATGTCAGCCCTGAGCAACAAATATTCTCCTTTATTAGTAATAGCAATAGCACTTAGACTTATATACCGCTTCACAGTGCTTTACAGCCCTCTCTAAGCGGTTTAAAACGTCAGCCTATTGCCCCCAACAATCTGGGTCCTCATTTTACCCACCTCGGAAGGAGGGAAGGCTGAGTCAACCTTGAGCCTGGTGAGATTCAAACTGTCAAATTGCAGGCAGACGGCAGTCAGCAGAAGTAGCCTGCAGTACTACACTCTAACCACTGCGCCACCGCGGTTCGTAATCATGGTTTATCAATCCCACTGACTGCCTTTGTACCACACATTGACTCCAAAGCAGGCAAACCAAGTTACGAATGAAGGCAAATATACGTGTCCCAGCATAATGTTGCAGGATCTAATCTGGGTCAGTCACTGGGACCAAAGGTTTATCATTCCAAGCTTTCGGACTCATGCCAGAGCCCATCCTCAGGGAACTTGTCTCTCTTGACACGTTCTGGCGAGAGAGAAGTTCCATTAGATGGGCTGCGACACGAGTCCAAAAGCTCAGAAGATTAAACCTCTGGTCCCGGTGACCGACCCAGATTCCTGCAAACCAAGTTCCATCTTGGGTTGTTGGTGGCGAGAGGAAATCCCCCGCTGCAGGACATTCTGCAGTTTATTGATGCCTCGTGTAGAAAACAAGGGCGTTGAAGCAATCATGAATCAAGCGAGAAATATTTGATAGGCACCCCAAGGGGAGATCGAGTGCAGAAAGTAGGTCAGTGCAGCGTGCAATCAAGAACGAGAGGAGAGCTTTAAAAGAAGCAATTTGCATGCCGAACAGTTGCTTTATGACCAGGGAATGGACCCTCTAATGATGTCCTTTTATGATCTCCCGACAGGTGAAGTGTATCCAGGAGACAAATGACCAGCTGGACTGCCGATACTTTGGGGAGCTCCTAGCAGAACTGCACCGCAAGAGCAACGACCTGTACAGCTGTTTGCTCCAGCATGTTGAGAAGCTGGGCGGAAGGTAGAGGTCGGGCCTCATGCTAGCTTGGAATTTGGAGAATGTTTGGCAGCCTTTCTTGGAAAGGAAGCGGAGCTGCTTGCCTGAACAGCAGACTGTGGTTCTGTTGGTTTGCAGCCATCCTGAGATTAAGGTTCCCTAAACCCTGTTCAAAATGTTCATATGAAGAACGGTTGCAGGAACTGGGTATGTCTAGTTTAATGAAAAGAAGGATCAGGGGAGACATGATAGCAGTGTTCCAATATCTCAGGGGTTGCCACAAAGAAGAGGGAGTCAAACTATTCTCCAAATCACCTGAGGGCAGGACAAGAAGCAATGGGTGGAAACTAATCAAGGAGAGAAGCAACTTAGAACTAAGGAGAAATTTCCTGACAGTGAGAACAATTAATCCGTGGAACAACTTGCCTCCAGAAGTTGTGGCTGCTCCAACACTGGATGTTTTTAAGATGTTGGATAACCATTTGTCTGAAGTAGTATAGGGTTTCCTGCCTAAGCTGGGGGTTGGACTAGAAGACCTCCAAGGTCCCTTCCAACTCTGTTGTTGTTGTTGTTGTTGTTGTTGTTGTTGTTGTTGTTATTAAAAATCCCCTTAAATCCCTCACCTCAAACATCCTTGCTCGTTTCTGTGAATAGACACATAATCCCAGTCCTCGTAATATACATGAGTGTTGTAGCAACATTCTTAGTTTTTAATTACAGATAGTCCTCAGTTAATAGCAATAACACTTAGACTTATATACCACTTTACAGTGCTTTTACAGCCCTCTCTAAGCGGTTTACAGAGTCAGCATATTGTCCCCAATAATCTGGGTCCTCATTTTATCGACCTCGGAAGGATGGAAGGCTGAGTCAACCTTGAGCCCCATCAGGATCGAATGCCTGGCTGTGGGCAGAGTCAGCCTGCAATACTGCATTCTAACCACTGCACTGCCACTGCTAAGCACTCTGAATGCAATCACATAACACCTGGAACTTAAGGGACTGGTTGCAAATACCACCTGTTTAGCACCATTGCAAGTTTGAATGGTCACTGAATAAGTGTCATTAAACAAGGACCACCCGTCTATAATTGCTATATACCAGTGACGGCGAATCTTTTTTGGCTCGGGTGCCAAAAGGGTGCGCGTGCATGCAATAGCGTGCACATGCGTGCCCAAACCATAATGCAATGCCCTCCCCCCACGCACACGCACAACCCCCGATCTGCCCCTCCCGTCCATGCGCACAACCCCCTCACGCTGCGCCCCCCGCACATGTGCACAAGTCTCACTGAAGCCTCTGGACTTCCGGTTGGCCCGTTGGGCTGTTTTTCGCTGTCCCCAGGGTTCAGGAAAGCCTCCTGAAGCCTGGGGAGAACGAAAAATGGCCAACCTGGCCAACCGGAAGTTCGTTTCTGAACTTCCGGTTGGGCCGTTTTTCGCCGTCCCCAGGGTTCAGGAGGCTTTCCTGAACCCTGGGGAGAGCGAAAATGGCCGAAAAGAAGGCCAAAAATCAGCTGGGCGCTGGAACTGACATAGGGCAACGCCTGGCGTGCCCTCAGATATGGCTGTGCGTGCCACCTGTTGCACGCGTGCCATAGGTTTGCCATCACAGCTATATACTGATTCCCCATGTCCTGCTAAGCCATAACTTGGTCATAGTTTGCTCGATAAATCACATTTGCCTGGGTTTGCGCAGTTTAGTTAGACATAAAAAAGAAGAGCCATCACTGTTCCAATCCTGAGTGGACTGCATTACAGGGACATGCATATTTTAACAGTTTTTTTAATAGATGAACAGTGTTGGAAGGGACCTTATAGGTCATCTAGTCCAACCCCCCTGCCCAAGCAGGAGACCCTACACCATTTCTGACAGATTGCAGTCCGGTTTCTTCTTGAAAACTTTAAGTTTCATTTGTGGATGGCTGTATTGTGACTAAATATTTACATGTTATATTCCAGAAGCAATCATGATTTTACTAAAGGTAACTTAGGATATAGTTTCCTCAATTAAGTCAGAATGAAAGTCTTACCATAACATTGGTGGTGATCATTGTAATGTAGTCAGTGGGTAGGGAAAGGACAATGCTAATGTTTCCTTGTATTTCTTTTACAGAAGATGCGATCTGGACTCTCTGAATGATGTAAGTGCCAAACAGTTTTAAGAATTTATAGAAATATCTGGGCTATGTGCATTAATAAGCAAACGACGACTAACTGTCTTTAAGTCTAGTTAAAATCCCAAAAATGACAATAAAAGGCTGGTCTTAATCTGCCTGAATGGAAATCATGCTGATCTTTACATATGGTAGGGATTATCTTTTTTTTAGAATAGAGTAGAGTAGAGTAGAGTAGAGTAGAGTAGAGTAGAGTAGAGTAGAGTAGAATATAGAGTAGAATAGAATAGAATAGAATAGAATAGAATAGAATAGAATAGAATAGAATAGAATAGAAGAATAGAATAGAATAGAATAGAATAGAATAGAAGAATAGAATAGAATAGAATAGAATAGAATAGAATAGAATAGAATAGAATAGAATAGAATAGAATAGAATAGAATAGAATAGAATAGGAAATGGAGAGCAGAGGGGAGGGGAGGAGAGGAGAGGAGAGGAGAGACTACTCTACTCTAGACTACTTGCTCCTTAGCTGTTCCTTTTACACAGAGATTAGGAAAAAACATAGCCTGCCAATAACTGCTAGGTATCCTGGCCACTCCAATACTACCTATCCTCAGTTGGCTGCTTAAGGATGAACAGTTCATAACTACAGCGCAGGTGGCCAGATTCTGCGCAGCAGCACTGGGGATTCATCGCAAACACGTGTCTACAAGTAAAATAAAAGGAATTAGGAACCCCTCCCAACAGTCCGATGTGGATTCAGCCAATCCGCAGATGTGAAGATGTTATTGTACTGGCTGCTCTGAGAACTCGATAAGGGAACCTTCTCAGGGTCGTAGTCTGTTGGCTTTCAGGCGATGCAACCCACATGGCCCTCCCTCCCTCCTCTTACATTCCCCAAAAGGCGTGAAAATCCCAGGGCGCCTAGGCGCCAGGCAAAAAAAAGGTTATAAATCAATGGCATGCAAGCTATAGGGTGCATGAGGAAGAAAGCAATAAAGGAAATAATGCAGGCAAGGGTCCCCCTCCACCCTCCCCTGAAGAATGGCAGATTCACAGATCTGACATAGCCTGATTTTAACAAGTCTATTTTTTGAGTATTTTGAACCCTCAGCTGGTTTGGTCTCAGATCGTAACGCAGTGTTTCTCAACCTCGGCCACTAGGAAATCCTTTTTTTAAAAAAGTTTTTTTAAATTAATAATACAATTAAAAACATGGTGTGACTTTCCCGCTTTGAACATTTCCGTCAAGTTTTACCTTACAACAAATACAGTTCCTTCTCGCTATATACACAGTCTATCACTATTCAAACACGTAAATTCTTTCTTCTGTGAAGATTACATCAATACCAATTCCATTGCTATTTGTCACAGAGTACTACCATAAAAATTTCTACGCTTTCAACTTATCAATGATCCTTTATCCCAACATTCCTCCTCATCTCCAACCAGTGGTACATTTTATTCAAGATGTCATGGAATTCCGTTTCACTCTTATCTTTGAGTTCCAGTGTCAACCTGTCCATTTCAGCACAAGACAATATCTTGTTTAATACCTCCTCTTCTGAGGGGGTCTCTTTGTTTTTCCACTTTTGTGCGGAGGCCAATCTTGCTGCCGTTAGGATGTGTAACGTTAGATATAATATTCCATTGTTATATTTGTCCTTTGTAATACCCAGTAAGAAAAGTTCTGGCTTTAATTCTATATTTTGCATTAACATCTCTTCCAGCCATTGTTTAATCTGGTGCCAAAAATCTCGGGCTTTCGGGCATTCCCACCACATTTGAGAAAAAGTCCCTGGCATTGCTTTGCATTTCCAACACATCGGTGAAAGGTTTTTTGCTTATTTTAGCTAGTCTTGTGGGTGGGAGATGCCACCTGTAAAACATCTTGCATAGATTTTCTTTATACGTGGTAGCTAATGTAAGTTTTCTATTTCTCTCCCATAATTCCTGCCAGCTGTCTAAATCAATACTGTAACCAAAATTTTTACTCCAAGTTAGCATAGTTTCTTTCACTTGTTCTTCAAACATAGCTTGTTCCAGGAGGTATTGGTATGTTTTTTTTTATCATCTTCCCCTCTGTTCCTAATAGAAATGTGTGGATTTCAACTCCCGGAATTCTTCAGCCAGCTGACTGAGATAGGGTATTCTGGGAGTTGAAGTCCACTCCTCATGAAATGGCCAAGGTTGAGAATCCCCGCCATAATGCAGTAACAAAATAAATAAACACCCAGAACGGTCCATTTTGAGCTCAGAAACACTCCATTTTGCACATCGTTGGGGCTAACGCTTTGGGATTCATCCATGTTTAGAAAGTTCCCATGCCGAAGGGAATAATTTAAATTAAAAATAATTTAAACATAAACTGTTTCAACTCCTACCCTCAAAACGACGCTATAGAGCACTGCACACCAAGACAACTAGACACAAGAACAGTTTTTTCCCCGAACGCCATCAGTCTGCTAAACAAATAATTCCCTCACCACTGTCAAACTATTCACTAGGCTGCATTACTATTACTATTAGTTTTTCTCATCGTTCCTATCACCCATCTCTTCCCACTTATGACTGTAACTTGCTGCTTGAATCCTTACGATTTATATTAATATTGATTGTTTCCTGATTGCTTATTTGTACCCTATGACAATCATTATGTGTTGTACCTCATGATTCTTGACAAATGTATCTTTTCTTTTATGTACACTGAGAGCATATGCACCAAAGACAAATTCCTTGTGTGTCCAATCACACTTGGCCAATAAAGAATTCTATTCTATTCTATTCTATTCTATTCTATTCTATTCTATTCTATTCTATTCTATTCTATTCTATTCTTCATTTCTCTTCTCTTCTCTTCTCTTCTCTTCTCTTCTCTTCTCTTCTCTTCTCTTCTCTTCTCTTCTCTTCTCTTCTCTTCTCTTCTCTTCTCTTCTCTTCTCTTCTCTTCTCTTCTCTTCTCTTCTCTTCTCTTCTCTTTTATGTACACTGAGAGCATATGCACCAAAGACAAATTCCTTGTGTGTCCAATCACACTTGGCCAATAAAGAATTCTATTCTATTCTATTCTATTCTATTCTATTCTATTCTATTCTATTCTATTCTATTCTATTCTATTCTATTCTATTCTATTCTATTCTATTCTATTCTATCCTATTCTATTCTATTCTATTCTATTCTATTCTATTCTATTCTATTCTAATTTCGTCACAGTCCCTCTATCAAAGTAGTAGGAACTTTCTTGTTGCTGATGATGACTTGTTTCACATTGAAGACACTGAACATGCAAAAAAATATGTGCTAGTTGCTATGGGTTTAGCAAGCTGTGTATAATTATCTTGCTGGAAACACGTAGGAAGCGAGCGCTGTGTAAATCCTTTGAAAAAGGCCTTTTGTAAGGTAGAGGAGCAGGTACGAAACTACCTCTCTGCAAATCCTGGAAAGCAGTTGGTACTTTTTCCTAGGTTGGATAAGTGCTGCTTCAAAAGGGGCTGTTGGCTGGCACGGGTCTATGACAACTCCCCATGGCCAGCTTGCCAGGGCCAAGTCACCACGGCCAACTTGTGGTCAACTCACTGCAGGACAATTCGCTACAGCCAACTCGCCGCAGGACAGCTCACTGCAGGGCGAGAGTTACACTAATATCAAATGGTGAAATAGAATCATTGAAGAAACGATGCAAAAGGAGGATGAAGACAGAATGAAATGTGAACGACAAAAATTAAAATATTGTATTCTTCATTTTAAATAATGAAATAGAATTGTTAAATTATCCCGCAGCGAGTTATTATATGGCGAGTTGGCTGTGGCAAGTTATTCCATTCTGGGCTGGCACTGCGTGGATACCTGCGTGGATAGTCATTTCATTTTGTTGAGAAAAAGACATGGTAGCTGTGCCTACCACTGTTCCCTCTAAGGTGCGCGGCTGCGCGGCCGCGCACGTGATGGGAGAACGCCGCGCGGAGGTTTCTAACTTCCGCCTGGCGTTTTCTAATTGCAGAGGCTGCGCGGCTGCGCACATAAAACGGGGACGCCGCATGGCAGTTTTTAACTGCCGCACGCCGTTTTCTAACTTTACAGGGAACATTGGTGGCTACTACCACCAACATTTGGAAACAAATCCGAGCCTTTTGAAGCAGCTGTGTCAATCTAAACAAGATGCAGCTGCTTTTATCAATCGAGAAGACCCACTCCTGCCTGTTGCAAAGGTCCTTTTGCAGTTGATATATTATAAGGTTTACGTAAGTGAGGTTGAACAACCTGCAACAGCACTCCTGATAATATGCATTCTGTTTCTTGTTTTCTTTTCAATAGGCAGAGGATATTGAGAGCTTGATTCCTAAAGGGCTTTCGGAGTCGACAAAACAGCAGATCCGTTACCTTCTGGAGGTAAGGGGTTATGGAGAAATTTGTGGAAATCGATGGAAATCGTGTTTAATTTCATGTAGTGAAGTCCTTTTTGCCCAGACCGCTACACAGTAACACGCAGTATTGATGCAAATTGCATATTTACTTACTGTCCTTCCTATGATGGATACCATGTTGATGAATAAACAACTATATGTCAGCCCAAGAATGACGCATCCAGCCAGAATTCAGTTCTTTATTTGCTTACACACAACAGACAGAATCTTGCCAGAGTAAACGTTTTACTACTATCACAGCAGTTGGATATTCCCTGGGAGAATCTAGGGAATTGCTGTTTTTACTGTCTTTCTCTGCCTCCGATCCATTTCTCGGCTGTGTCTCACCTTTCTTCTTAGAAGATGCTCCGTTCTTCTTGGGAAAGTACCACTTCACCATCCCTCGTGCGATATAATTAGAAAATATGCAATAAGAAAGAGCCATATTCACGATAAGAGGCATTAAAGGCCACAAAAAATCCAAGATAAATGAAAATCTCAGTGTCAGAACAAATAACATGTCTCACTCTTTGACCCAAAATATTGGAATAGTAGTGTCAGAGCCAAATATCTATGGATATTCTCAGTCATCCAGGCTATGGCTGTCCCACAGGTGCTTTTTCAAGAGGCAACTGGACTTTCTAGTTTTTCTTTGAAGACGTTTCTCTTCTCATCCAAAAAGCTGAAGAAGAACCTTCATGTCAGATCCAAAGGTCTAAATAAATTCTGAGCTCAAAGACCTATCTCATCTCCAGTTTTGGAGACCTATCTGCATCCAGTTTTGGTCACCACACTATAAAAAAGATGTTGAGACTCTAGAAAAAGTGCAGAGAAGAGCAACCAAGATGATTAGGGGACTGGAGGCTCAAACATACGATGAACGGTTGCAGGAACTGGGTATGTCTAGTTTAAATAAAAGAAGGACCAGGGGAGACATGATAGCAGTCTTCCAATACTTGAGGGGCTGCCACAGAGAGGAGTGGGTCAAGCTATTTTGCAAAGCACCTGAAAGCCAGACAAGGAACAATGGATGGAAACTGAAGAAGGAGAGATTCAACCTGGAAATAAGGAGAAATTTTCTGACAGTGAGAACAATCAACCGATGGAACAGAAGTTGCCTTCAGAAGTTGTGGGAGCTTAATCACTGGAAACTTTCAAGAAGAGACTGTCAGAGATGGTGTAAGATCTCCTGCTTGAGCAGGGGGTTGGACTAGATGGCCTACAAGATCCCTTCCAACTCTATTAATCTATATCTATCCTATTTCTTGTGGTAGGATGGACACTATTAAGGATAATCATATGCTGGGAAATTGATGAATGCTGTTTTTCCCAGATGTTCACCTGGTCGGTTCTCACCAACAGGACATCGTAGTGACTGAGGATTTGAATTGTCTTGCAAGTCCCCAGCTGGTAGCGTGCTTGAAGCTATGTCTGATTTTTGTATTAAAATCTTTCTGCTCCGAAACCATCCTAAACAATCTCTTTTGCTCTCCACCTTTCCTAGATGAGAGCCACAGCTGATAAGTCCATGCGGCTGGTCCTTGCCACCTTCAGCAACCTTCGAGAGGAGCTTGTCCACCTTCAGGATGACTTAGGGGTGCGTAGTTCTGTTGCTTGGAATGTGTCTGTCACGGTGTGAATATTGTCAGTTGTATGTCTATGCAGGGTGATGCACCCCTATTCTAATAGTATGGTATATTCCAATACAAGCAGAACACGTGATATGATCTTGTACGCATGTCCACATTCCTGATCCACCATTAATCACTTTTGACTTGGCTCTTGACCGGAACGGTCGCATTTTCTTAGCAAAGATGTACCGTATTTTTCGGAGTATAAGACACACCGAAGTATAAGATGCACCTTAGTTTTGGGGGAGGAAAACAAGGAAAAAAGGCCTTTGCCTCCAAGCAATTTGCCAAACAGCAAACAGCAAACAGTACAGATGATATACACTGTTTGCTGTGTATTTCTGTGCATGTGTGCTTGACTCATAGAAATAGCAAAGAATTGGAGAAATGTACATTATGCCAGAAAGTTTTCTTAAATGTAGTCACACTAACTCTTCCCAATTATTTAAATAGATCTACTCCAAGGTAAGTCAGGATTTAACTCTAATACTAAACAGGACACTGTTACATTTCATACTATACTTGTACAGAGCTGTTAAAATTAATTAAAATTTCTGGAAGTATACATTATTCTCTATTATTTAAAAGAAGATACAATAGCACTGGGCCTCTTCAGAGCAAGCATTTATTTTAAAAAGCTTCTTTATTTTGTTAAGTTGTCTAGATTTACAGGTATCTCCAACCTTGGCAACTTTAAGACTTGTGGACTTCAACTCCCAGAATTCCACAGCCAGCAAAGCTAACAAAGCCGGCTGTTGAATTCTGGGAGTTGAAGTCCACAAGTCTTAAAGTTGCCAAAGTTGGAGATCCCTGTCTCTAGAACAATAATAAAGCAGTCTTTAAAAAGTAAGTCTAATAATTTGAACATTCTACAGACATTTAGTTATTCACTTACCCCCTTTCCATCCAGTTCAGCAAAAAATAAAAATCTGCCTGTCTCTGCCAGCTATTTGCCTTTGTAGTTAGTTTCAGTTTCATTTTTCCACGTGGCTAATCAGCTTTAGATCGGGGGAAACTGCTACTGACTTGCTTGGCTTTGCAGGCTCTTCCCTCTTTCCTGCAAGCAGGTAAATTGCTGGAAGACAGAGGCCAAAGGGTGGGGGTGGCTGGGTGGGTGGGTCTACATTCAGTGTATAAGACGCACCCAAGTTTTCACCCTCTTTTTGGGGGTAAAAAGGTGTGTCTTATACTCCGAAAAATACGGTAATTATTCAGGATTTATTGTTTTTGGTACCAAAATAAATATTTCTATTAGACTTTTAATCTCGGTTTTATTTCTAATTGTCGGAATTCCAAGTAAAGATCTAAATCGCCTCTATGAGATATTATTCTCACCCAGCAGTGTCGAAGGGTGTTTGAACAGCCTTCGCTGAACTGGTGTGGTCCAGATGTGTTGGGACCTGCTGGGTGGAATTTACATTTCAAGCACATCTGGGGGAGGCCAGGATAGGGAAAGCTGCACCCAGAGGGCACTTGTGATCTAGAGCCAGGATTCATAAAGCAATTTCATATTTTCTTTTCTTTTCTTTTTTTTAATTTTTTTTAAAAAGTTTTTTATTTATAAGAACAGATAAAAGAACAAAAGGCAAAACATACAGTAAACATAAAATAAACAAGTACATGACGGATCTTGATCTAGTATACATATTTACATTCCGGTGATTTACATCTCATTGTTTGTCTTAAATTACAAAAAGTGAGTTTTATAGGTTTTCTTTTCTTTCCTCTCCACCATTTCAGTTTTCAATCTTGGTTTTCCTTTCTCCCAACCAGGTTTCGGTATATTTTGTTTCATCTTTTCCCTTCATTTCTAACGTTAACCTATCCATTTCGGCACATGCTAGTATTTTATGTAAAGTTTCTTCTTCTGTGGGTATGTTTTGTTTTTTCCAATTTTGAGCATAAATTAGCCTTGCGGCAGTCAGTATATGTAACATTAAATATAATATATTTTTATCATATTTATCCATCGTTATTCCTAATAGAAAAAGTTCCGGCTTAAGATCCAATTTTATTTTTAATATTTCTTCCAACCATTGTTTAATTATTATCCAAAAGTCTCGAGCTTTGTGGCATTCCCACCACATGTGGTAATATGTACCTAATTGTGTTTAAGCAATTTCATATTTTCAAGATCCTCTTGTTGTCAGTGCCCGTTTTTGAGAGTCCCCTGGATTTCGAGTGACATGCCTATAAATTTTGGGTAGAAATATCTGATCCTTTCTTGGATGGTGGAAACCAAAGCTGCCTCAAAGATTGTAAGGCAATCTTGCACTTATTTTTCTCTTGGGACAATTGGAAGAGTCTTTTGAGACCAAAGCATGGATGATAGGTGACTTTAGTAGTTATGAGCCGTTATGAACTTGGGGACGTTTTTTACATTAGAGATATTTTGCATTGTTTGTAGTTGCATTGGAAACTCTGATTGATCTCTTTGTTCATTTCCCCTGTGCTTGTTTTTCAACAGCTTACTGTTGAAAATCCATGAAATTCTGGCCCTCTTCAGAGATACAAAGGCAGGTTTGACTGTCAGTGTATCGCAAAAGAAAAAGGGCATATGTTATGACTGACTTTATGGTTCAGCCATAAACTCAGCCTTTGGAGAGCCAAGCATTACTTTTTTCTGAATCAAATGTGAAGAAAGAGAGAGGGAGGGAGGGAGGGAAGGAAGGAAGGAAGGAAGGAAGGAAGGAAGGAAGGAAGGAAGGAAGGAAGGAAGGAAGGAAGGAAGGAAGTGTTCAGGTGAGAATAAATCTCACAGAGGTGATGTGGATCTTTTCTTGGAATCCAGACAGTTAGAAATGAAACCGAGATTAAAAGTCTAATAGAAAATATTTATTTCGGTACAAAAACAATACATTCTGAATAGTTACATTCTTGCTAATTAAATGCGACCGTTCCGGTCAGAGCCAAACCACAAGTGATTAATAGAGGATCAGGAATGCACACATGCGCAGAAGATCACATCACGTGTTCTGCTTGTAATGGAATGTACCATAACATTAGAATAGGGATGTATGACCCTGCATAGACATACAACTGACAATATTCACCACATGAAGGAAGGAAGGAAGGAAGGAAGGAAGGAAGGAAGGAAGGAAGGAAGGAAGGAAGGAAGGAAGGAAGGAAGGAAGGAAGGAAGGAAGGAAGGAAGGAAGGAAGGAAAGAGAGAGAGAGAGAGAGAGAAAGAGAGAAAGAAAGAAAAGAAAGAAAGAAAGAAAGAGAAGAGAAGAAGGGAAGGGAAGGGAAGGGAAGGGAAGGGGAAGGAGAGGCAGAGAGAGGAAGGAAGGGAAGGAAGGGAGAAAGGAAAAAGAAAGGAAAGGAAAGAAGGAAGGAAGAAGGAAGGGAGGGATATATCATATGGAATATTTTTAATATATATATTTTTTGTAAACTGTGAGGCAAACAGACAGACAGATATCTGTTTGCACATAGCAAATAGAGTATTTTTAACAGCCTGTCTTTGGACTTTTTACAGAAACTGGAAATGGACAAGATGCTGCTTCAGAAAGATCTGGCTTTCAAAGAAGCTCAAGTAAAAGAATATGAGATGCTGTTGGCATCTGTGCGTGAGAATAATCGTCAGCAGCAGGTGAGCGAGCACACTTTGTGTTGAGCCAAATGTTGGCTCTTGATTTAAACGGTTGTCTTGTCCAACGGTCGGTTTTCGTATTGACCTATCAGTTGATCTAATACCAAAATGTTCTTCTGAAAGATCAAGAACCTTGGGAGAGAACAGCAAATCCTGGGAAAACCGAAAAGGTTGGAGGGGAGAAGGATAGAAAAATGCAATCAGCAGATTAGCTTAGGCTTGATAAATCTTTCCTATTCTTGTTACAAGAGAAGGAAAACAAATCTTGTATGTAGAATATTGTGATGTATGTATTGTGCAGATGTAACCATCAAGTTTTGCTTTATAGCAGGGGTCTCTAACTCAATTTCATTGAGTGCCGCATCAGGTTTGACCTTGGGGGGTGGGGGTGAGGTGGGGGTGGCCAGGGTAGGCGTGGCCAGCTCGATGTCACTCATGTTGGGGGCGCCTGTCATAGGCCGAGCGCTCTGCCAGAGAAAACAGGCTCCCGAGCTCCGTTTTCGGCTGTGATGGCTCCTGCAACCCTTTGCCAGCGAAAACGGAGCTCAGGAGGGCCACAAGTGGCCCTCACAAGCTCCGTTTTTGCTGGCAGACGCACAGTGGGCCAGTCCTTCACTGTTTCCAGGGCGGCCCCGCAGGCGAGATCTAAGCACCCTGCAGGCCAGATCTAAGCACCCCATGGACCAGATCCAAGCACCCCGCAGATCAGATCTAAGCACCTCGCAGGCCAGATCTAAGCACCCCATGGGCCGGATCTGGCCCCCGGGCCTTGAGTTTGACACCCCTGCTTTATAGCTTCCGTGTATATCTAGATTGAGTCTTAGGCAATAACCACGATGAAAGGTACTTAGTGTGATGTATGAACAATATGTACAATACTGGTGATATGCCATCAGGTTGGTATTGACTCTTAGCAACCCCCTAGATTTTCTCCAAGTGGATCTGGCCCTGACTTGGTCCTTCAGATCTTCCAATGGTCCACCCATCCCCACTGTAATGGTGGTCCATTTTCCTTGCTGTTAGTTGTCCACTTCTTCTCTTTCCTTACACCTTTCCCAGCACTCTCTAGAGGCATAATGTGTGCTAAGTAGGATAGCATGAATCAGAACATCGGTGCTTCAAATGAGAACTCTGGGTTGCCGATAAAGTAACTCGGGGTTGAAATGAGGGGTCCTTGGTGCTCTCTGAGCTTGGCTGTTTTCTTGCAGACGTTTCATTACCCATACTGGGTAATATTATCAGTGCTAATTAAGGAGAGGGGTTGAGAGCAACCTAGTTTGGTAATGAAACATCTGCAAGAAAACTGTCAAGCTCAGAGAGCACCAAGGAACCCTCAACTCTGGATTGATTTCTTCAACGATCCATTGGATTTCTTGGTTGACCTTGGTATTCTCAACAGTCTTCTCCAACACCAAAGTTCAAAAGCTTCATTATTCTTTCTATCTTGCTTATTCAAAGTCTCTGTATGGTAGGATGGACATTCGGAACTATTCCAAGGTGACCAGCATGTAGGAACCGTGGCCCAATGAGAATTGTGAAAATACAGATATACAAATGCAAATACATTAAGCTAAGCCTTAAGGAAGGAGCCTAGGTGGTGCAGTGGTTAAAAGCAGCACTGCAAATACTTCAGTGACTGCTAGTTCAGCAGTTCAGCTGTTCAAATCTCACCAGGCTCAAGGTTGACTCAGCCTTCCATCCTTCCGAGGTGGGTAAAATGAGGACCCAGATTGTTGGGGGCAAGATGCTGAACTCTGTAAACCGCTTAGAGAGGGCTGGAAAGCACTATGAAGCGGTATATAAGTCTAAGTGCTATTGCTATTGCTAATTAGGTTCTCCTAGCTGGCAAAGTCACCTAAGACTATTTCTTTTTTTGGGGGTGGGTTTTTGCAGCAAGCCCTCCGCGAATACACCCTGAAGTGCCGTTCCCTGGAAGAACAGCTGCTGTCTCTTCGTCACAACGACAGCGAGCGGGAATTCCGGCTGAAAGACCTGGAATACAGCAAACGAGCCTTGGAGCAGGAAATCCAGAATTTGAGACTCCAGGTAAGATCAAAACTCTCCTCTTTCCTTTGGTCAGTTGATGCTTGGAATTCCAAGGTCTATCCTTGAAAAGAGAGGCGCATCCCCATAAAAAAATGGCCGGACACCATCCTCTGTGCCAAATGATCTCCTTTGAGGGCTGCTTTCTTTTCTTTCCAAGTCTTGCTTGGATCCAGAAGCAGCATTGTTACGGGAAATTAGATACGATGGCCATTCGTTTGCAGTTATGTTGCACGTTGGAGGTTGCGCTGTGAAAAAGCAAGTTGGGAGCAGAACATACATGAACATCAATTTAAGTGCATTTAATTTGAATTGTGATTCAATCAACTGGATCCCCATTGAAAAAAGATATAAATTAGCGAAGATTTTGGACGGTGGTGGTTAGTTAACATAAACTGGACTGAGGAAGGGAAGAGAAAGGAGGGAAGAGAGAAAGAGGAAAAAAGAAGAAAAAGAAAAATAGAGATAGAGAGATAAAGGGAAGAGAGAAAGAGAAAGAAAAAGAAAAAAGGAAAGGAAAATAAATAAATGAAAGAAAGAAAGTAAAAGAAGGAAAGGAAGGAAGGAAAGAAAAAAGGAAGGAAGGAAGAAAGAAAGAAGGAAGAAAGGAAGGAAAGAAAGGAAGAAAGAAAGAAAGAAGAAAGAGAAAGAAAGAAAGAAAAAGAAAGAAAGAAAGAGTTCCAGATAATAAATCTCTCATTATGTTGAGGTTGCTTTAAAGAATGTTAAGTGGGTTTTTTTTAATTGCAGAAACTAAAATATTTTTCCTTGGCTCAGGCTTCCACCAATCCCCTGGGCCAGACCACCACAGATGAACTTTCCAGCCGCTACGTAGAGATGATCAACCAACTCCGAGAGGATAAAGACCGAGAGATCCGCAGTCTGCGGGTAAGTTGGCTTCCTTATCAAAGATGTTTGATACTGTTTGACTCTTTGTTAAGCCATTTCTGTTTTGTAGAGCTGGGCCCTCTACAGGTGTTGACACCTGTTTGGCCTTGTCTGGCCTGGAACCTAGCTGGGTTAAGATTGTTGAACAGAGAACCACATGGACATCCCAGAAGTGTAGACTAGCTTAGGGCATTACAATGCATTCCAGAAGACGATAGTGGCAAACAAGTCCTACACTGTTACCAGGAAAACTGCATAGTGACATCCATCAGGGATCCAACTTCACTCAAAGGCATGGGGGTGACATAATGTTCCAATATCTCAGGGGTTGCCACAAAGAAGAGGGAGTCAACCTATTCTCCAAAGCACCTGAAGACTGGACAAGAAGCAATGGATGGAAACTAATCAAGGAGAGAGGCAACCTAGAAACAAGGAGAAATCTCCTGACAGTGAGAACAATTAATCAGTGGAACAACTTGCTTCCAGAAGTTGTGGGTACTCCACTACTGGAGGTTTTTAGAATAGAATAGAATAGAATAGAATAGAATAGAATAGAATAGAATAGAATAGAATAGAATAGAATAGAATAGAATAGAATAGAATAGAATAGAATAGAATGCAATGCAATGCAATGCAATGCAATGCAATGCAATGCAATGCAATGCAATGCAATTAGAATTAGAATTAGAATTAGAATTAGAATTAGAATTAGAATTAGAATTAGAATTAGAATTAGAATTAATTAGAATTAGAATTGAATTTAATTCTTTATTGGCCAAGTGTGATTGGACACACAAGGAATTTGTCTTAGGTGTATATGCTCGCAGTGTACATAAGGAGAATAAAATACATTCATCAAGAATAAAAAGTGATAGCCAAGGTTACTAATAAGCTATCAAATCGTACTAGGAAACAAACAAAAACAATATAATTGAAAGATGCAAGCAACATGGTTATAGCAATAAATGGGAAGAGATAGGTACTAGTAAGGAAGAGAATAATAATAGTAATACAGTCTTAGTAAATTAT
This sequence comes from Diadophis punctatus similis, assembly GCA_023053685.1. Classification (NCBI taxonomy): domain Eukaryota; kingdom Metazoa; phylum Chordata; class Lepidosauria; order Squamata; family Dipsadidae; genus Diadophis; species Diadophis punctatus. Next base: position 9,187,117 of record JALIGW010000014.1, on the reverse strand, counting down.
TTGACAGTGTTGTGGGAATTAGTTGTTAAGCAGAGTGATGGCATTCGGGGAAAAACTGTCCTTGTGTCTAGTTGTTTTGGTGTGCAGTGCCCTATAGTCATTGGTCTGAATTGGTATAGGGCAGTGATGGCGAACCTTTTTTTCCTCGGGTGCCAAAAGCACGCACATGCACGCTATTGCGCACATGCGAGTGCCCACACCCATAATTCAATGCCCCCCTGCGCATGCGCGTGTGATCCCCCATGCTGCCCCGCCCCTGTGCATGTGTGCACGATCCCCCCCTGCTCCCCCGATGCCCCGTGGGGGCAGGCCCATTTTTCGCCCTCCCCAGGCTCCAGCGGTTTTCTTGTAGCATGGGGAGGGCAAAAATGGCTTCCCCCGCCCCCTCGGAGGCCCTCTGGAGGCCGAAAACGCCCTCCCAGAGCCTCCGTGAAAGCCAAAAATCAGCTGGCCGGAGCGCCCATGCGCACTGGAGCGGAGTTAGGGCAACAGCTCGCGTGCCGGCAGATATGGCTCCGCGTGCCACCTGTGGCACCCGTGCCATAGGTTCGCCATCCCTGGTATAGGGTCGCCTGCTTGAGCTGGGGTTGGACTAGAAGATCTCCAAGGTCCCTTCCAACTCTGTTATTCTCTTATATTTCGATACGGCGGAGCACTTGTTGATATGAGCTTTGTTGTTTCTGTAGTGCTCGTTGTCCGAATTCCAGAAGGATTTCTCAAGAAAGCAAGGGAGCGACACTGACCTTCAGATGCGACTGCAAGATTTGATCCTCAAGCTAGAAGAGAGGGAGGCTTGCATCAAACGACAGGAGGAGGTAAGTAATATTACACGGAGGGTTGGAGCAGATTCTTGGCTCGATTCCCTAATCAAGGCACCATTAAGGAAGAAATCACAACCCAACTGAGACTAGCAAGGCAAGCTACTGTATATAAAAGCCAGCAACACTTCACTCACCCCTGCACTGATGATGCTACCTAGCTTGGTAATGAAACGTCTACAAGGAAAACAAGACCAGGAAACACCAAGAACTCGACTCTCAATCTCAGTTTTCTCCTGGGATGGTGTCCATGGGTAGAATTTCATCGTAGTCACTCTTTAATTTACGTCTCCTTTCCTTAGGGATCTATTTTCAGCAAACTTAATCAGCATTAGGAGGATTCTGAATTGTCAAAGGAGAAGCGCAGGGTACGAAATGTTGAATAGTCTATATGGAATGACGTCTTTTTGCCTGAAATGTTTTTTTTTTAAATCTTTTAGGAAATCTTCAGATTGAGGCAAGAAAAATTAGCCATCAACCCATCCCAAGGAATCACAAAGACCATCATCACAAAAAAGTAATGCTATTGCGAGCAACTGGTTGTTTCTGTTTCTGAAAAGGTGTATTTATTTTTTGGGTACCAATCTTTCTGCCCTGAATCAGCACCCACAAAAGCCAGCAGACTTAAAAACAAATGCAAACCAATACTAGGCCATAACCAAATAGCAAAAACGAAAACTTATTGAAAAAAATACATTTACTGAGAATAAAATATACAGAATCTCTCTTTTATTTTTGAATGTAATTAAAAACCACAGTAATTCCCTCTGGCAGGGTTTAATTTAGCTAAGATTCACAATTACGTTTCATAGGAGAGGTTGAAATAGAAAAGGTTTCACCACTTTTATCACAGTTAAGGTTAAATTTGGTCTTCCGATCAGCTGGAGAAAATCAAAATTATAAAAGAAAAGACATAAAAAAAAATCGAAAGGAAAACAAAATTAGAAACAGTGCAGGAATGTTTATGCCATATGTATCCTTCCATTTCTTCTAAATGTAGATAAATAAAATTATATTTCATCAGACATAACTCAACTGCAACAGTTGGATTTTTTTAAAAATAGGGTGGGGTGGAATCCTTGTACAAACTTTGGGTATGGGTGTGCGTGTTTGACTCCGTCTTTGACTAGTCGCTGCAGTATTCTTGGCAAGATTTTGGAAGTCGTTTATCATTGCCTGCTTCCTAGGGCTGAGAGAGAATGACTGGCTCAAAGTCACTCAGGCTTTGTGCCGAAAGTGGGAAGAACTCAAATTTCTAGCCTGATGCCCAAACCACTAACTCTAGCTGGCTTTCAATCTAGTTGTGGCAATTGTTGCAATAGACAGATTATAGTCCTGCTTTGAAGAATGAGAATAGGAATAGTAATGGAAATAATAGAAATATTATATCGGCTGGCGGGGCCTTCTCTGTAGGGGCCCCTGCTCTCTGGAACCAACTCCCCCCAGAGATACGAATTGTCCCCACCTTGCTGGCCTTCCGAAAAGCCGTGAAGACATGGCTCTTCCTGCAGGCGGGGTTCTGAGACAACTTCATCCTGGTCTCCCCCACATATGTATGATTTTGTATGCTTTTTTTAAAAATGTATTTTAAATTGTTTTAAATTATATTGTTTAGTGGTTCTTCAAATGTTGTACGCCGCCCTGAGTCCCCAGGGAGTAGGGCGGCATATAAGAACCATAAATAAATGAATGAATAATTAATTATTAACTATTAACTATTAACAAATAATAAGTAATAAGTAATAAGTAATTAATAATTAATAATTAATAAATAATAAATAATAAATAATAAATAATAAATAATAAATAATAAATAATAAATAATAAATAATAAATAATAAATAATAAATTAATTAATAAAGAAAGAAAAATAATAAATAAATAAATAAAAAATATAAATAAATAAATAAATAAATAAATTTAATAGAATTAGAAATAATAGAAATAGAAATAATAGAAATAATAGAAATAGAAATAATAGAAATAGAAATAATAGAAATAGAAATAATAGAAATAGAAATAGACCAGACTTTGGAGGTCTTCTAGTCCAGCCCCCTGCTCAAGTAGGAGAACCTATACCAGTGATGGCGAACCTTTTTTTCCTCGGGTGCCGAAATAGTGTGTGTGCGTGCTATCACACGCACGTGTGTGCCCACACCCATAATTTAAACCCACCCCCTCGCCCCAACCCCTGCGCATGCGCATCCCATTTCCCGACTTCCAGTGGGCCCGGTAGGCCCATTTTTTGCCCTCCCCAGGCTCCAGAGGCTTTCTTGGAACTTGGGGAGGGCAAAAACGCTCCCCCCGCCACCCCGGAGGCCAAAATCGCCCTCCCAGAGCTTCTGCGTGAGCCAAAAATCAGCTGGCGGGCATGCACATGCGCACTGGAGCTGAGCTAGAGCAACGGCTCACGTGCCAGCAGATATGGCTCCGCGTGCCACCTGTGGCACCCGTGCCATAGGTTCGCCATCACTGACCTATACCATTTCAGACAAGTGACTGTCCAGTCTCTTCTTAAAAACCTCCAGTGATGGAGCACCCACGATTTCTGGAGGCAAGCTGTTCCACTGGTTAATTGTCCTCACTGTTAGGAAGTTTCTCCTTAATTCCAGGTTGCTTTTCTCTTTGGTTAGTTTCCAACCATTGTTTCTTGTCCTGCCCTCTGGTGCTTTGAAGAATAATTTGACCCCCTCTTCTTTGTGGCAGCCCCTCAAATACTGGAATACTGCTATCATTTCTCTACACCGGCCAAACCCAAATCCTGCAGCCGTTCTTCATATGTTTTAGTCTCCAGGCCTTTCATCATCTCAGTTTTGCTCTTACTATGCCATCTAAGATCTACTTAAGACTCTAGAAAGAGTGCAGAGAAGAGCAACCAAGATGATTAGGGGACTGGAGGCTAAAACATACAATGAATAGTTGTAGGAGCTGGGCATGGCTAGTCTAGTGAAGAGAAGGCCCAGGGGAGACATGATAGCAGTCTTCCAATATTTGAGGGGCTGCCACAGAGAGGAGGGGGTCAAGCTATTCTCCAAAGCACCCGAAGGAATAATGGATGGAAACTGAAGGAGAGATTCAACCTGGAAATAAGGAGAAATTTCCTGACGGTGAGAACAATCAACTGATGGAACAGAAGTTGCCTTCGGAAGTTGTGGGAGCTTCATCACTGGAAGCTTTCAAGAAGAGACTGGACTGCCATCTGTCAGCAATGGCGTAGGCTGGGTCTCCTGCTTGGGCGGAGGGTTGAACTAGATGACCTACAGGGTCCCTTCCAACTCTGTTAATCTGTTAATCATTGTTGACGTTTTGCTTCTCACCGGCTTTTCTCCCCCAGATACAGGAATCATTATCCCATCCTGGGCCTCCTGTCAGATGACTACAATGCTACGTCATCCCCTGCTGGGGAAACCCAGACGATTGTGATTGAAAAAACCGGGGAAAGCTGGCAGAAGGTAATACCTTCCCTGGCAGGAGGTCTGCCACATCCCATTAAGAGGTGCAGGAGCTTCAGGATCTGAGCCTTAGGATTTGAAAAGAGGGGAGGTCGTGGGAGGACAGTAACCAAATTCAAACGACAGGTAGCCTTCGACTTACGACCGTTCGTTTAGAAACCATTCGGAGTTACAACGGTACTGAAAAAAGGCATTTAGGACTGGTCCCCACAGATACGACCATCGCGGCATCCTTTAGGATCGCACGCTAAAAATTCAGGCGCTTAGCAACTGGCATTTATTTGCAAGGGTTGCAGCAGTCCCGTTTTGCGACCGTCCCAGGTGGCGTCCGACAAGAGAGTCAATGAGGGGGAAGCGGGATTCACTTAATGACCACACCATTCATTTAACGACTGCAGTGATTCACTTGGCGATCGTGGGAAAAAATAAAGTCTTGAATCGGGCACCAGATTCAAGATCACTTATCAACCGTTTGTTTAGCAATGGAAATTCTGGTCCCCAATTGTGGTCATAAGACGAGGACTACCTGCACTACCTGTACCTGACTACTTCTACAGGTAGTCCTCGACTTCCAACAGTTCATTTAGTGACTGTTCAAAATTACTAGAAAAAAGTGACATGACCCTTTTTCACACTTACGACCGTAGCCGCATCCCCAGGGTCACAGGATCAAAGTTCAGATGCTTGACAACTGGTTCATATTTATGACGGTTGCAGTGTTCGGGGTTACGTGATCCCCTTTTGCGACCTTCTGGTGAGCGAAGTCAATGGGGGGGGGAAGCCATATTCACTTAACAACCGTTTCATTAATTGAACAAGTGCAGTGATTCACTTAACAACTGTGGCAGGAAGCATCATAAAATGGGGCAAAACTTACTTAGCTGCTGTCTTGTTTAGCTGTTGGTAATTTTGGGTTCAATTGTGGTCGTGAGTCGAGGACTATATCTGTGCAGAAACGGTACTAAACACTTGGTTCTCGAACTCATTACCGCCTAAGGCAATGGCGCAATAGCATTTTTACAGGTTAGTTAGGAAACCCCAAAATTTTTTACTAATTGCTATTTGGTCTTGAAGGCCAACTCCTTTGATTAGAGCTGGACAAAACCCAAAAAGTTTGGGATAAATAGTAATTCATCAGTAATGAGCCGAGGTGGCACAGCAGTTAGAGTGCAGTACTGCAGGCTACTTTAGCTGACTGTGATCCGCAGATCAGCGGTTCAAATCTCACCGGCTCAAGGTTGACTCCGCCTTCCATCTTTCCGAGGTAGGTAAAATGAGGACCCAGATTGTTGGGGGCAATGTAAATATACATTGCTTAATGGTGTAAACCACTTAGAGAGTGCTTGCACTATGAGGCGGTATATAAGTCTCACGAATGAATGAATGAATGAATGAATGAATGAATGAATGAATGAATGAATGAATGAATGAATGAATGAATGACAGATATCCTAGCAAAGAGATGGAGATGAATAACATGTCCTATTCTCCCCTTCTCCCAACAGGAATCGTTTACTTCTGATTAAAGATCCGCTGGCTTCTTTCAAGAATGAGCAGATCTGCTGGACAAGTTGTGGCTGAGCAGAAGAATCTGCATCAAAATGAATATTGTTGCGTTACTGTTTTGCTTGCCCTCCGCCTTCGTGTAATGCTTAAAGTCTGAGATAATTCTGGATCAGTCAGGGTTGGAAGGAGTTGTGAAAGCACATGCTACCAAAGGCAGCATTTGAACAACTTATTCGCAGCAGTGGGCGTCTACTTTCAAACTTAATTGGTCAACTGAAGCAATGTATGGGGTCAGGAAGGGATGTGGGCTGGGGAATTCAGAAATCACATTTATGCTAGCCAAGCCTGTCTTCTCCCTTTTTACTCCAAAGATCTGAGAAACTATATCCGATACCTGCCTGATGCGTCAGTTTGCAGAGATCAATAATTACTGAATAAATGTTTTTTACTTTATTGGAAACGTTCAGTCCATTACCAATATTATCTAGGAATCGGTAGAGATTCTCAGTCATCCAGGTCATGGTTGTCCCAAAGGTGCTTTGTCAGGAGGCAACTGGACTTTCTTGTTTTTTTCTTTGAAGACTTTTCGCTTCTCATCCAAGAAGCTTCTTCAGCTCTGGCAGGTTAGTGGGGAATGGAAGGATTTATATTCCTTGCGGACAGCTGGACATTTGCATCCTTTTAGAGAGTTGTTGAGGCCACTTGGAGGTTTATCTGTGTCTTCAGGGTCACCTGAGTAGTAGTCAGATGAAGCGCCACAAGAGACGCCTAGAGCGACGATGGAGATCTAGTAAAGCTGAGTCTGACCGGACACTTTTAAGAACTTTCATTAAGTCTTACTTAGTGGCGATAAGGGCGGCAAAACGTTCGCATTTTTCCGCTCTTATTGCGTCCGCTGACTCCCGCCCAGCTGCCCTGTTTAGGGTGACCCGCACCCTCCTGGCTAAGGAGGAAGGCGGAGACCCCTTGCAGGGCAGAGCTGAGGAATTTTCTCGGTTTCTGGCGGATAAAGTCATTCAGATTCGGACAGACCTGGACTCCGATTGGGCAGTACAGGCCGAGATGACTGGGGCAGGTCTTAGTCCGGTTATATGGGACAGGTTTGAACCGGTGACTCCTGAGGATGTGGACAAGGCCATAGGAGCTATGAGTTCCGCCACTTGTTTATTGGACCCGTGTCCCTCCTGGTTGGTTTCGGCCACCAGGGAGGTTTCACGCGGCTGGCTCCAGGCGTTGGTCAACGCTTCTTTGAGAGAGGGGTCCGTCCCGCAGCCCTTAAAAGCTGCGGTGGTGAGACCCCTCCTCAAGAAGCCTTCCCTGGACCCGGCGGATTTAAAGAACTTCCGTCCAGTCTCCAACCTTCCCTTCGCGGGGAAGGTTGTTGAGAAAGTGGTGGCACTCCAGCTCCTACGACTGTTGGATGACACTGATTGTCTGGATCCCTTTCAATCTGGTTTCAGGCGCGGTTACAATACGGAAACGGCTTTGGTCACCCTGATGGATGATCTCTGGCGGGCCCGGGATAGGGGCCATTCCTCTATCCTGGTGCTACTTGACCTCTCAGCGGCCTTCGATACCATTGACCATGGTATCCTTCTGCGTCGTCTCGGAGAGGTGGGGGTGGGCGGCACTGTTCTACAGTGGTTCTCCTCCTTCCTCTCTGACAGGACGCAGTCGGTGTTGACAGGGGGGCAGAGGTCGAGCCCTAGGCCCCTACTATGTGAGGTGCCGCAGGGCTCGGTCCTCTCGCCCATCCTGTTTAATATCTACATGAAGCCGCTGGGTGAGATCATCCGACGACACGGGGTGAGGTATCAGCAATATGCTGATGATACCCAGTTGTACATCTCCACCCCGTCTCAGTTCGGGGAAGCCATAGACGTAATGGGCCGCTGCCTGGCCGATGTTAGGGTCTGGATGGGGAAGAACCGGCTAAAGCTTAACCCTGACAAGACTGAGTGGCTGTGGATACTACCTCCTAAGGACTCGACCAATTGTCCCTCCTTGGTTCTCGGGGGGGAGAAATTAGCCCCCTCGGAACGGGTCCGCAATTTGGGTGTCCTCCTAGACCCAGAGCTAAAATTGGAACATCTTTCAGCTGTGGCTAGGGGGACCTTTGCACAAGTACGTCTTGTGCACCAATTGCGGCCCTACTTGGAGAAGGAGGCACTTCTTACAGTCACTCATGCCCTTATCACCTCACGGCTGGATTACTGCAATGCGCTCTACATGGGGCTACCCTTGAAGAGTGTCCGGCGACTACAATTGGTGCAAAATGCAGCTGCGCGAGCTGTGGTGGGTGTACCTAGATGCACCCACGTAACACCTATCCTCCGCCAGCTGCATTGGTTGCCCATTAGTCTCCGGATCCAATTTAAGGTGTTGGTCGTTACCTTTAAAGCCCTACATGGCTCAGGGCCAGGTTATCTTCGGGACCGCATCCTGCCGCATACCTCCCTACGACCGGTTAGAGCCCACAGAGTCGGCCTCCTCCAGGTCCCGTCGACCAAACAATGTCGGCTGGCGGGACCAAGGGGGAGGGCCTTCTCTGTGGGAGCTCCCTCCCTGTGGAACCAACTCCCTCCAGAGATCAGGACCATCCCCACCCTGCTGGCCTTCCGGAAAGCGATAAAAACCTGGCTCTTCCGGCAGGCGGGGTAAATGAGATACTCTTTTAACTTTTGTAATTTCTGTATTTTTAATTATTGCATTTGTATGGTTTTTATATTTTAATGATAGCTTTTATTTTGTAATGGATCGAATATGTTGTGAGCCGCCCTGAGTCCCTAGGGATTGGGCGGCATAGAAATCCAGCAAAATAAATAAATAAATAAATAGTCTTGGTTCCTATAGTCTGCAATTTTTTCCTCTGAAAATCCATTCCTACTCCCACACCATTCAAAGGTTGTTCATCCCAAATTGTAAAGCTAAAAGTCTACAGACCAAAATTTCCACTGCTAAGCAAGACAAGACTTTTAGCTACACAATTTGGGATGAACACCCTTTGAATGGTGTGGGAGTAGGAATGGATTTCCAGAGGAAAAAATGCAGACTACAGGAACCAGGAGCACCACTCAGGTGACCCTGAGGACACAGGTAAACCTCCAAGTGCTTCAAGGACCTTCTAAAAGGATGCAAATGGCCAGCTGTCTGCAAGGAGTATAAATCCTTCCATTCCCCACTATCCTGCCAGAGCTGAAGAAGCTTCTTGGATGAGAAGCGAAACGTCTTCAAAGAAAAAACAAGGAAGTCCAGTTGCCTCCTAAAAAAGCACCTTTGGGATTATCTAGGGATGCTAAGATTGCTTCCAACACAGCCTATTAATGAAAGCAGTCAAGAGTTATTTGACAAGTATATTTTTCTTTAATATGTATTTTCCCACTAGCAGTTTTCTGTCCTTTTGGAAACCAGACGGACTTAGTACCTTTAGTTAAAATACCTAATCGATAGAATTTGGGTGTAGGGTTGGTTTTTGATATTGCTGTAGTTACTCTGTGGTGCGGTGGGTCAAATCTTGAACAGACAAGCTTGGACCGAATGCGGTAAATTTTTGTTCTATGCTTTGATTTGTTGCATGAAGCTAAAATCTAAGATGTGGAGGAGGAAGGAAGGACTGGAAGGAGAGAATTGGTGAGAAAGGAATTCTGCTATTGCAGTTGGTTAAGATTTGTATGTTGTTCAGAGAAAATTAGATAATGCTTACGGGCCGTTTCAGCATGAAGTTGAAAACTGGCTTTGGGATTTGAAAATGGTGCTTGTTTGAATGTTGAGATTGCTTATTCTTGGTGGCTTTATAGAGTCAACTTAGACTTCTTTGCAGTTCAGGGTTGAAATGAGGCCTCTTTGATGTTCTCTGAACTTGGTTGTTTCGTTGCAGATGTTTCATTACCAAACTAGGTATCATCATCAGGACTAGAAGGGAGTGGGGTTTGTAATTGCGTCTTGTACATAAGCAGAGAGCAAACCCCACTTCCTTCTGATGTTACCTAGTTTGGTAATGAAATGTCTGCAAGAAAACAACCCAGCTCAGAGAGAATCGAAGACCCCTCAGAGCCAACTAACTTTATAAATGAAAATAACGTAGCGGGTCATTGAAAGATGTGTAACACCCTGTCTCAAAATTGCCTTGAGGATTTGAGGCTGAAGAGATCGCAGTTACTGCAAGGGAACATCCTATGTTGTGATACCACATTGATGGTGCAACGAATATTGACGTCAATGTTTAACCTTGCTTCCAGATTGACAAGCATGAGGCTACCAGGCCCAGAATGCAGAATCTCTGTAGAATAGTATATGGTGGGGTGGGGATATGAAAAATATTCTTTACCTCCATTTTTGTTGCACAGTTCTATGAAGCCTGGTTAAAGCCTAACTGGCTTTTATAAGCTGTGTTAGACTTTTAGACAGGGGAACTGGTAAATAGCTCTGAGGCTGTGTTCTTTATACATGTCGCTCAAGACAAAAGATTTCCCAGGAGTAAGCTTTTTCTAAACAATCATTGAATGTATTTATCAATGATGGCTTTTAGATGTATGAGTCAGCTTTTGATGTCACTTCATTTCCTATTTTGACAAGAGGTTTATTTCATCTCTCATCTTTTGACCTGAAAAACATTTGCCTTTTGTTCAACAACGGTCTTTAAAAACACACACACACAGATCTGAAATACAAAATAATAATAAACTTAATAATAATAATAAACACAGATAATCTAAAACTTCAACCCACTGTTTGAAGGCCGCAGCTCTCTGCCAACTTCCCTAGAAGCAATTCCGATTGAGATTTAAATTTCAAGTCGGGTCAGGCTCCTACGTACAAGTTGCATTTTTAGAGAGAGCTTTGAAGAAATGGAAAATAAACTCGGGGGCCTCTCTTAATGTTGTGATTTCAAAGGAATTGAAAATAGGGAGAATGTGGTTCAGTTATTATTCACAATTCTAAAGAATTATTGAATGTCTTTACCGATAATAGCTTTTAGATGCATGCTTTGACCGCCCAGAGTCGCTCTGGATAACGAGGCGGGCGGCATATAAATTTAATAAATAAAATAACTCAAATCAGCTCCCATATGGACCTTTTATTCTTAGGCAGCTAAATCTATTTAAGTGTCAGCTCACAATGGTGACCTACTAACTGCACATATACTGTACATATACCATATATCTTGAGTAGCCATTGATGTAGGGGCCATTTAAAGAGAAAAGCATAGACAAGCCTCAATATAACATACTATACTATCTTCTTTGATAGTACTTGGAATTTATCATATTTTCTGACTCACATCTCTCTCCTGCTTCTTTAATCTATAGTATTGCTGAATGTTGAACAGTCAATCAAACTAATACAGGTACTCCTTGACTTACGACCACAACTGAGCCCCAAATTTTTGTTGCTAAGCGAGACAGTTGTTAAGCGAGTCTTGCCCCCGTTTTACAACCTTTCTTGCCACAGTTGAGAAGTGAATCACAGCAGTGGTCAAATTAGTAACATGGTTGTTAAGCGAATCTGGCTTCCCTTGTCAGAAGGTCGCAAAAGGGGACAGAGCAACCGTCATAAATATGAGTTGCCTAATGCCTGAATTTTGATCACCTGACCATGAGGATGCTGCAATGGTCATAAGTGGTGGGGAAAAGGTCATAAGTCACTTTTTCAGTGTCACTGTAACTTTGAACGGTTATTAAATGAATTGTGGTAAGTCAAGGACTAGCTGTACATGCAAAAGGACAAAGTTGGATTTTGAAATGGGTGAAAATTAATAAAGCGTATTTCGCTATTCTCAACATAATCTCAAACCATTTGCTCAATATCTCACAGAAGGAAAATGAAATGTTTTAAATCAAGAGCTGTTTTGCAATTATAAAACGCCATTAAGTCTTTTTGTAGAGGTCTGTTTTGTGGCTACGGCAATGTTTGTCCTCTTTTCTTCCCCCGGGTGAAGGTTTTTTGGGAATTGACATGGACAGACTTGAATAAATCTGTGATAATAAACAAGAATACAACTGACTTGCTTTGTTAAATAAAACAATATATATATTTCTAAGCTTGACAGTTTAGATCTCATGTTTCTTCAGGCTGTCGCTACATAAATAAAACTGGACATTAACTGTTCATCTTAGGCACGCAACATATGTCCTTCTAGAATGGTGGCTTTGTAAATTTCCAAAATAAGTATATAAGCTAGTAGAATAGCCTTTAAAAAAATAAAAAGTACAAACCTGGGGAGCCTCCTTTGACATTTAAAACAATTGCATGATGTGCAAGTAACTTTAGTAGAAGTGTGATGTCAATTTCTCACCCACTTTAGCTGTTGTGAAATATTTTAATTAGAGCTACACAACCTGGCACTTACAAATTTTGATAGCCCTTTTTCTTCCGCCATCTAGCAGTCATCTGAAGGTCCACAGTCCACATTTCGTAGCTGAGCTATACAAATCACAAGAGCTCACCAATCTTATTGTACAGATGTTGAGCAGAGACAATAAAGATTTGAATTGAAGTGTTAATGTTTGGGGCAAATGTATATGACATGCTGCACGATTCTTGCTAATGCATGCTATGAACTAACAGCAATTTAATAAACCAGATTTACTTTCAAGACGGTTTCTTTCCTCAGTGTGGGTGTGTTTGTGTGTGTGCATACCAATATGGGAGGGGAAATCAAGCCATTCAGGAATTTCAAGACTATGAGGAGTGCTGGAAAAGCCATAAATTTTACAAATTTCAAAGCACATTTTAGGTTTAACTGTCATGCTTAAATGACAATTTAAACAATTTTTCTGTTGTGAGCCGCCCAGAGTCCCTAGGGAGTTGGGTGGCATAGAAATTGAATAAATAAATAAATAAATAAATAAACTGCAAAATGGGCTTAAGTCAAATGTCCTTTTAAGTTTTGTGACAAAATCAACGTGTTTCTTAATTTTGCACGTAATCTGCCAGATAGGCCTCATGATTAGAATATTTGGCTTTCTGTATTCTGCTCTACCCTCCAGCGCCATCACAACCCCCCCCCCAAGATTTAATGCTGCTTATCTCACATGATCAAACTTGTTAAGATGCAACCAAGGGATGTACCATTCTTACCAGGGAAATCCTAAAAGAGATGTTGAAAAATGGCCTTTATTGTTGTTAGGTAGTCCTTGACTTAGTGACTGTTGAAAGTTACAACAGCACCGAAAAAAGTGACTTGTGACCACTTTTCACACAACTGCTGTAACATCTGGTCACGTGATCAAAATTCAGATGTTTGGCAACCGATTCACATTTACGACGGTTGCAGTGCCCTTGGGTCATGTGATGATCTGCAGCCTTCTGACAAGCGAAAGTCAATAGGGAAACCAGATTCATTTCACATCTGTGTTATTAACTTAATTGCAAAGATTCACTTAACAATGGTAAGAAAAGTCGTAAAATTAGGCAAAACTCAAATGTTTCACTTAGCATCATAAATTTTGGGCTCAATGGTCAAGGACTATGTATAGCAACATACTGATTTTTTCTACTAGACCATTGTAGTGTGTTCTAAAATATCACTGTTGCAACTTTTCTAATTACTGCAGATGTTAAGAAATAATTGTTTCATGGCACTGAAACCATGGTAAATGAACTTTTTGCATTGGGAAGAAACTTGAAGACAGGTTTTTCTTGTACTTTTGTGTAATAATAATCACAGTAAGCAAGAAATTTAAGTACATAAATTAGGAGTGCATGTCACTTGATTGGCAGCAGAAAGGAATATAAAGGTTCTTGATTTTGGAGTGCAAGAGATGCATTTTATTGTATGCTCATTACAATGAGTAACACATTTTAAAATAATAATCCCACATAACAGTGACAATCTTATTTTACAGCGTGTACATCATTTTTACAGCCACATAAAACACAAGTAGTTTCCTATGGTTTCCCAAAGTTAACTTTCCGAAGGTTGGAAATATATATATATAAAAAAATTATTCTCAAGGAACTGATTCTCATCTGGTGCAAAAACAAAGTATGAACATTATCTGAAACACAAAACCACAATATAGTAGCATGAATGAATTAAAAGTTACAATTTTATCATGGGAACAGCTGTGTGCAAACATGAAGCAACTTAAAACTTATTTTTAAAAAAGGACACGTATGTATAACATTTATGAAGGTTTCTTTTTTAAATTATTAAATAGCCCTAGACCAGCTTGTTATATTAAGCGGCATTTTTGCAGCATGCTAACACAAAGCATTGTTTAAAGGGAATGCGTATTTCCAATGTATACACTGTAAACTGAAAATCCATGTCTGCCCCCAAGTGGCAGTTTACTGTTCGGGTTAAATACTGCATACATAACTTCCATACAGATTGAGAATGCAAGTTTATAGTATGGTATATGTTTCGTATGAATTCTTTTAAAAGGTGCAATTTTCGTTTCTATACTGATTTCTTAAAAAAAAAAAGATTAATATAGCAAATCAGGGCCATGGATGCTGACTTGCCAGAAACACTGCTTTTGAAAGATTCTCTAGGATTTTCCAACGGCTGGCATCTTTCTACCTTGATACTCTCTTAAGGACGGTTGTGAAGTCACAAGAAAAAAAAAAGTGCCCCATAACTGCATCTATCGGGTTTTTTTTAACTTCTTTTTTTTAAAAAAAAAAACATCGGTCAAAAGTTACTTGTAATTGTAATATATGTGCCGTATTAAACATTCAGCTGTAGTTTCAGGTAAAAAGGGAAATTATGTACATACATGTCCTCGGTCCCTAGCACCAAACTTTTGATCTCCGAAAACATAATGCTGTATTTTCAACACGATATCCTGTAGTAAAAAATAGGTTAGCAGCTCTGAAAGAAAACTTTGGAAATTGCTCATTCAACAACAACAAAAGGGAGAAAACAAAGGTTTACGTATGAAATGTTATGATTGCTTTAAAATGAAAGGGAAAAAAAAAGACAGATCTTAAAATTTGACCCATTTCTCGAATACTATGTCCCAGCACAATTTTCTTCTTTAAAAAAAAAAAAATGTAAGGACTACATATGATTGACTTCTATCTAGCTTCATTGTTTGAAACTGCATGTGGTGTAATTTGTTCTAGCAAAAACACTTTGAAAGAACTTCTATCCCTGGTTTTCGTTAATGTGACAAATGGCGTTATTGATATAAAGAGTTACGGGAATGGACTTGAATATTTCTTTCGCTAACGCTTCCTAATTAACAGAAGACATTCAAGGTCTCTCCGCAGCTTCTCAAAACATTCATCTCCCCGCGTTCATAGTGCTCGTTAGGTTCCTATAAGCAACAATCATAGGGCTGTGAGATACCCAGTTGACCGTAATACTTTTTAAGACTTTTAATACAAAGAATGCAAAGTTATGGTTTAAGATCAAGCTTTGAAACCAGGAGAAACAGTTCATGAGAGTTTCCTTCCCCATTCACATTGTCTTCCGCAGCTCCGATGCTACATGAGGGCCTCTTTGTGATGCCTCATTATGTGTTGGTTTTTCTCCGAAGGCCTCCGGAAGCCCTTTTTACAATACTCGCACCTGTGAGGGTAGTCCTTGGTGTGTATCGATATGACGTGCCGCTTGAAGCCCGAGGCGTCCGTCGTGCTGTATTCGCAATACTGACACTGATAGACTTTCCTCCCGCTGTGGGTCTTCATGTGCTTCTTGAGTTCCATCTGCTGCCGGAATCCCCTCTTACACCGTTTGCATTTAAAAGGCAGGTCCTTGGTGTGAACGGAGAGGATGTGCCCACTGAGTACAAAAGGGTCGGAAGTCTTAAAATCGCAGTGCCGACACTGGTGGATCTTTTTCCCTTTGTGGCTTTCGCTGTGCTTTTTGAGCTCCGAGGGACGGTGGAAACCTTTCTCGCAGACCTCGCATTTGTGAGGGAAGTCTTTCGTGTGAACGGAGATGATGTGCCGCTTTAGGTCGCTGGAGTTGGTACTCTTGTGGTCGCAGTGCGGGCACTGGTGCGTCTTGTGCCCCTGAAAGAGTTCCATGTGCTGCTGCAGCTCCTTCTCGTCGGGGAAGGCCTGCGGACAGTGTTCGCATTTGAAGGGCAGGTCTGTCCCGTGCTTGGTTTTGATGTGCGTCTTCAGGTTGGACTGATCCGCGCAACGGAAGACACAATGTTGGCACTGGTAAGGCTTCTCCCCCGTGTGGGTCCTCATGTGTTTTTTCAGCTCCGAAGGGTGGCGGAAGCCTTTCCCGCACTCCACACAAACATGAGGGAAGTTCTTGCTGTGAACCGCAAGCAGGTGCCTGTTCAGCAGGCCTTGCTCTGCGGTTTCGTAGTCACAATATTTGCACTTGAAGAGTTTGGGTTCTTTATCGCGCAAGATGAGTTTGTTGGAACTCAACGGGCTGGCTTCTCGGTAGCGCCTGGTGTACTCGGTGAATTCGTGCGTTTTGTCCCCTTTGTTGATCAGCTTATGGCTTTCCAGGTGATTGTGGAAGCTGACTTTTTTGTTGGTTGTGAAGTCACAGTCTGTGCACTGGTATTTCTTCTTAATCATGTGATCTGGGTGGTTTTTCATATGCCTTTTCAAGAATCCCCTGGACTTGAATTTTTTCCCACATATGTGACAAGGATAGACTGTCAAGGGCTGTCCGTCGGGACCTATTATAACAGCTGGGTCAAATAAACAGAAAAAATTATGAAATAAATTACGTGAAAGTTATTGTGAAGTTACACAGAATGCAATAGCAACATAAAAGAAAGCAAATCTTTCAACAGCTAACAATGCAAACCAACACTTGATAGAACTACTCAGACATAAATATTTTGTTGAATTAAATGAAACCTTATTTTCAGGAAAAATATGTATTAGACTGCAAAAAGTGACAATCAAAATCTTTATAAAAATTGAATATACTCTAAGAATAAAGTCACTTTTAAAGTTATAGTTCCATATAGCTATAAATATTGCAAATGTACCTAGGAACTCACTCCGCTGAACAATTCAGCATATTCCCAGTTCTAATCCTCTAAAATAATCTATAGTTTTTATTACAGAACAAACTTTTAAAAAGTAAAATTTAAAGAATTAAGATCTATTATTTCAAATCAGTAATTACTTTTCAAGTTTTCCCAAAACAAGTATTAGTTTATCTATCTTCTTTAATCAAGTTAATTTTCTATAACCGAATGGTTATTTACACATACTTTCCCAATTCTACAATGAAGATATTGTATTTACCCCAAAATCTGACATACAAAATTTTTAACTCAATTGGGGATCTCCATAAAGGATCAAAAGAAGTATGACAGCAGTTAGAGGATCATGGTCAAAGTCCCATCCTTTTGACATGGATCAATCAACATCTGTGTTGATTGTGATACTATGATCGCCATCTTGCCTGTTTCAACCCTATCTGTAGATGCTGCTGGATTCATTAAACATTCAAAAAAAGGACATGCCTCTTGACTAACATCTTTTTTCTACACATTAATAAATATAACTATTTATGATCTAAAAATTAGACATCCTCCATTCAATATGCAATGTATTTTCCATAATAAAGTGATAATTTCTATTGAGCTGTGCACATGCATTTATAGGTATCAGAAAGTGTATGTTTTGTTCTTTCATTTGCAACATAATTGGCTCCTAAACAAACTCTTTAAAATGCTCAGGTTTATTTAGCGTTCTATTTATGCTATAAAGAATGGATATGAGGAGCCGAGGTGGCACAGTGGTTAAATGCAGCTACTGCAGGCTACTCCAGCTGACTGCTAGTTCAGCAGTTCAGCTGTTCAAATCTCACCAGGCTCAAGGTTGACTCAGCCTTCCATCCTTCCGAGGTCGGTAAAATGAGGACCCAGATTGTTGGGGGCAATATGCTGAACTCTGTAAACCGCTTAGAGAGGGCTGTAAAGCACTATGAAGCGGTATATAAGTCTAAGTGCTAAGTGCTAATGCTATTAAATATAATTTAATGACGGCTTTGCATGTATAAAACCGGAAAAGACAAATGAATTGCCTCTTTGTCATTTCTAACGCTTTCTCCTATTTTAACGTATCAGGCTGATAGCAGCTATTACAGGCTTACCAAGTGAAAAAGTATGATATAAGAAATCACCTCTGACTTAAATTCAAAGACCATTTTGAAACAACACTTTTGCTTGGCCAATAAAATTAGTAAAAATTGTACTCTTTCAAGATTTTAAGAAGGTCTCAGCAAGCAAGGTGGTTAAAAGGCTAAGGGAAAAACACGAAGGAGACAAATGGCCTTGTGGTTAAAGCACAGGTGTTAATTATTAGGTTCTATCCTCAAAGAGATGGACAGGGAGTCTCACAATGAGAAAACTTGCTTTTACCCAAAACAATTGGTGGTAGGTTACACCAAGTAGTTTCAAAACTTGCTGGGAAGAAGATAATTAGGAAGTGATTAAGAGACAAAAAAAAAAAAAGACTACTTGTTTTTTGCTCCCAACCAAAAAAATCCCGACAGAAGTAGAAAGCTGAGCTATGTTAAAAGCTATATTTAATTGGATAATAACTTTTTGGAAGGTTGTTCTACCTGTTTGCCATTGGCGGGCTTCACCTCTTCTCCTTTTCTTGGTCTTCTGCTTAAGCAATCTGTTCGTATTAATGCTGTCACAGATTTGGAGATACTGAGTTGTGTTACCATTCTTGTTCTCTAATCTTGCATCTAAGTTTGTTCCTGGAATGAAAGATAACATCAGAATATTGCAAATAAGAGCTTTAAAATGCCTGATTTACAAAACTAAAGCAGAAAGCATTTATAGAGCCTTTGATGTGTGAAAGGATTCTATTTTGTGATGCCAGAACCCCAGAATCCCTTCCAACTTCTCTTTAATGCATCATATAGAAAGCAATAGTTTATTACTGTTTATATTTGCGTTGTATTTCGGAATTTTCTCAGATGAAGTATTTTACTCATTGTTCTCATATGTATTAACTTGATATAATGGCACCCATGGTGGCACCTCTCAATAGCTATATTCAAGTAGCATCTTGAAGAGCTGAGGTGGCGCAGTGGTTAGAGTGTAGTACTGCAGGTTACTTCAGCTGACTGCTAGCTGCAGTTCGGCAGTTCAAATCTCACCGGCTCAAGGTTGACTCAGCCTTCTGTCCTTCCGAGGTGGGTAAAATGAGGACCCAGATTGTTGGGGGAAATATGCTGATTCTGTAAACCACTTAGAGAGGGCTGTAAAGCACTGTGAAGTGGTATATAAGTCTAAGTGCTATTGCTATCTCTATGTATTAATATTCTTTCCCACCCTTTTCAATTTTAATTCAGAGTTCTATATAGTTCTATATGAGTTCTAAAACAGGCAGAGGTGGGTTCCTCCCGGTTCAGACAGGTTCGCCCGAACCTGTAGCAACCTGCTGGTGACGTCATGATGATGTCACAGAACCGATTCTGTCAGTGCCGGTCCATGAATGCCGCCATCTTTTTTTAAAAAAAATTTTTCCTGGTTTTTTCTTCTTCTGTGCATGCGCAGAAGCCGAGTTTCTGGCACTGCGCACACGTCGCCATCTTGTTTTCGGCTCTTTTTTTTTGAATTTTTGGGGTTTTTTCGGCACTGCGCATGTGCGCACATGTGAAGCGCACATGCGACCACGTGGCATGGTCACGCTGCACAGGAGGAAGCAAACCGGCAATGAGGTAAGTTAGAACCCACCCCTAAAAACGTAGGTCTCCAACCTTGGCAACTTTAAGACTTGTGAAGCAAACCTCAGCTGAAGAACTCTGGGAGTTGAATTCTACAAGTCTTAAAGTTGCCAAGGTTGGAGAGCCTTTTCTAAAAGACACAGATTGCTCTGTGTTATATAGCAGAAGGAGCAATATTTATACTAAGCATGGAACAATTCTTCATCTTCTCACCTGGTGTTTGACAGTCTTCATATTTCCTAGGAAGTCTTCTATCATCCCCTAGAGAAATAAGCAGTTTAGTAATTCAATTCACAAACAGTGGGGGATGTGCAATATCTATCATTCTGGGAACAGAACATTCCCTAATGAACTTCATTATATTCTGTTTCTCTTCTGGAACATGCACCTCCAGAAGTTTTCTGAAGCTATTTTTTTTCTTCTTTTTTAGGGTGGGACGAAGACGGGGGACCAGAAGTAATTTTAATGGTGTTCTGGATGCAGTCCAACCCCAAAATGGGCCCTGTTTTAATGAGAACACCACAAACCCCTCTAGTTCAGAAGACTGTCTTTGCAATGGCTGCGGACTGGATCTCTTTTGATTCAGGAGAAAAACAAGAGGTTTGGCACAGAGCTAACAGTAATTAATTGCCAAAACTTTCCTTGTAAGGATTCCAGAGAGTGCCAAGCAAAATCAAAACACAATCATGTATCTTATATTTAATAACAAGGTTTGCTCTCTGTTGCTTCTAGGGGGAAATAAAATTACAGATACGCTTTGATGTCCAAGAACCCATTTTATGCTGTGAACATAATTATGTCAGGCAGACAAAACAGCAGCAGTTGGCCTTCAGATATTCTGCTTATAGTATCATGAAAAATACGTGTGATGTAAACAGAAGTCAGTGCATGAACTAAACAAACCTGCCTAACAACCTCCATCTTCTTTTTCATAAAGACTGTACACACAAGTACACACACACACATAGCACTGACCCACACGACCAGCATCCAGACTCTGACAGAGCTCCCAGGATATCTGACAATACTTTTGGATTATTTAATAGGCAATATTCTACATTCCAAGCCTCTTTATTTAGATGACACTGTAATTGTAACAGGTAAGGTCAGCTGCTTTTATTATTTGATATGAAAACAGAAAAGAGGCAGTCCCAGGATTCAAAAGAAATTGGGGAATTAATCGCTTTCTGAAGTTATATTTAGAACATTTAAATGTGCATAACCAAATGGGTGGCTGGAACAAAATCAGGCGGCCTTATTTCCTAACACGAAGCAGTCAACCGGAAGATGTCATTTCAGAAATCTTCTTTCAGTCACAAAGGTCAAGTTTAACTTGAAGGAGACTTGACTTCAGGTGGAAAGAGACGGGTGGGAGGGAAAAAACCAATCCTCCACGACATGAGCAAGGCTCTAGAAGTAGTAAGTGGAGTGAGAAGGGATTGAGTTAAAGAAAAAAGTAGCATCTTACCATAAGCCGCAGCCCAGGCAACCGGAACAAAAGTTTTATTCACACCAGAGTCTTCAAGCTGTGCATCAGGAAGGGAGGAGGCTTCCTCTTCACCAACAATTACCTCCATGTAAACTTCATCTGCTATTTCAGCACAGCCTAGATGTGATTTGAAAGGAGGCGAAATTGATTATTCTGTTTATGTAACTACTTCTCATAACCCTAAACCCCAACCCTTAAAACAAGATGGAACCACGACATCAGTAAGTACCGTGTTTCCCTGAAAATAAGACCCTGTCTTATATTTTTTTGAACCCTGAAATAAGCGCTTGGCCTTATTGCCATGCGCTCAAAACCCTGATTGGGCTTATTATCAGGGGATGTCTTATTTTAGGGGAAACGGGGTATTGTGGGCCCAATTGGCAAAAGAAAGCTCAGGACGGTATTGGTTGGAAACATGCGGAAGAGGCCTTCGTCCTGCAGTGGATAGACAAGGGCTAAAATGATGATGATGATGTAATTACTTTATCCTTGCTCAATTAACTTCTACTTAAACTGGCTATCTGGATTTGTATGGAATAAATCACAATGCAAAAGTGTTCTGAATCAACTTCTCTACTCTATTATTAAGGCTTCTGCTGTACGCATATTTTAAAAAACCACCAAAAATACCTTTAAATAAATCTGCTTAAAATTACAGTGTTTTTATATTGCAAAAGTTAAGCATAATTCCTGAGTAAAAAAGTACCACAATAAAGTGATTTTTAATTCACTCACAACCATATAATTAAATTATGCATTTAAAAATATTGTTTTTATAGCACTTAATATACTCAAAGCAGTTAATTATCTAAGTTACACTTTACAATACTGTAATGTAAGCCAATAATTTGGCCAATAATTATCTAAGTTACACTTTACAATACTGTAATGCAAGCCAATAATTTGGCTACTGGCTAGCTTATCTATCTAGTTAAGTACATGACTAAAGTAAAATCTGTAATGGAAACAATAATAAGGTTTAGATATTTAATTTTTAAAATGAGTAATTAAAAAAGAAAGAAATGAAAATTACAAAGACAATGCTTTTTGATATCTTGGTTCTTGTGTTATGTTCTTATCTTGCTTCTCACTGGCTTCAACATATTTTAAATACTGAACAGGCAAGTAAAATATGCAAACTATTGTCAGAAATTATTGATATTTAGACATTAACATAGCTTAAGGTAAATTAGAAAAGCAAAATAAAAACAGTGAATACTGACAACTGGCAAAGCATACATTGAAGAATTATCATTGGTACACATGGAACTAAATACTTCTCTTCAGAGAAAAATGTATCTGGCATTCCCAGCTGTTCCATGTAAATGTACCAAGAAATATATTATTTTCTGCCAGTCACACCTGCAAACAGATCAAAGTCAGCAATGAGGCAACATAGTATTAAGACCACAGTTTTGTCAAAATGGCTTTTGCAATTGCTTGGATTAAGCAGTGTTTCCCAACCTTGGCAACTTGAAGATGTCTGGACTTCAACTCCCAGAATTCCCCAGCCAGCATTCGCTGGCTGGGGAATTCTGGGAGTTGAAGTCCAGACATCTTCAAGTTGCCAAGGCTGGGAAACACTGGATTAAATCTTGAGTAAAAGTCCACATAACTCTTTCTACATGCAAAATTTGTGACCTGACTAATTACAAGGGTGGAAAAGATGAGAAAACTTGTTGACTTGTTAATCTTCTGAAACTTAGAAGAATCATTTAGTAATTGAGAGATCTTCTAGAAATTACAACATTATTTACTCAGTAATAGCAAAAAAAAAAAAAGAGTTGTCCTTACTAATATCTTCATCCTCTTGGGAGGAATCCTTAACAGCCATATAAACCATCTTCTCTCGCTGGACTCTGCCAACACTGCCTTGCTCTAGAACTCCAGCGACAGTGTGTCCATTGTGAAAGTCACTCTCTGTTACAATCTCTGTTCCCCCTTGAACAGAAAAAAAAATAATATTCACATGGTAGAATTTGAACAAGAACAGTAAAAGTTGGCTATTTTTCGTCTGTGTTTGGGGCGTAACAGAAGTCAACACATTTTTAGGGACAACAGATAATACAACAGGATGATCTTAAATCTGTAAGCAGTATGACAAATTTAAACACATGGCAGGAAGGAAAAATAAAGACAGTCGTCCAAGGCTTGGGAAGACTCTAGAACAGGGGTGTCAAACTCAAGGCCCAGGAGTCGGAGCCAGCCTGTGGGGTGCTTAGATCTGGCCCTCGGGGCCTGCCCTGGAAACAGAAAACGACTGGCCCGCAGTGCCTCTGCCAACAAAAATGGAGCTTGGGAGGGCTGCATGCGCCCCTCCCGAGGTCCGTTTTCGCTGGCAGAGGGTTGCAGGAGGCCATCGCAGCCAAAATGGAGCTCGGGAGCCCATTTTCAATGGAAGTGCGCTTGGGCCACCACAGGCACCCTTGACATGAGTGATGCCGAGCTGACCATGCCCCCCCACACACCCCAAAGTCAAACACAACCTTGATGCGACTCTCGATGAAATCGAGTTTGACATCCCTGCTTTAGAGGAAGATTTGTGGGAGAGAAGAGGACATTTCATATAGTTTGAAATCTATGGGCCAGCTTTTAGTTTGATTTAGTGTCTGCCTCCTTTAAACTAGTTTGATGGAAACTTTAATTTAATTGGAATCATTTACAAAGAACGATTTAGTTTATGAAAATTGGCAGAGAAGATTGTATTTAATATTTATGGACTGATTCATGAACCTAAGTTTAAGATACGTACCTATTTCAACATCATCCTCGGCTTCGGCTTTAAATATGTAAACTTTAATAACTTCAGAGCCAAATCCATCATCTTTAGATACGTCACCATGTGAAACCTCAGTGCTGATTTTTAGAGGGGTGTTTCCAATGTGGTCTAATTTTTCCCCAACATCATCCACTAAAATAAAAATAAGGACCGAATTTAAGTTTAAAGCAGAATGTGAAGCAAAACAACATGTTCTGAGAATCTTAGCTCATTTATTCAAATAACAACCTGGCTGCATTAGATGCTGGCATACACACGAATCACTCTGCACTTGTTTAATTTCTGAAGATTGTACATGGTATAAGTATATCCACTGTAACTTGATAACTTATTATTTTAGTAAATCAAAATAATTAATTTCACCACCGGAAAGAATCAGTTAAGTGTGCTGTAGAAATGTATCATTAATATCACAATGTCTGATTAAGCAATTAAACAAGGCATGGGTATTTTGCATTGCATGGGTATTTTGCATTTAATTGGTCTATTTTGCATTTTAGAACGTATAAGAAGTGAGGGATACCCATGTTATCATTTTTTTAAAAAAGAAAAATCATTTTGGTTTGATCTTTGAAAGACCTTCAACATTTTCAATAAAGTGTTAGTTGGCATTTATTCACCCAGACATCGCTTCCTTTCCATAAGGACGTACTCTATAAGATGAAATTATGACTGATGTAGAATAGTGAAACTGTGAATGAATTGATGACAGGTCTATTTTCATGGGGGTGGGGGGAGTCAGAAAGCAATAAATTTACCCAATCTCTTCCACATTTCTTCCTTGCATGAAAACCCTTCCCTGCCCCTTAATCAGAGTTAGGTTTATACCACACTAATTTTAATTTATGGACAGAGTTCTTTTTCGGTCAAAGCATGTTAATCAATTCCCAATAGGATCTCTTTGTTTCAAAATGATCCAGAAATAAAACTGAAGGTACCGAAGTGGACTAGATGACCTGCAAGGTCCCTTCCAACTCTGTTAATATGTTAATCTGAAGTAAACTCTTGGGAGGGGGAAGAATACGTTCATATGGGAGAAAGGAAGCATGCTTTGGGCCTACTCTTTACTTTTTGACTATTTTAGACTCTTCTATGATCATACTCAAGAGCAGAGTTTCTTTTTGGCACTATTAACAGTACTACAAGACCCATGTGATTTATCTTAAGCAAATTTAATACAATTTACTTTGCTGGTAGCTGGAGCAAATAAATTGTTTTAAGGTTGCGCCGCCATGCAATAGTCAGCTGGATGCTGAGCTCTTTTATAGGTGTTAGTTCTTTCAGGGAGAAGCAAGCAAAGATCCAATGTAATTTCTTGCATTTATACAAATTTTACACGACTATAACAGTGCATTTTTTCTTTATATGTGCCCATATTGCCTGTGCTAGATGCCATTTAATGATACCTGCTAAAACTGCTGCAGTTTTGGGTGCCACTGATGAACCTGTGTTTCAGAAGGCTGTGAACTGCTCAGAACAATGCTGGAGCTACTGAAAACAGAACTAAATAGAAATAAAAAAGCTAATCACTTAACTTTTTAAAGAGAGTTATCAGTATAGCTACTGTTAACCATGGCGAAATTCAACTTGTATGACTGAACTCGGTGTTGCTGATGTTTCTTAATGAATTTTAGAAAAACAAAAGCCAATAAAATTCAAGTCATTTGGCCCAAGCAATCTCCGTATTTGAATTTGCAAAAAGCTATCTCACAGAGACCAACCATCTTTCTTCCTTCCTTCCTTCCTTCCTTCCTTCCTTCCTTCCTTCCTTCCTTCCTTCCTTCCTTCCCTCCCTCCCTCCCTCCCTCCCTCCCATCCATCCATCTGTTTGCAGATAGACAACATTAAGAACACAAAGAGGTTGTGTACTCAGATTATAGGGAAATGCTGGACTGGTAGGTAGATTTATATACAGATAACAAATCCATTATTTTAATAGGAGAGCTAATTCACGAATTGGAGCAGTGATTTGCTTTTGGGATGTGTCGTATGTGCAGACAGAAGGAAGGGTTTATATTGCTAGCACAGAAAAGGGGATATTTCAAATATTCTCTATCTCCAAAAGTTTGGTGTAGTTTTTCTGTGGCTCTCACTGATTTTTATATGTGTGTGTGTATGTGTGTGTGTGTACATGCATACAGAGAAGGCATTCCTGCCAGGTTGGCTTAAAGATCTTCTCTAATTCACATTCATACCCAGGAGAGCGGGAAGAGTCACACCAAATTCCATTGTGAAGTAGACATCACAAAGTTTCAAGTAGTTTTTTGTAAACTGCCCATCCAAAATATTTAAGAATGGATTGCCACAAAGCGCTCTCTTTTTTACAGGGAGTTAACTTCTTGCCTTTGAAACGTTACATTTTTATTTATTTTCCTTTAAAAATAAAGAGTGCAGAGAAACATTTGGAAAGTTGCAAGGAATCTATGCAACACTGGATGGGGATGTGCAAATGCTGCTGGCCTAATAAAAAGGATTCCAGATCAAACAGTGAAGCGTTTACTAGATTCATGAAGATGTAGTAAAAAAAAATGAGAAAGAAAAATAATGCACATAAACCTATGAAGGTAATGGAAGTGATTTCTCTATTGTCTTGTGATAGTTTCCTTCTTCCTAGGTTTTAGGATGATTTTTCTATATATCCTGTTTGAATAATAATAAACCAATTGTGCAAAGTCATAGTCACTGCTTTAATTCCATTCCTAAGAATAACAGAGAACAATGCCAATGACTGTAAAATAAAGTCCTCAGAATCTTTTATTTACCAAATTAATGAAACTGAAAAGAATGGGAAAAATTAACATTGCAACTCCATTTAAATTCCCACTTACCATTATTCTGCTAAGTCAAGTTCCATACACTAATTATAAACCCTAGTTTCAAATTCTGGCTTATTAGAAAGAATAATCCTTATGTTAATAAAGACCCTAATGATTCCCAACCAAAATAAAAACTGCAGCTATAACATACATTAGTAGTATAAACTGCAGTACTTAATATACGAAGAAAATCTTACCTCCTAAAACACATTTTCCCAAAGCTTATTGGTAAAATATAATTAATGTCATGCCTAAAAGGCACCAATAGAAGTATTGCAATGGATAATATAACACATCAGGTCTTCAGGTGTGTCTTGCACTAAACAATATTTGCTAAATAAAATTCTTTAATATTGAAAGTTCTCAGTACTGCAGGAACATAATGCTAAGGCAATTTATCAAAATGCAATTATTTCAATTTGATTTTAACTATGGCCCATTTTTCTAATAACTACAGATAAAACATGGAAGGAAATATACTTTCTAGATTCACTCTAGCTCAATGATGGCGAACCTATGGCACGGGTGCCACAGGTGGCACGCGGAGCCATATCTGCCGGCACACGAGCTATTGCCTAGCTCAGCTCCAGCACGCATGTGCACGCCGGCCAGCTGATTTTTGGCTCGCACGGAGGCTCTGGGAGGGCGTTTTCGGCTTCCGGAGGGCCTCCGGGGGGACTGGGAAGGGTGTTTTTGCCCTCCCTAGGCTCCAGGGAAGCCTCTGGAGCCTGGGGAGGATGAAAAATGGGCCTACCAGGCCCACCAGAAGTTGGGAAACAGGCCATTTCCGGCCTCCAGAGGCCCTACGGGGGAGCGGGGGAGGCCGTTTTCGCCCTCCCCAGGCATTGAATTATGGGTGTGGGCACTCGCACATGCGCGATAGCACGCGCGCATGCACTTTCGGCACCCGAGGGAAAAAAGGTTCGCCATCACTGCTCTAGCTGATCACTGCTGAAAGTTTACTTTTTATAAACGATGCATATAACCCATAGGACACATGGAAATGTTGGGAAAAAAATATTGGAATAAATGCTATAGTACTGGGGGGGAGAAGCTGCAAATAAAAATGGTTATAAATCATTAGAATCATATTGCAAGTGTCAATAATGCTTTAATATATGAATACTGTAATGCACTGCATCTTTAATCTCTAGGTTGATATCTGTGAAACATAAGTTAACTGCATATTTTATTGTTATTTATTCATTTCTTATTAACATTATGCACCATTTATTCAAGAGATTCCAGAATTAAATGCATACAAGCTAGACTGCTGCACCCATAACTCATACATCAATGCATTTCCCCACCTTGATTTAACAACTTTCTGTTAAAGAAAACACAAAGGGCCGTTTACAGACTTCAACATAAGAATTGTAAACCTATAGGACAAGTTTAAAAAAATATTTAACTCCACATTCATTCTTAACCAAATTATAATTCCAGATGATTATTTTCTGACCACACGTAAACTTGAACAATTTTTTTTAAAACCCAATTATTTCCTTTGATTATTAATGATCTGTTATGATGATTACCCAGGCAATTGTAAGGAATAATTTTCTGCAGTAATAGTAAGGAATATCCATTGACAAAGAAAAATGATAAGGAAGTCTTAACCACCTCTAACTTACCTTTCTCAGCTGTTTCCAGGTATGGGATGTTCAGATTCACTGTGGATTGCCAGCTCCCCATTCATGTGGTGTCTCAGCATGCACTATGCTGGTGATATCACACCCACCATAAAACCATGAGATACATGCCAAAATTTACAGCTGTGCAATTTTATGTTATGTTATGTTATTTTATTTTATTTTTTAAAAAACCTGACTTTCCTATTTGCTTTCTCAGAAGGGAACAGAATAGGATTTTACTTATAGTTGTAGCAGACTATGCAATGCTGTATTGCAGGGGTGAATAACTTTTGGCCGACGTATCCAATGTGGTGCAACCGCTCATTTTATGGCCCATTTCTGAGCTGCAATGTAGAGCGGCCATAAGCCGCATTGTAACTCTTGTGCCCTGGACTGGTAGCGAAACACTCCACCGCCTGGCCCAACTGTGCTACTGACATGACGGAAGGCAGTGGGGTCCAATTGGGTGCAGGCAAGACCAGCCGGTTAGCGAAGGAGGGGAAATGGCTCATTGCCGAGAAAAAGTTGCCCACCCCTGCTATACTGTACTGTAACAGATTCTTAAAAGGAGGTGGCAGTGGAATATTACCTTATCCCTAAAGGACAGCTCCAGGGTGGCTCTGTAGTGGGTATAGGATCACCAGCATGTGCATGCAGTATCATCCTATGGCTCAAAAGCTAGCAATCCATTGTGGGTGTCTGAACATCACAAACCTGAAAAACAAAAACAAAGGAGGGTGTTTTATGTTTTGTGTGACTTTTTCTCCCCCCACACTAAATCTCTATCTTTCCTGAATTCTTGCCATCGGTCACTATAAATCAGTGGTTCCCAACCTGTGGTACGTGTACCACTAGTGGTACGCGAGGGCCTTCCAGGTGGTACGCGAACACTTTCGGGGTCATGAACAATTTTTAGTTAGTTATTTTTTACTTCACAAAAATGTTTACTGCCTAACACAAGATAATCTGGCAACGATTTGCAACTGTTGCCACACGCCACCCACCTGGTCCCAGCGGCCCGAGAATCCAGTTGCTGGATGCGCAGGGCCAAAAAAGGAACGGTACAATTATGGAAATAAAGTGATATCTGATCGAATTTAGTTTCTCTGGAACCAGGTGGTACGCGGCAACTGTACGGGACCTCCAAGTGGTACTTGATCACAAAAAGGTTGGGAACCACTGCTATAAATACTAGATCATGAAATTGCAGAGCTGGGAAAGATTCCCAGGGTCATTTAGTCCAACCCTTTAGGTAAAGAGTTTTAAAAATGTAGTCTTTTAAACAGGGGCCTTTCTTTTCGAATACGTTTATTTTATTTGGAAAAATATTCTCTTTACTTCAAAAGCGACCAGATTAGTCATGAGGCAACTGTGCAAAGCTTTCACTCTTTCATGGGTATGAAGAATGTTATATGTCCTTACCATGAACTCTTTTGACTGAAGTGAAAAGCAAATCTTCATCACTATGACAAATTTACTATTTACAACACTTCACTTTTAGGAGAAAAGTAATTTCTATTTAATATGTAAAATAGCTATTTCTATAAAATACAAAACAATTAAACATGTAGGGCTGGTAGACTGAACAAGAAGAACGGAATATTTTGCTGGAATAGTCCTCAAATTAGTCACAATTTTCATTCTTTAATATAGAAATATTTTTGTTTGTAGATCATATTTAACCCTAAAATGGTTAAATAATATGGAAATAATTTCTGTGTTGATTTTAACCAAGGTAAAGAGATTTGATGGCTCTTTTTTCATCTGGCCTTCCATGACATTCTTCTTTTTTTAGCATGAAATTAGCTATTTTAATGTCAACCAGTTACTTTTGTAGCCAACTTTCAACCATAGTTTTTGTTGTTGTTGTAACACTACACGCTTTACATACTTGTAACCTATAGTTAAGGATTGAAAAAAAGAAATCCAGTGGAAACTGATACAAGCAATCAGTCCAAGGATGAGTTACACCCATTATTCTCAGCTGAGACAATATATGCAAGCTTAGAATTGTTTAAAAGCATAAACATTTCCAATTTCCTCTTTCTTTCTTTCTTTCTTTCACCAGCTTGTTTCTGTTAACTCATTTACAATGTCTTCTTTGATACGAAACAACCAAACGCAGTACTTCTACACAATTACATCCCTCATGGTTAAATTACTTCTAATCTGGGGAGATAATTTATATATATATACCTTTACTTCACTTACAAGATATCATTAAATAGTCTTCAGATGTGCTCTTGCTATCATCATCATCCTCAGTCTTGATGGTAACTGTGGATCCAGGAACGGTGCCGGCTGCTTGAATTACAGTTTCGGTATCTGAATTCGTCACAAGAACTTCTTCGGATACCATTGTGGGGGAATCGGGTCCCGATACCGAATCTTGCACCACATGTTCCAAGTGTCCATCAGGACCGGTAACAAGATCAGCCACAAAAACTTGATCAGGCACTCTAACAGTTTCGGTGATTAAATCGGAAGTTAAAACGTGATCACTGGTATCTAATGCTTCTTCAATAGCAACGTCTGCTTCCAGGACAGATTCAGGTACTATCACACCTTCTGTCACAACGTCAGTTTCAGTTATGATATCAGGTCCTTGGACAACTTCAGCTGCCAAGCCATGATCAAGGGTGATCCCATCATCTGTGACAACGTCTGAAACCAGTACAGCTTCAGGGACTGACACCACAATGTGATCTCCATCAATATGAGCGGTACCAGCCATTCCAGCCACTAGGAAACAATAATGTACGAGGAAGCATATTAACACTTGTTTTCAAGACTGAATCATTACATATTCCTAAGGAGCTAATGAATACTGTACATGCATCTGAATTACTCTCCATCTTTCCAGTATATTTATTATCAACTTTAAAAGATGTAATAACAGAATTCTGCAGCTGGACGCAAACATTACAATAATTGTTGGGACTCAAATGAGTCTACTAGGTCTGCAGGCTAGACTGAGCATTTTAAATATTCGCGTTAGCAATAGCACTTAGACTTATATACCGCTTCACAGTGCTTTACAGCCCTCTCTAAGCAGTTTACAGAGTCAGCCTCTTGCCCCCAACCATCTGGGTCCTCATTTTACCCATCTCGGAGGGATGGAAGGCTGAATCAACCTTGAGCCTGGTGAGATTCGAACTGCCAAATTGCAGGCAGCCAGCAGTCAGCAGCAGTAGCCTGCAGTACTGCATTCTAATCACTGCACCACCGCGGCTCAGCTAGGTGGTTAGCTGCCTTCTAGTGCCAAGTATATTCCAATTCACCTGATTTCAGAAATTTAATACAATGGTATTATTTAAAATATTTGGTCACCTTATTATCAAATTCAGAGGAATGATTTTATTAGTGGGCATTGTACACTCTCCACACACAAACGTGGTTTTCTTTGTAACATGTAGCTAACCAGAGTGCAGCCTTGGAGAGGCAGCAGGAAGTCAGCCCCATGAGCCTGTCCAAAGATAAACCAAATTCTTCATACCCCCCCATACCAATTTTGGCACCCATGCTGCAGATTATTCATTTACAAATACAACGCACCTGATAAGCAAATACTTTAGCTAATAATAATAATTTTGTGTGAGTATAGTATGGTTTTTACCAAAATCCTGCATAATCATTGTGTGAGGCATTTTGGACTCCTGTGTCTGCAAACCAAGACTTCCACCACCTGGATCCATAATCATTGAGGCTCATTCACAAACTGAAAAGGGAATTATACAGAAATTACTATTTGTACTAACACCACATGAAATGTCTTTATTACATTTTCTTGTTCTGTGCAAATGTAATGTAAACGCATTGCAGGAACGTTATGTTCTCCATAGTTACCAAAAGTCTAAATCAGAAGTGAAAATTAACAGAACAATTAAAGGATATGACAGTAGATCCGGCTACTGTTTAAATTAACTTATTTGCAAATTAGGCAATTAATTTATTCAAGGCATGTATTAATATGTTGCAAAATGATTTATAATTATATCCTAAAAATAAAGGGGCTTACTTCCAGTTAAGTGGACGTAAGATTGAAGCCTAAAGCAGCTGACATTTCTATATGTTAAAAGATTTTAATATAATAACTGTTATTCACATAGAAAATGTAACCCAAAATTCTGGGTTTTTTCAGAACATAACAGCCAAAGGCCTCTTTTTTATTACCGAGACATACTGGTATATATAAGGATTTACTTCCTGGGTCTCAAGACTATTTGTCAGTGCCAAAGTCAATCTATGTCTAGGTCAGAGGTAGGCAAAGTTGGCTCTTCTATGACTCGTGGACTTCAACTCCCAGAATTCCTAAGCTAGCATGATTGGCTCAGAAATTCTGAGAGTTGAAGTCCACGAGTCATAGAAGAGCCAATTTTGCCTACCCCTGATCTAGGTAAATAGAGTGGTACTAAGATAACACGATTCATTGGGTCATCATTTCAGGGGTACTTCCTTTCCTAAACAAGAGTGACTACCGGTGGTAAAAAGGCAGGAGCAACTTCCAACTGGCTTCCCCATTGACTTCCCTTCTAGGAAGCTAACAATTAAAGGATGTGACAGATGGTAGTGATGGTAATGATGATCACATGGCCACAGCTAACCACGACAAGCATAGTGGCATGGCAGCACTGAAGGGGCTGCAACTTGGGCAATTTTTAATCCCATAGGAGTCATAGTTCCTGAATTTGGACGCATTCTGTAAATTAGCCCATTTGAGGCACGTTGATTCAAAAATGGTTGCCCTATGATGCGCCATTCTGCCCAATTTAAAATTACAATCAAACAGACATGAGAATTTTCATAGTATATAAAGATAAGTCACAATTAAAATTCTTAAGATAAAGTTTGCAATATTCATATTTATAGTTGTGATCATTAAAAGTCTGTTAATATATAGTAGCATGCTTGAAGGAAGCCAATTTCTAAGAAACAGTCTTGAAGAAAAGGTGCATCACACATCTTGCTACAATCAATTCAAGCTTTCATCTTTTTTATTAATTTGTATTCGCCTTCATTTTTACAATAATAATACCACAATTAAGGCAGTGAACACATCCAACACACCTTCCTCCTCCCATTTTTCCCACAATAACAACTCTGTGAGGTGATTTGGGCTGGGAGAGTTTCTGGCCCAAGACCACCTAGTCGGCTTTCATGGCTAAGGAGGGACTAGAACTCACTATCTCCCAGTTTTTAGCCTGGTGCCTTAACCATTAGACCAAATCTTATCTGAGTTGTAAAACTTTGATATACATACGATTTTACATAAACAGCTTTAAGCTGTAACATATAATAAATTTGCTTATATTATATCTTGCTGTACATACTAATTTCCTCCCAAATCTTCCAATGCATGTTTACGGCTAACTGCAAAACTGTGGACTGTTAGTTCTGGGACTCTAAGATAGCGCAGCAGAGTACAGCACTGCACCAATAGGAGTGAGATTTCGGAGGAGTGGATTGTTTATCAGATCAAAGCAAGCATTCTTGCAATGTTTTCTTTGGAACACAAATGCATGGGAACTCGTTTTAGTCTCGATCTTGACTGAATATGCATAAAAATCTAGTTAGGGATCTACATTTGCAAGTGATGTTCACAGCCAAAGTAGACAAAACTTCTCCCTACATCAAGGTATTAAAATTGTGTAACGGCACATAATTAACTGAAAGGAGGGACAAGTTTCTATAAAGCCTATGAATGCCTAACTGGGTGAGATAGCATCTCCACAGTTAGAGCTCTGAACTTTCGAAAGGACTGTTGCATCTATGACTGTTTTCTGATGTCTCCTCATCGCAGAATTTAAAAAAAAATGGGGGTAACTAGGTAAGGCTGCCAACAATTGGCCACTAAGTCGGGTCTGGTCAGCATGGAATTGCAGCTCAGGGCCTCTTTGCTCACTCCTGATTAACAGCACTGCCACTTGCTCAAAATTTTTAAATGAAATGTAAATACACCAAAACACATCCTGAAAAATAAGTGAAACAATTTAGCTCAATACACTCGTCTGTCAATTACACTCCAGTGTAATTGACTCGATGTGTCCTTCCTTAAGGATTTATTCCCATTTTTGGGGGGGATCCCAAAGGTGCTTTTTCCAAAAGGCAACTGGACTTTCTCTTTTCTTTCTTCTTCTTTTCTTTCTTTCTCTTTCTTTTCTTCCTCTGTGTCATATATGTGGGTATATACATAATTTTGTATTTATTTATTTTGTCATGGTGACCCTTTGAGAGCTGTATGCAACAAAAATTTATTTTAATGTATGCCGATTAGTGTACCTTCAAACTGACAATAAAGTTATTATTCTATTCTATTCTTTTTTTTCTCCTTTGAAAAAACATTTCGCTTCTCATCCAAGAAGCTTC
The DNA here is from genome assembly GCA_023053685.1 of Diadophis punctatus similis. Classification (NCBI taxonomy): domain Eukaryota; kingdom Metazoa; phylum Chordata; class Lepidosauria; order Squamata; family Dipsadidae; genus Diadophis; species Diadophis punctatus. Next base: position 9,152,633 of record JALIGW010000014.1, on the reverse strand, counting down.
TTCACTTCTAACTGAAGAACTGGAGTTAGAACTGAAGAAGCTTCTTGGTTGTGAAGCAAAACTTTTCAAGGGGGGGGGGGACTCCCAAAGCCCAGTAATCTTTTTGGGGAAAAAACAACTTTGGGACAACCATGATCTGGATGATTGAGAATCTCCCTAGCCTAGACCCATGATGACAAACCTATGGCACGCGTGCCAGAGGTGGCATGCAGAGCCCTCTGTGGGCACATGCGCCGGCGCCAGCTGGTCTTCACTGGAACCCGGAAGAGAGTAGTTGGCTGGTGCACATGCGCATGAAGGAACCGGAAGAGCAGATATGCACTTGGCCAGCTGCTCTCTTCCGGATTCCAGTGTGCGCGCGTTCCAGTTTCGGCACTCAGTGCCAAAAAGGTTAGCCATCACTGCCCTAGACATTCTAGGGCAGTGTTTCCCAACCTTGGCAAGTTGAAGATGTCTGGACTTCAACTCCCAGAATTCCCCAGCCAGCATTCGCTGGCTGGGGCATTCTGGGAGTTGAAGTCCAGACATCTTCAACTTGCCAAGGTTGGGAAACACTGTTCTAGGGGGAACTGGGGCCAGGGAATCTGCCTTCCTTGCAATTACCATCTCAACTGGATGCTTTGCTCTTTCAGGCAGATCCAAGCACTTCCTCCTTCCAGGAACAAGATACACCAAGAGGGGATGTGGAGGGCTGGAAAACGAGTCATTATCAAGATTCTCCCTCAACCAGGTCATGGTTGTCCCAAAGGCGCTTTTTTCAAGAGGCAACTGTGGACTTTTTCTTTGAAGAAGTTCACTTCTCATCCAAGAAGCTTCTTCAGTTCTGACTGGATGGTGGGGACTGGAAGGATCTATACTCCTTGCAGACAGCTGGTCATTTGCATTTTAGGAGGTCATTGAGTCTACCATCAAGTCAGAGCTGAAGAAGCTTCTTGGATGAGAAGCGAAAGGTCTTCAAAGAAAAACAAAGGAAGTCCACAGTTGCCTCTTGAAAAAAGCACCTTTGAGTGCCCCGGATTGAGGAAACGATCTTGTCTGTCGCATTCAAAAAGGGATCTCTCGGAGAAGCCTTAAGCCATGCACGGGGGGGGGGATGTCCAGGGTTATCTCCCCCTCTAGGAAGCGACTGAAGGAGAAGGACTACTGCAAGCCCGCGTCGGATAGAACAAGCCCAGTCGCCGAACATCTGGCTGGCATCTGCACGGGGGGGGGGGGGGGGAAGCGAGAAAAAAAACGGGCTGGGGCTCCTTTGGAGGGAGGGGGGAGCTCGCGATACAAAGAGAGCCTTCGGGACCGCGCCTACGTCATGCGGCCTCTCGCCCCCTCCCCCTTGTGCGCGCGCACGCGCCATCAACGCTCTGCTCTACCCCGTCCCCGCGCGCGAGCGCTTGAAGCGGAGGAGGGAGGGAGGAGAGCGAGAGGAATCGAGCGGGCGGGCGGCCGAGCGCGCGCTCCACGCCACCCTCCTCTTCCAATCAGCGCCCGTGATGAGCAAACAAAAAAAAAAGCGGCGCTTTGCAGCCCGAGTCGGGCAAAAAGGGGTGGGGTTGTACCCATCCTTCCCCGGGGCGGTTGTGGCGCGGCTGAGGGAAAGAGAGAGAGAGAGAGTAGGGAACCAGCCGGGCAAGAAAGCCTGCGCGCGGGGGCCGGAGCCAGACGGGCGCTTCCCCGGGACGCGGCGGCGGTGATGGCGCCGGCTCGGCTCCCCTCCTGGCTTTTGGAGGTGGCTGAGGCGCTGAGGGGAGGCCCGGGCGGGTCTTCTCCCGTTGCGGCTTTCCGCCCCCGCCTGTCTGGAGGAAAGGGGACGGGACGGATGGGGGGGGTCGCAAAGGGGGTGGAAACCGATGGGGGCGGCGTAAAGGAGGGGGTGGGCTTTTCCGGAGCCGGGAGAGGCGGGGTTGCGGCGGCGACATTGGGGAAGGCACCGGCGATGGTTTAAGGGGGGGCGAATGGCTGCGGCTGGTGTCGGGCGCCATTTTACGCGCCGCCATTTTCTGGGCCGCTCTGAAGCCGGGGCGCTCTGAAGCGGCGGAGGCGCCCCTAAACCCCTCTGCGGGCCGCCGGGGAGGGGCCGAGCGGCGCCCGGGCTGAGGTAAAAAGGAATCCTGTTCTTGGAAGAGAAGAAAAGAGCCGGCCGCCATTACGGCCTGGAGTAGGCCTCGGGGCGCGGCCTGGGCCGGGGCCTAATAGGCCTGCCGGCCGTCCCTCCCGCCGACGTCTCGCCTTTCCGTCTCTCTGAGGAGCTTCCTTAAGATCTTCGCCTCGCCGCGAGCGGTGGATGGGCCGCCCCCATTCCCCCCCACCTCCTCACCTTCGCCGGGCGGGCTCGGGCCCGAGCGGGGGTGGAGGCCGGAGGACGCTCGGCCGCCCCGGCTGCCAGTTTTCGGGGCCTGGCATTCGAGGTCCGCCAGGTTCGAGGCCTGCACCAATCACAGGCTCGGGCTAGGAAACGGCAGGCGGGCGGGAGCGCGCGCGGCCTTCTCTCTCGCCCGCGCGCGCTCCCTTTCCCCCCTCCCTGTTTCCCCCCTGCGCCGTTCTCGCGAACAGCCGCCGCCGGAACACGTCACCCAGGCGCGTCGTCCCCTGGGTTGCCTTTCTCGCCCCCCCTCTTTTCCTTTGAGGAAGCATGCGCGTGGAGGGCGAGTGAAGCTCCGCGGCGCCCGCACCTTTTCCTGAGTCGAAGGGAGGGGGAGCGGGGGAGGAGAAAGGAAAGCGGGCGAACAAAAACCAGGCGCGAAAAACACCCGACGAGGAGGAAAAAAAGCGGGAGGGCGGCGCACGAAAAACAAAACAAAACCCAAATGGGCGATTCTGCGGATATCGTCTCACGACAAGACTATCCTCAGAGGTGGGAGGGCAGACTTCAGAAATGCGCAGAAAAATGTGTAGTTGCAATAGTTTTCTTTCTCCCTCGACTTGAATAGGAGTTTTTATATATATAAAGGAAGTGGCCGAAGTCCAACTTCGAAATTAACCTTTATCTTCTAATAAGCCCTGATCTCTTATCGGATTGCTGTTATTCTTGCAATGAAACGTACAATTAAAGTGCTAAGTTTTGTTCAGAGCGTTAGTCTTTGTTTCTCCCGAGCAATGCAAATAGGCATTTTTGCCTGGGTTTCTTTTACAAGCACAAAACTCAACAAACAGCCCTCAAAATTCAAACGGCCAACATTTTATTTAAACGGACCTTTAAAAAAAAAGATTCACCTATGTATTACGCCACAAATAGCAAGATTTGCAATCTTTTTGGCTTGTTTTTGCAATCTTTTGTTAGGTGCATTTGTAAGATGAAAGGGGACAGGATTGCATTTTCTAATATTCCCATCATTAGATTCAAAGTCTCAGGAAAGTTGAGGAAAAAAGTTTTGCAGGAGCAACAAAGACCACGCTCCTTGCTTAGGGCTTCTGTATCTTTAAAATGCGATGCCCTTTTGTCTTTCTGCATTCCAAATTTATGAAGAGCAGGGAGCATCACAAGCACACTGCTAAAGTTTTTGACACTGCTGCTAAAGAGAGACAATAACAGTGAAAGGCATACTCAGGGTTTCTTAAACTTTTTGCTCTTAGGGCCCTTTCCCATTTTTTTTAGACAAGGTGGACCTCCAAAGAGCTTTTGTTTGTATGAGCTATAATCAATATTTACCCTATCAAAAATTAAAATGATACTGTGGGAAGCTCCCCCTCCCTTTCTTAATAGCCCACAGCAGTTGTCAGCACTTAAAGAGATAAAGAGCTTATTGAAAGAAGACAAGTATCTAGATAGCTCTATTCATAAGCAAATACCCTCACCTAAGAGCCAAAACAGGATTAAAGCCATTAAGCCACAATGGGAATTGCATCACCCACACAGCAGTCCAAACCTCAACCAAACCTGGGAGCTCAGACAAACACCTAGGATTTGCATAGGGCTCTTTTTGCCTATAGAGCCAGCTATGACCCCATAGGAATCTGGCAACAGCCAATAGAATACATGTTCCTGCACAGGAACAGGAAGCTCAAATAAGAGCCGAGGTGGCGCAGTGGTTAAAGTGCAGCACTGCAGTTCAGCAGTTCAAATCTCACCGGCTCAAGGTTGACTCAGCCTTCCATCCTTCTGAGGTCGGTAAAATGAGGACCCAGATTGTTGGGGGCAATGTGCTGAACTCTGTAAACCGCTTAGAGAGGGCTGTAAAGCACTATGAAGCGGTATATAAGTCTAAGTGCTATAAATACAAAGCCCCAAGAAGGTATAAACCCCCCCCTCTCAACTCCATTTTTGTCAGCTGCCCAGAACCACAAACCCATGTGGTTGTGCTTCATCATTTAACCATCTTTCCAATCAGCCTCCATGTTTCCAGTGTCTTTCTCCCGCTTAGAACTGAACCAGATGGATATTTCTACCAACAATTCTCCACAAAGCGCAACTGATGAGGTTCTACTGCGGTAATGCAAAACAAAGCCCCTTTAAGATTAAGATGGTGGGTGGTCCTCGGGTTCAGTATCTTTTCATTCTGGTGTCATCCTTGGGATACAAGTTGAAATGTGAGACTGCAAAATATATACTGAAATATTGTGGGGTTATCATGCACTCCATCAACAACTCTAAAAGGAGGCAAATGACCAGCTGTCTGCAAGGACATAATTAACAGAGTTTGAAGGGTCATCTAGTCCAACCCCCTGCCCAAGCAGGAGACTCAAATCTGCCTCTACCTAGGATCGAACTCACAACCTCCTGACTGTGTGGCAAGAGCTCCACCTCTAGGCCACAGCAGCTGGGTTGAATATAGAGGAATACAGATCCATTCCCCAATATCCTGTCAGAACTGAAGAAGCTTCTTGAATGAGAAGTGAAACTTCCTCAAAGAAAAAACAAGAAAGTCCAGTTGCCTCCTGACAAAGCACCCTTGAATCAATCTGAAGACTATTTTGAGGGCTACAACTCTGAGGCATAAAGAATAAACAGGCAAAAGTATTTATCTTATAGTTTATTATACCATAAGACACTTCAGTTTTCTAAAGTTCCTTTTAGTTATATGTATACTGTGGATGAACAAATCGAGAGATGTTCATTGGCTGGGTACTGTTCTCCCCATAGTCAGGATGAGGAAACGGTGTGTTAGGTTTCTGTAAAGGAAAATTAAGATTAAAAGTTATTTAAGGCAGTGTTTCTCTCAACTATGCAATCTTCGAGATAGGACGTTTGACTTATTTCTCCCAATTGAAAAATCCACAAAAATAAGGAGAACAGAAAGAGCACGCCAACCATAGCCAGTTGAGTATGTTAAAGCAAAGTAGACCTACATTATCCAGGCTACAAACATCTGAACAATCATTAAGTGCCATCAAAATTAATTATGTTATGCCGTTCAGTAGTTGTCTAGACTTTTGCAGCTCAGAACTGGTAAGCCTAAACCCTAAATCTATGTAGAGGAACTGACTTTCAGCAGGGTGTTTCCTGGACACTGGCATTAGAATAACCCCTGAAAATTTGGGCTTTCGAGCCTAAATAAAATAGCCTTTTGAACTAGTCAGGTCTCACTCATTACAATCAAGTATTTATTGATTATGGAAACAATAAGCTAGTGCAGAATGCGGCGGCGCGTGTGGTGATGGGTGTCCCTAGATACACCCATGTGACACCCATCCTTCGCGAACTGCACTGGCTGCCCATAGGTCTCCAAGCGCAATTCAAGGTGTTGGTGATTACCTTTAAAGCCCTACATGGCTTAGGACCAGTTTACCTCCGAGACCGCCTTCTCCAACATACCTCCCTAAGACCGATTAGAGCCCACAGAGTTGGTCTGCTGGTGGTCCCATCAGCCAAACAATGTCGGCCGGCGGGCCCACGAACGAGGGCCTTCTCTGTGGCGGCACCGGCTCTCTGGAATACACTCCCCCCCGAGATCCGCATTATTCCCACCCTGCCAGCCTTCAGAAAAGCATTAAAACCATGGCTTTGTCGACAGGCCTGGGGCCAATGATTTTAATATAACACCGATTACTCTTGGCCCCAGGAATGAATTATTGTATGGGGTTTTTTTAATTGCTGTTTTTAATGGTTTTTAATGTTTTAATTATTGTTTTTAATGCTTTTTATATTTATTGTTGCATGTAAATTTTTATTGTTGTGAGCCGCCCAGAGTCTCTGTGGAGTGGGCGGCATACAAATGCGACCAATAAATAAATAAATAAACAAACAAACAAACAAATAAATAAATAAATAAATAAATAAATAAATAAATAAATAAATAAATAAATAAATAAATAAATAAATAAATATTAAAAATAAAATAAAAATAAATAAATAAATAATAAATAAATAAATAAATAAATAAATAAATATTAAAAATAAAATAAAAATAAATAAATAAATAAAAAATAAAAAAATAAAAAATAAATATAAATAAATAAATAAATAAAGGATGGGATAAGTGAATTTTTCCCCCAAGACTTCTTTCAAAATGGTATATTTTGAGTCGATCTAAAACAATGTTGTCCAACCTTGGCAACTTTAAGACTTATGGACTTCAACACCCATAATTAGCCGCTCTGAGTCCTTATCGGATTGAGCGGCCTATAAATGCAAATGAATGAATGAATGAATGAATGAATGAATGAATGAATGAATGAATGAATGAATGATGAATGAATGAACAAACAAACAAACAAACACTGCTTCCAGGTGCAATGCTATTTTAACAATACTACTTTATCCTCAGTTCCTGCTCTGTTTTGAATTTACAGCATTCAGAAACACGATCAACACCATAACTGCATTTTTAGATTGCTAGAACGTATCATAACTGATAAATACACAAAAGACCAATATACTTGGCATGACCCTGCTCTCTTTAGAGCGATGGTGGGACTTAAGAAAGGAAAGGTTGAAATCCTCTGATTCATTATTAAATGGCAGGGTTTCCGTTGGGACACGTTACATTGGCTTTTTAGAAGGCATGACATAACGGAGCATACTGTATGTATCTCTCTTTCTCTTCTACGGGCTTAAAAAAGATGGACTGTCAATTCCATTCTGGTAGCCAGGAGGGACAAGAAGAATTTCAAGCAGCTTGGATGGATGGATAGATCCACAAAGTCCATTTGTGTCCTTTTCAATGTAAATATTGGGATACAATCCTCTTAAATCAAGTAACCCGTGATTCTGCAGAAAGGCTGGTCATGGGAACCCTTTTCCGTTTAATTATAAGCAATGCTTTGGCTTATTCTAGTAGTTGATAGCAACCTTGTCCAAACCAGGTGAAATTTGACACAAGGGTCAATCATGCTACAGTTGGCTACAACCTTATATGATTTTTGGCAATCTCATCCAGGTCACCTAGTTTGAACTGGGAAGTCATATACCCATATTTTTTGGAGTATAAGACGCACCTTTCCCCCCCCTAAAAGAGGCTTAAAATTTGGGTGCGTCTTATACTCCGAATGTGGCTTTTCCGAAGCTTTTTCCCCCAGCCCTAATGAGGTGCTAACGATCTTCCCCGGCTTGTTTTCATTGCTACTTCCTCTGAAAAAGTTTTTTTCAGCCCTAACGAGGTGCTAACGATCTTCTCAGCTTGCAGGATTTTTTTCATTGCTACATTGGAAAAAGTATTTTTCCAGCCCTAAGTCTTTGCAGGCTTGTTTTCATTGCTATTCCTTCCGAAAAAGGTTTTCTCAGCCCTAACCAGGGGATAAAATAATCTGCTGAAACTGACCAGACTAAGGACACTAGCCAGATGAATACCTGGCCGGTAGATTTTTTCCCCCTATTTTCCTCCCAAAAAACTAAGGTGCATCTTATACTCCGGTGCGTCTTATACTCCGAAAAATACGGTAAACGTTCTAAATAAACAAATAAATCCCATGTTCTTGCCTGAATTCTTACAAGATTCTGGTAATTATTTTTATTATTGCTAATGATTATAGCTTCAATTTTTAACCCACCT
>JALIGW010000014.1:9059711-9139711 GCA_023053685.1 Diadophis punctatus similis | reverse complement strand
CATTCACGGATCAGGGCAGCGATTTGGTGGAAATAACTCCTGCCTCAATAAAAAAAACGGTCTTCTTTCTGCCCCAAATCAACTCACCTGCTCTTTTTCGGCTGGCTTCCACAGTAGGCAATCCACTGCATTAAGGTGAAGACAACCATAGACAATGTTACCGCAGGAACCGCGATCATCAAAATCAAGTCCAGGGTGCTCCACAGATAGTTACATTTGGGCCCCATGTACCAATAATCTTCCCATTTGTGTCGGTAGGAGGGACACCTAGAGATAGAAATGGAGGAGACCAAAACTGAGAAACTTTTTAACCACTTTCCCTGCAAAGCATAGCCTGTATCAGGAAGTTGGGTGCTAATCCACCCAACAACTCTAGGATTGGAGGCTAGAATCAAGGGCTTCCTTGTGTTCTGGAGTAACATTTGCAAGTAACATTATCAGCATCAAACATTCAGCAGTGGTGGTTTCCTACCGGTGCGGTCCACTATATAGCACCGGTAGCGGCCCGCTGGTGACATCACAGTACCGGTGCAGTCGGTTGCCGGTGCCTGGGCGCTGGCATTTTTTTTAAAAAAATTCTTCTGCGCATGCCCAGAAACCTGACAATTAAGTCTTTCCCCGTCCCTTCACTTGAAAATAATAAGAAGCTCACATTTGACACTTTTCCTTTGCTTTTGCCTAAAGCTTCCCAAAGTGGGCATTTTCCGAAAGCTTAACCTTTTAGACTGTTAATTTTATACAGCTTTATACTGTTATTCTTTAGATGAAAACATTGAGGACTGTTAAAAGATACTGTTCTTTTAACAGTCCTCAATATTTTCGTCTAAGAAATCTATGACTGAAACCAAAAATGCTGTATGAGACTTGCTTGTCTTTTAACTATAGCATTTTCTGCATATAAAGGTTGCTGTGTTGCCATGGTGTAACACACACTTCGTATGCAAAGCTTTTCATGTAAAGTATAAAATAGCAAAAATAGTAGTAACATCTCTCTGAAATAACTAATATATGACCGGCAAGCCACGCCTACCCGGTCACATGGCCGACAAGCCACGCCCACCCGGTCACATGGCCAGCAAGCCACGCCCACAGAGTGACAGTAAAAAAATTAGGAACCCGCCCCTGATTCAGACCAAGTTTGCTTATCAACAAAGGTTCAGTGGTGGGCAACAGAGATGATTCAAGAGGTTGAGGACATGCCTACAAGGACAGGCAGGCTAAGGTTTGGAAGTCAGATGAAGAAGGGGAAAAAAGACTTAGAGGAGAGATGATAGCCATGTTCAAGTACGTAAAGAGAAGCTACAGAGAAGGTAGTCAAGAAAGCTTTTCCATATCTTGGAAACTAGACTAGAAATAAAAAATAAAAGGCGGGGTGAAATCCAGCAGGTTCTGACAGGTTCTGGAGAACCGGTAGCGGAAATTTTGAGTAGTTCGGGGAACCGGCAAATACCAACTCTGGCTGGCCCCAGAGTGGGGTGGGAATGGAGATTTTGCAGTATCCTTCCCCTGCCACGCCCACCAAGCCACGCCCACAGAAGTGTTAGGGGGAAATTTTGAATTTCACCCGATACAAGGAATGGATGGATGGATGGATGGATGGATGGGTGGGTGGGTGGGTGGGTGGGTGGAGGGAGGGAGGGAGGGAGGGAGGGAGGGAGAGAGAGAGAGAGAGAGAGAGAGAGAGAGAGAGAGAGAGAGAGAGAGAGAGAGAGAGAGAGAGAGAGAGAGAGAGAGAGAGAGAGAGAGCTACCTAGATTTAGTTTACCAAGAAGGAAAAAGTTCAGAATGGACGTTGTCCCTATGGAGGTTATAAATTCTCCATCTCTGGAGGCTTTTTAAGAAGAGGCTGGCCTTTGCAAATATTTTTATTTATTTATTTTATTTATTTTATTTATTTTATTTGTCAAAACGTATACAAGATAACAGGTATGGTATAAACATAAACAAAAGCACAGCAGGTATAGGTAAATTTGGACAATAGGACAGAAGGACAGGGACGGTAGGCACAATGGTGCGCTTATGCACGCCCCTTACAGACCTCTTAGAAACGGGGAGTGGTCTACTGTAGATTAAAGGTTAAAGTTTTTGGGGTTTGGGGAAGAAACCACAGAGTCAGGTAGTGCATTCCAGGCATTGATTACTCTGTTGCTGAAGTCGTATTTTCTGCAGCCGAGTTTCGAGCGGTTTACATTGAGTTTGAATCTATTGTGTGCTCATGTGTTGTTGCGGTTGAAGCTGAAGTATTCATTGACAGGTAGGACATTGTGGCAGATGATTTTGTGAACTACATTTAGATCAGATCGGAGGCGGCGTAGCTCTACGCTATCTAAGCCCAAAATTTCAAGCCTCCTCCGTAATTCCCAAAACAAGGAAGTTAACTTACTTACTTGCAATACGGAACTTTATCTTTACAACCGCAGGCAATCCCTTTAGGGCAAAAACCGATTGTGTCACCTGCACAGTTGTCAAAGTCTGCCACATGGGTGCAATCGGCTGGAAAACAAGGCACAGTTCAGTTGAACCACTGTCATCACTGGACTTCCGAGAGCAAATTTCAACTGCGTACGTGGATCCCTCACCGGGTTCATGCACTGTGTTAGCCATAATATAGTTTAGTAGTTTTTGATGTGGTACAGTTCTTGTCAGCTCGGCTATTGTCTTTCAGAAGCCAGAGTTATGGCTTAGCAGGGTAGGAGAACAGAGCTAAGTATTGTTCATTTAACAGCATAGCAAGCCATGCTTAGCTGAATTTTAAAAAGAACAACTTTGTTTCTATTGCAAGGAGTGTTGGATTAGATCAGGGGTGTCAAACTCAAGGCCCGGGGGCCGGATCCGGCCCACGGGGTACTTAGATCTGGCCCAGGGGCCGCCCTGGAAACAGCGAAGGACCGGCCCGCAGTGCCTCTGCCAGCAAAAACGGGCTCACAAGCTCCATTTTCAGCTACCACAGCCTCCTGCAACCCTCCATTTTCACTGGCAGAGGGTTGCAGGAGGCCATGGCAGCCGAAAACGGAGCTTGGGAGCCTGTTTTTGCTGGCAGAGAGCTCGGGCCACCACAGGCGCCCCCGACAGGAGTGACGTCGAACTGGCCACGCCCCCACCCACCCCGAAGTCAAACACAACCCTGATGCGGCCCTCAATGAAATCTAGTTTGGCACCCCTGGATTAGATGTACTTTTACATGTCAGAACACCCAAATACGACTTACTTAACAAACAAACGACGACTTACTGCAATATGCGAACCTGGTCCTTCTCTATTATATGAGGAAAAACAAAACGAAAATGTGCTTATTTACTTTTTTCTAGTTTATCTCCCCTTTTCCCAAATTACCAGCAAGTTACTTTTTCCTGTCTGGAAAAAAAAAAGGATTGGATTGTGTTTTGCGTGATTAGCAGCTGACTTGATAAGGGCATTCATTTAATTTTAAATTCTTCTATAACAGTAATAATAATTCACTTCTAAAACTATGTTTCTGCCCTAGATTGCCAGTAGATAAGGACAATCTCTTTCTGGAAATATCTAAACTCAGGATTTTAAAAATTCTAATTATCTTTAGCGATATTCCCATGATTTCGGGACCATAACATATTTTTGAGCCCTCTCAGCCCAGACAGAAGCTGGTTCCCACAGAGGAAAAACTCAAAATGTATTTATTTTTCTTGAATCAGTCAAGATATTTCTATTCTCCTCCCATTTCTCAGCAATAGTCAAGTTCCAAAGGATTCCCTTTGATTCTGACATCTGGGGAATCGACCGTATTTTTTGGAGTATAAGATGCACCTTAGTTTTGGGGGAGGAAAATAGGGGAAAAAAATCTGCCTACCAGGTATTCATCTGGCTAGCGTCCTTAGTCTGGTCAGCTTCAGCACATTATTTTATCCCCTGGTTAGGACTTAAAAAAACCTTCTTCGGAGAGAGTAACAATGAAAGAGCCTGCAAGCCAGTAAGAGCTGGGAAGATCGTTAGCATCTGGTTAGGGCTAGAAAAAAACTTATTCAGAGCAAGTAGAGCAATGAAACAAACCCTGCAAAGACTTAGGGCTGGAAAAACATTCTTTGGAGAGAGTAACAATGAAAAAGCCTGCAAGGTAAGAGCAGGGAAGATCTGTTAGCACCTAGTTAGGGCTGGAAAAAAACTTATTCAGAGCAAGTAGAGCAATGAAACAAACCCTGCAAAGACTTAGGGCTGGAAAAACATTCTTGGGCGAGAGTAACAATGAAAAAGCCTGCAAGCCAGTAAGAGCTGGGAAGATCTATTAGCACCTAGTTAGGGCTGGAAAAAAAGCTAGATTCAAAGTATAAGATGCACCCAAATTTTCAGCCACTTTTAGGGAGGAAAAAGGTGCGTCTTATACTCTGAAAAATACGGTAGTTAACCAGAAGTCATCTAAAAGAAGATCCCAAAGGTTTTCTTACGATGTGCAGCTTGTGCGGTCAGGCAAGTGATGGTGAACAGCAGAAGTAGGAGCAGGTGAAGACTGGATGCAAACATGATGGAATTCCTTCGAAAAGAGAGTTTTGATCCTTTCCCAGCTTCCTGAAGTTTTCATTCCAATCTGAGTAATTTGGATTTACATTAGACCAAAGATCGTGGATTTTGAACTTGCTTTACAGCATCATTTCTGGTTTTTAATTAACCTTTTTAAAGATAAGTCTTCTTGGATTGGTTCTCAAGACCAATATTCATGTAAATAAATGATTAGAAATGGGATCATAGCATCTCCTAACTATATTACATATAGGTGATGATAATGTCTGTGAAAAGCAGATTACTGGTGTATCCTGATAAGTGGTGATTATATATATTTATGATATATAAGGCACATTAAAGACAGAGATTGGTGGATTCCCTTGGCTATTTTTCTCCTTTTCGGTGACACATCCTCAACCAGCAGGAAACAATCTTCTATCAGGTAGTCCTCGAGTTATGTCCACAATTGAGCCCAAAATTTCTGTTGCTAAGCGAAATATTGGTGAGTTATGCTCAATTTTACGACCTTTCTTGCCACAGTTGGTAAGTGAATCACTGCAGTTGTTAAGTTAGGAATATGGTTGTTAAGCGAATCTGGCTTCCCCATTGCCTTTGCTCGTCAGGTGGTGGCAAAAGGGGATCACGTGACCCTGGGACCCTGCAGCCGTCGTAAATATGAGTCATTAGCCATTAGCGGCTGAATTTTGATCATGCGATCTTGGGGATGCCCCAACAATCTTAAGTGTGAAAAACTGTGATAAGTCAGTTTTCTTCAGTGCCACTGTAACTTCAAACGAATGGTTGTAAGCAGGGGTGGGCTGCTGGGGGTTCGCAGGGGTTTGGGAGAACCTCTAGCTAAGATTCTGTGCAGTTCGGAGAACCCACAAATCCCACTCCTGGCTGGCCCACCCCACCCCATCCCGCCCCTCCCAGGAGTCCCCACGTGGCCCATTTTGGATGCAAGTAAGTGCAGGACACGCGCGGAGGCTCGGGGAGGGCAAAAAACGGGCCTACCAGACGTTCAGTAATGCCGGAAATGGGCCCGTTTCCGGCCTGCAGAGGGCCTCCGGAGCCTGGGGAGGCCGTTTTCGCCCTCCCGGAGGCTCAAAGAAAGCCTCCGGAGCCCGGGGAGGGCAAAAACAACCCCCCATGGTGCAGGAGGCCAACTAGACCACGCCCACCATGGCTACACCCACCCAACAACCGGGCAGAGAACCCCTTGCTAAAAATTTTGAAGCCCACCCATGATTGTAAGTCGAGGAATACCTGTATGGATCCTCAATGTGGGCTGGGTGTGGGAACAAGGCAGGTTTTGACAGACGGTTAGACCACCAAGTTTAGCTATCTGTCAAATCCCATGTCGAATTTTGCACAGCCGTATTCCAAGGGAGTCTGACAATAAGCCAGAATCAGACTCTTTTTGAAGACTTGGGTTTAATGCTTTTTATGGAATTCTTTTCTTCTTTGAAAAGTCACACACAAGGATAGGTGTTCGTTCACCATGAAATGGTGCCAAATAGGATGGCTTATCACATTTTGATAGGACAGGATGGCTAGAAATACAAATGAACAGGATGAGTCAAGTTTAATGAAAAGAAGGACTAGGGGTGACATGATAGGGGTTGCCCCAAAGAAGAGGGAGTCAAACTATTCTCCAAAGCCCCTGAGGGCAGGACAAGAAGCAATGGGTGGAAACTAAACAAGGAGAGAAGCAACTTAGAACTAAGGAGAAATTTCCTGACAGTTAGAACAATTAATCAGTGGAACAGTTTGCCTCCAGAAGTTGTGAATGCTCCAATACTGGAAGTTTTAAAGAAGAGGTTGGACAACAATTTGTCTGAAGTGGTGTAGGGCTTCCTGCCTAATCAAGGGGTTGGACTAGAAGACCTCCAATGTCCCTTCCAACTGTTATTCTGTTAAATTAAGTCCCGAATGGCCCCCTCTATACAGAAGATAAACCCCCAAACTGAAATTATAAACTATCCCACGAGGCTGAAGGATTTAACAAATGTGGCATTCACACACACACCCCAAACATTTTTAAAACCAAAGAAAAAAATTCCCCTTTATTGTTTCTCCTGACTGAAGTTCTTGAGGAAATAAATTCATTGTGGACTGGATGCAACTATTTAGCAATTTAGATAAGGATCTTTTTAAAGCAACTATGTCAGCAGAAGGATTATTGATCCTAAGGCCTATTACTATGGTCATAAGGAACTCTATTCTTATCTAGGAGTGCAATGCCCTGAAAATTCCCATTATAAAAAAGTTATATGGAAGTGGCAAAGATTTTTAAAATATCTATTAGACACAAATTCAGCAGATCTTCAATCGCTCTCTGACATTTAAGTCCACTTTAAATGACAGGCGCCTCCCCGCCCTATGCAAGTCACAAAATGCTCCTGTTTCTGTCCTTCTGTCCTTTTTTGACCCTCTCTACGTCACCTGTTTATCTATACCTCATCATTGCAACACCGAGAAATGAAAACGGGACGATGCCCTGAATAAAAACAGCAGTTCAGTTGTGATGCTATATGATTTGATTTTCTAAAACCTGTCTTTTGGTACAAGGTCTAAAACTGGCCATGGTGATGACTCCTCCATGGAAATAGCACTGAAGACTTATATACCGCTTTACAGTGCTTTACACCCCTCTCTAAGCGGTTTACAGAGTCAGCATATTGTCCCCAACAAGTTGGGTCCTCATTTTACCCACCTCGGAAGGATGGAAGGCCGAGTCAAGTGAGATTTGACTGGTGAGATTTGAACTGCAAAATTGCAGGCAGCTGGCAGGCAGATGCCTGCAGTACTGCACTCTAACCACTGCGCCACCACAGCTCAAATGTTGGTGTGAAATGAGTTTGAAAACCATGTTTTGTGACAGAATGGAACTCCTCCCTGATGCCAACTCGCCACGGCGCACTCACCATGGGACAATTTAACAATTCAATGTAATTATTTAAAATAAATAAAATATATTTTAAGTTTTGGAGAGGGGGGGGGGGGAGAGAGAGAGAGAGAGAGAGAGAGAGAGAGAGAGAGAGAGAGAGAGAGAGAGAGAGAGAGAGAGAGAGAGAGAGAGAGAGAGAGAGAGAAGCTCAGTCAATTCCTAAGTAGACTCCGAGTTGGCCTACCTTGAGAACTTCCCTCCCCACTTTCACCTTGTCTTGATAATTGTTTATAAGGGAAGAAGATGAGCAGAGCTGAGATATTGTGATGCTGGCCCCATTGTGACTCTTTGCATGATCAGAGCCTGTTGGGTGACCCCAGCACAAGCTGGGATGGAAGCGAGCCAGAGACAGAGATCGCATTTCCAATCTCCATTCTTTGTAAACGGGCAGGAGAAAAGATAAAGCGGGGAAGGGCGGTGGGGAGGGAAGAACGCTGCTTCTACTTCTTCTTCTGTCTTCTTTTTTTCTTTTTCTGGCCTTGTCCGACCGTCACTCTCTGAGATGGTGAATGAAGCAGCCCCAGCAGAGGCTCAGCACCGCTCAAACCCCTTTGTGGGAAGCGAACGGCCAAGCTGCTGCTTCAAACTCTCGCTATGGAAGACAACACCAACTCCATGAGTCGCTTCCGGGTGCGACCAGCCGAGCCGCGGGACTGTCCTCATATCATGCGACTCATTAGAGTAAGAGAGGAGAAGATGATGGGGTCGAATGGGGTCTTAACCTATCAACTGTTGAGAAGTCCGAACAAATAACATTATTTTCAGTGGTGGGGGATTCAAATTTTTTTTACTACCGGTTCTGTGGGCGTGGCTTGGTGGGCATGGCAGGGGAAGGATACTGCAAAATCCCCATTCCCTCTCACAGCGGTGGGTTCCTACCGGTGCGGTCCAGTGCGCTGTTCCGGTAGGGACCCGCCGATTGCACAATTTGCCCGCGACGGCTCCAGTGCTGTCTTCGCCGGTCCGTCATGTGGTGACATCTTTTTTTCTGAATTTTTGGGCTTTTTTTGCTTCCTGCGCATGCGCAGAAGCAAATCGCGCGTGAGAAACGTGATAATGTGCGCGCAGCGCACCGGTAGCCAGGTAAGAGGAACCCGCCCCTGTCTCCCCACCCCACTAACCTGCTTTCCGGCTTCGTTCTCCTGTGTAGGCCAACAAAAGAAGACCCAGTCGATGAGCTGGGACTCGGGAGGCAGCCGATAGGGGCGGGCCCAGCCAGAGGTGGTATTTGCCGGTTCTCTGAACTACTCAAAATTTCCACTACCGGTTCGCCAGAACCGGCTGAATCCCACCTCTGCTTATTTTCTTTATCCCAGTGACATTCTGGTTTCTTCTCTTGGCAGGAACTGGCTGCTTATGAAAACATGCCCGAAGCAGTAAAAATAACAGAAACAGGTAAAAATAGCAGCTTTGAGGGTTTTATACAGCTAGTCCTTGACTTTTACCACCTTTCGTTTAGTGACCGGTTGAAGTTGCGATGGCTCTGAAAAAAGTGACTTACGGCCGTTTTTCACGCTTACGACCCTTTTAAGCATCCCCGTGGTCACGTGATCGAAATTCGGACACTTGGCAACCGGTTCATATTTATGACGGTCGCCGTATCCCCGGGGGATCATGGGATCCCCTTTTGTGATCTTCTGATCAGCAAAGTCAACGGGGAAAGCCAGATTCACTCTATGATCGAACTTGACTGCAGTGATTCGCTTAACAACGGGGGTAAGAAAGGCCATAAAATGGAGCAAAATTAACATTTAAAGCTTGACATTTGTGCCACTTAGCGATGGAAATTTGGGGCTCAGCTGTGGTCGTATGTCGAGGACAACCTATATTTTCTACACTGAAAATGTTCATCATCCCCCTCTTCTTCTGGGAACTTCTCTGCCTCCCTCCTCCCCTCTTTCCCATCCTCTAATGCAGGGGTCTCCAACCTTGGCAACTTTAAGACTTGTGGACTTCAGCTCCCAGAGTTCCTCAGCCAGCTTTGCTGAGGAACTCTGGGAGTTGAAGTCCACAAGTCTTAAAGTTGCCAAGGTTGGAGACCCCTGCTCTAATGCACTTCCATTCCTTCCTCTTTTTTTTTAGAACAATTTGACTACAGTACGTGGCATATTCAAATTGCTCTCACGCTGGCATCTTAATCATCCAGAATTTCTCTGGGCCGGCTGGAGAGAAACACGAAACAGCTGGGGGCAAAACAGGGCTTCCTCTGCAGGCTGTTGGATGTCTTGTAAAGATGGAGAGGAAGAGATGGGGCCCTTCCTTGGGAAAAGGGGAAGTAGGATGGGGACAAGAGGGAAAAGGGACTGGAGAAAATGCATCACTGGTGTGTTTGTGTGTATTATATGTATGTGTAAGAGCGTAGGAAACATTTGGTCATCTCTCTGCCCTATCATCCATCCATCTGTCCATCTATCCACTTACCATTGTGTATCTTCCATCCATCCATCCATCCACTTACCATTTTGTCTTATCTTCTCTATCTTGATCTATCATCCATCTATCTACCATCTATCTATCCATCTATTACCATTGTGTATCTTCCTTCCATCCATCCACTTACCATTTTGTCTTATCTTCTCTCTCTTATCATCTATCTATCTATCTATCTATCTATCTATCTATCTATCATCTATCTATCTATCTATCTATATCATCATCTCTCTCATATCTATCTGCTATCTATATTATCTATTTCTATCATTGTGCCTTCTATTTCTATCTATATCTATCATTATTTCTACTTTCTATCACTGCCTATCTTCTATTTCTTATCTATTTCTATCTTCTCTATATCTAACAATCTTCTTCCTATCTATTTCTAGCATCTCTCTCCCCCTTCTCTCTCTCTCTCCTCTCTCTCTGTGTCTCTCTCTGTGTCTCTGTGTCTCTCTCATAGTGTCCATCCTGGCTATGGAGCTAAGCTTATCCCCAAATCTACCCTTGATGGTGCTCCCAAGTCCCACCTTTCTTGCATGAAGCTTAAAGTGAAAACAGTGAAACATTCCTATGAAGATACAGAATCATCTACACAAGATGTTAAAGAGGTTCTCTCAACTCTCATGGGTGCGATTAAAATCTTCCCTTGGCCTCAAATATGACATTCCTTCCATGTGCTTATTCCAATCCCAAAGTCACTATTGTACTTTCCATTATAAAGAAAATTGTTTTTAAAAAAGCAAGAGGTACATTTTATTCCTAATTAAAAAAAATATGATAGCAAGAAAAAAAGCTTCTCGCTTACCCTACCCCCTAATATTCTAGATAACTGCATGCCTTTATTTCTATCCCCTAATAATATTTTACATAACTGCATGTCTTTTATTTCTATCTGGATTCTTGGGAGGACAATTCCTATTATTTTACCAAGTGATCTGTTATTTGCAGGTCCTAAAACCCCCAAAATGAACACACAGCCATTGGAACAGGAGTTTCCAACCTTGGCAACTTTTAAGAGTTGTGGATTTTAACTCCTAGAATTCTCCAACCAGAATGGAGAAAAGGGGGTTCTTCCCGGCTGGCTGGGGAATTTGGGGAGTTGAAATCCACAAGTCTTAAAGTTGCCAAGGTTGGACATTTCTGCTTTAAAATCTTTAAAGCATGTGTATTTTACTTGGTCTTTCCTTGGAAGAAGAGTCTAACCATTCTCTATAATTTTCATTCCGGAGAGTTAATCCTCCATTCTGATGAAAACATACAAAATCTGCTTAAGGGCTTTGGAGCCAATGATGATCCTCACTTTTGTGATTTACATGTAGTATTTCTCACCCTACATTCAATGGCTTGAACATTTTTCAGATTTACTTCGAGATGGTTTTGGAACACATCGCTTCTTCCAGTGTTTAGTAGCAGAGGTATCATCGGAAAATGTAATGTTAGGTAAGCCAAAAATATATATATTATTTTAGCTGGTGAAATGAGTCTAACTATCTTTGTAGGATGGAAAGTGCCTGTTCAGGGCTTAGAGTATTTAAGAAATTCAAGTCTTCTTCTCCACTGGAGGTTTTTAAGAAGAATTTGGACAAGCATTTGTCTGAAATGGCATAAGGTGTCCTGCCTGAGCAGGGGGTTGGACTAGGAGACCTCCAAGGTCCCTTCCAACTCGGTTATTCTGTATTCTGCAAGATGCTGAATATGGAAAAAGCCACATATTCCAAAAAATGGAGGACCAAGGGCATAAGAGACTTTTAAAAATGGGTTAATTAAAAAGACTGCTTCTCCATAGTTAAATTTTACTCCAAAATCACAATCTCGCCTACAATCAAAAGAATGATTTGCACAAAATCATTTTGTTAGCATCCCTAACAAAATCCAGACTAAGATCACCATTGCCAAGATCTCTTAGGCACCTAAAAGTAATATTTGTATCAATCAAGGGAAATTACCAAATTTTGCCTAAAACCATGAGTTAGGGGAGACGAGATGAGGGTTCTCTTTGAGAGTGGTCTCACAAGGATTTCTGGTATTGATTTGAAGGACTTTTTATCAGAAAAGTCAAATCCATTAAAAGATAATTTGAGGATTCCAGGGATGCTATGCTGCCGCCCCGGCACATTTACTGAACTTATTAATTTTTTTATGCCACCTCCCTCCATAAGGCAAATGTTCTACCGTATTTTTAACAGCTGCCTGTAATTCTCTAGTTTAGAGTCCCAAATATAAAACACCCCCTTTAAAGATAACGTCAATACATTTATTTTTCCATTAAGAACCTTTCTTTGTTCACCCCAGAAATACAATGTCTGGCTGTCTTTTACTTCTGCCTACCTCCTTCTGCTTAATTTTCTCAACGGCCTGTAGGATAAAAAGGCAGGGGGAAAAAAATCAATTGAACTTTCAGAGGTGCTCATGATATGCAGCGGCTCATTCTGACATTTTCCTGCTGCTTCTGAGCCCAAGGTGAACGGAGTGTCAAAGACAAATTAGTGGTAAGGCAACAGTAATTGTGAAAGGAGCTGTGCTTTCATACACACAGATCTGTTACTCCCACCGAGTGCGGGAAGGTTTATGACAATTCGCTGCGGCCAACTCGCCATGGCCAATTCATTGCGGGACAAGAGTTACAGTAATATCAAAGAAATGGTGGAATAGAATCATTACAAAATGGATGCAAAAGGAGGGGACAGAATGAAATCTGAATGACAATTTAACTAATTGAATAGAATTGTTAAATTGTTCCACAGCAAGTTGGTTGTGGCGAGTTGGCCGCCATGAATTGTCCCGTTCCATCCTTTGTAAGTCTAAATGAGGACCCAGATTGTTGGGGGAAAGATGCTGACTCTGTAAAACTGCTTAGAGAAGGCTGTAAAGCGGTATATAAGTCTAAGTGCTACACCTAGACTTATATACCGCTTCAGTGCTTTACATCTCTATTTATTTATTTATTAGTGACATTTATATACCGCCTCACAGTGCAAGCACTCTCTAAGCGGTTTACACCAGTAAGCAATGTATATTTATATTGCCCCCAACAATCTGGGTCCTCATTTTACCTACCTCGGAAGGATGGAAGGCTGAGTCAACCTTGAGCCGTGGGAACCCTGTTCCAAACTCTTAACATTTTTTAACAATGACACTTTGCAGCCGCAATGAGGATGATGAAGGCTACTGGAAAACATAGTTTAGTAAGACCTGAGAGCCCTTAACGTTCTCACCTCTACTTTGAAGACCACATAAAGAATCTAACTTCTGGTTGCTTGTATTTCAAGATCCATCTGTCTGGGAATAACTCCTACTGTACGATTTTTATTTGAGTCAATGTGTGCTGTAAAACGCCAGAAACTTTTAAAAAGAATGTCAAAACAGGAGTTGGGAAAGGTCAGGTGGATTCGAGACTAAAAGATTGTGAGAAAGGTGTCACTCTTCCTCTCAACCCGTTTCCCCAACAAACGGTCCACTCTAATGAAAAACAGACCACACAAAGATTGTTTTCCCACTTTCTTTCTGAGATGATTACATTCTTTTCAGTTGCAAACTCCTGCAGATAGAAAAAAGCAGCGCTCAAATAATAAATACAGGAATTCAGTTTCCCTGTATTGACAAGACGTTAAACCTCCCGTTCTCCAGCACTGCTTTTTTCAAACCATGCTTGTGTGTATGTGTTTTGTGTGCATGCTTTTTAAAAAGAGATCTCTGGTGGAATTTTTAACAGCTCTTAGGAATGGAGGACGAGTGTTGGAAAGAAAATGTTTTAATCCAGAGCACTGAGAAAGCATAGTGTGTCTTATAGGTAGTCCTTGAGTGTCAATCATTCATTTAGTGAGTGTTTGAAATTACAGCAGCACTGGAAAAAGTGACTTATGACCGTTTTATCATAGCTGCAACCCTTGGAGCAGCCCCGTGGTCACGTGATCAAAATTTGGGACATTTGGCATGTATTTATGACGGTTGGGGTGTCCTGGAGTCATATGATTGCGACCTTCAGACAAGCAAAGTCAATGGAGAAGCCAGATTTACTTAACAACCTTGTTACTAACTGCAGCGATTCACTTAGCAACCGTGTCAGGAAAGGTCATAAAATGGGGGCAAAACTCACTTAGCAACTGTCTTGCTTAGCAATGGAAATTTTGGGCCCAATTTTGGACTATACTCATAATTATGCTAGGTAGGTTAAACTGCAGAATTGCTTTGTTAGGGTTTTCAGGAATCTGCTCCGTTGCCCTATTAATAAGATCTTTCTAGAAATACCCCTGGTTCTTGTCTCCTGACTTTACCAACCCCAAAGGGCCTGACAACATCCAACACCTACGCTCCTACATCGTACAGAGGTTGGTCTGCCGAGAACGGCTAATTTTTTATTTGTGTGCAAGGAGAGAGTGCTCAAAAATTTCCAGGTGTTGCCAGAGTGTGACAAAAAGATCTCTTGTGGCTAGATCAGGGGTCTCCAACCTTGGCAACGTTTAAGCCTGGCGGACTTCAACTCCCAGAATACTGGGAGTTGAAGTCCTCCAGGCTTACAGTTGCCAAGGTTGGAGACCCCTGGGCTAGATGTATAGATTGACATTAATAATAAAAGATAAGGAAGAAACAGACTGTTTTTCAATATGGGATATGTTTTATCAATGGTTAGACAAAAGGTGTGGAAATTCGAGGATGAAAGATTACTTATTATATATATATATATATATATATATATATATATATATATATATATATATATATAGAGAGAGAGAGAGAGAGAGAGAGAGAGAGAGAGAGAGAGAGAGAGAGAGAGAGAGAGAGAGAGAGAGAGAGAGAGAGAGAGAGAGAGAGAGAGAGAGACAGACAGACAGACAGACAGACAGACAGACATAGATATATTGTAAATGATGTAAGAATTTTATTATACATAAGCAAACATGAGTATTGTTATGATTACTATTATCATTACTAGTATTTTATTAATATCTTGTATAAGTAGATTGATCCAGACAGTACACTGTTTAATAAGCATGTATTTTAAAGAAGAAAAATGTATAAATAAAATTAAAAGAAAAAAAAAAGATCTCTTGTGGCTTGACACCCCCTGCACCACGATGGCCTGTTTCCCAATTCAGAATAAAATGCAATGACTCAGTGAGAGGTATTAATTTCTTGGTCCATTTTAACGGAAGGCTGTCATTATCAGAAGGCAATTAGGTAAGCGGTTACATTAAATCTTCATACATCCCCCTTTTCTCCAAGGAGCACTTCCATCACCAGATCTGTCATATTAAATTGACGAAATGAAAAGAAACTGAACTGGATTTCTTTAGTCACTCGATTGCCTTACCCTTTTCATTTTGGGGATACAATTCCTTAAAGCGATGTTTCTTCTTTTCCCCCCCACAGATGCAAGTATTGTAGCTTTTGCTATGTATTACTTTACATACGACCCTTGGATTGGCAAGCTGTTATACTTAGAAGATTTTTATGTTATGGAAGAATATAGAGGTAACTTTAACAACCCTGTTTCCTTGTGGCCCATTTCTAATACAGCCAGAAAATGGAAGAACAATGAGGTGGAATTAGGGCATCGTGGCAGGGCTGGAGAATAGCCAGGTTTTGATACACATTCATGTCTCCACTCTGTCTTTAGTGTGTGTTTAGAAAGGTAGAATATAGGTAGTTCTCGGCTTACAACAGTTCGTTTAGTGACCGTTCAAATTACAACACACTGAAAAAAAATGACTTATGACCATTTTTCACATGAGCATTGCAACATCCCCACAGTCACGTCGTCAGAATTCAGATGCTTGGCAGCTGATTCATATTTATGATGGTGGCAGTGTCCTGGGCCCCATTCTGCGACCCTCTGACCAGCAAAGTCAATGGGGAAGCCATATTCATTACTAACAACTGCAATGGTTCACTTAAACAACTGTGGCAAGGAAGTTTGTAAAATGGGGCAAAACTCACTTAGCAAATGTCTCTTAGCAGCAGAAATTGCGGTCGTAAGTCAAGGACTACCTGTTTACAAAACAGGACTCCTGGCACTCAGTTTTGAGGCAAGCCCTGAATCGAGACAGGACCCTGGAAGTGAAACATACAGATTAACAGAGTTGGAAGGGACCTTGTAGGTCATCTAGTCCAACCCCCCATCCAAGCAGGAGACCCTGTATACCATTTCTGACAGATGGCAGTCCAGTCTCTTCTTGAAAGCCTCCAGTGATGATGCTCCCACAACTTCTGAAGGCAACTTCTGTTCCATTGATTGATTGTTCTCACTGTCAGAAAGTTCCTCCTTATTTCTAGGTTGAATCTCTCCTTGACCATTTCCATCCATTATTCCTTGTCTGGCCTTCAAGTGCTTTGGATAATAGTTTGACCCCTTCCTCTCTGTGGCAGCCTCTCAAATATTGGAAGACTGCTATCATGTCTCCCCTGGTCCTTCTCTTCACTAGACTAGCCATGCCCAGTTCCTGCAACCGTTCTTCATATGTTTTAGCCTCCAGTCCCCTAACCATCTGGGTTGCTCTGTTCTCCCTTTGCTTTATTTATTTATTTGTACTCTGTCTTTATTATTTTTACAAATAACTCAAATATATCCAACACACCTACCGGTATTTCCTTCTATTTTCCCCACAACCACAACCCTGTGAGGTGGGTTGGGCTGAGAATGAGTGACTGGCCCATAGTCACCCAGCTGGCATTCAGGGCTAAGGCAGGACTTGAACTCACAGCTTTCACGCTTTCTAACCTGGATGCTTAATCGCTAGACTAAACCACCCCTCTGCTTTGGGATGAATCACTTCTAAGGGACCTATGAGGTGGTTGATATTGCAGGAAATGTGGTTGCTTGCATCCCGTAACCAACTGGGGTGATGGGTTTCGAGCATATTGTACGGTCTAAGTTCATCTAGATTTTGTGAATCCAAGAATGTGTTACTAACCAATATAGCAGTGTTTCCCAACCTCAGCAGCTTGAGGTCTACCCATCTTCAAGTTGCCGAGAAACAGGGCAATGTAAGTTTGTTCTGCAAATGCAGTTGCTCTTGATGGTGGATTGGTGCCATCCTTTTTAATTTCAAAAGACCTGAAACAAAAACCAGCTAAAAACCTTTTTTTAAAAAAATAGAGATTGGTAGAATAAAACCTTTGCTTACTGTACAGATAATTGGGTTAGAACAAAACAATGGAAAATTTCCAATTCAGACAACTGATTTTCTTAACTGTGTTTTGGCAGGCTGGGGCATTGGATCGGAACTTTTAAAAAATTTAAGTCAGGCAAGTAACCATTTAAGACTATGTTATATTTTAAATGTTACGCTCATCATTTTCATTGGATAACACTAATTATTGCTGAAGAGCTAGCAGAGAAGTAAAAAGGAAAAAAAGAGCTACAGCAACCTTCCCAAAATGGGATTCCTTCTGTCTGAGTTGGTGGCTAAAATTTCCATCATTCCTTAGTCCAAATAGCCATTTCCAGGACGGGACATTAAATTCAGAGAACCATCCGTGGCTGCGTTCTTTAAAGCCACAAAAGAAAGAGTCCACAAAATCAGGGCTGTCTGTAGGGTCGAAAAATTCAAGATGACAATGGAGTCCACCGTCTTAAATTTTTTTTTTACCTCTCTCATAAATTGAGTTTATTTGCAGCCAGCGGCTAAAACTGCTTATGAATTCTTAGATTGCAAAGAGCGGTTTTCATCGCTGAATGTTCCTTTACACTTCACAATTTGATGTGCAACGTTGTTGTTGTTAGAGAGAGAAAAAAATTATAGCTCAGTTGCAATGACCCACAGATGCATGCATGAAAATGCAACGATTTTTATACATGCAAACGTTCAAATCTTAACAAAATGTTTAATGACTCGATCGCCTTTTAGTCAACTTGCTTTGCCCAGATAGCTTTAGAGCAATTATTTCTCCACCTTGGCCACTTGCGCTGCCTGGGGAATTCTGGGAATTGAAGTCCATGCATCTTAAATTGGTCAAGGTTGAGAAACCTCCAGCCTTGTATAAGCAATTCTGCCTGCTGATACAATTACATGGTAGTCCTCCACTTATCTTCATTTGGTGACTGTTCGAAGTTACAAACAGCAGTGAGAAAAGTGACTTATGACCATTTTCCACATTTACAACCGTTCCAGTATTCCCCATGATCATGTAATCAAAATTCAGACGCTTGGTAACTGGCTCATATTTATGACGGTTGCAGTGTCCCGGGGTCATGTGATTCCTTTTGTGACCTTCTGACAAGCAGAGTCAACAGGGAAGCCCGATTCGCTTAACAATCGTGTTACTAACTTAACAACTGCAGTGATTCACTTAACAATGGTGGCAAGAAAGGTCGTAAAAGGGGGGGAATTAAATTAATTTAGCAACAGAAATTCTGGGCTCGATTGTGGTCATAAGCTGAGGACTACCTGTATACAATTCTGCAAGCAATGACTATTGTGAAGGAAGTCACTAATTCTAAGTTTTGTTACCGTACCAATTTAAGCGGCCATTTTAAAAATAAGCTGTACTGGTCAACATTTGAGCTGTAGTGCAGGGGTCTCCAACCTTGGCAACTTTTAAGACTTGTGGACTTCAAGTCCCAGAGTTCCTCAGCCAGCAAAGACTTGTGGACTTCAACTCCCAGAGTTCCTCAGCCATCTTTGGGAGTTGAAGTCCACAAGTCTTAAAGTTGCCAAGGTTGGAGACCCCTGCTGTAGTGGATTCTGCTGAATTGCACTCCGAACGTCTTCGCGTTTGCTCTCAAATGCAATCCTCTGGGTTTTACCCTTGAACAGATCGCCCTGGAGTCCAACTGCAGCTGCATGCACTTTCTCGTCGTGGTTTGGAATAAGCCGTCGATCGAGTACTACATGAGGCACGGGGCATGCGATCTCTCCACCGAAGAGGGATGGCATCTTTTCCGATTCGATAAAGAGCACCTCCTCAGAATGGCTACCGGACAGTAACCAGGGAGTCTCTCTCTCTCTCCCTCTCTCCAAGGTTGGCGTACCGTCGGCTCATCGGTCACACGGAAACCTCTAGCTAACATTGAGGCTCTCTAAAGCAGGCAAATACTAGCCACAAGAAATTAAAAAGAAGCTTGCTTCTTTTATGACTGGCAGTAGCTTGATACGTGATTGGATTCTGGTGTTTTTCCATTGGCAAGCTGTGTTGGTGTGACACGAAATCCCCCCCCCTTTTAAATATTTGGTTAATAATAATATTTGGTTAATAAGAGTCCCTAGGGAGTTGGGCGGCATACAAATCCATTTAATTAATTAAATTAAATTAAATTAAGTATATACATCAGCACGTTAGATGGGCTCTCTTGGTTGTTGGGGGCTCCTTGATTAAAGTCAGAAGCTCATTAGCATTGTGAGAAACGGACAAATAGCCTATTGGACTACCAGAGTCCATAGGTCTCAGGATAGCAGGCCCTAAAAAAAAAAACACCTACATGAACCAAAGTTTTAGATAGAAAGATTTCAAAGTGTATCAGAACTATTTGTATTTATTTCTTAGTGACATTTATATACCGCCTCACAGTGCAAGCACTCTCTAAGCGGTTTACACCAGTAAGCAATGTATATATTTACATTGCCCCCAACAATCTGGGTCCTCATTTTACCTACCTCGGAAGGATGGAAGGCTGAGTCAACCTTGAGCCGGTGAGATCTGAACCGCTGACCTGAAGATCAGTGTCAGCTAATGTGGCCTGCAGTACCTGCCTCTAACCGCTGCGCCACCTCGGCTCATCTTTAAACTATTTGTAATCTTGCTGAGCTGTTGCTGTGAAATGTGATTTTGCCAAGTACGTAGTTTTGAAATATATTTGGAATCAGAACGTTGAAACTGTGAGAAATAGGGAACTGAAAGTAGCCGATGGATAGAGGTTTTGAGATGTACACGGGTATTATGTGGAGACTGTCTGTCAGTAAGACAGAACAAGGAAGTAAGTTGTGAAATGCGTGCAGAAAAGTATAAAAAGAATGTCTCGGGATGAGTTCAGGGGCCACTGGCCATAGCTAATCCTTGCTGGACTCAGCTATGTCAGTGGGCCTCATCGCAATGGGTTGTTGATGTAAGTAATGTTATGATGGCTGTTGATGCTCCAAATTGCTCATGAAATAAACCTCTGAATTTTAAAGTAAGATTTATTGCTTGCGGTTTCATCTTTGGATTTTTTATTGGAATATTTTTATGACAGCATCTACACTTGAAACCTGAATTTGTAGTCAAGCCCTTCTACAGGTTAGAGATGTTGGGTCTCCCGAAAGCCTAGCAGTGCTGTATGTGAATCGGAGGAGGAATCGAAACGTGCAAGAATGTTTAATGCCTGTCTAGTTTAATCTGTAAGGCCGACATAACCGCCCTCATTAAGACATTCCATGGATTGCTAAAACGCTGAGATTGTTTTAGCAAGTGGAGGCAGGACAAATGTTCTGAGCAGAAAAATCTTAGGATTTCCTCCGAGGAGGAGAAAAAGTGGAACTATCAGTATTCAGGGGTGGTGGTCGTGGTTCGGTCCAATTCATGTCCATAAGATGCTATGCCAAAAGAACTGGAACCTTCAGTTGTTACTATACGGAAGATATAGTTCTTATTATACTTCACTCGTTACTATACTTCTGTAATGATGGCTTTTAGAACAGGGGTCTCCAACCTTGGCAACTTTTAAGACGTGTGGACTTGAACTCCCAGAATTCCCCAGCCAGGATGGGGAATTCTGGGAATTCAAGTCCACACGACTTAAAGTTGCCACAAAGTTGGACACCCGTTTCAGAATATAGCTGCCTAGACAACCATGGCGAGATGTTAAGAAAAATCCACGTTTTCACACTAGGTCTCCTCAACTGAGTCAATTTTGGATCCAGTTAAGATGGTCATTTAATGTAAGTTTTTCTTTTCTTTTTCTTTTTACAGGCTTTAGGCCCTCTCTCCATTTTGCTCTCAATGTTCTGTCTAGGTTTTGAGGGCCACCTTCTCTCCCGCTATCCATTTTTCAAACTAATTGAAAATGACTGATTCTTGATCATCATCGTGTAATTAACCAGGCATCACTTTGCAAGAAGGCATTGTTGGGGAAATTTATGTCCAGGTTTCCATAACTGATAAAGAGAACCAAAATAGGATTTAATCTGGGTTGGTCACTGGGTCCAGAGGTTTAGGCTTCTGAGCTTTTGGACTCGTGCTGAAGCCAATTCCTCAGGGAACTTCTTTCTCTCCAGAAAGTACCAGTGGTGGCCAAACCATGGCGCATGCGCCAAACATGGCGCATTGGATGATTACAAGTGGCGCATTGCATCTTTGCGCCTACTTATTTTTTTTAAATAGGTGTCATAACTGAATCCATCTTAATATTTTCAACACCAAAGTGATCTCAGTTCAATTCATACAGCCTTCGGTAATGTTCAACTTCTCGGTGTCTGAAACTTAGAATGGAACTTGTGAGATGTTACTTTAGGCGGGTTTACAAACGTACGAATATTTTTATCGGTGATGCCATTGCGCGTTCCTGCTCAAACGATCGCAAGCACCACGCACTAGCAACACATCATGTGTTTGAAGTCACGTGCAAATGAGCGGCGAGCGTTCGATATGGTCAGTCAGTTCTGAGTGAGCCATCGTGGCGTGGAGTTTGAAGCAGTGTTTTATTGAGTGTACTACCATGGTTTTGAGAGTGATGGAAAGACAGATTCAAGATTAAATATATATTACGAAGTTCCAAGCTGATCTCGCTCTCAGTGCTTCATCTCGCTCAGAGCTCTCTCTCTCTGTCAACTGTGGTCCAGAGTTATCTTCACCAAACGAGACTCTCCGGCAGCTGTAGCACCACCAGTGGGGTCCACGACAGCGATCACCCTCTCGTCCAAGAGATTATTTCTAACTATTGTAGATTGGTGCTCCAATAAACATGTGTCTTTTGAAATGGTGTAAATTAATTAATTGAATTGCGTGATTAAGTTATTCCTTTTCCTCCCTTAAGCAAAGCAGATCCTACCCCTATCCCTATTTCACAACCCCAAACGTGAAAGTAAGAAGGTAAAAAACGTGCTTGAGTTGTATGGCGCATCTGAACTCATCTGTGAAAAAATTGGCGCATGGTATGCTTAAGGTTGGCCACCACTGTCTATGCACAGAACACCCCGGTGAACACATTTTGGTGAGAGAGAAATTTCCTGAAGATGGGCTCCAGCACAAATCCAAAAGCTCAGAACACTAAACCTCTGTTCCCGGTGACCGACCGATTGCATCCTGCAATGTTATCCTGGGACATGTACAATACATTTGCCTTCATTCGTGAGGAACAAAATATTTTGGGGGTGCGCTCCTAAGCAGCATCTTGGACACGGGAGATTGATCAACAATCAACCCTACTCCATAAATACTAGTTCCGTAAGCTCAACATAGTGGGTGTTACACCTCTAGACAGCTTAATAGTCCTCTTTGTAAAGGAGTAGAATAGAATGAATGAGCTGGAAGGGACCTTGGAGGTCGTCTAGTCCAGCCCCCGCTCAAGCAGGAGAACCTATACTATTTCAGATAAGTGACTGTCTAGTCTCTTCTTAAAAACCTCCAGTGATGGAGTGCCCAAGATTTCTGAAGGCAAGCTGTCCCACTGGTTAATTGTCCTCACTGTTAGGCAGTTTCTCCTTACTTCCAGGTTGCTTCTCTCTTTGATCAGTTTCCATCCATTGTTTCTTGTCCTGCCCTCTGGTGCTTTGGAGAATAATTGACCCCCTCTTCTTTGTGGCAGTCCCTCAAATACTGGAATACTGCTAAAATGTCGCCCCTAATTCTTCTTTTCTTTAGACTGGCCAAACCCAAATCCTGCAGCCGTTCTTCATATGGTTTAGTCTCCAGGCCTTTGATATTGCATGCAGGATGTGCAATAGTGTGTGTGGGAAACATAGCCGTGTACATACACTCATTAAAGTCATGCGCACAGAATTATATCGTTTATCTTTTATGGATTGAAAGTTGCACGATCAATTCTACAAACTTAAACATCCCTGGTCCTCATTTTTCTGCAGATTAGTAAAACAGCCAGAGTTTCTGAGTAGCCCAAGGATGAGAAAGAAACGCAAAACAAAATGTGGTTTAAATTCTCTCTATTATTATTATTATTATTGCAGCTTTTGATTAGAAGCAGCATGGTATCCTTTGTTATTTCCACTATTCACTAATTTGGCAGCGAGGATCCCTTGAGAATCTCCTTGGCTTTTTAACATCCAGAGACCAATTATGCTTTCCATCAGTTGAAAATACGAAGTGGCACCAATGAGTAGAAAAAAGATTTTAAGGATTGCACGAGAAAATTGGCAAGAGAACGAGAGTTAAGAAGCTACCTGACTTATCACCATGCAGACCACGAGCAAATAGCACAGGACTTCCACCTGCTTTTAAAGTCCCATGAGGAAAACTGGAGGTTATTAGCTTCTCTTACTATACAGATCTGCATCTTCTGGGCTGGCCTGCCCATAGTCCATGAGGCTTGCATCTGTTTTAAACCTGGGCGCCTTCAATACATCTGCCAAATACACACAAAGATGTTAGGATAGGCCTGTCTGGAATGAGGGGGAGAGGGGCTCCTGAGGTTTATTTATTTATTTACAGGTGGTCCTCCATTTGCAACCATTTGAAGTTACAATGGCACTGAATGAAGTGTCTTCTGACCGGTAGCCTCACCTCTATGGCTTCATTGCATCTTTACAGCCTCTCAAAATTCAGGTGATATTTATGCATTTATGATGGTCGCAGCATCCTGGGGGTTTTGATTACAATTTGCGACTTTCCCAGCGGACTTCTCACAAAGCCAGGTTTGCTTAACAGTTCCACGATTCACTTAAGAATGGCAGCGAATTCACTTAACAACCGTGGGAAAAGAAGTCATAAAAATTGGGCATTGCTCACTTAATAACCCCCTTGTTTAGCAATGGAAATTCTGATCATAAGTCAAGCACAACCTGTATTTTCTTTCTTTCTTTCTTTCTTTCTTTCTTTCTTTCTTTCTTTCTTTCTTTCTTTCTTTCTTTCTTTCTTTCTTTCTTTCTTTCTTTCTTTCATTCATTCATTCATTCATGTATGTACTGGTTGACAAGATACAGCCTGCACTAACCAGCGGCCTTCCACAGGTGTTTAAACAACCTCCCCCACCCAAAACATTGCATGAACAATCATCCCATCTGGAAATTGCAGATCCAGAGTTGGGAAAAGTCTGTGATGGCAGTTAGAACGTCTCACCTGTTCTGACATTTTGCGCCTTCATTTCGCCCACCGAAGTCTCATAATTTTTGTGCACGTCTGACCTCTCTCTCTGGGTTGATTCCTCTGACATTTCTGCCTTGTCCTCCGATTCTACAGAGGCCTCCTGAGCTTTTGGGAGGTTATGACTGACTCGTGAAGCTCCCTGTACCTGAAAAAGAGAGGGAATGATGAAATATCCAGAAGGATACATCGGCTGGGCAGTCTATTCTAATTAAACAGTCCAAAAAGGGACTGACTTTAATAAAAGCACTGGCCAAAATGGATTTTTCAAGAGCTGAAGAAGCTTCCTGGATGAGAAGCGAAACGTCTTCAAAAGAAAAACCAGAAAGATCAGTTGCCTCTTGAAAAAGCACCATTGGGACGACCATGACACTGGATGACTGAGAATCTCCATAGACATTGGCCAAAATATTTCTATTTTAACTTTAGCACAATATTCTTATTAGAAGTTATCAAATGCCAGCACGAGAAAGACCTGGGCCAGATTTTAATTTTTGTAATATGTATTTTATTAAAGATTCCCCCCCCCCCTTAATATAAAATACAAATAGAGATAAAGACAATGGACTTGGGCCAGATTTTAAAGCAGCTTCGTATCTGGTCACTTGTGGTAAGAAAGAATTGGCAGCCAACTTATGAAACAGGCAACTTTTAAAAAATCTTGACTGAGTCCCTAGTTTAATTCCAGGGGCTGAAGTCCACACATCTTAAAGTTGCCAAAGTTTAGGGCAGTGATGGCGAACCTTTTTTGGTTCGCGTGCAAAAAGGGGGGGGGGAATGCGGGGGATCACGTGTGTGCGTGCCCACACTCATAATTCCATGCACCCCCGCACATGCACGCATGACACCCCTGCTCCCAGGATGCAATGGCACGCCCATTTTTTGCTCTCCCCAGGCTCCAGAGCCTTTCTAGGAGCCTGGGGAGGGTGAAAACGGCCTTTCCCACCCCCTCTGGAGGCTGGAAACAGCTTGTTTCCTGACTCCCAGTGGGCCCAGAAGGCCCGAAAATCAGCCGGCTGGTGCACACATGCACGCCGGACCTGAGCTCGCGTGCCCACCGATATGGTTCCGCGTGCCACTTGTGGCACCCGTGCCATAGGTTCGCCATCACGGGTTTAGGGTATAATTTATTGCTTATTTAATTTAATTTAATTTAAAGTTCTTATAGGCCACCCAATCCCGTAGGACTTATGAGGTTACCTAGTTGGGCAATAAAACATCTGAAAGCAAACCACCAAATTCAGAACCATCAAGGACTCCAGGTAACGAATAGAGATCTGAATTATCCCCACCTTGCTGGCCTTCCGAAAAGCCATCAAGACATGACTTTTCCTGCAGGCGGGGTATTGAGACAATTTTACATCTTAGGTCTCTTCCATGTATGTATGGGTTTTTTTAAATGTTCTTTTTAAAATTCTTTTTAATACTGTTTTTAATTTTATATTGTTTAGTTCTCTAAATGTTGTACGCCGCCCTGAGTCCTCAGGGAGTAGGGCGGCATATAAGAACACTAAATAAATAAAATAAAAATAAATAAAACTAACATTAAACACCACCTTAGGGTCTCTTTACAATGGGCAATGTAGAGATGCAGTTAATTTTATCATTTAAACAGATGCAAAATGTTGATATTTTAAAATGTATCAAAACTTTTGCTATTTAAAAAAGATTCTCAGAAAAGGACATACCTGAGTATCTTTTTCCTGGGCAACCTCTGCGGAAGATTTTTGGGTCCAGAGCGATCCTACAGCTGTATACATCTTATGACTCGCAGCATAAACTTTGCTACCTGTAACCTGGTTTAACGGGAAATGTGTTATTCAACTGAACAACAGACACAAGGTGGTGATTTTACTCTTTTTTTTTTTTAATGGATAGGACAATTTGGAGAGTGGAAGAAAAACTTCCTAATTCTGAATGGCAGCCTATTTGAAATTTGGCCCCTGGAGTTTAAAAAATGTCAACCAGCAGCAACACTCTTAAACTGAAATTTTGTGTGTGTGTGTGTGTGTGTGTGTGTGTATGCATATATATGTGTATGCATATATGTGTGTATATATATGTGTGTGTGTGTGTGTGTGTGTGTGTGTGTATGTATGTATGTATATATATATATATATATATATATATATATATATATATATATATATATATATATATATATATATATATAGTTTTTTCTGTTGAATTTCATTATCAGTAAAAATGTGTTACATACATATTATATATATATATATACACACACACATATATTATATTTATTATGTGTGTGTGTGTGTGTGTGTGTGTAACATTTTTTGCTGATAAATGAAAATGAAGGGAGACTAGTATAGATCTATTTCAAGCTATTTAGCTCTCATCAGCTAGCCATAGCCTTACTGGGATTTGAACCTGGGCTGCCTGCCTATAAGGCAGTACCTTTAACCTCTAAGCCACAGGCTCTCCTCCTATGTCAGCTTGTACCAGGGAAGGGTTATATGTTTTTTCTCTGTCGAATCACCCTGGTGTATATTTAGGGGGATATATATATATATATATATCTCCCCCTAAATATGAACTTTAAAAGGAACGTACCTTAGCAACAATCACCGACTGTGCTGGGTAGCAAAGAGATATACCTAGTGAGCCAAGGCACACGGGATAGGCGATTTTCTTGAATCGAGATCCTGCAAGAAACAAAGCACAAGTGAGAATACACAGAGCACCACTAATTGCAACATGAAGTTTCAAGAACAGTATCCTGATAAATCACTTATTTCATTACATAATTGATCTGCTTTCCTAGGGTACACTGAACCACGCACCGTTAAAGTTGTGTTGGCTGCCAGCAGACCTAGAGGCAGAGTCTGACGAGGAGGAGGAGGAGGTTGAGGGAGGGCCTGGGCCAGCTTGGGAGCCTTTGGAAGGCTCTGATAAGGAAACAGCATTGGGGACAGAGGCAGAGCCAGGGGCCTTCCGTCCTCCCCCAGGTGGAGAGGCAGCTGTCTTCGGGGCCTGAGCTGAGTGAGGGGGAGGAACAGGTGGGGCCCTTCCCAGATATGCGGATGCGTAGAGAGAGGAGAGGAGAGCAAAGGAAAGCAATAAGCCGGGTCTCAGGGAAAAGCAGATGTGGACGTTAGCCAACCCCTCCCTGACTGGGAAATAAATAGAAGACGTTTGGGAGGGGCCAGTTATCACAGACAACCGTTGGTTTCTAGTACACAGCAAGAAATTCGGATTCCTTGGCTAAACCCAGGTTTGTTGGGACTAATTACATTTGATTTTGTGTTTATCCACATGAATGAAAGACTGTTACTGCCCTGTTATAAAAAAAGGGGTTTGTTTTACTCGCGAGTAAATGGCTTATCATTACTTGTTAAGGCTGGGGAATAAGTTGTCTAGGTTTGCACAGGCTCAGCCACCAACAACTAACCAAGTCAACACTACTTGAGAACTAATTGAGCATATTCAGTTCGCTCAAGATTCAGTAGCTGCGCGCTGTGCTTAGCATACGGAAGTGAAATGGTATTTTTGAAGCAAGGGGTTGCACCTATAACATTTGCTGGTGACTCTTTAAAGCAGCTGCATCATTTCCTTTTGTCCACAGCCGCAGCTTCAAAAGCTGCAGGTAAAAAGATTAATTTAGCCTGGAGTGGGGTATCCGCACAGCACAGTCGAAACTCTAGACTCTAGGCTGCATTAACAGAGGGATAGGATCAAGATCACGCGAAGTGTTAATACCACTTTATAATGCCTTGGTAAGGCCACACTTGGAATACTGCATTCAGTTTTGGTCACAATATAAAAAAAAAGATGTTGAGACTCTGGAAAGAGTGCAGAGAAGAGCAACCAAGATGATTAGGGGACTGGAGGCTAAAATATATGAAGAACGGTTGCAGGAACTGGGTCTGTCTAGTTTAATGAAAAGAAGGACCAGGGAAGACATGATAGCAGTGTTCCAATATCTCAGGGGTTGCCACAAAGAAGAGGGAGTCAAACTATTCTCCAAAGCACCTGAGGGCAGGACAAGAAGCACTGGGTGGAAACTAAACAAGGAGAGAAGCAACTTAGAACTAAGGAGAAATTTCCTGACAGTTAGAACAATTAATCCGTGGAACAGCTTGCCTCCAGAAGTTGAGAATGCTCCAACACTGGAAGTTTTTAAGAAGATGTTGGATAACCATTTGTCTGAAGTGGTGTAGGGTTTCCTGCCTAGGCAGGGGGTTGGACTAGAAGACCTCCAAGGTCCCTTCCAACTGTTGTTGTTGTTGTTGTTGTTGTTGTTGTTGTTATTATTATTATTATTATTATTATACAATTGTATCACAGCGGCCAGTTGTTTCGCCGGATTTGGCATTGATTACTAGTCGAGCCCCACCCAGGGGCCTAGGAAGTCGTTATTATTATTATTATTATTATTATTATTATTATTATTATTATTATTATTATTATTATTATTATTATTATTATTATTTATTCACAAAAAATGTAATACACAGCAAACGAGATTTATATGCTGGATTTCGTATCACTATATCACAAGTCGAACACTTCCCAAGCGTCTAGGACTGTGTGATGTATTTTCGTATGATGCGCGCAGATCCAAGTACGGTGGCCTTTTGCAACTGACAGATCGTGATTTTGTCAATGTTTATTGTTTTCAAATGCCGGTTAAGGTCTTTTGGCACAGCACCCAGTGTGCCGATTACCACTGGGACCACCTGTACTGGTTTATGCCAGAGTCGTTGTAATTCGATTTTAAGGTCCTGATATCGGTTAAGTTTTTCTTGTTGTTTTTCATCAATTCGACTGTCCCCTGGTATGGCGACATCAATGATCCACACTTTTTTATTTTCCACAATCGTGAGGTCTGGCGTATTATGTTCCAAAACCTTGTCAGTCTGAATTCGAAAGTCCCAAAGTATTTTGGCATGTTTGTTTTCAACTACTTTGTCAGGTTTATGATCCCACCAGTTCTTTACCACTGGTAGGTGGTAGTTGTGGCACAGGTTCCAATGAAGCATCTGGGCCATGTAGTTGTGCCTCTGTTTGTAGTCCGTCTGTGCGATTTTCTTGCAGCTGCTGAGGATATGATCAATTGTTTCATCAGCTTCCTTGCAAAGTCTGCATTTTGGGTCATCAGCTGATTTTTCAATCCTGGCTTTGATTGCATTTGTTCTAATTGCTTGCTCCTGGGCTGCAAGAATCAAGCCTTCTGTCTCCTTCTTCAGTGTTCCATTAGTGAGCCATAACCAGATCTTCTCCTTATCAACCTTTCCTTCAATCTTGTTGAGGAATTGCCCATGCAAGGCTTTATTGCACCAACTGTCGGCTCTAGTTTGCATTGCAGTTTTCCTGTACTGATGCTTGGTCTGCTGCACTTTCAGAAGCTTCCGGTTGTTTACTTCAATCAATGCAGGTTCTTTACTTTCTTTGATGTATTCTGCCAATGCATGTTTTTCTTCTTCTACTGTTTGTTTTACTTGTAAAAGTCCTCTGCCACCAGTTTTTCTGGGCAGATATAGTCTATTTAATTATTATTATTATTATTATTATTATTATTATTATTATTATTATTATTATTATTATTATTATTATTATTATTATTATTATTATTATTATTATTATTATTATTATTTAAAAAAGCCAAGATGGAGTCGTGATAGTGTGATCCAAGTTCTGCCCGGGTTTTTTATGTCCATCACATAGAGGGCAGAGCTACTATCACACTTTCACAGTTGCCACCTTGACTAACTTCCCCCAGAGATCCGAACCATCCCCACCTTGCTGGCCTTCCGAAAAGCCATTAAGACATGGCTCTTCCTGCAGGCAGGGGTGAGTTGAGACGATTTATTCCTGATGTCTCCCCC
The DNA here is from genome assembly GCA_023053685.1 of Diadophis punctatus similis. Taxonomy (NCBI): domain Eukaryota; kingdom Metazoa; phylum Chordata; class Lepidosauria; order Squamata; family Dipsadidae; genus Diadophis; species Diadophis punctatus. Next base: position 9,109,774 of record JALIGW010000014.1, on the reverse strand, counting down.
ATGTATGTATGATGTGTGTATATTTATATTTTTAATTGTTTTTAAGTGCTTTTAATAATTTTGTTTGGAGTTTTTGTATAAAATGTTGTACGCCGCCCTGAGTCCTGCGGGAGTAGGGCGGCATAGAAAAGCTACCAAATAAATAAATAAATAAATAATAAATAAATAAATATTGTTAACCACACCCCTCCAGATAATGGCTGTAGGTTAAGAATGGATTGAACACCAGCAACAGAGACCACGCTAATAAATAAGTACAACTTTTCTTATCTGGAGTAGTTTCCTTCCCATAATTGTAGTGTTGCAGCAATAAGCATTATCTTACCTTTCCTGGCTAGGACTATTCCGGTCAGTCCTGAAACTGTGATCACACCAACTTTGGGGAGAAATTCTGGGGGAGGATTCTTCAGGTAAACATACACATCTTCAAGATAAGCAAAACAATCGTGGTTAGTTCTTGCTGGATTAGCACACCTCCTCTTTATCTCATTGGTTATTTTCAGAAGTTGTAGTCGTATGTAGGAATGGCTTTGGGACACAGAAGGAAGACTACAGACTACATAACGGTCAGATAAGAGGCAGCTGAGCCCACAAAAGGAATATGGGCAGGGCAAACATCCCAGAAAAGACCCTCCCTACTTTCTCAGGAATAAAGGAGACGGCTGGAAAATTGTACTTTGAGGCTTGCAAGTGTCTGTTAACGTATCCTTACGATAAAGTTAAAGCTAGTACAGGTAATCCTAGACTTACCACCATTCATTTTGTGACTGTTCGAAGCCACAACGGCACTGAAAAAAGTGACACGAGAGTTTTTCACACTTACGACTGTTGTAGCATCCCCACGATCACATGATCAAAACTGGGGCGCTTGGCAACCGGCACATATTCATGATATGATAGTTGCAGTCATCATTTTTTTTGCAACTTTCTGATGAGCAAACTCAATGAGGAAATCAGATTCACTTAAACACCGTGTTACCAACTTAACAGCTGCAGTGATTCACTTAACAACGGTGGTAGGAAAGGTCGTAAAATGGGAGTAAAACTCAGTTAACAAACGTCTCGTTTAGCAACAGAAATCTGGGGCTCAATTGTGGTCGTTAAGTCACAGACTACCTATACCAGGGGTCCCCAAACTTGGCAACTTTAAGATTTGTGGACTTCAACTTCCAGAATTCTCCAGCCAGCTATGCTGGGAGTTGAAGTTCACAAGTCTTAAAGTTGCCAAGTTTGGGGACCCCTGATCTATACTGTGCCTCATGTATGGACTACCTTGCAAGACTGACAGAAGTACACCAAAACACAAAAAAGGTGCAAAGTGCTCTATTGACACACCCACCTTTTCCAAACTGTAAGGATGTCGTGACTCCATTTTTGACGAAGAGGTAAGCGTCCTATAGAAACAAACAAACAAAAAATCATTGTTGTTTTTTTTTTAAAACCAACTGGCAAATATGAAGGCAGCTTCATAGAAAGGAGAAACGGATGGAAAAAAATACTCTTTGTTTTTATGCAATATGTAAACCCATCCCAATGTATGTGATTTGCAATTAGAAAGCAATACATACAGGGGATGACAAAGTGATATGAGAAATTGCCTTCACGTTTTGTACTTGTGACGTGATGCAAGTGGCAGCTTTTGTGGGATGACACTGACATGCACCAACACAAATCGCTGCTCCCCCTTGTCATCCCCCAGGTTACTCATGGACAGGATGGGGTAAATATCACTTCATGCAGATGTGTTGAGATTACAATTCTCTGAATTTCCAGTGCACAAGGTCAAAAAGATTTACAAACTCAAAAAACAAACAGCCAAAGAACTGGTAAGAATCTTCCCTATTGTTTTGGACATCAGAGTGCATATATACAGTATGTGGTGTGCCTATGCCTATGCATTGCTTATTAGATTTATTCATATCACGATCCAAGTTCTCAGCAATTAAGAATGACCACATGGTGGTGAACAATACCCACACATCCTCTCTCTTCCATCTCCATGCTATGCATCTGCAGGACAATTTCAGTTTTCATCACAAACCTTGGCGAGGTTTGGTTTATTTAGGATATGATGAGAACATGACAGAAAAGTAAACATATGCACACAATCCATGTAATCGTATTTTTCGGAGTATAAGACGCACCTTTTTCCTCCCTAAAAGAGGCTGAAAATTTGGGTGCGTCTTATACGCCGAATGTAGCTTTTTCGAAGCTTTTTTTTCCAGCCCTAACGAGGTGCTAACAATCTTCCCACCTTGTTTTCATTGCTACTCCCTCTGAAAAAGGTTTTTTCAGCCCTAATGAGGTGGTAATGATCTTCCCGGCTTGCAGGATTTTTTCATTGCTACTACAAAGAAGTTTTTTCCCAGCCCTAAATCTTTGCAGGCTTGTTTTCATTGCTATTCCCTCCGAAAAAGGTTTTTTCAGCCCTAACCAGGGGATAAAAGAATGTGCTGAAGCTGATCAGACTAAGGACGCTAACCAGATGAATACCTGGTAGGTAGATTTTTTCCCCCTATTTTTCTCTCCAAAAACTAAGATGCTTCTTATACTCCGGTGCGTCTTATACTCCAAAAAATACGGTATATAAAAAACTTCTACATGGGTACAGCAGTAGCCTCATAACTGGGTATCCAATTCAGTTATCGGAATATACAGAATTGCAATTTACGTCAAGGATGTGATTGACAGTCATAATATCTCTCCTCCAATTATTAATTCAACTACCAATCAGAATGTCTTCTCTATATCCATAGTTTGCAAGGTAAGAATATTATATTAAACACAATTTTGGGTTCACTCCACCAGATGTCATTATCCAACAAGCTCAGGATTATCATGATCATTAGAGGACAAAAATGATAGGCATGAAAAAAAAATAGGGAAATGACTTATTTGAGAACGTCTCCACTCACAAGGGAGAAACATCTTAAGTACAAAAACCCAACTGGCTTGTTAAGAGTTGTGACCGAGAGACATTTAATCTGCATCTCACAGGCTGTTTTGATTTCCAACATGCTCCCCCCCCCTCTCTTCTCCAACAGGGTTGGAGACTGAATCTTCTGAAATGTATTACCGTATTTTTTGGAGTATAAGACGCACCTTCGTTTTGGGGAAGGAAAATAGGGGAAAAAAATCTACCTACCAGGTATTCATCTGGCTAGCGTCCTTAGTCTGTTCAGCTTCAGCACATTATTTTATCCCCTGGTTAGGGCTGAAAAAGCCTTTTTCAGAGGGAGTAGGAATGAAAACAAGCCTGCAAAGACTTAGGGCTGGAAAAAAACTACTTCGGAGGGAGTAGGAATAAAAAAATGCTGCAAGCACCTCGTTAGGGCTGGAAAAAAAAGCTTTGAAAAACCTACATTCGGAATATAAGACGCACCCAAATTTTCAGCCTCTTTTAGGGAGAAAAAAGGTGCATCTTATACTCCGAAAAATAGGATATTTCTGTTCCTAAATCAAGAAGCCTGCTTGTGTTCTCACCTTGCAGTTCTTCAGGTAATAACTTGTTGTCTTTCTTACGGATGAAATTCTGGTTTGCAGCCGGCCGGGTTTTTCGTCAACGTACCGTGATTCCAGAGGTGGGACGTTGTAAATGGGAAGCTGCAAAAAAGGAAGGGGCAGTTGGTGACCATATGGGCTTGCCTGAGGAAATGAACACCGAGCCTCCGCTCCGTTACCTTATTGGCGGCATTTCTTTGCTCCTCATTCAACAAGAATTGGCCATGAGGTTATTGATAAGAACGAACTAGTACTCCACCACTCAGTGGCCACAGATATTGCAATCCAATTGCTCAAAGGAGATGCTCAAATCTGCCTTTGGTCAAGCATGAAAAATCAGGACCACATGTTAAGCTCCAGTTAAGTTGATTTATTGCTCACGTCTATACACAAAAGTCTAGCCCAGGGGTCAGCAACCCGTGGCTCTGTAGCCGCATGTGGCTCTTTCATCCCTCTGCTGCAGCTCCCTGTCACCAGTCGGCTCCATAATTGATAGGGCTTTCGGTTAGGACAGGTAGAGGAAAAACGATGCCACGCTAGGAGGAGACTCTATGGTGGGGGGAACCGGACTTCCGGTCGGCAGAGGAAAAAGGATGCCATGCTAGGAGGAGACTCTATGGTGGGGGAACCGGACTACTGGTCGGCAGAGGAAAAAGGATGCCATGCTAGGAGACTCTATGGTGGGGGAACCAGACTTCTGGTTGGCAAAGGAAAAAGGACACCATGCTAGGAGGAGACTCTATGGCGGAGGAAGTGGACTTCCAGTTGGCTCCAGAATTGAACAGGGGGCTTCCGGTTAGAACCTTTGTGGCTCTTTGAGTGTTTAAGGTTGCTGACCCCTGGTCTAGCCAAGCACTAAAGTGTCAGCACTAAATAGATAAGAGTCAACGGAATTCAAGAGGGGACTGGACTTGGATTGCTTGTGGGAACGTAATGATTCTAGGCGGATTCCTCTCTTGACTCCACCTCTCCTATTCTGTCAACTCAGTCATTTAAAGGGTTCTTCCATACCACCACCCTTCCCAAGCGATTCACTGTTTTCATCCCTCCCCAAAGAGATCCACTGTTTTTTTTCCCCACACCACTAGGCTGGGAATAGGGAATGCCAATCATTGACCCATTATGGATCTGCTATAGGTTCTGGAGTTAACAGAAGTCCATCAAAATAAATTACTAGCAAGCCAACCCTCCTTCCCATTCTTTCTTTACATTTTGGGCTTTTAGCTGCTTTCATAAGGAATAATAATAAAAAAAATCCTGAGTGATTGAGCTGCAAAGACATCAAGCCACGATTCTCCCAAGAAGGTCCTTGAAACCCTGGAGTTAGGAGCTGGGGTGGGAAAGGATTCCCCCAAGGAGTATCAATGTAGCTCTTTGGGATCCAGAGCTGCTCTAAACAGGAGTGACATCCTTGTGTGAAGTTAACTTATCTCCTCTCTAGATGTATGGAGCTAATCTCCCAGAATTCTCAGCAACAGCCACTGCTGGGTGGGGAAGCCCATAGTAGAGAATAAGATTGGATTAAATCTCGTTTTGTTCCCCAATGCAATTCAACCCAAAATTGAAGAGATGGAAACATTCTATCTTTCCAAATGGGTATAAATATTATATATTCACTTTTGGTGATCTTGAGGTTCAATCTGCAAGAGGTCATTACAAGAAGCTTATTAGTTAATTACTTTTACTTATTAATTACGTATTACTTTCCTCTTAGGGTGCTGTATAATGATCCACAATGCATATTTATTTGGCAGATGGCTAAATAAACAATGATGCATAATCTTTTTGTTTTAAACATACGAGGGTGAGTCAAAACGTAATGCCATTTTCTTTAGGGCAGGTATAATTACCAACACAGGAACATGTGGCATACATCAAAATGAAGCTGGTCCTCTGTGGATCACATCCCTACTTCTCAACATAGTCACCGTTTCTCTCAATAGCAATGTTCCACCTTCGAATGAGAGCATGTATCCCTGCCTCGTAAAATTCTGTTTTTGAGCCACTTTTTCACTGCAGTTTTTACTTCCTCGTCACTGGAATAATAATCCTCCATACTCACCAGATTTAGCCCCATCAGACTATCATTTCTTCGGCGCCATGAAAGAGGGTTTGAGAGGCAAACATTATTCCAGTGACGAGGAAGTGAAAACTGCAGTGAAGAAGTGGCTCAAAGAACAGTCAACAAAATTTTACGAGGCAGGGATACATGCTCTCATTCGAAGGTGGAACATTGCTATTGAGAGAAATGGTGACTATGTTGAGAAGTAGGGATGTGATCTACAGAGGACCAGTTTCATTTTGATGTATGCTACATGTTCCTGTGTTGGTAATTATACCTGTCCTAAAGAAAATGGCATTACCTTTTGACTCACCCTCGTAATTCCACGTTTCCAGGCTACTACGCAAGACCTTTTTCCTGAAATGTAACCTTCACAGGAAAAGCTTCGCTACACATGAAACCCACAGTGATCTTACAAATCTCACCTGATGTGCTCTAATCCGATGAGGTTTCTGTTCTCCTTCGGCTGCAGCAAGCGCATGAGTAGAAGTCCATGCTAGAACCGTAGGAAGAGCTGCCCATTTGGTGACCTGCTGTCACAAGCAGAAATCAAGAGAAATCAAATTCAATACCTCCAGGAAAGCAGCTTTTCTTTCTCAACATTCATTCTAACATCAAGAAAACCGTTATGCTCACATCTCTCTTTAAGCTAGGAATGTTGGTTTATCCATTTTTAAAGGACCCTTTAATCCCGTGTTTCGGGGTGGAGTTGGGGGCGACAGAGTGGAGCTGAGCATTTACTGGCCGGATGCCCTTCCTGATGCCTACGTGCAGTTCACAGCAGATATTTTCTCTTTGCACCTCAATAGAGAAGCATCTGCCGCTGCCTAGGATTGAACTCTCAACCTAGCGAGTGGTAGGCAAGTGTCTTCACCTCTAAGCCACTCTTGCCACTCAAATGCTGGTTTATCCATGATTAGCAGGCTAGGGAGCTGACTTGTGAGGCAAACTGGATGGGGGGGGGAGTTTAAAAAACAAAAGTAAAACTACAAATGTAAAATAGCATGAGTGGATTGGATATACACTGGGGTGAAAGGAAAAAGAGGGAAGAGGAGGAAAGAAGGGGGGGAAAGGTACAGGAAAGGATAGGAAAGACCATACTTTGGATTTAAGGTGGAGGTCTCTTTCTAGGCTGGAGAAATGCGATGATAAATGAAGGCATTATTTATTTACTTGCTAGACTTATATCCTGCTTTCTTATGTGAGATGAAGGCGGCATGCCTGGTGGTCCCCTAATCCTGTTTCCCCCAATACTCCAGTGAGGTAGGTCGAAGTGAGACACCAGCTGGTCCGCAATCACCCAGGGGGTTTCCAAGTTCAAGTTTTGGGTCTCTTCAGGACCAGTCCAACATCTTAACCACAATATTGCACTGTTTTTCAGTGGGCATCTCCCTCTATGTATTTTCCTTCCTTCCGTGAAGGAACTGAAGACCTGCTTTGATTTGGACATAGAAGTTACGTAGAGAAAGTAAGACCGAATTTTACGTTTTTAGCAATGGGTCACTGGGAATAAAAGCAGAGGCCCAAAGAACGCGTCCATCCTGGTTTCTTCTCCACCTTTGCCAGAGAGAACTTCCAAAAGTGATATGTCAAGCACAAGTATCAAAGGGCAATTTATACATTAACCTTTTGTAAGAGAATGATTTGTTTTCATCCAATCCATCAGAATAGTGTTGGAAAGGACCTTGGAGGTCTTTTAGTCCAACCCCCTATTCAAGCAGGAGACCCTATACCAGTGATGGCGAACCTTTTTTGGTTCATGTGCCAAAAGGGGGGGGGGAGCGTGGGGGGGATCACGGGCTGGAGTGCCCACACCCATAATTCCATGTGGCCCCCTGTGCATGCACGTGTGACCCCCCCACGTGATGACACGCCCATTTTTTGCTCTCCCCAGGCTTCAGAGCCTTTCTAGGAGCCTGGGGAGGGTAAAAATGACCTTCCCCACCCCCCACCGGCCAGAAATGGCCGGTTTCAAGTTGGGAAACAGGCCATTTCTGGCCTCCGGAGGGCCTCCGGGGGAGTGGGGAAAGCCGTTTTTGCCCTCCCCAGGCTCCTAGAAAGGCTCTAAAACCTGGGGAGAGCAAAAAACAGGCCTTCCCCACCCGCTCTGGAGGCTGAAAACAGGCTATTTCCTGACTCCCAGTGGGCCCAGAAGGCCCGAAAATCAGCTGGCCAGTGCGCGCATGCGCACCGGACCTGAGCTCGCGTGCCCACCAATATGGCTCCAAGTGCCACTTCTGGCATCCGTGCCATAGGTTCGCCATCATGGCCCTATACCATTACACACAAGTGACTGTCCAATCTCTTCTTAAAAACCTCCCGTGATGAAGCACCCACAACTTCTGAAGGCGAGCCATTCCAATGGTTAATTGTTCTCACTGTTAGGAACTTTCTCCTTAGTTCTAGATTGCTTCTCTCTTTGTTGAGTTGCCATCCATTGTTTCTTGTCCTTCCTTCTGCAGCTTTGGAAAAATAAGTTGATTTCCCGCCCCCCCCCACCCTTCATTGTGGTAGCCCCTCAAATACTGGAAAACTATCATGTCCCCCCCTAGTCCTTCTTTTCGCTAGACTAGCCATACCCAGTTTCTGCAACTGTTCTTCGTATGTTTAATCCATGTTTAATGGCAAAATTACTTTTTTTGGAGGTGGGGGAAGGGCTCATTAGAAACAAGACTGGAAACTTCAACACTGATTTGGTTTTTTTTTTTTTTTACTTTCTCGTTTGTTCATACATTTTCAATCTTATTTACATGGTAAGAATTGTAGCATGACGGCTAGAATTGGCTCAGTCTATGAATGACACTAATTGCTTTGAGATGTCTACTGAAAGGAACTGGGCAGTGACTAACAAAATGCTCCTGTAATAGATTTCACTGCCCAGCATTTATTTCGAAGCAATTATCTTAACATTGATTGATGTAAAAAAAAATATTCTGTTAAAATCACAAGACTCAGCCAGCCTGTCTGAGGAGGGGGCAAATTATTAGGTCAGGATAAAAACTGAGATTATTTGATTATGTTTAACTGTCTCTCACTTAGATCAAATTAAGTTGATATGATTAAACCATGCTCCTCAGTTATTAATAATTACAATTCAGGGACAACAAACAGAGGTTTTGCAAGCTGCGAAGTGTAAGAATTACACTTCCAATCTTGAAATCATGCTGTAAGTTACACAGGGAAGTAAAAAAAAAAAAAAACTACCCTGAAATGTAAAACTGAAAAACATTTTCTTGGGTTGACTAAGAAAATAGCATCAAAGTTAGAACAGCACAGAACAGAGAGTTGGAAGGGACTTTGGAGATCTTCTAGTCCAACCCCCTGCTAAAGCAAGAGACACGATGCCATTTCAGACAACCGCTTTTGAGCTTTCTTCTTAAAAGCTCAAAAGAAAAGCCTGACTTGCAGGAGATTTTAATTTGTCGTGGGCCAGTCCATAAAATCACCACTGATGGGGCAATATGCGTGCTGCCTGTTTATAAAAAGCCCACATCACCCCTGTATTTATGGCAAGATAGACCTGTGAGTTTCTCCCTTTACATTCCCTCTAGCCCAGTGGTTCTCAACCTTCCTAATGCCGCGACCCTTTAATACAGTTCCTCATGTGGTGCTGACCTCCAACCATAAAATAATAAAATTATTAGGAAACTCAGGGGTGGGTTCTAACTTACCTTGCTGCCGATTTGCTTCCTCCTGTGCTGTGTGGCTGCGCCTTGTGGGCATGCGTGGCTTTGCGTGTGCATGCACGCGCAGTGCCGAATTTTTTTAAAAAAATTGCAAAAAAATAAAAAGCCGAAAACAAGATGGTGACGCATGCGCAGTGCTGGAAATTCAGCTTCTGCACATGATCAGAAGTTCCCATGGTACAATTTTTTTTTTGCAGTAGTCTATTTGCATGTGGGTGGACCCGCCTGGAGACGGATAGAGGAGCGGTGTCTCAGTTCCTAAGACCATCAGAAATATGTGTTTTCCGATGGTCGACCCGTGTGAAAGGGTTGTTCGACCCCCAAAGGGGTCGCAACCTACAGGTTGAGAACCGCTGCTTTAGCCCATTGTAATATCATCACTGATGCTCACTGACGTTACAGATACTTAGCATGTTTATTTTCTAAAAATGCCATGCGTTGCAGAGACAACTCAGACATTCCCAGAAATCAAAATTACACTGAAAGCTAATAACAATTAGACTTATATACTGCTTCACAGTGCTTTACAGCCCTCTCTAAGCAGTTTACAGAGTCAGCCTCTTGCCCCCAACAATCTGGGTCCTCACTTTACTGACCTCAGAAGGATGGAAGGCTGAGTCAACGCTGAGCCTGGTGAGATTTGAACTGTCAAATTGCAGGCAGCCGGCAGGCAGCAGAAGTAGCCTGCAGTACTGCACTCTAACCATTGTGCCACCATGGCTCATATAATGCTTGGCTTTGAAGCAGACTTTTCTTGATTTTTGTTAAAATAATCTAATAGGGAATCAATGCAGGCGAGAGGGCGAGACCCAAAACAAAGTATGGACAAATGAGTTGTCTACACCAGGGGTCCCCAACCCTTGGTCCGTGAACCGGCACCGGTCCGTGGCATGCCAGAAACTGGGCCACACACACAAACAAGTGAAGCACCATCCGTGGGATGCAGGTAGCACAAGAAACCACGCCCCCTCTAGACCGTGAAAAAAACCTTTCTCCACGGAACTGGTCCCTGGTGCCCAAAAGATTGAGGACCGCTGGTTTACACCAACCCATTATTCTTCTACTATTGTCAATCACAGCAACTTGAAGGGCTTCATACAAGTATTACAGCATCGGCTGTATTTTATTTGGATCTGTCATTTCATTCTAGATTCCACAAAAGGTCTAGAAGCATTTACTGGGACTGATACACATTTAAAGAAGTTCCTGATTCTTATTCTTTTTTTGGCCACTGCTGGCACGAAACCAAGTGATTAAGAAAGGGGATGCATCTTTTACCAGAAAAAAAAAAGTTTGTACATCTGAAATGTATATGATGTCCTGTCAGACATAAGCAACGGCTGAAAAAACTGACATTTAAACGAATAATCCGGTTAACTGCATGTGTGAGAAAAGATTCAAAAGGAAAATTTATTTATTAGTGACATTTATATACCGCCTCACAGTGCCAGCATTCTCTAAGCGGTTTACACCATTAAGCAATGTATATTTATATTGCCCCCAACAATCTGGGTCCTCATTTTGCCTACCTCGGAAGGATGGAAGGCTGAGTCAACCTTGAGCCGGTGAAATTTGAACCGCTGACCTGCAGATTATAGTCAGCTAAAGTGGCCTGCAGTACCTCACTCTAACCGCTGCGTCACCTCGGCTTCCTTTCCTTTCCACAAAAGGAAAATACCTAGAACAGAGGTGTCAAACTCAAGGCCCAGGGGCTGGATCCGGACTGCGGGGTATTTTTAAGATCTGGCCCGCCGGGCCACCCTGGAAACAGCGAAGGACCAGGCCCTGGTGCTTCTGCCAGTGAAAATGGAGCTCAGGAGCCCATTTTCGCTGGCCGAGCGCTCGGGCCGCCACAGGCGCCCCCAACACAAGTGACGTCGAGCTAGCCACGCCCACCCTGGCCACACACTCCCCGAGTTCAAACACAACCCTGATGCAGCCCTCAATGAAATCGAGTTTGACACCCCTGACCTAGAAGATTCAAAACACAGAATGGCATCTTGAAAACACCTTATCACCGAAATAGGAACTTGTGCAGTATTGATTCAAGAATGCCCGACGCTAATTTTGTGAATTTTAAAACAAATGAGCAGAATAGGGCTCTAGTTTGACACATGGTTATAACCTTTCCGTGATGGGCAGTGTAACCACTGTCTTTCTACATCATAAAATATGAATTCCTAACAGATTCCCTCAGCTCCAAGCTTGTCAAAACAGACGCAGAGCTAGAGAAAAGCTGCAGAAAAAAGCGCCTAGTATGACAAGGTGCCAATTAACAGAGATATTCAGGGGATTGTGTGTTATATCATCAATATCACAATGGTTGTGAGAGGCTACATCAAACGTTTAAACTCTGAAGAGTCCAGATCAAATTGTACCATATTATAGTCTTATGGTCTCATTTTACATTCTACCTAAAGTATCTGGTGCAAGTGATCCACAAAATAGACTGTATACTAAATTTTAAAAGCAACTTTCCCCAATCTGGTGCCTACTATGGTAGTCCCTTCACTATTTGGGCTATACCGAATACACTGAAGAGACTGGAGAAAAAATTAGATATTACAAAAGCCAATTGTTGTTTTTGTTGAAAGAAATGATATGAACATGGATGTGAATGCTTGAAACAGCAAATTCTGCACTTTTTTAAAAAAATTGCTCACTATACACAATTTCACACACTAGCTGGGGATTTCCTGGGAGTTGAAGTCGCACACATTAAGTGGCCAAGGTTGAAAAAAACTGGTGTAAGGGGTTTCCAACTTCAATGTGGTTTTGCTAGCCTCACAACATTGCCCAACCTGGTGTCTCCCAGCCATGCTTCACTGCAACTCCCATGGTCAACGGTATCAGGTTGGGGAAGATGGGATGTATAATCTGGAAAGCAACAAGCGGGTGAAAGATATGCTGAAAGCTCAGGCTGCCCAAGGAGCTGCTGATACAGTTCTACAGAGGAATGATTGAGTCTGTCATCTGCACCTCTATAACTGTCTGGTTCGGTTCTGCAACCCAACAAGACAGACACAGACTTCAGAGGATAATCAGAACTGCAGAAAAAACAATTGCTGCCAACCTGCCTTCCATTGAGGACCTGTGTACTGCACGAGTCAAAAAGAGGGCTGTGAAAATATTTACAGACCCCTTACATCCTGGACATAAAGTGATTCAACTTCTACCCTCAAAACAACATTATAGAGCATTGCACACCAGCATAACTAGACACAAGGAGTTTTTCCCTCCATGCCATCACTCTGCTAAGCAACTAATTCCCACAACACTGTCAAAACTCCCTCGGGAGTTGGGCGGTGTCACGCAGTGATTTTATATTGCCTGTTACATGTATATGCAGGCAGATGCAGGGAGATGCATCCCTGTCAAATATAATGGTTCATTCCTGAGCATGTGATTAATGTTCCTAGTACGCATGTGTACATTCCTTCCTTCCTTTTGTTCTATGCTTCGGACGAAGCAACACCTTTTATATAGCCAGTATGTGATCTCATTATTTTTTGTATCAAAATAAATATCTTATTCATTAGAATTATAATGCGGTTTATTTTGGCAATGTCAGAGTTCTAGGAAAAGATTCATTTCGCCTCTGATAAGAGTAATTCTTATCTTAACAGGCGGCATATAAGAAAACCAAAATAAATAAATAAATAAATAAAAACTAAGATTGTATTACTATTCTTATATTTTCTATTACATATCTCCTTTTTTACTTATGACTGTAACTTTGTTGCTTGTACCTTTACGATTTATATTGCTTTATTTAGTTTCCTAGTATGATTTATGTTGATTGCTTCTTTAGTATCCTATGACTATCACTAAGTGTTCATGATTTATCACTTATAGCTTTTATGTACACGGAGAGCTTATGCACCAGAGACAAATTCCTTGGCCAATAAAGACTTCTATTCCTATTCTATATGTTCTTAGGGAGAGAAGTTTGGCCAGCAATCTCAGAAACATCCCAAGGATGTTGGGTTACATCTGGAGGCAGCATCAGTGGGATTTCACAAAGGAAGGGCATTCTGCACATGCTCCGCTGCCCAAGATCTTCAGGAACGCCCAAAAGGTTCACCTTTCCACACTGATATGGAGAGGAATGAGGAAGAAATTAGCAATGGAGCCAAGCTTCGCCCATCCTTCCTCATCCATTGCCCTGCAACCCTTATTTCTTTCACATCCCCACATTCACAGAAGGAAGGGGCGATGACTGCAGTAGGGCATAGGACAAATCCCTCTGCACATGCTCAGAGGTCCACTTGCCTTTTCCACCCCTCCTCCCCTTGTGGGCCTCTTTCTGCAGGACAAAGTTCCAATTTCGTGGCTGGCGGAAGAGAAGAGCAAAGGGGCCAGAAAGGGGCCCTGCTAGTTGACTCAGAGACCTCGCAGGGAAAGGGAATTCTGCACATGCTCAGGCACCTTTTGCAGCCTAGAACCACTCTTTTCAGTTGAAAAGCAGGAAAGGGCACCCCTTAACTCTGGGAGGCCCCGTCGTGGATCCCGAAACGAAGACAGGAAAGAAAAAAAAAAGGGTTTCGAGCAGCCTCGAAAGTCGCCGGAATTGGAGACCGGAGAGGCGCGACGCAGCCACTCACCTTGGCCGCCATTTTGGCTCCACCTCTTCGCGTGGGAGGCGCCCAACCCGGAAGAGGGCGGAGCTGCAGGAAAGCTGGCCTAGGATTGGTGGAGCGGAGAAGTGGCGGCATCAGAGTGACGTCACCCTGTGTTGTTCTTACCGGCGCCTTAGCGGCAGAGTTTCCCGCGCAGGACTACAGCTCCCATGATCCCCCAGGAGCATGGCTCAACTACTATGGGGGGGGGGGGAGATAAGGTAGTTTATAGGGTTCCCCGAGGATAGAAGCTCTTTTTTAATTGGAGGGATAAAACAGTGTTTTTAAGCCTTGGCAAATTTAAGAGATGTGGACTCTAACTCCCAGAATTCCCCAGCCAGCACTGGCTGTGGAATTCTGGGAGTTGGAGTCCACACCTCTTAAAAGTTGCCAAGATTTAAATATACTGGGCTATAATAAAGTTCCAGTCCCTGGTATTTGGGGTGAAAGTGAATAGGACTTTTGTTGGTAGTTTCCCTCCTTGGTTTCTTAGCCTTTTTAGACTACAGATCCCATCCTGTTACTACAAGTAATGGATGCTGTAGTCCAGTGTTTCTTACAGTGTTGTCCCAGGACTGGCTGGGAAGGGAGGAAGAGATTTCAGGGGTCCACGAAATCATAATTGTTTGCTGAATATTGAAAATATTGGCCAAAAAAAATGTAAAACAGTGATAGTCTTCCCATAATGACTTTTCTTCATAAAAAAGTTTTTTTTTCCATGAAAAAAATATTTTATTAAAAACAAAATTTTGCAAGGGTGCATTTTTAATGTTTAATATGGCAAATACCGAATAATCTAACCCAGGCTAACATAGAGTTTAACAGTCACTTCTGTGGTCGTCTATCTGGGGATCTCTGGAACCAACTTCCACCAGAGATCCGGACCATCCCCACCCTGCTGGCCTTCCGTAAAGCCTTAAAAACATGGCTCTTCTGGCAGATGGGGTGAATAGGACAACTAGATTCCCCCTGAATGTTGCTCTTACAATGTCTTTTTTAATTATATTTATAATGTAAATTATGACTATTGTTTTTAAAATTGTACGCTTCTTATTTATGTTGTACTCCGCCCTGAGTCCCACGGGATTGGGCGGCCTATAAGAGCGTTTAATAAATAAATAAATAAAAAGATCTAAACTAAAACTACATGACAGGCAGAAATCCAGCAGGGACAGACCTTCAGCTGCCATAGTAGTATAAAGAAAGCAGGAATGGTTTGGAAGAGGAAATTGATTTTCCAGTCTGTACTCACCAGTTCTCTAAACCAGGAGTCTCCAACCTTGGCAACTTTAAGACTTGTGGACTTCAACTCCCAGAATTCCTCAGCCAGCTGGCTGAGGAACTCTGGGAGTTGAAGTCCACAAGTCTTAAAGTTGCCAAGGTTGGAGACCCCTGCTCTAAACCACACTTCAAATCACCTCTTTTTAGAAAGTTAATGCAGATTGACAGGGATTATTAATTTTATTAAATACAAGCCAACATTAAAGAAGCAAGCATCCAAGCACCCCAAGTCTGAACTGGGCGATTCACTTAACAACTGCAATGATTCTCTTAACAACCATGGCAAAAAAAAGGTTGCAAAATTGGGCATATAACTCACTTAACAATCTCCTGGTTTAACAATGGAAATTCTGACCTCATTGGGATTGTAGGTCAAGGAGTATCTGCAATGGTTTAGTATCTGTATTATTTTAATGTTCCTATTATATTTCTGGATCATGTTGAGTGGAGATGAGGCCTCTACCTTCAAGCAAGTGATGAAGCTAAGCGTCTATGGAGATTCTCAGTCACCCAGGTCATGGTTGTCTCAAAGGTGCTTTTTCAAGAGGCAACTGGACTTTCTGGTTTTTCTTTGAAGACGTTTCGCTTCTCATCCAAGAAGCTTCTTCAGCTCTTTCCAGAGCTGAAGAAGCTTCTTGGATGAGAAGCGAAACGTCTTCAAAGAAAAACCAGAAACTCCAAATTGCCTCTTGAAAAGCACCTTCGATGAAGCTAAAATGCAGACAATAGATAGGTCGGTCTCTATTTTCTTGGCTAGGCTTCCATGTGTTGGATATAAGAAAATTCAAAAATAAAATAGTATATAGAAATTTATATAAATGTAGATGATTTAATTCTGCTTGGGCATGGGGTTTGATTGAATGGCCTACAGGGTCCCTTCCAGCTTGAACTTGTTAAATATTAGTTGCTTTGAGATAGTTGGAGAAAATATATGCTGACATAAATCCTTTTGTTAATTAAGAAAGGGGCCCAACCAAAAAGGGACATTACTTAATGCTAGGGTAAGGGAAGTAGGAAGATGCTGTACATGCAAAATATTTTATGGGCAATAATGGAAAGGTATTGATGGACATGTCAGAGATTCTGTTGTCTCTCAGGTGTTACGGACTAGATGTGATCGGTAACTGTATCCGAAAGGAGGGGCATGGGGGCGTCGAGATAGAAAGTATAAAATGTAATGCTTTTGAAATCTTAAGTGTGGCTTTTGGCTCAAACCTCACCTTAAGGTCGGGCTGAATGATCCACCGCACTTTGCAAACTGCTATTATTGTTATTATTTCTTTCCAATAAATACTCTTTGTTTTTTTAATCGATCGAAGTTTCTTTTGTTATTTCTAACACATGCAGTCCAGGGGTGGGTTCCAACTTTCCTCACTTCCAGTTTGCTCCCTCCTGCGCCGCATGGGTGCGCTTGTGCATGCACAGTAACGAAAAAATCTGAAAAAACCCCCACCAAAGCTGAAAAAAAGATGGTGACCGCATGCACAGAGCTGGAACTTGGCTTCTGCGCATCCTCAGAAGAAAAAAATAAATTAAAAAAAATCAAATAAAAAATATTTTTTTTTTAAAAAAAAGATGGCAGCGCCCACGGACCGGCACCGACTGATCTGGTTTTGTGACATCATCGTGACATCACCAGTGGGTCGCTACAGGTTCGGGCAAACCGGTCTGAACCGGGAGGAACCCACCCCTGATGCGGTCTTACCTCGGACCAGAGTTATCTGCAGGATGTGTGAACAAAGACGGGATGTCAGGTGCTATAGTGCAGTTGATGCTCATCTGAATTTTATATACATTACATATCTGGGAACAAGTCCACCCTAAAGTCATGATCTTAATTTTCAGTTGGTATGTAAATGATAGCCAGAAGGGTTCTTCTGTGGGAAGAAATATCCATCTGGTTCAGTTCCAAGCCGGGAGAAAGACACTGGAAGCATGGAGGCTGATTGGAAAGATGGTTTAATGGTGAAGCAGAACCACATGGTTGATTCTGGGCAGCTGACCACATGGAGTTGAGAGTGGGGGGTATTTATATGTTCTCTTGGGCTTTGCACTTGAACTTCCTGTTCCTGTGCAAGAACATGTATTCTATTGGCCATTGCCAGATTCCTATGGGGTCATGTACAAATCCTAGGAGTTTGTCTGAGCTAAGCTTGGTTGAAGTTTGGCTGATGCAATGAAGGGGCTTGTTGGGCAATTCCTATTGTGGCTAAGAGCTAATCCAACCTTTGTTGGATCTTGGATGAGGTTATTTGCTTATGAATAGAGCTAGCTATCTCTTTATCTCTTAAGTGCTGACATCTGCTGTGGGCTATTAAGGAAGGTGGGGGCTGCTTTCCAAGAGCATGTTTCTTCATTTCTCATCCAGGGAAATATAATATACTGCCTTTTTAATATTTCTCAAAACATTTCATTCTCCTAGGAGAGGGGTGGGTGCTAACTTTCTACACTTCCATAGTCGTTTAACATACAAACTAAAAGTATAAGCCTAAATCTTCAGATGTAATAGAGGTAGCCCTCAACTTGCAGCCATTCATTTAGTGTCCATTTAAAGTTGCAACAACACTGAAAATAAATGACTTATAACTGGTTCTTGGGTTTATGACCATCATAGCACCTCCATGGTCATGTGATCAAAATTCGGGCAGTCGGTATGTATTTACCATGGTTGCAAAGTCTCGGGTCCTGGGATTGCCAATTCCAACCTTCCCAGCTGGCAAGGTCAATGGGGCAAGGTGGGTTCGCTTAACAACCGTATGATTCACTTAACAACTGCAATGACCATACGATTCACTTAAGAACTGTCATGATTTGTTTATCAACTGTGGCAAAACAGGTGGTAAAATTGGGTGTGACTCACTTAACAATGGTCTTGTTTATCAACAGAAATTCTGGTCTCAGTTGTGGTCATAAGTTGAGGACTACCTACAGTGCTTGACAAATGGGGTGTAGGAATGAAGCCTCCGTTTTCTTCTTCAAGGACCTAAAGTGCTAAGGAAGGAAGGAAAGACGAATCTTTGAAATGCAGAGAATTCCGTTTATTGAAGTCCAATGTACAACTGAAGTTTTACAACTTTTCCCAAAACAAAAATTACTTTTCAATTTAGGAAGAATAAATGTCCTTTTTCAATAATATACAGTCTCTATATATTTTTTAAATAAGTTAATATCTTTGAAAAAAGAGCAATATGTTCCTTTTATAATGTTGCAGTGCAACTTACAACTTACACGTCTGTGCAATGTACCATGAGGTATATGCCCAGTGAAAAACACACAGTGAATTTTATTTCCATTCATAAATTCTCATGGTCCATTCATAAATTCTCATTGTAGACACACAAAAAGTTTAACATTTAATCTGTGGTAGAAAAAAAAGAAATGCAGCCAAGGACACACCCAAAAAAAAGTATTATTATTTCTTCCCCCACCCCTAAAAACAAAGGAAACCAAATGGAAGGAACATTCATTGCTTCTACAAATTGGTGATTGCTTCTTGACATAGAGCGAGGAGAATCAAAAAGACTTTTGTGAACCTGGAAAAACTTAAACCAAAACAACAGAACAATCTGAATTATCCAGAGGTTGAAATTTAATTTTGGTGGTCTGATACTGCAATCCCATAGACGTTTAACTGATGGAAACAAGATCCCATTGAGATCAACGGGGATGGACTTTAAAAGACACAAATGATGGTTTATGCCGTCCCCATTTTTCAGTGGCGCTGTGGACAGAACAGATGTTTTCAAACAACAAGGCAAAAGGAAAGGTGTAATGGGGCTGGGTTGACCCCTCCCCGTTTATAACTGGCTATCACCTTTTGAATTCTCTTTCAGAACTTTTTAAAGAAAGCAGGGCTGGAGTTAAGGTCACCTTTACAGATGTCCCATCCCTGTAAGCTTTCCTTAGGTTCTTCCAGTTTATGGGGAAACTACATCCAATGGAAAAAAAATTATCTCTACGAACAACATATTTATCAGTGACAAAAGACTCAGAAATGAACAAAGGTATCCTATAGTGGGATTAATAACAGTGCTGCCTCATCTTGAGAAGACGTTGGTTCTCCGTATTTTCTTTTCTTTTCTTTTAAAATACAAGGCGCTCAAGAATGTTAAATTGTTGTTTGAAAACAGTCCAAGGGGAAGGTTGGCTTATAACCTCCTATTGCTACAGAAATTGTAAGAATGTTCATTATTTACAAAAGAAAGACTGTGGCGCTCTCTTAGCACAGCCAACAAGAGACATTAGCATTAACCGAAGATTTCTGCCTCAAAAGACATTTATCTGATCGTTGGCTGGCAGGAAATCAGTCGTTATTTTAGAGAGGTTTGAAGGTGGTGGGGAAAAAAACATGCATTGTTTTCCTTTTTTTCAATCTGTGGTTTGGAAAATGTTAAGTGTCATAGGTACTGTTGTATACCCAAGGAAGACAACCTTACATTTAATACAACCCACGTTTTAACCAAAAACACCCTTCTTCCATTACCACAGTTCAATTTTTTTTAAAAATATTTTGAATAATTGGCAGGGTGGAGACTCTATTTTTGAATTTACTGTTAAATACAAATCCCTTTCCCTTACCTGGCCTCTTGCAGGCCTAATTCCTTACTTTTTGCATTTAGTTAAGCCATGGTTTGCTGGGACATCCAGGTTAAGACAACCTTCTATTGTAAATAGGGCAAAACTGTGATTTGTAAGTCATTTAGAAGGATGACTCAAGCCATGGTTGGACAAGTTGGGTTATCAAAGTTAAAGCAGAGAATGATGTCCCTAACCACAGTTTAGAGGTCTAGCAAAATATGGCCATCAAAACATAGCCACACGTTGTATGGCCAGGTTGCACCATAATGACTGAAGATATTGTAAGAATATCGGTGGTATATAAATTCAGACTGATGTAGAAAGTTACAGCCTCAACTTTTCTCTTCGTCTCAAGATGACAAATCGGTATAGAAACCACAGTGAAAGCATGTCTCTTACTCTCTCTCTTACCACCTTCAACTTTCTTTAAAATGCCGATGTCTTGTCTCCTGAGACAATTTTTTTTAAAAAAACTACAGCTTGGGAACCAGACATTTAGTACCAGCTTGTGACTACTTCAACCCCTGAACAAACTGGAAAAATAAAAATAATAAAAATAAGACAGCCTATTTCAAAGCTCATATGCAAGTAAAGTGCGGGCCGTAGTACAATGTGTCATACATTTTTCCCCCATACATTTAAGCATTATATTCTTTTAAAAAGCTCTCTATTTGTAAACAAAAAAAATCGTATTGATTTGCTATTTAATAAATCAGGCGAAGTTACCTATGGACCAGCAAGGAATGGTGTTACGAAGCAAGTGTTCTTGTAATACAGCTTCAGTGTCAAAGGTGGAAAGATGCTTATTTATCAGTGCAGATAGGAAGGCTGTGCACGCATTGATAATGAAAGCCTGAAGAAAAGATGATGCTGCTTTAAAGAGTCTCCTGGGACTTTTTAAAGCAGCGGTATCTTTGTTCGGGCAGACATGGAACTTTGAAAAAAAGTTGGGCTCTGTTCATGAACAGAACAGCAGAGGGATGTTGGGCTCTTGCGAGGTACAAGCCAATTCTTCCTAGACATTATGGAAGCCTGCACAACTCTAACAAAGAGATCCCTTCCCAATTTCTCCTCCTTAACAACTTTCAAGTCACATCTTTGGGACAGATCGGTTCCATTGTCGTGGCTTCTTTCCCAAAGAACCAGACTAAGCTAGGAGTTTCTTGTTCTAAGCGAATGAGTATTTGGTTTGGTTGGGCTTAGCATGTTGCAAGAAACCAGCAATTTGCTCTTATCAACCATGGAACATGGCTTAAGGGCTTTCTTCACTCCTGCATTGTACTCCACTCATCCTTAATAGTGTAGAAAGTTATCCTAGCATGAACATTTATTGTTGATAGCTCACTCACTCAAAGCCAAACATATTTATCCATCTTAAGACTATCCTTGAAGAGGTTTGGGGTATTAAATGCTACTTTAATGCTGGTACAGCTAAGGATTACTCAAATCTATGTCCTTACTCCTGGATTGGGGACAGGATGAATGCAGTGGAGATACAGTAAAAAAAACAACAACCCCAAGGATGTTAGGTGTAAGGAGGCAACAGCCTTAATGTATTGTGCAAATACAGCCATGTTTAGTGTGGATTCATGGTTTCCTACGATGAGTGAATCCAACCACGGAACAATCAATGTTTTCACAAAACTACATTTCTCAGGATTCTTTGGAGGATGATTTTGACTGTTGAAATCCAACGTAGCATGATTCAGGGGTGGGCTGCTGGGGGTTCAGGAGAACCTCTAGCTAAGATTCTCTGAATTTGGCAGTTCGGAGAACCCCCAAATCCCACTCCTGGCTGGCCCCGCCCACCCCTCCCCTCCCAGGAGTCCCCACGCGTCCCGTTTTGGATGCAGGTAAGTGCAGGGTACACACGGAGGCTTGGGAAGGGTGAAAAATGGGCCTACCGGAAGTTGGCAAGGCTGGAAATAGGCCCATTTCCGGCCTCCAGAGGGCCTCCAGAGCCTGGGGAGGCCATTTTCACCCTCCCGGAGGCTCAAGGAAAGCCTCCGGAGCCCAGGGAGGGCAAAAATGCACCCCCACCACCGTGGTGCAGGTGGCCGACTAGGCCACGCCGACCATGGCCACGGCCACCCAGCAACCGGGCAGAGAACCCCTTGCTAAAATTTTTGAAGCCCACCCCTGGCATGCTTTATATTTGAGTGCAGATGTACCTAATTAAACTGCTTCAGGTTTCTTTGGCTGAGAATACATAAAAGTGTGCCAATCAGATAACTGCTTCTTTGCTTCCAGTTGATGGGATAAAACACACAACCAAATTTGATCTTAGTTCTCTGCCACTCACTAGGATTACACAAACGTTGGGCCTGAACGGATTCACGTGAACTGAAAGCCTATTTCAGGTTTTCATTTCTAAATTTAAAAAAAGCAATTGTCACTTTTGTCTGACACTTAAGTGACACTTCAGGGGTATCCTACTGGAAGACATTAAGGATGGAAGTTAAATAAGAGTTTAAGAAGATTTAGAAACTGGTCGTAGAAGCATTCAGATCAGCTTCTAGCAGCCTCTCCTTCCCTGCCCATTTAAGAGTTTAGGAGGGAGAGAATGAAAGAAAAAGGTGTGTTGGAAAAGAAGAAAATAAGTTGTATAACATCGGTATTTAACGCCTGAGAAACTATCAAGAATGTATAAAGGAGTTTTAACGTAGGTTGGAAATGCAACTGCAAAGAAGGTGCTTTTGATCATCAAGTTTGATGGACAAAGAACTTGAAAGAAAATTTGGAACTTTGTTCTTCTATATGTTAACAGTGGCGAGAATCTTATATGCACAAAGATGGAAAAACACACCAATTTACACAATGGAAGAGTGGAAGGTGAAGGTGATGGAATGGATGGAGATGGAAAAATGGACCATTTTAATCAAAGAGAAGAATCTAACAGATTAACAGAGTTGGAAGGGACCTTCTAGGTCTGTTTTGTTTCTACTTGGAAACCACTTCTGGACTTTTTGCTTTAAAATGGAGGGAAAATGAAACTTTGCTTTTAGGTTTTGATGATTAGAATGAATTTGTTGTTATAGAAATGGCTTAAATGTTGTGAACTGGAAAACAAAGGGTTGAGGTTGTATTTTTTTTTATATCTTACTATACCGAAAAAAGTTGAAAGTCGCTATTTTGTTCTCCTTCTTTCCTCTCTTAGTTCTCTAACTTTTGTTTTATTTTGTATTTTTATCTTATAATGAAGCTTATTAAAATTAAGAAACAAACAAGAAGAAAACAAGATGTGTGAGAAAACAAAAAGAAATCAAGCAACTTCATCCCTGTGGCCTCTATCCTTACAGTCTTATTTGTTTCAGATACATCCATATTATCAGCAAAATGTGGCTCTTGATTAAAATGTTTGCCCAAAAGATGCTACTCAGTGTAGATGAAATAGCACCAGGCTGTAGCCCATCTTAATCACTTGCATTTGATTTCCACTGAAATCCCTGGGGCTTAAACCATCCATCCATAGACGCATAAACTATAATTACACACCGTTCAAAGGAGACAATAAAAAATTTAAGAAGGTGACCAAAATACAGTACCCCTCCAGCAGCCTATACTCGGATAAGCAGGGATCACCACCAGACAAATGAACAGGCAGAAAACACTAGTCTAATCAAGGAACCACCAAGGAGGACCCCTCAACCCCATTCTCACACTGATGATGTTACCTAATTGGGTAATGAAACATCTGCAAGCAAACAAGCTCAGAAACCACGAAGAACTCCGCAATTTAACCCTGAACCACAGATTTTCTCTGCTATTGAAAACACCAATTTCAGTGGAAACCAAATGCAGCAACCTTAGACTCGATCTGTTGTATGGTGTTTCTAAATAGAACAGCAATATTATGGGGGGTTTTTTTGGACAAAACTGGGAACTCTAATTCCTGTGTAGGAATGCATGTTTTAGAGAGGCGAGGCGAGGCGTGGCGAGGAAAGGAGAGGAGAGGAGAGGAGATGAGAGAAGAGAGGGAGGGAGGGAGGGAGGGAGGGAGGGGAGAGAGAGAGAGAGAGAGAGAGAGAGAGAGAGAGAGAGAGAGAGAGAGAGAGAGAGAGAGAGAGAGATGAAGGATATGAAGGAATACTGTTCATTTATCTTAAGAGACATAAATTTAGATTGATATGCATGTCCAGGGATCCTATAGTCCAGTGTTGCCCATGCCGGCTGGGTAATTCTGGGAGTTGAAGTCCAGACATCTTAAAGCTGCTAAGATCGAGAAACATTGCTACCGTAAAAACAAAAAAATTGCCATTTTCAATGAGAGGGGAAAAAAAGATGGATTGTGAACTTATGAAATATAGTCTCTTAATGCAAAGAAACAAGTTAGTGAGGGCACAGAGAAGCGGAATCAATCTAGCTGCCAAGATCAGGAGTTGCCAAATTTGGACAGCTACTGTATAGAAAAGGCTGATCTGCATAGATTTATACAGTGACCGACATGTGTGAGACTAACAAAAATAAAACGGTGGATTTATAAACCTTTGGCAACATGTTTTGGGAAGCACGCGGTTTGGGATGAAGCCACCTCAGCGTCTTCTTTGGAAGCACCAGAATCTATTATCACCAGTGTATCAAATACTGCTTTTAAACTTGCCTTGAAAAATGTAGATACTTTCTTTTTCTAAGAGCAGAAAGTAGTTTACAAAAAAGAAAAAGAAAAAAGTTCTTTGGGAAAGTAATTGTTAAATAAACAGAGTCAAAGGTCTGATTCAGACATAATAAAAGTGAGATTGGGGCATATATAAACCCCATCTTTGTCCCTCCGCCTCCAGCATTGTGGTTTATGACACCACCTTTCCTTCTATACTTTTATCATAATCTTAGAATTACAGATTGCTAGAATATCAAAAACAGAATATCAAACTGCCATTATATTCTGTTTGACAGACATCGATTGCGACAGAAGCTTGTATCTGCCTACTTCAAAGTTGTTGCAACGATCTAATGAGATATACATCCAACTGAATAAAGCTAGTTGTTCAAGGTAAACCAGTTTATTCTGGTTTAATAAACCACGATTGAAGTGCTCAGGAAAGGAAAAGACAAGGGCACAATGCTTGTTTACAACTAAGTAAACAATGCTTTAGCAAACAAAGATCATTTTGTCAAATCAGGCCCTAGCTTCACCCTGGCATTATAAATATGCTGCTTTTTAAATTTCACATACTTTAATGTTTTTCTCTTTAAATCCTAGACATCTTTATCTGAGGAGCTGGTATCTGGCCTTGTCACACCATGGTTGCAGCTGTTATTTTTTCTCTGGAGGCATTAGTACCACTACTCAGTGGTTTTGTTAACATACTATGCTTAACTTGGTTAATAAATTAACCCATGTGAGTTTGTTCTTAACAGAATAACAGAGTTGGAAGGGACCTTGGAGGTCTTCTAGTCCAACCCCTGCTTAGGCAGGAAACGCTATACCATTCTAGACATATCCAATCTCTTAAAAATCTCCACTATTGGAGCACCTACAACTTCTGAAGGCAAGCCGTTCCACTGATTAATTGTTCTGTCAGGAAATTTCTTCTTAGTTCTACGTTGATTTTCTCTTTGATTAGTTTCCATGCATTGCTTCTTGTCCTGCCTTTACTTTGGAGAATAGGTTGACTCCCTCTTCTTTGTGGCAGTCCCTCAAATACTGGAACACTGCTATCATGTCTCCCCTGGTCCTTCTCTTCATTAGACTAGACATACCCAGTTCCTGCAATTGTTCATCATATGTTTTAGCCGCCAGTCCTCTAATCATCTTTGTTGCTCTTCTCTGCACTCTTTCTAGAGTCTCAACATCTTTTTTATAGTGTGACAACCCAAACTGGACACAATGTTCTTGATCTATTAAATGAAAAACTAACCTGGGTTTTCAACACAGACATCAAAATTCCAACCCAAAAAGCAAACCAAGTTTAAAACCAACCAGGCTTATCTTTCAGTGCAAACATGCCTGCCAAGGCTTTAACTTAACTTAGTTAAGCATGTTGTCTGACCTAAGTATTCTATGGCTAGGTGGTGGTCAGATGGTGGCCAACAGAGTTCGGTTTGGTACTAGAAATGCTTTCAACATTTGGACTTCCAACTCTGTAGTCAAAGTATTAGGTTTTTTCCCATGTGCCAGGAATGTCTCAAGGTATGATCAAAAAAGGCAATATGATGGATGGGATGATGCAATCAAAACTCAGTTTACCCGCTTTGCCGAAGGGTGCAAAAGGTTTAAAGCAAATAAATTCACAACATAGCATTGCACTTCCAAATGCTTTTCTGGTTAGAAGTTGATGTAAGTTCATCCTCAGTAAGTAGAGGCCATGTCCTTGCAGCATACAGCTAATGGGCTTGCAAGGGACCCAGTGTAAACCAGTATACACCAAGGAACGTCTTAAATGAATGTTTTTCTTCTTAATTCATCCTTTTATGTTGTCTAAAATCCATGGGCTAGGCTTGGCCTTACAATAAGCCAAGCTGAATGTGCTCCATTTTAAGAAGCACATCCGAGAAAAAGGAAAGGGAATGAAAAAGGGACAATAAACAGCCAATGACTAGATTAATTTTATTGATCTGGAGTAGGAGTTTAGGTCTTCTGTCTCAAGTACGAACTTCCTTGTTCAACTTCTGTTTATGATTGGAAGTTGCCTTTCTAACAAGACTTATCTAGATTGCAGGTAGACTTCTGGAAGTTTTCCATAGTGCTCCGATGAGCCTATGGTAGCATTCCAATATTCTAAAACAGGTAGTCCTTGACTTATGATCACAAGTGGGACTGGAGCATCTCTTGCTAAGTGATTCGGTTGTGATTTGCAACACCTTCTCCCATTGACTTTACTTGTTGGAAGCCTCCTGGGAAAGTCACAAGTGACCATCTTGCTGGTTGCCTGGTGCCCAAATTTCTATCACATGACCATGGGCACACTGCAACAACCATCAGTGCAAGGACTGGTCATACGTCACTTTTTTTTCACTTCCATCACAACTTTGAACAATTGTTAAATGAATGGTTGAAAATTGAGGAGTACCTGCATTCTAGTTTCCTGAAAAAGCTCCAGTAGGATTCATCATCTTTTTTTAATGACCCCTAATCCCTTGATGGGTGGAGTCTGGGCAACTGAATGGAGCTGAGTGTTTACTGGCTGGATGCCGTTCCTGTCGCCAATGCGGAGTTATATTCAGCAGATATATTCTCATTCTAGTAGGCTTCATATGTAGGTTAATTCTATAGACCCCGATCTGTTTCTATCTGTGGCTATGTAACCTCTATGGCAATGTTTTTCAACTGTGGTGGCTGTAAGATGACTGGACTTGGGTAACTTTTGAAGTTGAAGTCCATACATCTTAAAGCCACCAAAGTTGAGAAATGGTGCTCTATAGTTCAAAATATTTCCAATTAAGTTTTAATTCTCAGAGTCATGCGCAAATTAAAAATGGTAACGTTGCACCTAATATCCTGTCAAGCTCTGCTTTGAATGCTCACCCCTTCTCCATGTTGGGCAGTGAGGTTATGCAAGAGTTTTCTACAACTACTACTACTACTTCCTTGAAAGTTGAGTAGAAACTTTTAAGATGGATCCTTGGTGAGCTCCAGTTTTGAAGAACAATGTGAATTGCAATCCAGCAACATCTGCAGGACGGAGATTTGCTTATTATTACTACTACTAGTAGTAGTGTTCCTGAACAGATAGAGACTTCCACTAGTTTTTGAATGAACATGAGATGGACGATGAGTTCCTGCTCAACGAGACAGGTTCAGAAGGATCAGGGGTGATCAGGATAACCCATGTCTCTTACTGGCATTGAATTCCCTGTTCAGTGATAATGCCTCGACAGGATGTAGCTTTCTTTTATTGCAAAGGTTCTCAAATCCTAAATCTGAGGATCTTTATTCAATAGCACAGTGTAAATATAGACAGCCATTGGTGTTCAGTCTGGCTGTTTTTTGTTTTGTTATTCTGTCTTGAGGCTGCAAAAAGACAAGATCAGAATTTTGCCGTTGGTAGGTTTCTGGCCTTCAATTCACAGTGGACAATTGCTGACACCCGGAATAGCTTCCCATTTCCAGAAATTATGGATTATGTTCTCGGGCCCGACTTGTGACGGCCCAGAAGGTGAGCGGAGGCTGCATTTGGCACAGTCCTGCTCCCAAGCAATTTTTGTACCTTAATTTCTTCTCTGTCACATTAACGTGCGGGTGTGTCATTGTGCACACCCTCACGCGCATCTTGGGTCAGTCTTCTGAAAAGCAGGCACAGTTTTGTAAAAATAGCACACAGCATTTCAACAGCGTGTACCGGTTGAGCCTGGACAGGCCAAACGGAAAGCAAGTGGTTTTCCTGGGTAAATGCTGTACACTTTAAGGCACGCCAAAAAAAGGGTGAGTGGGGGGGGGGAATTTAACTTTTCCATTTCTAGACTTCGCCAAGCTCTCTTTATCTTCACAACCTGGGCTGTTTCTTGGAAATGCTGAACGGTTAAATCAGGGGTTGGCAACCTTAAACACTCAAAGAGCCATTTGGACCTGTTTCCCACAGAAAGGAAAACACCAAGAGCCACAAAACCCAAAATGTGCCGTTCCATTTCAGTTCCAAAATGGCTGTTTTTCTCTCATCTCCATCCGGATATTTTTCAGCAAAGGCTGAGTGTTTATTCTGGAAATGTCTTGCAACATTCAACTTTTTGTTGTTTGTCAATTTCTCACGACATATTAAGCATACTGGTAAACCAGTCTCGCCAGCAGTGAAAGCAAATGAATCTGCCCACGTACCATTTTAACGTTCTGTTTTCTTTGGAAACTTTTCTTTTCTTGGATTTATCCATGGTTGGCCTACCGGGGGTTGAAAACCGTCGCACATTCGCGGTTGTGACACATATTTTGAGCGAAGAAGCCGCAGCAGAGGGATGAATGAGCCACATGCAGCTCCAGAGCCGCGGGTTGCCGACCCCTGGGTTAAACCATCTTTCCCTAGGAGTGATGGATCCTTTCTTTTATTTTTTTATTTTTTCACCCCTCTTCGTATTTAAAATTTCCATTCTTAAGGGAAAAAAAGGGGAGGGAAATTTATGAGGATGGACGTCTGGAAATATTTAAAAAACAAAACCTCAGCTTTCACGTTCCGTTTTATATACATAGATACGAGCAGGCGCAGTATATCTACATATATAAAAGAAAGAGGAATCCTGTTGACTAAACTCCCATGTTTTTTTAATACGGGTAAGTATACTGGTGTTTTATAAATATACTGCAGTTTTGTGTCGTTTTATGCCCGTTCGTCCTTCTACGCTGCTTCTTACTAAAGCAGAATTGGAAAACAACCCAAAATAATTCCAGAAAAGGGGAGTAAAAATAAATAAAGACGTCTGTCTCGTCATGCAATGCAGTAGGCATCCGATGGTACTAAATTCTTATCCAATCTATTTACAATATAGCTGGATACATTATTGACACAGGTTACAGTGTTTTGTCACAAGGGATCGTCTCCCCCACCCCCGGTTGCTCTCCGCCCTCCTCCGACAATCCCTCGCGTAGTCAGACGTGGGTTTCGATGAAGGAATGTGTGTGTGAGAGCAGAGAGGCCGTAATGGTGAGTTCAGAAGCTCCGTTCTGCGCTTTCAAAGCACCGCTGTACTCACAAATGTCC
This sequence comes from Diadophis punctatus similis, assembly GCA_023053685.1. Classification (NCBI taxonomy): domain Eukaryota; kingdom Metazoa; phylum Chordata; class Lepidosauria; order Squamata; family Dipsadidae; genus Diadophis; species Diadophis punctatus. Next base: position 9,080,421 of record JALIGW010000014.1, on the reverse strand, counting down.
CGAAAAAACTCACAGTTCTTTATTTTCCATTCTTTGAATTTCTTGGACGTCAACTTAGGTTCGTGGAGCAAGTTGTTGATCATGGCCAGATCTCCTTCCTTGGCCTGTCAGAAAAAGAGAACATTTCCGATGGAAAAATCAATCCTAAGAACAACATACCATATTTTTCAGAGTATAAGACGCACCTTTTCCCCCCTTAAAAGAGGCTGAAAATTTGGGTGCTTCTTATACTCTGAATGTAGCTTTTTGGAAGCTTTTCTTTCCAGCCCTAATGAGGCGCTAATGATCTGTTGCCGCTGCCTTCCTCACTCGCGCCGCGCCGCGCCCCATCCCCCGCCCCAAACCCATAAAGTCCTTCGAAGCATTTTGAAGGGATGCGTTTTGCCTGCGATGAAGGGAACCGATGCTTGCCTCCTGTTCTTCGCAGGCGGAAGCATGTTTTAAAATGCTACCGAAAGGGAGGGCTAAAAGGAAGTTTGCTTTTCAAGCCCTGCGCTCATCTGGCCTCTGCCTACGTCAGTTTGAAACGCCCAGATGAGTGCAGGGCTTGAGAAGCAAACTTCCTTGTCGCCGTCCCTTTCGGCTCAGCCTCTTGCCGACGCCTCCCTCACTTGCTGGACTGGCTCGGCTGCTCTGGGCTGCCTTCGGCAGCATTTTGAAACGCGCTCCTGCCTGCGCGGAGGCAGGGATCGATGCTCGCCCTCTCTTTCTCACGGGCAGAAGCGTGTTTTAAATTGCCGTAGGCAGAGCACAGAGGAGCTGAGCTAAGTAGGCGCAAGGATGCAATGCGCCACTTGTAAGCATCCAATGCGCCACGTTTGGCGCATGCGCCACGGTTTGGCAACCCCTGCTTGGAGTCATTACATTCCCACTAATGTTATAAGTCCAACCCCTCTTGAATTCTGTTACTATAAGTCCATGTATTTGCCATACGCTAAATAAATAAATACCCCAATTTAGTATCGTACGTTAGTTGACAGATTCTTGTGTATAGGTTTCAGCAATAAATCTTCTGAACTGGAACTTATGTGTGAGCCTGATCCTTCATGCCTGTCGTTATGCACAAGTCTTGCCCTTTTTTGTCTTGGTGTCCTGCTGTTTCACCCAGGCCATAAGGGGAAGATCTTGTGATGTGATGATAGAAATGTTCTTTCACTATTTGTACGAGAGCAGCAAGGTCTTGTGAACATTCATGGGTTAAATTGGCCTTCTCCTGCTTGGACCTAGAGATGGCTAATAGATGGAGAATTGGCCTTTCTACATTCTTCTGATGCAGGAGTAGAAAAACTCTCAGTTGTTACTATAACAAGCTAAAGCCCCTTTCACTGAATCTACTACAGCAGTGGTTCCCAACCTTTTTGTGATCGAGTACCACTTGGAGGTCCCGTACAGTCGCCGCGTACCACCTGGTTCCAGAGAAACTAAATTCGATCAGATATCACTTTATTTCCATAATTGTACCGTTCCTTTTTTGGCCCCACGCATCCAGCAACTGGATTCTCGGGCCGCTGGGACCAGGTGGGTGGCGTGTGGCAACAGTTGCAAATCATTGCCAGATTATCTTGTGTTAGGCAGGAAACATTTTTGTGAAGTAAAAAATAACTAACTAAAAATCATTCATGACCCCGAAAGTGTTCGCGTACCACCTGGAAGGCCCTCGTGTACCACGAGTGGTACACGTACCACAGGTTGGGAACCACTGTACTACAGGGATAACGTGTTCTTACTTTTAAAGTACTTTTGAGTACTCTGATGCGATGCAACTTTTCATTGATGACAGGGTCATTGCATCTCTTTACGAAGGACCTCCGGAATTCCTGCTTGGTGGAAGGGCGTTGCTCTCCAAAGGCCGACAAGCTGGCTTGTTCCAAAGTCTTGTAGAGTTCATGAAGACCATCTGTGCTCTTCCTTCGTTCTTCTACTTTTTCTAAAGAGAAGCAACCCTGCTTTAGAAGCTATATAATTATAGTGAAGGGGAACAGGCTAAAGTTAAAGACATAATCCTTATTGTGCAGATGAATATTGTGTAAATAAGAGCCATGGTGGCGCGGTGGTTAGAATGCAGTATTGCAGGCTAACTCTGCCCACTGCCAGGAGTTTGATTCTCACCATGTTCTGACCTAGGCTTCACAGAATCACGAAGCAGACTCCTTGTGCCAACAAATCCCCTTTTTATTAAGCTAATGTGAATTCCTCTCATTCACACCCAGCAAAGTCCTGGCAAACGATCTTTCAAAGGTGAATTTACAACCACAGACCTTATCAGACTTAGAGAGCTGCCCGGCCGATATCTTCCAAACGCAATGCTGTACAAGAAAATACTTGGCAAAGAGTCTCTGAGAGTCACAAACAGATCTTCACACTAATTCAATGAACTAATTGTCTCCTGCAAATACCACTCCCCTTTCGCTCCTATTTATTCCCTATGGGAGGGGCCATTCCTTTGTGCTTTTAATCCCGAGTCGACCTCTGTTCCTTAATTGTTCCCTTCTCCTGATAGCTCTGCGCATGCACACATCGGGAACAGGCTCCAGCTGTTCTTCAGCCCCATTTATCTCCAACTCCTGATAACTGATAACTGTCGGACGGCCCTGGCCCCATCTCTGCCTCCGATGAAGAGCCTTCCCCAGACTCCAGGACTGGCTCATGTTCCTCCCCAACCTCCTCACTGTCCAAATCTGCCGCCAGCTCTGCTGGCCGCTGGTGAGCTACAACACACCAGCTCAAGTTTGACTCAACCTTCTATCCTTCTGAGGTTGGTAAAATGAGGACCCAGATTGTTGGGGGCAATATGTTGACTTTGTAAACCGCTTAGAGAGGGCTGTAAAACACTGTGAAGCGGTATACTGTATAAGTCTAAGTGCTATTGCTATCTCTGTTTAATCCCAATGAAATGTAAAAATAAAACCTATGAAAGAGCCATTTTCTAACCTATGTGAACTCTGGGAATGAACTAAACCAAACAACAGAATTTCAGAGGTATAGCTGGCTCTTAATACATTTCAAGATCCTATTTGAAGTCATTGACAGTGTCACGAAATATACAATCTAGCCTTAAGGTCCTATTGTCTACAATCAGTCCTCAAATTATGACCACAATGGGGATCAGAATTTCCATTGCTAAGCAAGGTGGTTGTTAAGTGAGTTATGGCCCAATTTATGACCTTTTTCTGTCCAGGTTGTTAAGGGAATCATGCAATTGTTAAGTAATGTGCCCCACTTACTTTGCTTGTCCAAAGCTGGTTGGGAAAAGTCCCAGATGGCAATCATGTAAGTCTCAGATTCTACAAACATCATAAATACATACAAATTGCCAAGCACCCAAATTTTGATCATGTGACCATGGGGATGGACTAAGGATGAATCATAAGTCACCTTTTCCAGTATTATCATAACAAATGGTTGTATGCTGTATGTTGAGGATTATTTGTATTCAGAACTTTCCAGAATAGATGGAAACTTTTGACTGTCCAAGTATTGCTGATTGGCCAACATGGCCAATCTGATAAGGTATAATGGAGCTTGTGGTTCAGGAGTATGGCCGTAGGGTCCCCACCAGGGGCGGGTTGCTTCTTCTTTGCGATACCGGTGTGCAACATGCGCATCGCCATGTTTTGGCGCCCTCACGCGCACCCGCACCCGCACGCAATTTTGGTGCTTTTTTGCTTCCGTGCATGCGCGGAAGCAAAAAATCACCGAAATCTCACACACACCTTGTGAAATTTTGCTTCTGCGCATGTACAGGAAGCAAAATCAGCCCAAAAATTCCCCCCCAAAAAGATGGCGCCGCACAACAGACTGGCGAAGACGGCACTGGAACTGTCGCGCGCAAATAGCGCCACCTGCTGGCCACTACCGGTACTGTAGAGTGGACCGCACCGGTAGGAACCCACCACTGGTCCCCACCTCTGTGCTAGGGAATGTTCAAGTACTTTCTATCTAATGGGTGGAAGCTTGTCAAAGAGAGATGCAACCTAGAAGTAAGGAGACATTTTCTGGGAGCAATTAATTAATGGAATACAGGTAGTCTTCGACTGATGGCCACAATTGTGCCCAGACTTTATGTTGCTAAGTGAGAAATTTGTTAAGTGAATTTTGCCCCACTTTACGACTTTTCTTGCTACGTTTGTTAAGCAAATCACCGCCCTTGTTAAATTAGCAACACGGCTGTTAAGTGAATCTGGCTTCCCCATTGACTTTGCTTGTCAGGAGGTTGCAAAAGGGGATCACGTGACCCCGGGACGCTGCAACCGTCATAAATGTCAACCAGTTGTCAAGCACCTGAATGTAAATCACATGACCATGGGGATGCTGCTACGGTCATAAGGGTGAAAAACCATCCTAAGTCACTTTTTTTCCAGTGCCGTTGTTACTTTGAACGGTCACTAAATGAACTGTTGTAAATCGAGGACTACCTGTAGCTTTCCTCCAGGTGCTCCATCTTTGGAGGTTTTCAAAAATAGACTGGACAATTATTTGACTGGGATAGTATACGTCTTCTTCCTTGGTCAAGGGCTTGAATTATTACTATTAGTTTTCTCATCGTTCCTATCACCCATCTCCTCCCACTTATGACTGTATGACTGTAACTTGTTGCTTGTATCCTTACGATTTATATTCATATTGATTGTTTCCTGATTGCTTATTTGTACCCTATGACAATCATTAAGTGTTGTACCTTATGATTCTTGACAAATGTATCTTTTCTTTTATGTACACTGAGAGCATATGCACCAAAGACAAATTCCTTGTGTGTCCAATCACACTTGGCCAATAAAGAATTCTATTCTATTCTATTCTATTCTATTCTATTCTATTCTATTCTATTCTATTCTATTCTATTCTATTCTATTCTATTCTATTGAATTAGAAGACCTCTGAGATCCCTTCTAGAACTTCCAGTCTAAGTTCTGTGTTCTATCTGTTCTATCAAATATTTTGTTGACTCAATATTAAAGATCACCCTACTTTTACCAATATTGTGAAAATATTTACAGACCCCTCACATCCTGGACACAAATTGCTTCAACTCTTACCCTCAAAATGACGCTATAGAGCACTGCACACCAGAACAAATAGACACAAGGACAGTTTTTTCTCAAACGCCATCACTCTGCTAAACAAATAATTCCCTCACCACTGTCAAACTATTCATTAAGTTTGCACTATTATCAATCTTCTCATCGTTCCCATCACCCATCTCCTCCCACTAATGACTGTATGACTGTAACTTTGTTGCTTGTATCCTTATGATTTATATTGACTGGTTCCTAATATGATTAGATTGCTTATTTGTACCCTATGACCAGGGGTGAAATCCAGCAGGTTCTAACAGGTTCTGGAGAACCGGTAGCGGGAATTTAGAGTAGTTCGGAAAAACGATAGCGGAAATTTTGAGTAGTTCGGAGAACCGGCAAATGCCACCTCTGGCTGGCCCCAGAGTGGGGTGAGAATGGAGATTTTGCAATATCCTTCCCCCAGGAGTAGGGAGGGAATGGGGATTTTGCAGTATCCTTCCCCTGGAGTAGGGAGGGAATGGAGATTTTGCAGTATCCTTCCCCTGCCACGCCCACCAAGCCACGCCCACAGAACCGGCAGTAAAAAAAATGGGATTTCACCACTGCCTATGACTATCATTAAGTGTTGTACCTTATGATTCTTGACGAACGAATCTTTTCTTTTATGTACACTGAGAGCATATGCACCAAAGACAAATTCCTTGTGTGTCCAATCACACTTGGCCAATAAAGAATTCTATTCTATTCTAGTCTATACCAGAAATTGTGTCATGCTGACTAGTGAGTTCATCTAACCCAGAAATATCAACTCCGACTTAACTTTTCAAGATCTCATATAGAAACCTTTTTGTAGTTCTTCTGCCTGTAATGGAGATGGCATGTTTTGACACGCATAATGAGCAAAAGCTTGGTCCCTCAGCTTCATTCCTTCCATCACTCACACTATCAGAAGCCCAGTTATTTTAACCTCTTACCATCTTCACCCAAACTACTCGGCTTTTTAATGGCCAACTCCTCTTCCGACCGCTCTTCAGAGATCCCACTCGTTTTTACTCGCCCTTTGATCCGGACGTCGCGGTTTCGTGGAAGGCTTTGACTTCTTTGCTTCTGGGGCCTGGGGTGAGAACTCTGACCTTTGTAGCACTCGACCAATGGGAAAGGACCATCCTGATCATGGTTGTGGCGTCTCTGGACGGGTAAGGTGGCTTGTCGCCGCCTCTCCGGGGACGCCCCAAATCTCTCGTTCACATAGTCTGAATCAGTAGGAACAGTCTGGAGAAAATGGAGTCCTGAACTGGTCAACGGAGTCTCTATAAGATCCTGCCATGAACGACGTTCTCTGTAGGGGGGTCTAGAACCTCCTGCAGAGTGAGTGTTCCCTGCTGGATCCGGTCGGGATTCTTCTGCAGACGAATGGGAATAGGTTGATTCACTGGAGAAGTGACGGGCATGTTTGGGCTCAGGGAATGGACTTGAAGAATTCATCTATAAATAAATAAAACACCCCACTGTAAGATATAGTTATGGAAAGACATTGGAACCACACACTCTTCAAAGGTAAATCCCTTCCTTTCCCTCAATAGGCTGTTACTGAGCTGCGGTGGCGCAGTGGTTAGAATGTAGTACTGCAGGCTACTTCTGCTGACTGCCGACTGCCTGCAATTTGGCAGTTCGAATCTCACCAAGCTCAAGGTTGGCTCAGCCTTCCATCCTTCTGAGGTGGGTAAAATGAGGACCCAGATTGTTGGGGGCAATATGCTGATTCTGTAAACCACTTAGAGAGGGCTTTAAAGCACTGTGAAGCGGTATATAAGTCTAAGTGCTATTGCTATTGCTTCTTGCAGAGTTGCTTCCATGTTGGTAACAGGATCTTTGTTACTGAAATCTATTATCTCTGTTACATCCAGTTGAACATTGGTTTCAGGTTCTCAACACACATCCAGAAAGAGTTTCCATGGAGATTCTCCATCATCCAGGTCATGGTTGTATCAAAGCTGCTTTTTCCAAAAAGGCAACTGCTCTTTCTTTCTTCTTTCTTTCTTTCTTTCTTTCTTTCTTTCTTTCTTTCTTTCTTTCTTTCTTTCTTTCTTTCTTTCTTTCTTTCTTTCTTTCCCTTCCTTCCTTCCTCCCTCCCTCCCTCCTTTCCTTTCCTTTCCTTTCCTTTCCTTTCCTTTCCTTTCCTTTCCTTTCCTTTCCTTTCCTTTCCTTTCCTTTCCTTTCCCTTTCCCTTTCCCTTTCCCTTTCCTTCTTTCCTTTCCTTTCCTTTCCTTTCCTCCCTCCCTCCCCCCTCCCTCCTTCCTTCCTTCCTTCTTTGATTGAAAACATTTTGCTTCTCATCCAAGAAGCTTCTTCAGTTCTAACAGAGCTAGAACCGAAGAAACGTTTTGAGTGAGAAGCGAAAGGTTTTCAAACAAAAATACCAAGGAAGTCCAGTTGCCTTTTGGAAAAAGCACCTTTGGGACATCCAGAAAGGGAGAGAGAGAGAGAAAAAGAAAGAAAAGAAAATGCAGGGTGAAATTCAAAAGGTTTGCATTTCACAACTTTCTGGACTCACCGAGGGGGTCCGGTGGTAGGAGTCACAAAGTACAATGGGTCCTTCTTGCTTCAACATTAAGGAGTTGTCAACGTCTTCCTGGTCACTTTCACTCCAATAATCTGCTAAAAAAAAGGTTTTCATTTTGTTCGGAAATGTATGCTTTGCTAGGCAAGTTTTCCCAAAGGCTGTAGAAAAGTCAGATATCTTCAACTGCCTCTTTTGAATAACTAATTCCCAGAGCATTGTCTTATGTCTAAGTATCTTCACCCATGTAATATGGCTGTATTACTATTATCCTTTTCATCTTTTCTACTACCTTCTGTTATTGGTATCATTATTATGATTATTATTACTCTGCTGTTTTCCACGTACACTGAGAGCTTATGCACCGGAGACAAATTCCTTGTGTGTCCAATCACACTTGACTAAATAAAATGTTCTGCTCTGCTCTGCACTCCTCTGTTCTATTCTATTCTGTTCTGTTCTCCTCTATTGTATTTTATTCTATTCTGTTCTGTTCTGCACTCCTGTGTTCTATTCTATTGTGTTCTGTTCCTGTTCTGTTCTGCACTCCTCTGTTCTATTCTATTCTGTTCTGTTCTGCTCTGCTCTGCACTCCTCTGTTCTATTCTATTCTGTTCTGTTCTCCTCTATTGTATTCTATTCTGTTCTGCTCTGCTCTGCACTCCTCTGTTCTATTCTATTCTGTTCTGTTCTGCTCTGCTCTGCACTCCTCTGTTCTATTCTATTCTGTTCTGTTCTCCTCTATTGTATTCTATTCTGTTCTGCACTCCTGTGTTCTATTCTATTGTGTTCTGTTCCTGTTCTGTTCTGCATTCCTCTGTTCTATTCTATTCTGTTCTGTTCTCCTCTATTGTATTCTATTCTGTTCTGCACTCCTGTGTTCTATTCTATTGTGTTCTGTTCCTGTTCTGTTCTGCATTCCTCTGTTCTATTCTATTCTGTTCTGTTCTCCTCTATTGTATTCCATTCTGTTCTGTTCTGTTCTGCACTCCTCTGTTCTATTCTATTCTGTTCCTGTTCTGTTCTGTTCCATTCTGCACTCCTCTGTTCTATTCTATTCTGTTCTGTTCCTGTTCTGTTCTGTTCTGCACTCCTCTGTTCTATTCTATTCTGTTCTGTTCCTGTTCTGTTCTGCACTACTCTGTTCTGTTCTACTCTACTCTACTCTACTCTACTCTACTCTACTCTACTCTACTCTACTCTACTCTACTCTACTCTACTCTACTCTACTCTACTCTACTACTCTACTCTATTCTACTCTACTCTACTCTACTCTACTCTACTCTACTCTACTCTACTCTACTCTACTCTACTCTCTTGCCATCAAGAAAAGAACCTCACCTTCATCGGCCCGAATATCCTTGTCATCAGGTGTGTAACCAATGGCAGCCAGACCTAGACGGTTCATCCATCTATTGAAAGATTTTTAAAAAGAGAAATGGGTTCCGATGGCTTTAAACCCTCCTTATATTAAGCAGTGAGTGGAAAATTTGAAGTTGCAGGTGATGATAATGGTTTTAAATTTTCATTCATTCATTCATTCATTCAATTTCTGAGTTATTTATTCAATTTCAACTAATTATTGTATTGCTCCTAGTACTCTCCTATTTTTTCTCATCTTTAACAGGGTTGACTTAGAAGTTGGGAAATTGCATTTTGCAACGTTTGGAGGGTTGGCTGCAGATTGATAACCCTGAAGCACAATGTGAAGTTTCCCATTTCATAACTCTTTGATACACCTTTAAATACAACCCAGAAAATAAATATTCCTGGGTGCTGCTTTCTGATTGGTATTCTTAACCTCAGTATTAGTCCCTTCCTGCTGTCAAGGGCAGCAAAATGCTCATGTTGTATCTGTTCATAGTGGTGGGAATTTCAACATAAATATCTGAAGAGAAAAGAACACCATCCTTCTGTTCTCTTGTTCTATCCCCAAACATGTATCAGAGTGAAATCAGAGTAAATCATGGGTGGCTATTTGCCTGAAATGGTATAGGGCAGTGATGGTGAACCTATGGCACGGGTGCCACAGGTGGCACGCGGAGCCATATCTGCCGGCACACGAGCCTTGGCCTAGCTCAGCTCCAGCACGCATGTGCACACCAGCCAGCTGATTTTTGGCTTGCACAGAGGCTCTGGGAGGGCGTTTTCAGCTTCCGGAGGGCCTCCGGGGGGACTGGGAAGGGTGTTTTTGCCCTCCCCAGGCTCCAGGGAAGCCTCTGGAGCCTGGGGAGGATGAAAAATGGGCCTACCGGGCCCACCAGAAGTTGGGAAACGGGCCATTTCCGGCCTCCAGAGGCCCTCCAGGGGAGCGGGGGAGGCCATTTTCGCCCTCCCCAGGCATTGAATTATGGGTGTGGGCACTCGCGCATGTGCGATAGCATGCGCGCATGCACTTTCGGCACCCAAGAGAAAAAAGGTTCGCCATCACTGGTATAGGGTTTCCTGCCTGAGAAAGGGGTTAAGCTTGAAGACCTCCAGTGTCCCTTCCAACTCTGTTATTCTGTTATCCTCACCCGATGCAGAATCTCAGAGCAACTTACCGGTTCATTTCTTCCAGGCAATCTGTTGCAAAGTAGAAGCTCTTGATTTTGGGATGGCAAGCCTTGAACGCACTAGGAGGAGAGGAAGAAGAAGAAAAAAAGGAAAATTTGGCGTCTATTAATATGACAGCAAGTTGTCCAGTTCTACTGACTTTTATTTACTGTATATTGTATTTATTTATTTGTATCCATCCTTTCTTATTTTTATTTATTTTTTACAAATAACTCAACCTTTCCAAATTAGCAAAATTTCCAAAGGCAGCAAGCACAGATTTCACGTGGTCTATGGACACATCTTCCTTGCTGATATCATAGGAGGCGTTTAGTCAGGAGGTAAGCATCAAATTATGCTCCTGGTGTGAGATTCAGACATGGCACATAATTCAGCAGAGAAACACAACATTTCCAGTGGCTTTGAATGGAATCCCGGCTGGGGAATTCTGGGAGTTGAAGTCCACACCGCCAGGGTTGAGAAATACTGGGACAGACCACCATAAAGATACAGGTCTCGAAGGGACTTCAGCAATCAGAGCCCGCTAGATGGCAGACAAGACCAGTCAAATGAAGTGAGGCAAAATGAGGATTTTCTAAGGACTCTGTCATGGGACATTGGGGACAATATGGACTGAAGCTGTCCCTTCAAATGCTGGACTCCACTTAAGCTGTGAAGTCCAGGATTGGAAGGGACAGCAGCTTCAGTCCATACTAATGCAAGCACTCCAATGTCCCCTGACAGAGTCCTTGGAAAATCCTCATTTTGTCCCACTTCGTCGTAAATCTTCATTGTAAATCTCTACGTGTGCACCAGCATATATACAAGTAGTACCTTGACGTATGAGCGCAATTGAGTCCAAATTTTCTGTTGCTAAGTGAGACATGAGTTAAGTGAATCACTGCAGTTGTTAAGTTAGGAACACAGTTGTTAAATGAATCTGGCTTCCTCGCTGACTTTGCTTGGCTGAAGGTCGCAAATGGCAATAGCACTTAGACTTATATACTGCTTCAGAGTGCTTCACAGCACTTAAACTGTTGAAGCATACCCATGGTCATGTGCAGAGGTGGGTTCCTGCCTCTGATTGCCGGTGCGGTTAATCGCTGAGTTCGGCGCAGAGCCGAAGACGCTGCTCGAGCCTGCTCCCGTTCACGGAGCGGGAGCTTTCCCTGGGCGCTTTCCCTGCCCGCATGGATGCCGCCAATTGCGTTCTTTTGCCCTCTGCGCATGCGGAACGCTTTGGGTATGCGCAGAGGGCAAAAGAACGCAATTGGCGGCATCCATGTGGGCAGGGAAAGCGCCCGGGGAAAGCTCCCGCTCTGCGAACGGGAGCAGGCTCGAGCAGCGTCTTCGGCTCTGCGCCGAACTCAGCGATTAACCGCACCGGCAATCAGAGGCAGGATCCCACCTCTGGTCATGTGATCAACATTTGGGCATTGTCAACTGGTACATATTTATGAAGGTTGCAGTGTCCTGGGGTCATGTGATCACCACTTGCAGCCTTCCCAAGGAGCTTCTAACAAGCTAGGTCAATGGGAGAAGCCGGATTCATTTAATGACTGCGTGCTTGCTTAACGACTGCAGTAATTCACTTAACGGGTGCAGCGTTTACTTAACCATGATGGCAAAAAGGGTCATAAAGTTGGGCACGACTCACTCAATGACCACACTGGTTAGAAATAGAAGTTCTGCTCCCAAGTGTGGTTGTAAGCTACCTGTGACCTCCAGGAACTCATCCTCCATCAAGAGTTACTGCTGAATTTAAAGCTCCTTCAATAAAGGAGAAGATTTGTAGCTCAGAGTTGAAATGAGGGGTCCTTGGTGCTCTCTGAGCTTGGTTGTTTTCTTGCAGACGTTTCATTACCCAACTAGGTAACATCATCAGTGCTAGAAGGGAATGAGAGAGGAAGAGGAGGAGGAGGAGGACTGTGGGGTCCTTGGTGCTCTCTGAGCTTGGTTGTTTTCTTGCAGACGTTTCATGACCCAAACTAGGTAACATCATCAGTGCTAGAAGGGAATGAGAGAGGAAGAGGAGGAGGAAGAGGAGGACTGTGGGGTCCTTGGTGCTCTCTGAGCTTGGTTGCTTTCTTGCAGACGTTTCATGACCCAAACTAGGTAACATCATCAGTGCTACAAGGGAATGAGAGAGGAAGAGGAGGAGGAGGAGGACTGTGGGGTCCTTGGTGCTCTCTAAGCTTGGTTGCTTTCTTGCAGAAGTTCCATTACCCAAACTAGGTAACATCATCAGTGCTAGCCTTCAAATCTGAAGCTCCTTCAAATTTGGTGATCCTGGAATTGCACACCTAAAAGCAGCTTTGCACAATTTTCCATAAAGCACAAACAGATTTGTTGGGTCTGTAAGCTACTCGCATCGCTACTTGGCGGGTAATTCTGGTTCATACTTACTGTTTCCTTCTGCATTCAATTGCTCTGTCTATTCTGAACTCTGGTAAACTGATAAATCCTTCTGCTTTTTCATCCTGTGGTTGGAGGAATGAGAAAATACAGCTGAGACAGATCCAAGGTTGGCAGGGAATGTTCCATATCTCCCTTCCATTGCAGATAATTAGGTTGCCAGATCAATGAACATGCTATAGCTGGTGCCAATTCTGTTTGTAGATGGCCTTTAAATCCTATGCACTTTCAGAAAAAAAGATTAATTTTCAGTCTATTAATAACCACATTATGCTCAGGAATATGGAACCATAATGGCATTCAGTTCCATTTGAGATATATGACTTTTGAAGCCGGTTTAATGTGACTTTCTGCAAGCCTAGGCCACAATCAAAACCAGAATTAAAGGCATTTAAGCTCATTGATTTACAGCTCTGCCTTATCTTTTAGAACACACAAGTCAGAAAAAAGCTTTATGGGAACCTTTGAATTGTTTTCTGAATGAGAACAACTCCCGAATTATTTTGTGAATCTACGTGGTGTAGATAATTTTTTTTTAAAAAAAGGCTTAAAATAAGCCTAGTTTAATTTAAAAGAAGTTTACTGTGAAATTGTTTGAACTGTGAAATTCACATTTGGGTTGGCTTATGCTTAGCGCCCCTGGTTTCCTGATTCCTCCCTTCTCCCAAAAATGATAAACATGATTATTATGGATCTCCCCCCCTCACTCTCTCCATCCATCATCTGTCTGTCTGTCTGTCTGTCTGTCTGTCTGTCTCTGTCTGTCTCTGTCTGTCTGTCTGTCTGTCTGTCTGTCTGTCTGTCTGTCTGTCTCTCTCTCTCTCTCTCTCTCTCTCTCTCTATCTCTGCCCATCGATGCATCTCCATCCATCCATCCATCCATCCATCCATCCATCCATCCATCCATCCATCCATCCATCCATCCATCCATCCATCCATCTCTATCTATCTATCTATCTATCTATCTATCTATCTATCTATCTATCTATCTATCTATCTATCTATCTATCTATCATCTATCATCTATCTATCTACCATCTATTTATCATCTTGTCTATCTGTGTCTCTCTGTCTGTGTCTCTCCTCTGTCTCTCTGTCTCTGTCTCTGTCTCTGTCTCTGTCTCTCTGTCTCTGTCTCTGTCTCTGTCTCTGTCTCTCTGTCTCTGTCTCTGTCTCTCTGTCTCTCTCTCTCTCTCTCTCTCTCTCTCTCTCTCTCTCTCTCTCTCTCTCTCATCTATCTACACACACACACACACACACACACACACACACACACACACACACACACACACACACATCTAAAGAAGGACTGAAACCACATTTCTTATTGGGTGAAGAAAGAGGCAGCTCCATTCTCTAGCAGTCCATTTCTCTACTAGGTGCAGAAGTCTGACAAGACATTCATCCCTCATTTATCAGCTCAAACACTTGTCTGCATTGAAATCTTGTCTGCCTCTGTTGACCAAGCCATTCATTTATTGGAAGGTTCTCCTATCTCCTCCGCTTCCTTACTCTCCTCCGTTAAAACAGACAGGTTCTTTTATTCAGTTTACAGATTCTGTCTTCCTTGCAATTGTGCTTGGTACTCACATTTTGGTTCGTATACCAGTAGAGGGAAGAATCCTTCAGGACAAACCAGTATTTTTTCCATTTCTGGGTGAAGTAACCTTTGGCATCCTTCTTCTTCCACAACCAACCCTCACAGTCACCGTGGCCCAAATCTTTACAGGAAATCCGCCGTCGGCTGCTGTTGTTCAGAGAACCGCCTATAAAGAAAAAGACGTAGAATGGGTACAATGCAGGTCGTCCTCAACTTAAAAGTCCGTTTAGTGACCATTCAAAGTTACAGCGGCAGTGAAAAAAGTGACTGATGACCATTTTTCACACTTACAACCGTCGTAGTGTCCCCGTGGTCATGTGATCAAAATTCAGATGCTTGGCAACTGGTTCATATTTATGACGGTTTGCATTGTCCCGGGGTCATGTGATCCCCTTTTGCGACCCTCTGACAAGGAGAGTCAATGGGGAAGCCAGATTCGCTTAACAACCGGGTTGCTAACTTATCAACTGCAGTGATTCGCTTAACAACTGGGGGCAAGGAAGGTCATAAAAGGGGGCAAAACTGACTTAACAAATGTCTTACTTAACAACAGGAATGTTGGGCTCAATTGTGGCCGTAAGTCGAGGACTAAGAAATCAGAGACTTTATTGTCATTATTTTCACACAGCTGGATCACTCAGAAATTCTATTCTGCTTTTTTCTTGTCACTTTTTCTTTTATCACCAGAAACAGAATTTCTTGTAATATTCATATCACTTTTCCTATAAAGCCGAGGGCAAATTTAATTAAAACATCAGACTGCGCAGTGTGAAAAATTGGGTTTACATTGTTATATTAATTATATTTGTCCTACAGCTGTGAAGCCTAGTCGAGAGTTTAGATCCCATTAAATTATGATTCTTTCCTCTGTACGATCTTCACAGCTAAGCTGCACAAAGTTTATTTCTTTGGAACTCTGAATTCTGCGAATTGCAGAACAACTCGGTGTTCAAGTATGTAATAAAAAAAAAGAGGTTACTCTTGAACAATCTTCTCCTTTTCAAACAGATTACAAAATGAATTTATTGAAATTGTCACATAATGACTCATTCTGACTGGCATTTAAAAATTGAACTGTTCCACATACCAATTAACACCCTGAACTGACTGGAGGCATTGGGCAGAATTTGAGATGGGCTGGAGGGTTGACATGATCAATGTGTTGGTTAACACCCAGCTTTATTTTTCCTTTCTGTAGAAAACCAAGGAAGCTGTACAAGTTCTTTACCAGAATGGCTACCATTAATGTACAGGAGGATATCCAAGTCAGTAGAATGGGAGATCAAGGGGGGGGGGGAATGGTGAAGAAAATGAGCTGACATATAATCCTAAATTATGTTGTTTGTTAGTAGGGTTTGGTGATTGCATGAACCTGAGATTTGTAACAATGTTGGAGAAGAAGGAGGAGGAGGAGGAAAGGAAGGAAGGAAAGAAGAGAAGAGAAGAGAAGAGAAGAGAAGAGAAGAGAAGAGAAGAGAAGAGGGGAAGAGAAGATGCAAGGGGAGGGGAAGAGAAGAGAAGAGGGGAGGGAAGGGAAGAGAAGAGAAGGGAAGAGAGGGAGGGAGGGAAGGGAAGAGAAGAGAAGAGGGAAAGGGAAGGGAAGAGAGGAGAGGAGAGGAGAAGAGAAGAGAAGAGAAGAGGGAAAGGGAAGAGGAGAGGAGGCGAGGGGAAGGGAAGAGAAATGAAGAGAAGAGAAGAAGGGAAGGGAAGAGAAGAGTGGAAGGGAAGGGAAGGGAAGAGAGGAGAGGAGATGAGAGGAGAAGACAAGAGAAGAGAAGAGAAGAGAAGAGAAGAGAAGAGGGGAAGGGAAGAGAGGAGAGGAGGGGAAGGGAAGGGAAGAGGAGAGGAGAGGAGGGGAAGGGAAGGGAAGGGAAGGGAAGAGAAATGAAGAGAAGAGAAGAAGGGAAGGGAAGAGAAGAGGGGAAGGGAAGAGAGGAGATGAGAGGAGAAGACAAGAGAAGAGAAGAGAAGAGAAGAGAAGAGAAGAGGGGAAGGGAAGAGAGGAGAGGAGGGGAAGGGAAGGGAAGAGGAGAGGAGAGGAGAGGAGGGGAAGGGAAGGGAAGGGAAGGGAAGAGAAATGAAGAGAAGAGAAGAAGGGAAGGGAAGAGAAGAGGGGAAGGGAAGAGAGGAGATGAGAGGAGAAGACAAGAGAAGAGAAGAGAAGAGAAGAGAAGAGAAGAGAAGAGGGGAAGGGAAGGGAAGAGAGGAAGGGAAGGGAAGGGAAGGGAAGAGGAGAGGAGAGGAGAGGAGAGGAGGGGAAGGGAAGAGAAATGAAGAGAAGAGAAGAAGGGAAGGGAAGAGAAGAGGGAAAGGGAAGGGAAGAGAGGGGAGGAGATGACAAGAGAAGAGAGAGAAGAGAAGAGGGGAAGGGAAGGGAAGGGAAGAGAGGAGAGGAGGGGAAGAGAAATGAAGAGAAGAGAAGAAGGGAAGGGAAGGGAAGGGAAGGGAAGAGAAGAGAAGAGAAGAGAAGAGAAGAGAAGAACAGACTGGAGAAAAGCAGAGATAAGAGTAATTGTGCACATTGCTGGATTTGACCTAGCTCAATAATTTAATATGTTCTAGGTGCACTATGTGTTATACCTGTGGAATACAATGTTTTACTTCTATCCAACTGTGGCTTTAATGTCATCTTATTAAATTCTTAATTTTTCCAACCACTTACCTTTGGGCCATTTTTTGCTCTTTACCCTCAAGGAAGCATAGTGAAATGACTGGAATGAAAGACAAGAAGGAAAACACTGATTAGATACCAACGCAGAAAAGGTTAAACAAGAGCATTGTGGAGAAAATGTCCTGCCCTGTGAATAACACATCGGTATTATTTCCTTTTGTGATTAACCCCACATTTCTTAAAACATTTGCTTTTATTTATTTAACAAGATGATGATGATGATGATGATGATGATGATGATGATGATGATGATGATGATTGTCACTATGTTTTTTTTTTGGTTCGTCAGATGAGCCTCCATCCTGAGTGTGTGTAACCTGAGAAGTTCTTATCTTCAAGTGTCTTGTGACTGATTTATTACGCATGTACAGTTTTCTGTTCTTTGTTCTTTCCTTCTTTACTTTCATCTTCATCTGGACGGACATGTTATTTACTGGTAGGATGTGATCAATTATTTTTATACTTTATAATAAAGTTTTATACTTAGAACTAAATCATATCGGTTTTATTTTCATGCCATGGGAAGACACGGTCTATTCACCTCTGGATTGCTTACTAGCAATTCTCCCCACCGGGGAAAAAGGCTTTGCAAGCTTTGCATGCCTTGACAATGATGTTTTCCATTCAGTCATGTTCAACTCTTGGAGACTCTATAGGCCAGGTCTCTCCACATCTTCCTATCTTGCACTTCATCTTTGAGTTGTTCTAGGCTGGAATCAGCTTTGATGGCGATTTAGCAAATAGTTATGCTGATTCTTTACACACACACACACACACACACACACACACACACACACACACACACACACACACACACACACACACACACCATTGCGGTACATTTTTTCTTTCCAGCAATCTTTCTTTG
The DNA here is from genome assembly GCA_023053685.1 of Diadophis punctatus similis. Taxonomy (NCBI): domain Eukaryota; kingdom Metazoa; phylum Chordata; class Lepidosauria; order Squamata; family Dipsadidae; genus Diadophis; species Diadophis punctatus. The sequence goes on along the minus strand of JALIGW010000014.1, from coordinate 9,062,754 downwards.
AGCAGTAGAGTCTTCAGAATAGGGGTAAGGCTCCTTCCTCTTATTTTAATCTGAGAATAACAGGTTAGCCCTTCAGTAAAATCAGGAACTCTGTAAACCAGGGGTGTCAAACTCGTGGCCCACGGGCCGCATGCGTCATGTGCTGGCCACGCCCACCCGTTTTAGCAAAGGAGGGAAATGTCATGATACGTCACATGATGACATGACACCACGGGTTTGACACCCCTGCTGTAAACAGAACCTTCTAAGCCAATTTTCTTCAAGAAATGAGGTTTCATCCCACCAATTATTTCCCACTTTGCAATGACAGAAGTAACACAGAAACCACAGAGAAACGTTGATGTTGTCTATCACCCTTGGCAACACACATCCATAGCGGGAGAAGGTAACAGAGAACTGGATAAAATAAGGCCCTCTCTGGAGTTGTCCATATCCTTGCTTTCTGGTGTGTCCCAATCAGTAGAAGAACGGTTGTAGGAATTGGGCTATGTCTAGTTTAATGAAAAGAGGTGATATGATAACGGTCTTCCAATATCTCAGGGGTTGCCACAAAGAAGAGGGAGTCAAACTATTCCCCAAAGCAGCTGAAGGCAGGACAAGAAGCAAAGGATGGAAACTAATCAAGGAGAGAAGCAACCTAGAGAAATTTCCTGACTCTTAGAACAATTAATCAGTGGAACGACTTGCCTCCAGAAGTTGTAGGTGCTCCAACATTGGAGGTTATGAAGAAGAAATTGGACATCCATTTGTCTGCAATGGTAATCTCCTGCTTGAACAGGGGGTTGGACTAGAACAGGGGTCAGCAACCTGCGGCTCTGGAGCCACATGTGGCTCTTTCATCCCTCGGCTGTGGCTCCCTGTCACTGGTCGGCTCCACAATTGATAGGGCTTTCGGTTAGGAGAGGTAGAGGAAAAAGAAATGCCACACTAGGAAGAGACTCTATGGTAGGGGAACCGGACTTCTGGTTCGCTCCAGAATTGAATGGGGGGCTTCCAGTTAGGACCTTTGTGGCTCTTTGAGGGTTTAAGGTTGCCGACCCCTGGACTAGAAGATCTCCAAGGTCCCTTCCAACTCTGTTATTCTGTTCTGTTCAATAAAGTGAGGAAATCTATTTATTTATTTATTTATTTATTTATTTATTTATTTATTTATTTATTTATTTATTTATTTATTTATTTATTTATTTATTTATTTATTTATTTATTTATTTATTTATTTATTTATTATTTGTTTGTGATATTTATATACCGCCTCACAGTGCAAGCACTCTCTAAGCGGTTTATACCAATAAGCAATGTATATATTTACATTGCCCCCAACAATCTGGGTCCTCATTTTACCTACCTCGGAAGGATGGAAGGCTGAGTCAATCTTGAGCCGGTGAGATTTGAACCACTGACCTGCAGATCAGTGTCAGCTAATGTGGCCTGCAGTACCTGCCTCTAACCGCTGTGCCACCTCAGCTCATAAATGTTTGGTTCACATTCAATACATACCATGAGCTCACACTTCCTGGATATGATGGGTGAACTTAACTTTTTGCCCTGAAATGTTGGGATACTGTTTACCAAGGGTCTTTTAAGCATATGAAACTATGGAAAGTTGTGACAAAAAAACCTACGCCTTGAGGGAAATCACCTACGAAATGTCATATGTTAGAGAACAAGACCACAGACGGGTTCACGTTGGGTATAAAAATGGCATGTAGACATGAACAAAAAGTGGCGTGCGGATATCTAGGCAAGCTTTAAAAATGGAATTTGCAAACTGGTGCAAATTCTGGAATGGAACAAATTAGACTTGGCGTAGGAAGCACAAGAGATTCATTCATTCTGGTTATCAGTCAGGACAAAACAAACCCCACCTACACAGGAAATTTCTTAACATGTGGTATACGCAAAGTTTTTGCATTTTTTTTAGGCCGTGCGGTATGTCTATAAAAAGCAGCAGAATGAAGCGGTCGAAAGCTGAATGGGAGATCTTGCAGCTCTAGAGATGACCAACTTTGGCAACTTTAAGACATTAACAGATTAACTGAGTTGGAAGGGACCTTGAAGGTCATCTAGTCCAACCCCCTGCCCAAGCAGGAGACCCTACATCTGCCTCTACCCAGGATCGAACTCACAACCTCCTGATTGTGAGGCAAGAGCTCCACCATGCGGACTTCAACTCCCAGAAATCCCCAGCCAGCATGAGATTTTTCAGAAAAAAAAATCTGATTTCTTTCTAACCTAAAATGAGCCACATACAGCTTTTACTTCAAAGGAAATACAGTTAATTCTCGACTTACAACCGTTTATTTAGTGACCATTCAAAGTTATAACGGCACTGAAAAAGTGACTCATGACACTTACTTTTCACACTTAACGACCGTTGCAGCATCCCCATGGTCATATGAGGAAAAATTCAGATGCTTTGCAATTGACTCATATTTATGACGGTTGCAGTGTCCCAGGGTCATGTGATCCCCTTTTGCGACCTTCTGACAAGCAAAGTCAATGGGGAAGCCAGATTCCCTTAACAACTTAACAACTGCAGCAGTGGTGAAATCCAATTTTTTAAACTACCGGTTCTGTGGGCGTGGCTTGGTGGGCGTGGTGTGGCTTGGTGGGCGTGGCAGAGGAAGGATACTGCAAAATCTCCATTCCCACCCCACTCCTGGGGAAAGGATATTGCAAAATCTCCATTCCTTCCCCACTCTGGGGCCAGTCAGAGGTGGCATTTGCCGGTTCTCCAAACTACTCAAAATTTCAGCTATCGGTTCTTCAGAACCTGCTGGATTTCACCCCTATTACTGCAGTGATTCGCTTAACAACTGTGGCAAGAAAGGTCGCAAAATGGGGCAAAACTCACTTAATGAGGGTCTCACTTATCAGCAGAAATTTTAGGCTCAATTGTGGTCGTAAGTCGAGGACTACCTGTATTCCAAGTCTTTATTTTAAGTTTCTCTTTTCTGCCTCTGTGACAATTTTCGTCTTTCTCCTCTTCCTTATAGCAATAGCACTTAGACTTATATACCGCTTCATAGTGCTTTACAGCCCT